>CM024563.1:9565210-10165210 GCA_014182515.1 Eucalyptus microcorys
AATTACTTGTTGAAGAGGAGCTGACTAAAAACTAGTATCCTCTGATTTCAGGGTACTGTACATAATGTGGCTAAGTTGCAGACTTTTCCTGTCCCTCTGCTGTCCGTAGCTCATCAGCAACTAATACTTGGTACCAATCTAATGTTTCAGCTAATTGTATAGTGCTCTATCACTTCATATACTTATCAGCTTGCCACAAGCAGCCCCTTCGATCTCTCATTCCATGTGAACTCCTTTTCAGCTTCTGCACATGGTTGCCGAGACGATGGAGACGTGAACCTTGTTAAGGTTAAGAAGTATTGTTTAGTGCATGACAATTTTTTTTTTCAATACTTGAATGACAGTCACCTCTAAAACTGCACTGACTAATTGACAGATTTGGGAAGAAGTATATGGAGTAAACATTATCAGCGCAGCCAATGAAGAAAAGTACTTCCCTGAACAACTTGCAGAAGAAATTGCTGCAAATTCACACACTGTCAGTCGAATTGGTTTTATTGGTCTTGGTGCAATGGGATTTGGCATGGCAACTCACTTAGTGAAGTCAAATTACTGCGTTTCTGGATTTGATGTAATTTCTCACCTCTAGCTTTCTCCACAATTGGTGTTGAAAAAGTCCATTGCTAGCCCAGAGCAGAAACTAGGCTCATGAATATGTTACTATCATCTTATATTAGCTGTGGATGCATCTGTTCCTATCCATATGCACAGATTTTATCTGTTCAAACTTCTTCTCACTATCATCCTTATTGTGAGAATGGGAACTTTATAGGGCCATCATCGAGTATCCTCTATTGAAGTATACAACAGATAGTGTGGTGATGCAATTTTAGGAGCTATTTACGAAAAGTAAATTAGTTATTGACAAAGGCATGATTTCTTTAATATAACTATACTAATCTTAGTCTATCATAGGGATTTTCAGAAGATAAGGGTGCATCTATCAATCATGTGCATTAATACTCTTGAGGACTATGTTTCCAATGCATAAGTTGACATATGTGTTTGTGCATAGATAAACATCCAAGATCATTTTGTTTTGTCACACGAATATTCTGGGAATTTGGTATATGCTATATTCAGATATTAATTAGGAGTACCTTTTTTCTTTTGCATGGCAGGTCTATAAACCAACTCTTGATCGGTTTGCAAATGCAGGTGGCTTGGTCGGAAACTCTCCTGCAGAGGCATCTAAAGGTTTAAAAATTTCCTTTGAAACTTGCTATGACTTTGTTTTGATGTTTACTGGTTTCCTCTGTACATGGTGTAGAGAACTTTGTTGTTGCTTTCACTTCAATTTGGTCTAAGGACCACCAGTAAAAACAAACCCCCCCCAATCCAACACCCAAAAAATCCTAATGGGGCTTATGCACACCACTCACTGAGGAGTGAAGCCTTCAATTTAGTGGCTTCCCCCTTTCCCTCATCCTATTCTTTCATGCCCAAGTGTGAAACCATCGGCTGATGTATTTTCAACCTGTAGATGTTGATGTACTTGTGATCATGGTCACAAATGAAGCTCAAGCAGAAAGTGTCCTATACGGAGATCTTGGTGCAATCCCAGGTAATTTATTCATTTCTATACTTGTTTGATTTTTTGTGTCTCTATTGACATGTTGTTTTGTTTAACCTCAGCGCTTCCATCTGGTGCATCCATAATTCTTTCATCCACTGTTTCTCCTGGATTTGTGACTCAGCTGGAGCGACGGTTGCAAAGTATGTCCTTTGTCATGCAGTGGATTGATTTAAAAGATGAACGCCTATCTAAATAACAAGAATAAATTTCAATGTCAAAATGATGGTTCACTGAATAAGGGAAGTTCTGCAGACACTCATGGCTAAACAAGGTTTACTTTGGTTGTTGAAAACGGAATACTAGAAGTTTTATTAGATAAACTAAAGGGTTTATTTGCCAGCATTCTTATTCTAAATTTTGTGCTACATGTGTCATATTGCAGGTGAAGGAAAAGATCTGAAATTGGTGGACGCCCCTGTTTCCGGTGGTGTTAAAAGAGCTGCTGAGGGAACACTCACGGTATGCTTTTCACAACCTTTTACATTCATTAGGAGCAGAGATTCTGCAATTTGCTGACTCACATGGATGTTTTTAAAAAGATAATGGCTTCTGGTAGTGATGCTGCTCTTAAAAGCACCGGTTCAGTTCTCTCAGGTATTTAGCATTTTGTTCCAATTATCATATGGGGAAGTTCATATCTCTGACTTGGAAAAGTTTTAGATGAGTGATATGTGCTGTTTTACTGATAACAGCATTAAGCGAAAAGCTTTATATTATCAAAGGAGGTTGTGGGGCTGGAAGGTAACTTATTAGTTTCTCTTTCTTTTCAAGCATTTAAGGTTCTCAAGAATCAAAAACAGTTTTTTGCCCCACTAAATGCATAAGCAATGAATTTTCCACGTTTGTCTCAGAAATGATTGGTTTTATTTTATTTGAGAGCAACATTTTCCATTTTTGGTTTATTCTCTTTCCAGTGTCGTGAAGATGATTAACCAATTACTTGCGGGAGTTCATATTGCATCATCAGCTGAGGCAATGGCTTTTGGAGCTCGCTTAAGTCTAAACACAAGAACATTGTTTGATGCGATAACAAACAGCACAGGAAGCTCATGGTATGTCATTGGAGAGAAGCTTTGATATGCTGTCAGTAGCAAGCTAATAGGATCTTGGAAAATAAAGTTATTGCTTTGGCTGCTGACATCTTGCTTTGCTGAAGAAATTATCTACTGTAACTATCTATTTGATGAAGGAGCACTTGATTGCAACCATACCAGTTATATTCAGTGGCCACCATTGCCTATCCCAATAGATGTTGCATATAAAAATCAGAAAACCTCCTCATTGGCCTTTGGCAATCACTTTTCTCTCTTGTTCAAAACCATACATTCTGTAAAGAGGGTTCAACTGTTCTGTTAGGATATAATCATTTTCTGCATGGTTCTCTAATAGCTCAAGCTTTGGACCCTATAGCAGTAGAGCTCAAGATCTTTAAGTTAGACTCTGCACACTCCCCTTTTCACTTATTTTTTCCCTTCTTTGCACATCTTGGGTGTCTAAAAGCTTATGCTTTTAGGTTGGATTTTCTAACATGTTCTTGATTTTCAACAAGGGAAACTTAACTTAGGGCTTGGAGTCACAGAAGTGTTTCTGAGAATGTGGAACTGCACTCTCTTAAATGAGCACCCGATTTCTTGTCAATTTAAAAGTTGCTTGATCAAGTGTTCTTATCCCTTGCAGGATGTTTGAAAATCGTGTTCCCCACATGCTGGATAATGATTATACACCATACTCGGCACTTGATATATTTGTGAAGGATCTGGTATGGCATAAGTGTCTTGCTCTTTGCAATCTTTTGAAGAATTTGTGAAAAACTATATAAACACTCTTATAATATCTCCAGGGCATTGTTTCACGTGAATGTTCATCACGTAAAGTTCCTCTTCACATTGCAACAGTGGCACATCAACTCTTCTTGGCAGGTTTGAAACTTAATCCTTAGTCCTAGTGTGATGTAGTTCCCTCCCCCTGCATCTGGATTTTCTACATGGCAAGGAATAAAGATCTACAGCAGGATTTTCTTGTCATTCCGTGCTTTGTGAAATATTGGGGTTTGCATCCTGGAAATAGGAAATGACTGAAATTTAAATCAGGAGAATGTCAGGGAGCCATTGTCTTGAGTTAGCATTAAATTTTTTATTTTATTACAAAGAAATAACTCAGTCCTGATAATCTGCTGATATATATGTCGTATAATAACTTATAGCTTTCCTGCACTTCCATACTTTTCATTTCATTTCTGCAAGCTGGGTTTATTATTGACATGGAATCTTGAAGTCTAACGAGATTCAATTTTTTTTATCGACTTTCGTGGCCTGCACAATCTTCTTGTTTATTTGAGTTGGTGGTCATTCAGCTATTGCCTGATTGAAAGATTGAACATGAGGAAAAAGATTATAAACAAGTGATTATAAGAAAAATCTGGTGCAAAATTATTATCAACTGGTCACACAAATCAGCAGTCTGGTTTAGTCTATTCTCAAGGGAGCAGAAAGTTTACATGATAATATAAATTTGATTGACTTCTGGCAATTGTGTTCTCGAGCAGGTTCTGCTGCTGGATGGGGTCGGCGAGATGATGCTGGTGTAGTAAAGGTATGGAGACTGTAATCCAAGCTCTATGTTAACTCACTTTCGGCTAATTGCATTGTCTTGACACATGGTACATTGCATAATCATTTTGTCAGTTGTCACTACCAATTCCTGATTCTTGCTGGACATAGAAAATAGATGAGATGACAATGCTTGTGTAACTATGGGTATTGAATGGTTGTTTTGTAGTGGGAGGGGGAGGATCTTTAGTCCTAATAACAAAATTTTTTGAAACCTTCATGTGAATTTGGTCGATTGAGCCTGTTTCGTTTTGCTTAAGAAAACAAAATTTGCCCTTTTATTTTAAATAAGAAATATTTAAGTTTTAAAAGATTATGAAAAAAAAAAAAAAAGAATATATATAATATACATATCATTACTTGTATTAGAAGGTCTTAGATGTTCTGGATTAAAAAACTGTTAGAGCCGCAAGAAAAGGAAAAAGAAAATTGTGAAAGTGAAGTTTGACCAAATACATAAGTGTAGAACAATCCAACCATTCAGAACATTATTCAAGCTAAATCTAATTGTTTGTTTTTCTATATGGTGGGATAAGACTAGGTGTATTGTTGTAAATCTGATTATTAGATGTCCTAATCTTTGGTAGGTGTTAGAATATCCAACCTGAAAGCTTCAACCAATAAGTAGAGGGAGGAAACATTAATATAAGGCCCATATAAACCCTATAAATAAGGGGGGTACTTTAATAGCCCTTTCACGTGCAAACCCAATCGAGAACAGCATGTGGAATTGATGTCGGGGAGCCTCAAATGCAAAATAAATCCAGGGTGAGACCTATCTCTGATGCCATGTTAGAATATCAAACCTAAAAGCTTAAGCCAATAGGTGGAAAGAAAGAACATGACTATAAGACCATATACACTCCACAGATGAGCGATGTGGCACACTTTAATAGTAGAATTAGAACCACTACACATGACATTACCTCCCTTTATGAATGACCTGGTAAAACTAGTTTGACTGCAATTTCAGGGATTCTTTTGGCCTCACTACCATATGTCTTGTTTCAATCATCAAGTGTTAAAATTACAGGCCCATAGTTTATGATCATGTAGTTCTTTTGATAATTAAATTCAGTCCACAATGGTTTTACTGCTTAGATTCTCTGAAGCTTCAATAATGAGCTCTTTGATGTTCTTTGGGTGATTCTGTCTTGTTCTATCATAGCAAACAACATATTATAGATTATAACCTTAAACAAATGGCCAGACAATGAATATATTGGATTAAATTTTTGTTGTGCAACATAGGTGTATGAGACACTGACCGGTGTCAAAGTCGAAGGGAAACTTCCTATGCTGAAGAAAGAAGTCATTTTGCAATCTCTTCCACCTGAGTGGCCAGTTGATCCAGTTGATGACATACAGAGACTAAATCAGAACAGTTCAAAGACCTTAGTTGTTCTGGATGATGATCCCACTGGAACACAGACTGTTCATGATATTGAGGTATTGACAGAATGGTAAGCCTCTGCATGTGCCTGCTACCTTCTTCTTTTCTGATATGTTTGAAGAAGTGATTGTCCTTGTGATAATTTTTAGCTCTCTTTCTACATAACCGAGCAGTCCATATGTTGCTCACTCATTATCCTGTAAATAGTAAGTTTTTCAATAGCTAAGCAGCCCCTCAAAAGATATGGCGGATGATTTTTTGCAGGACGGTTGAGTCACTTGTTGAGCAGTTCAAGAAAAAACCTACATGCTTTTTCATATTGACTAACTCCAGGTCACTGAGTTCTGACAAGGCAAGTTCTAATTCTTTTGCTTGCATTAATGAATTAATGGATTATTGTGGTGGTTGTTGTTGAGCTGTGAGGAAAATCAAAGATCTGCTGAATCAAGATAGAAAGGAAGGATTGTGGGAAATTGCTATTACCCTATGGAATTTGTAGGTTTGGCTTATAATTATACTCAGTTCCTGAACATTATGTCATTTTGCTACAGGCCATTGCACTCATCAAAGATATATGCCAAAACCTGCAGTCGGCGGCAAAGTTGTTGGAGAATGTGGACTACACAGTAGTTCTAAGGGGTGACTCAACTTTAAGAGGTCATTTTCCAGAGGCAAGAATGGGATCTTTATTGAAATTGTTTTCAGCTGTGAAACATTTTAAGAAGCTTCAGATTGTGACAAGTACTTTTGATCCATTCAGGAGGCTGATGCTGCTGTTTCTGCTCTTGGTGAGATGGACGCGTGGATCATCTGCCCCTTTTTTCTTCAGGGAGGACGTTATACCATCAATGATGTTCATTATGTTGCGGATGCTGATATGTAGAGTCTTTTGACTTTCTTTCTTTTCCCTTCCTCCTTATAGTAATCGCTATATAAATAATTTTTACTGATTAAGGAGTCTTTACATGGATTGCTTTGTCTGCAGGCTTGTTCCTGCGGGGGACACGGAATTTGCGAAAGATGCTGCTTTTGGATATAAATCATCAAACTTGCGCGAGGTGCTGATTTTTTTATTTTGATTCACTGTTATAACATTATTTTTATTGCTTTAATACCAAAAATATTGGATCTATTGAAATCTTCTTCATCCGAATCATAGTGGGTTGAAGAGAAAACTGGAGGCCGCATTCCTGCAGGTGGTGTATCATCTATTTCAATCCAACTGCTGAGGAAAGGTGGTCCTGATGCTGTTTGCCAGTTCCTTTGCAGTTTGAAAAAGGTAGATAACCCAATCTTCACAAGGTGTAGACATGATTATACACCCCAAAAATATCTGATGCAGTGGTTAATCTTGTCTCTGCACTACTCAAATTTTCCAAATCATTCTATGAAATCCAGCTTCTGTAGTTTGTCATGCTAGAAGAGTAACAACACTCTATAAGACGGGCTAGCTTTTACACTGTTACAGAAGAATGGTAAAAAAGTATAAGGACTTTTTTGTCATCCATAGATGGAGAAAGTATGTGCTGGAGCATTTAAGATTTTATGTTATGTTGCTTAGCATACTAGATTGTGCCAGTGTGGCTGTTGCTGTTCTTTTTTTGGCCCTCTTCCTAAAAATATATCTTTGGGAAGTCTTTACCAGTGCCAACAGTGCCATTTGGGTTTGACTAGTATGACAATTGTAAAATACCATTTTTCACTTTGCTGCAGGTTTATTATGTGTAAGATTCATTTAACTCAAGAATTGAGACATGAAAATTGTTCTCAGGAATTTGTTTTCCAATGATCAAAAGTTTTGTAGGATGCAAGTCTGCATCTAAGTGATGACTGTTGAATGAATAATAGGATCAGGCGATGCTGTCATCATATCAAGAGGAGTAATTCTTCATATTTTTTTGCTGTATCTGAACATCATAAGCCATAACACTGCAAACGTCCTGTCTTTCTGAAAAGATAAATTCTGTTTTATTGACAACTGAAAATAGATTCCGCTTGCACACTCAAAGCTGTTCTTGAATTCTCAGGGTTCAACATGTGTAATAAATGCAGCTAGTGAAAGAGACATGTATGTATTTGCGGCAGGAATGATAAAGGTAAAAGGTCACACTACTTTTACTTTGAAATGGTCCCAACCATCCAATTGCTCACTGGAGGTTTGTTGAAGCTCATTTTCTATATCAACTTGATCCATTGACAGGCAGAACTGCAAGGAAAGCATTTCTTGTGCCGCACTGCAGCTAGTTTTGTTTCTGCCCGGATTGGAATTATCCCAAAAGCCCCAGTTTTACCCAAAGATTTAGGAATAACCAAAGAGAAGACTGGGGGACTAATAGTTGTGGGATCATATGTTCCAAAAACAACAAAACAGGTCAAAAAGTGATATTTTACACATTTGATTTTCTCTTCCCTTATGTTGATGCTTTTTGCTAAATCAGGTCTTTATGTTACCATTTTTTGCAGCTGCAAGAGCTTAAATTACAGTGCGCGCAGATCATAAAAAGTATAGAGGTGATTGAAATGTAAATCAGTGCTTTTGGTTTTGTAACAGCTGGTGCAATTCTTCCAGGGGAATAACTTCAATTTTCAACTGATGACTCGTGTCTTAGTTTTAAAAGAGTCTACTTACTTTTCCTAATGTGATTTTCGTACTTAACAAAATTCTAATAATTTGATTTATTTTCCTACATGAATAGATTTCTGTTGATAAAGTTGCCATGAAATCAAGAGAAGAGAGGGAGGAGGAAATTGAGAAAGCAGCGGAGATGGCAGACGCATTTCTTCGAGCTCGTACAGACACTCTGATTATGACAAGTCGGGAGCTAATTACGGGGAAAAGTTAGTCTCCCACCCCCTTCTTTCTCTTATTTGATAAGACTATGTCACAAACTATCTGAACCATTTCCTTGTGAATTAGCTTGCCTGACATCCACATCAAACTTATATTAAATGATCGTCTACAAATAGCTTTTCTCATGGTGATAGGAGTCATCCATCAAGAAAAGGGAAAAATGATGCAGAGAGTCAACACATTCATATTGCTTGAACTTTCTTTCTCCCTCTGCATGCACCCCTATGCATGTGAGGGTAGGCGGAATTCTCTTTTTCTAATGGCATTGCATGCGTGTGGCAGATCCTTCTGAGAGTCTGGAGATCAACTTTAGGGTGAGCTCAGCACTGGTGGAAGTAGTCAGGAGGATTAAAACCAAACCTCGTTACATCCTTGCAAAGGTACTTTCGATTTGTTGTGTTTTAGCCACGTGTAAAGTGCAAAGTGCTTTGCTGTCAGATGTTATGCTATTCTCACCAAAGGTTGGACTAACCAGAATTTCCTTGTTTTTTTATATTTTTCTTTCGACTATGATTTCTGGACATGATAGTACTGATAGCTTTTGCTTGTGCTGCTTACTTTATATAAATGCTAAAGTGTCTATAACCGTTTCAAGCTACAACATGTATCATTGTAGTGATTGCTGCAGCGCATGATTCGGCCCCATTTGGTGTCTCAAGGGATCAATATAATAGTTTATTGTTGCACAATTATGTGTGGTAAAATTCTTAAGTTTTACCTACTTTCTAGTTAAGCTGAAAACATTGCTTTTTAATCAACCAAAAGGAGCCTTTAGTCTATATTGGCAGCAACCACAAACTACTTAATAGACATGCAAAATCTGAAACTATTCATGAGCTAACTTTAATGTGCCCTAAAATCAGTTGGCAAATATTTCTTGCCATGGTTCAGAATGTAGACCAGGTTAACCAGTTATACCAATGGGCTCTGGCAATATTCACCAGAATATTTGGGCTGAACTTGCAGCAGTAGGAGCTTGGTCGGGCATTGTCTTGTAACACGTACTTAAGGGGGTGGCTGCTTGTGCTTCTATATCTCTTTTTATGTGCAAATGCTTATGCGCTTTTTTTACTGACCCTGCTTATGTTTGCTGTTGGGGCATTTTTGCTCTGGGGCATTGACAGCAAAGCTCTCTATGTGATAGTAGATAATGCTATCCACATCTTATCCTTTGAGTGCAGGGTGGAATCACCTCATCAGATCTTGCTACAAAGGCCCTTGAGGCAAAGTGTGCGAAAATAGTTGGACAAGCTCTAGCTGGTGTTCCTCTATGGCAATTAGGTCCTGAAAGCAGACATCCAGGAGTTCCATACATTGTATTCCCAGGTGAAGCTCTATCTTATTTATTTTTACATTTTGCACATCCACACATTTAACATATGATCCTCATGCAAGGATTCCTTCTCTCTTCTTAGGTAATGTTGGCAGCAGTACAGCACTGGCTGAAGTTGTAAAATCGTGGGCTCCTCCAGGCAGACTTTCTTCCACAAAAGAACTTCTCAGGGTCAGGATCATTGAGATTAGTCTTTTTAATAGGATTAAATTAATATAATATACAAGAGTTTTGTTGTATATATAGAATGCAGAAAAAGGTTGTTATGCCGTTGGTGCATTCAATGTTTATAACTTGGAAGGAGTCCAAGCAGTTGTTGCTGCAGCAGAGGAAGAACAGAGTCCTGCTATACTACAGGTTGGACAATGAACCTGAAACTTGATCATTCCTTACCTTTTAAGTTCGGCTAATAATCCGATAGCAAATAGGCTTGTCATATGGAAGGATTCAAAGCACTGAATTTCTGTACCACTGGTACACCTGTTGTAATTTTTTCCGCCAAAGCTGACCCTTGTGACTCAAACTTCCTCACTGCTTATTTCAATGCAATTTGCTTTTTAAAAGCTTAAAGTTCAAAGAGACTTTTGGCTTTTTTTTTTATGAAATATTTTGGCCCTTAACAAAATGATTACCTTTCCTTTTTCTGTCTTCTAAAATTTTAGCTATTCCTTTTTTAGATTGCAAATTTGCATTTAGCGTTTAGGACATGGAATTACATAAATTGAGATGTGCATGGCTATAAGTAGAGTATAATTTGTTTGATGCCTATTTTCCTTGCAGATCCATCCAGCTGCCTTTAAGCAAGGAGGAATTCCCTTAGTTGCCTGTTGCATCTCTGCTGCGGAACAGGCTAATGTAAGTGCATTTTATATCTGATTGAAAAAGAGAAGAACAACAGTACTACAATTATATGCAGCAGAAATTTCTGCTATATGTGGTGTAAAGATAAAATATATATTTTTATGTTCTCTTATAAAATGTAAGTTCTCTGCACAAATGACATAAAATTAATGAGAATTACATTGTTGGTTTATAGAGATCCTTATACAGTCAAATGCAGCCCAACAATTTGTGGAAGCCTAGTCTGGCATTCTGCTCTGCATAGCCACTTGTTTGATATGTGGATCTTCTGGACATTATATGCCGTTTAACCTCAGCTTATACCAAAAGTATGTGAATGTTTTGGAATAAAACATGGAACATAGAGAATGTTTGTGAATGTTTTATTGGTGCGCTGTGGTTTGTCTCATATAACTGGTCTTTCCGGTTTGAGTTTTAGGTTATAAGACACGAGTTTGCAATTATATGTCCAGTTGAGTCACTCCATGAACACTCTACTCCAGTTAATGCAAACAGTTTCGACAGTTTATGCACATGCTTTTATGGCAGGTTCCAGTCACAGTTCATTTTGATCATGGAACTTCCAAGGAAGATCTCGTGCAAGCCATTAATTTGGTATATAACTCTCAACCCTGAGTCATAATGCTATATCTGGCTGGCATAGGGAATGATCCAGTGTGGGGTCTCGAGTTGCAGCATATTCTTTAAAGGAAAGATGGGTCGATTAATTCTCTGTTCATGTTAATTTTCCAGGGATCTCATTCAGTAATGGCAGATGGTTCACATCTCTCCTTTGATGATAATATCTCCTACACAAAGTTCATATCGTCTTTGGCCCACTCAAAAGGCCTGCTTATTGAGGCTGAATTAGGGAGATTGTCAGGGACAGAGGATGACCTGACTGTTGAAGATTTTGAAGCAAGGCTAACTGATGTTAATCAGGTCAATATATTTGTTAATAAAGGCAAGCCTTATATCAGTGGTTAGAATGTCATCTTTTCATGAACTGGCCCCTTTAATTTTCAGGCAGAAGAATTTATTGATCGCACTGGTATAGATGCTTTGGCGGTGTGTATTGGAAATGTTCACGGAAAATATCCTCCCAGTGGTCCAAAGTTGAGGCTTGATTTACTTAAGGTCTGGAATATTCTCTGACCCTTATTAAAATCCTTAATCATGCAATCACGATGCATTGGTGGTTAATACACTTTTTATTTTACTTATTTGTGTAGAAAAAGTTAAGCTCATATGCATCCTTATGTTCATTATGAAGAAATATTAGTGTGAATATTCTGGAGAAAAAATAGTGAATTATTGAGACACATGGAGTTTCTTAGCAAGCCATATAGGCAGAGAGAAATGTTGCAATTAATGGTAAAAAGGTTCTATATGTGCATGTGTAATACTGGCAGTAGCCAAATCCCGGGTAACCATATCCTCTTTCCGCATGCTTCACGCCCGGATCGATACATGAATTACATGAGGACATTTGTTCCTTCTTGATGGACACATCCCATTCTGGATAGGAGTATAATGGCTTAATTTTAGTATCGGGTTAGAAAATCTAGCAGCAGGCATAATTTGATAATCTAAGGCAGTGAAGCATTTGTTGGTCTTTCATGCTATTTGATAACCCAAAGAATAGTATTGAACTCTCCGTTGCAGAGCTGGGCTTGCTCCAAAGCGGCCATCTCTTTCTCTGAATTTTGAGATGTTCTCATAGTCTAATGCATGTATGCATCGTAAAAAGTATTGATTAGTGTCACAAAGTTGATCAGAGAACCGCAGCAAGTAGAAAGAGAGAAAGAAGGAAGAGAGAAGGAATAGAGAGGAGGAGAAAGAGAACGTAAAAGAAAGAAAGAGAGGGCTGTAGTTTTCTGTGTAACAGAAACCCAGAAACCCTACACCCGTTGTATTTGTATTTATATTAAATATAAACTGTATATGACAATAATATTCTTACGTAAGTAAAAAAGGAAATAAAACTATGATAATAAAGGAAACTTAATTAAAGCAACTTAACACTCCCCCTCAAGTTGGAGCATATAGGTCACCCATGCTCAGCTTGGAACAATCAGCAACAAAAAGAGGACGAAATAATGCTTTGGTAAACATATCGGCAAACTGATCTCTAGTTGTTGGACACGCTTGATGAGTTGTGCAACCATATCATCTCGAGCCGTAGACTCAGAAGAACTACCCTAGGTGGGATAGATGGATTTATGTCGCTGTAAAACACATTTCGAACACTCCCTTTAGACACAGCACAGTAACTAATCGTTGAGCCCAATCAACAGTCGTAGTCGAAGTCGTAGTAGTAGTAACAGCAGCAGTAACAGCAGCAGTAGTAGCAATAGCAGTAGTAGCAGTAATAGCAGTAGCCGCAATAGCAGTAGTTGTTAGCAGTAGTAGCAGTAGAAGTAGCAATAGTAGTAGCAGCCGCAGTAGCAGCAGGAATAGTAGCCACAATAGTAGCAATAGCAGTAGCAGCAGAAGTAGTAGCCGCAATAGTAGCAATAGCAGTAGGAGCAGAAGTAGCAGCCGCAGTAGTAGCAGTCGCAATAGCAACAGAAGTAGCCGCAGAAGTAGCGGCAACAGTAGCAGCAGCAGTCGCAATAGCAACAGAAGTAGCAGTAGCAACAACAGAAGTAGCAGCAGCAGCCGCAATAGCAGCAGTCGCAATAGCAACAGAAGTAGTAGTAGCCATAGTAGCAACAGCAGAAGTAGCAGCAGCAATAGCAGCCGCAGTAGTAGCAGTCGCAATAGCAACAGAAGTAGTAGTATCTGCGGTAGTAGCAGTAGTAGCAACGGTAGTAGCAGCAGAAGTAGCAGCAACAGCAACAGCAACAGCAGTAGTAGCAGTAGCGGCAATAGTAGCAGCAACGATAATAGTAGTAGCAGCAATAGCAGCAGCAACGGTAGTAGTAGTAGGATAATCTCAATATAAATATATATCTACCATGTTGTATAGAATAAGATATCTGACCAGAAATCTCGATTCAAATAATTTTATGCTTGACGGATACCCAGCAAGACCAATCAACCATAATTAATAAAGTATTTCGATTCTTGAATCCGCCGATTAGTAAGTGTTGTAATCCATGTTCACAAACTGAACTTGATGAATCTGATATTTTCCGATCTCATATGTATGAGGACTTGAAGAGAAAATAGATAAAAAAAAGTTGCAGCTTTAGGTGGCTGTGCACCAACCCTAGGAGACTCTCAAACCAGCAATAGGATCAAGTAATCAGGTAGTTAGACCTACTCTGATACCATGTCACAAAGTTGATCAGAGAACTGCAGCAAGAAGGAAGAGAGAAAGAAGGAATAGAGAGATAGGATCAAGTAATCAGGTAGTTAGACCTGCTCTGATACCATGTCACAAAGTTGATCAGAGAACTGCAACAAGAAGGAAGAGAGAAAGAAGGAATAGAGAGAAGGAGGAGAAAGAGAACGTAAAAGAAAGAAAGAGAGGGCTGTAGTTTTTTGTGTAACAGAAACCCTACACCCGTTATATTTATATTAAATATAAACTGTATATGACAATAATATCCTTACGTAAGTAAAAAAGGAAATAAAACTCTGATAATAAAAGAAGGAAATAAAACTATGATAATAAAGGAAACTTAATTAAAGCAACTTAACAATTAGCATTGCACGGCGAGAGATTCATCCACTTCCTTCTTAACTGGCAAATATCTGTGACTCTCTTCGAAATTTTCGAGAACTAGTATGGATTCTATCATTGCTTCATCTTTTTATCAATGTTTTTCTTCCCCAGGACCTGCAATCTTTGACATCCAAGAAGGGAGTCTCGTTGGTGCTTCACGGAGCTTCAGGCTTGTCGGAGGAACTCATCAAGGTAACTAATTCGTGCAAAATGCGCATCCTTCACAGGCAAATGATTCTAAATGGATGATTGTGATGAGCCCGAGGAAATGTTCAGAAGCTAACGAAACCTACTTGGATCATTTGCTTCCGACAGGAATGCATCCGATTGGGCATCAGAAAGTTCAATGTCAACACAGAGATGCGGAAGGCGTACATGGAATGCTTGAGCGAACCCAAAAAAGATCTTGTCAATGTCATGTCGTCCGCGAAGGAAGCTATGAAGGCTGTCGTTGCAGAAAAGATGCACCTCTTTGGTTCAGCTGGAAAAGCATGATGACAAAAGCTGTTATGTAATTCTTCACCAGTTTCTCAAGGGATTTGAATAAATGGTACTCACCTGGAGATGTAAAGTATATTAGTTTCGAGAATAATGAGACATCTCCATTGTTTTCCACTATATACTTGGTGTCCCTATGGCATTTGTGAAAAGACATATGGTCTCATGTGTGATGAGATGGATCAACCAAAAATATCATCTGTCAAAATTGCTCACAGATATCCTAAGATTAAAGCATTGATGAAGTGCACTCAGCTGGAAAGCATCATGACAAAAGCTGTCATGTTATTCTCCACCAATTTCTCAAGGAGTTGGATAAATGGTATTGACCTGGAGATGTAAAGATACGGGGAGAGAGCGATTGGAACGATGCTGTTTTTGAATATATATTTTTAGTGGGATGTAATTGAAAATAACAAAATTTTATCGTGATTCTAAACGTTCAAAAATATCTACAAAGGGGTGGGGTTCGATTCAAACGGGATGTTAGCCGCCATTTTTTTGCAGAGGTGATATTTTCTATTTATTTGTTTGCTTCAACCTAAATTTGACTGCTTATAACTTTTCTATCTGATATCCGTTTCACTCAATTTTACGTTAATAGAAAGCGGGTAACTCAAACTTTTGAAAATGCGATGCAATTTTCAATTTAGACAAACTTTTACTTTTATAATATTCTAATTTCTTATTATTTTATAACCTTCCTAACGTGCACATCTTAATAAATTAGAAATTTTCTAATATTAAGTAGAAAAAATCAAAATGCAGGTGTTACAATTTCTTTAAAAAGAGTGTTTTTTTTTTTTCTTTTAAGTAAAAACATAAGTCAGGAAATAACTCAATACATATTAGGGAAAATATTAAATAAGTGTGTGAATTTTTTTTTCTAATAAAGAAATGAAGTATCATTATTTTCTCACATAAAAATTTGAAATAGATCTTATTTCAAATAAGAATCTGAAATGTTTATACCAAACTCCATAAAGGCATGACCTTAAGGGCATCTTCATTGTTTTTTTTTTTTCCTTTCATTTTTCCTTTCCACAAAAGATAAACTCAAAAAAAAAAAAAAAAAAAAAAATACAAGCAGGAGGATAGTCGGCCCTCCCTTGCTTGTGGTTGTCACCCCATCGTTGGTGGCACCTTAGGTATGGTTAGCGAGGTCGCCCAAGAGGCAAGGACTACTAGTTCTTGATAGAATCAGGAGAGGGCTATGGCCCTATCTGGGTGAAGGTCGCTGACCTAGCTAGAATCGGGTTGGCAACCATAGATTGAGAAGGGTTGGCAGCCATCTCGCCACCTATATATTTTGTATTTGTATGCATGTTTTCTTAAGTGTTATTCATTTTTTTTATTAATTTGTCTTTTCATAAAAATTCAGAAAAAGGAAAATATAAAAAAATATGAAAAAGCAGCTAGTCAATAAGGTCAAGTCATGTCCACTCCGGACTCTTAAAAAAAAATAAGGGCACGGCTTATTTAAAAATTGATCGCAATTGGGCCGTTATTTGGAACTTTCGTACATGCGTGCGGAAAAGAACTTGAGCGCGCGCACAACCCTACCACCCGACGTCCTCCTGAAGATCGTTCCCGGCGCCGGCAACCTCACCAAGAAGCTCCTCGTCGCCGGCAAGGCCGTTCTCGCCGTCGAACTGGACCCTCGCATGGTTCTCGAGCTCCAGCGCCGGTTCTAGGGGCACGCCTTTACTCGAACCGTTTGAAGGTAACTGAATTGAATCGCGCCGGTCTTCTCTTTTGGTGTGCCCTCGTCTGTTTCGAGAGGTTTTGGAATTTTCCCGGTGAAAAAAGGGTGCTTTATTGATGGGTTCATCGGGATTTTTTTAGTACGCTATTTCGAGAGACTTTGAGGAGCCGTAGGATTTCGATGGCGTATGAATTGACTGTAGCTGGGTCTGTTGTATTGGGACTGTTGTGCAAATTTGAGGAGATGGAAGTGAGAAAGATTTTTAAAATTTTTTTTTTTTTGAACTCCCATTTAAGAGTACATAGCATCAATCTACAGTGTTTAGGTGCTGTTTTAATTGCTTTTGGAGAAGTATTGGAAGTTGGAAATTGATAGCATACGGTTAGGTTGCACGTCTTCTGCAGTGCGAAAAGGTCAACACTTTTGAATCTCTCGTGTTGTACCTTACTCGGTTAGAGAATTGAAAGGTAAATGTAGAGGAGTATACAGCAGGTTATTCGAGCTTAACCAGTACTGCTAGCCTTTGCGTTTGTAAGATGGTGTGAACTAAATCCTCGGGCTGGGGGCAGCTGAAGAGCTCATGTCTTGATCCCCTTGCAAACCCTGGAATGTGTGTACTTATCGAACAGCTTGGGTTATGAGGCTGTCCTGCTCTTTCAGTATCTCACCATGTGTATCACTCTCTTGGTGTTGTGCATTTTCTGCTTCTTTGAGTTGGAGAGATTGTATGGCTGTTCTTGTATTGCTCTGAGTTCCTAGAGTATTCGTATTTAAGAGGCGGGTCAAAAGGATTGTAATTTACTTCAGGTCTTTGAGTAGTCAAACTCAGATGATGCTTGTGTGTCTGCTGTAAACAGAATGCTCTTCAAGCCACGCCAGGCAAATATGTGCAAGTGCAATCACTGACTTAAGGGTGCTGCGTGCTTTGTTTGATAGGGCTTGTGCTTATTGGTATTTGATTGTTCGATGGGATGGGCTGGAAGGTTTATATCAGTTCATTGTCTGCCGTTTTGCGAGTAACAAAACAAGCGGGGTTGTTTGAAACCCGTCTTCCTCCCAAAGGAATTATGATAACAATAATTCGTGCTTAATTGAGAAAATCTGTATGTGCTGGAGTGTTTCGAGTTGTGGTTGTTTGTTTTGGTTTGGTTTATGCTCAATTATAGGATTTGTACATTCTCATTGTTTCGATTTGTGTTGTTTGGGAGATTGGTTTGTTATTTGGTTATATACTGTTTCGGTCACTCACTTCACACTTTTGTTAGGAAAGATATTTTACACATAAAAATCGGGAGGAAGTGTGCCCCCCTAATAAAAGATAAGCAAAGAAGAGTCGACGCCGAGCTCAAGCGCTCGAGCTCAATTATGAGTTTGGCAAAGATTGAGTCAGGTCAATTCAAGCTTGGTAAAAATGCTTTCGTGGTAAGTTCATGCATGGAAAATAATATTTGAACTTGAGTTGAAATTTGAGTATTGAGTTTAGCAGTGAAGTTGAGTTTGAGCTGTTGACATGTGTACTTGTCTTGATTGCACGCCTATTCTCTTCTAAGCAACTGGACTTTACTCTATTTCATCTTTGTTTGCAGGTGCATGCGTGTTTGATTTGAGTATTTGAAATGAGTCAAGTTTGATTATCTGATTTTGTCCAATCAACTCAACTTGATTTCAACCTTATTTCAAGGACTCCATTGTGATCTACCAATAGAAGGGCATATCTGCCCTTGCAGATTTCTTGACCTCCAACAACAAGGTGAGTTGCTAAGAGGTTAATACTGAAGAACCTCAAACACTAAATTTCAAAGCCAAACGAGCAACTGAATAATTGGGTTGGAGAACAAATTATTCGTCAGAGATGCAGCACGATGAGGTTATCTGGCAAGTCATTCGGCACAACCATTGTAGTTATATGGCCAAGTGAGTCGATTAACCCGAAATGATCTCACTGTATCGTGTTACTTCTCCTTGCTATTTTGGCCAAGAATTACATTTATTTGCTTCTAATTTGATCTTGCAGGATTACCACTGGAATATTCTGTCGAAATGAATACAACGTAACAGGGATTTGTAATAGGAGCTCCTGCCCTCTAGCTAACAGTCGCTATGCTACTATCCGTGATCAAGACGGTACTATATTCTAACTGTTCTCATGACAGGGATTTTTTTTAGTTCTTCCATGTCTTTCAAAATCCTTAATAGTATGTGTTATCAACAAACTGATTTGACATGAAATTTCCACTTCCAAAGTTATTTTGATAGCTTCGATCAGTAATTGATTGCATTCTGTTTCATTTTAAACTAATCTCCAAATATATGTTTTTCTTTTTCTTTGGGTCTACTATGCAGGTGTCTTTTACTTGTATATGAAATCAATAGAAAGGGCTCACATGCCCGAGAAATTGTGGGAAAGAGTGAAGCTGCCAAGAAATTATGAGAAGGCCCTTGAGATTATTGATAAGCATCTGGTATTGGCAATTTAGCTTTGCAGTGTAACAGATTGTTTTGCTTTGTTCTGGCATTTCACCAATTGCTACAAATTCTCTGTTGGCAGATGTATTGGCCGAAGTTTCTTGCTCATAAGACCAAGCAAAGGTTGACCAAAATGACTCAAATGCGCATCCGAATGAGGAAGCTTGCTCTGAAAACTAGGTTCAAACTCCTTTGTGCAATTGGCTGCTCTATCATAGAATGTGTATCCATGATAAACTATTTCTCTTAATCTTCTTTTTTGCTCTTTGATGGCACTTCTCAATTTAATCGGTAATATGTCAATTATAGCTGTGTGTCATTTAGAATTTGTTGTTACTCTTGACTTTTAATTCTGCATGTTGTTGGCTTAGATGTGAATGAAAAAGAACTATATGTTCAAGTGACTGTTTTCGCGTCAGGTTGATCTCTTCGTATGATTTCCCTACAGCTCTCTTATGTCGATTTCTGCATTATGTTTATTTTCTCCGAAGTTTCTGTACTGTACATATCTTATGTGTTGCCTAATGCTTATATCATGATTGTAAAATTCCAATTCACTAGGTTGTTGCGTTTGCATTTGTGAAACCTTTTTGTTCAAGAACATGCAGTGGACATTGCTATTACTGATGTCTGGATTGGTCCTTTGGTGCATCTCGTCTGTTTTATTTCATACTGTGACATGCCTTTCTTTCCTAATAGGGAAAAGATTATGACGACTCCGAGGAAAGAAAAGAAGAGAGAGGCTAGAAGGGAGGAAAAAGCAGAAAAGGCAGCAGTTTTGGAAAAGGTTGGTTGGGTTCACCTTTATAACTATGGAAGTGCTTCACCCATCCTATCACTCATAACTTTTACTTATTGTTGGCTCTGCTGCAGAGTATTGAGAAAGAGCTATTGGAACGCCTAAGAAAAGGAGTGTATGGTGATATCTACAATTACCCTGTCAAAGAATATGAAAAAGTCCTCGAGATGGATTCATTGCAGGCTGTCAATGAAGATGAAGAGGAGGTATACTATTTTTTTGTGAACACATGTTACTCTTGTTGTTTGAGAAGGTACATATGGCTCTATTAGGACAGTATATCTGTATAAGATATGTAGAAGTTTTTCTTCTTACTAGAGGTTATCATTTGAAATTATGCAATTGTTGTTCTGGAATGAGCAGGAACCTGAGATAGAGTATGTGGAAGGTTACGATGAACTTGAGGAAGAACTAGAAGATGATATTGAAGATTTTGGCGGTCTTCCTATAAATAGAGTTCACGCAATTGGTGACAGTGCCGAAGGTTCTTTCTATACCCAGATTAAACGTGTTCACTTAGTGTCTGAATGTTCATGTGATCATTTTTTTTTCCAGAGCTGTTATCTTTTTCCCTATTCTTTATGGTTTCTTGCTGCATTTACGTTTTACTTTGCTTCATTCCCTTTAAAATCACGTGAGATGAGGAGTTACTAGAGGACTTATGTGCTTCCTGGATCCCAGTAGTGGAGCTAATTATATTTTTGGTTCAGATGAAGACGGTGACGGAGATGAAGATGATGATGCAGAAGCTGATCGGAAGAGGGGAAGGGCTTTAAGAAAAGTGGAGAAAGGTGATGCTCGTTCTAAGCCCAAGAAAAGAGCTAAGGTTCTCGTTGAGGTGAGTGCATCATTTTAAATTTTCAGATCTGCTGTCAATATGGACTTTGTTAATAATAAGCATGTGCTTTGTATTAGTAGTGACAAATTTAAGTTCAGCTTTGCCAAGGAATTAGAATTTTCTATTAGTAGTGACAAATATATAGTTCAGCTTTGTTTTATACATGGAAATCACTTTGTGCAGAAAGTGTTAGGTAGTCTTCAATACTAGAGTGGCATCGTGCCATCACCAACCTGCGTCCTCTTCCAATACTTCTCATCAAAGTCCCATACATCATGATTGTGGTTGATCTTCATTTTTCTCTTTGGGTCGTTTCCTTCTTTAGCACAAATGGAAACTTTTTAGGTTAAGATTCCACTAATCTCCTTCTATGTTTTTTTTTTGGCCATCTATACATGGTTAATTTACTTTGATGGGAAATTATGTTTTTAGTACATCATGGAATGTTCCTTTCATTGGTTGGTATTGAATAGGCGCTATGTTAGCTTAGGACAGTAAATGCCCACATAGCATTCGATTAGTTTTTCCTTACTCTTCTTTGAGATGTCTATCTGACATGTCAAAATGCATATTTTTTCAAACAACAACGATAAAACAATAACAACAACAATGACAACAGCAATAATAAAAGCTGATTATTATTTCTACGCTTGTGCTTTACATTATGTAGTGTGCGATTAATAAAAGGATCTTGTGCCAATATTAGTGTCTGAAACCAGTTCTTTTGATCGGCAGGTTGAGCATGAGAATGCTGATGAAAGACAAACTGCAGTTCACTGAGGGCTTGCTTTGATCCATTTTGCTTTGTTTGGCCCTTGGTAAACCAGATGAGGGCGGCTGTCTCGTCTTTGAAAGTGTATATCATGCTTTTCATGGTAGCATAGAAAAAGTTACCACAGAGTTTTGACAGAAATTAGTAGCGGTTCTGGTTAATGTTGCATCCATCTTCCGCTTCTTCCTAACACTCTCGTTGTCTTTTTAAAGAAAGGTTGTATTATTGGTCACGAAAAAAGATCAAGACTCACGACAAAGAACCATCATCCAATGGATGCATGTTGCGGCAATAGTTTCTTACTGACCTATGTTTTTCCCCTTGGCTTCAATAAATAGGTTGCGAGCTATTTTGTTCTTTTTTCTTGACTTCCTATTCAAAATCAGTCTTGCGTATTTGATCTGAATTGAATGGCAGCAAATCCCTTATACGTATTTGATCTGAATCGAATATATCCTAGTACGACCATTCGCTAATTCATCTGTAACCTTTGTTAGTCTGGACCTAAGAATGCTAGCAATGCGAGAACTCTCATACTCAATTATACTCTTCGGCTGCGTTTGGTGATTGGGATAAAATTCAAGATAGGATCAAATTTACTCTATCTTGTGTTTAGTGCATGCTTATGATAGAATAAAGTCGAATATAAATGAATATAAGTTGGATAAAATTATCTTATGAGGAAGATGAGATAAAGGCAGATAGGATTAATATCCATAATAGGAAATTTTTTTCTCAATTAATAAATTTCTTAAATTTAAAAATAAAAATTATATTTCAATATAAATAATATTTGAATTTTAATATAAAAAATTCAAAAATAACAAAAAATTCAAAATTTATTTTTTAATTTAATCTTATTTTTAATTTTATATTCAAATTTAATTCTATTTCATAATATAAATTCAATATATAAATATATATTTATTACATATTTTAGGTGTTTTAGTATTTTTGGTATATTAGTATAATTTTCTATTTAATTTATTAGAGAATGATGGAAGGGGAGGAAAGAAATAAAAAAGAAATTAATTTATAAAGAGAGGAAAATAAAAATAAAAAATAAAGTAGACAAAAGTATCGTGAGAGATTTTTACTATTTTCGTTTGTAAAATTTGTGATTCATATAAGTATTTATATCAAACAATATATTTAATATGATGTGAACATATCCGATTTTATTATTACAATCACCAAACAATAAATAGGATACTGTAAAATTCCATGGATTTCATATTATATCTTATCCACTCCTATCTTAATTAGAAATTCAAATGACTAAACATAATCTTTTTAGGTCTGTGTTTGATTATGATTGAGATAGGATAGAATAAAGGAGGATTTGAAATCTACCACATATCCCTAAATTGTTAAAAATATTCTATCATATGGTTAGTGCAACCTAAGAGAGAATATGGGCTCTTTGAAAAAAATCCTTGATAGTTTTCGAAAATTCGCAACTTAAAATAAGATTGAAAATTTTTTAAAATCTTTTTCATTTGAAAATCACATCTTTGACTTTGCTCCTGTCAGCCTAAAACCCTCTCCATTGGGAAGTCGACCTTAGGAGCATGAGGTCTCAACTGACGAGAGTTCACCTAATTTTGGGACGGTCTCATAAACAGTGGGAGTCCCTCCCTTGTCAAAACACGATTGCCGGCCGGTGGTGATGATTGATGTGGTCAGAGGTGATGGTGATACTGTGGTAATCAAAAGTGACAATGATCGGTAATTTTGGTGATGGGAAAGCAATATCTAATGTGTCATTTTATCATTCCGTTAAAAGATAAAATATGAATTTTTTAATTATTTTAAAATTTTATATCCAATCCGTGTTTATCTCACCACCTAAATCGGATTTCTTATCTAGTATTTTATCCGGATGTATCTAGGTTTATTCAGTTTGAAGAACTTCATCAAACACCAAATAGAATAATTTATTATCCTATCTAGATAAACGTAACCTTGATTTACGAGCGTTGCTTCAAGAACAATAATATGAATGCGTCATCCTCGGGATGTGGCAATATGCCTCCGTTCCTATAGGGACCCTAATAACGGATGTGAGATCTAATTTTGCAAATTTTATGATTGTTGACATATAATTTTTTGTGATTCGGTCATTCAATTATTGTACAGAAAAATAAGGATGTATTTTTAATCCCTAAAGAAAAAAAAATTGAAATTAAACTGCAGATCATATAGTTTTATGAGCATTTATTATTTAATTTATATTTTTCATTGATTACATTAGCATCGGCCCGGCGGCGGATGGTTTTTGAGCTTAAAATTAGATAGATTGGGTCCAAATGCACGGCAAAATTCGGCCAAGGTGAGGGGATAGGGGGTGGCCGAAACTCACATGGAGAACGGGGCTTTAGTTGACTTAATTTGAGCATAATTCAGCCAAATAAGAATTTAATTAGGGGCAAGTTTTAGGTTATTAGAGCCCATCATATTAGAAAGGCTTAAGTTAAAGCCCATACTATTAAAGTTAACCTTGGTTTGCATTAGAAATAGAGCATTATGCATCACAAATTAGAGGTCGGCAAATCCACGATTCCAGAGCACACGTAGAGATGAGAGATATCCACTAGTGAAAGAGAGAGAAAAGGTGCTTGGCCAAGCTTCTTGACCCTCGATGAAGTAGCCTCGCCAGGCACACCTACTTTGATCGCTGCTGCTATACCGCGAGCTCGCACCTCCTCGAGTCGCCGCTCTCACTCGCCGTACACCGGAGGTCCGCCGATAATGCCGGCGAACGGGGAACGTGAGAGTTGGGCGCGCACCACGGCCGACGAGAAGAAACAGAAGTCGAAAGAGAACGTGGCTGAAGAAGAAGACCGGTGAGATTGAAGAAATTAATCCGCTGCTCCGGTCAAAAAAGAATCAGATTCAATTTGGTCAAATAAATCCAAGCGGTGGATCTGTCTTCTTTTGAATTTCGTCCAGATCCACGAACCCCACTCTACCTTCTGTCGCCGCCCGCCCTCACGCCTTCAGGAGCCTCTGCCAGTCTGATTGCATTGTATTCAAATTCGAAAAGCGAATTTTTACATTAGGTAAGTTCTGTGATTGTGAATACAATCGATATTTTTTTTTAAGTAGTAAACATTAAATGAAGAGATTTTGCCTTTATCATTATACAAGCAATGTTTTCAACTAATTGAGAATTTCTCGAGTCATGAACATGAACAACCATAGGTCTATTGGCACCTGAAATTTTTATTTTGTAAAAAAAAAAATTGAATAAAATATGAAGGAATAATAGTAAAAAACCAAAAAACTAAATGAATGCGCAGGAAATGCATCTGGCGCAGCCCATATGTGGGCCTATTCTCGTCACTAGCTGGCTGTATCTTAGGCGAGTAAAAAACAGACATGTATAACTAACTCAATAATGAAATTTGAATTTATTGCTTTAGCGGCAACTGAAAAAGAGACCGGATGGATTAGGAATTTGTTGTTGGATATCAAATTATGGCTAGTCCTATACCTCCTATTTCTATTCATTGTGATAGTCAAGTTATTTTGGCAATAGCCTATAGTAGCACCTATAATGGTAAGTCTAGATATATTAGTCTAAGACATGAATATGTAAGATAATTGATTAAAGATAGTACCATAACAATTGTCTTGTCTACGTGAGGTCAAGTAATAATCTTGTCAATCCTTTGATGAAAGCTTTACCAAAACACGTGATAATAATGACTTCACAAGAAATGAGGCTAAAACCTTACCAATAATGGTAACCTGACATTTTTCTAGAACATCACTAGTTATAAGGTTTAATGGGTATGAATAAGTTACTGAATGTGATTGTTTGATACTGACGTAGCCCTGATATGAGAAGTCAATATCGTCTATTACATTTTGTAGGTTGAATTGAATTCTTAATGAAGTATAGTACAAACTTAATGTTGATAGTAACAGAAACACATGGTAGATATTTCACCTATATGAGCTTAGAAGTAGTGCCGCTTCTAACAAATGTTAGAGTTGTTTTCTAGAGAGCTCATGAAACAGGATCAAGTACAAGATCATAATAATGCAGAGTAATATAGAACTTCTCGCTGAAACAAGATATTTGTGTATGTGCGGTATGTCCGATTCTATTATTTAAAAGTACAAATTTAAAGCCGAGCTACTTGTTACTTTGATAAAGTTTTGAGATACTTGCACTAAGTAGAGGTTTAACTTGAAAGAAACCTTTATGTATATATATTAATCTTACTGAAATTTTAGCGGTACGATTTTTTTTTTCTAATTTTAATTTTGAAAATTTTGTTTTACAAACAAGGTGGGGGATTGTTGGAGGTTTGTTTGTAAAACAAACTAAGTGTATGTTTCCTTGTCCCACATAGGAAAAGTGGGAGGAAGTGGACTAATTAATAAGTGTGGGGTTTTTTTTTTGTATTTAAAGGAATGATTGGGTTTGGGTTAGACCCCACTATATCCGCGTGCGGTTATGCGAATAATTGCGCGATTATTTGACGTACTTAGCACTTAGCGATTTAATTAGCACTAACCCCTTTATTATTTTTTTATGGTTATCTTATTAATTTTAATCAATTCAAAGGTTGTTTTTATTTTTGAGAATTTTCAGAAATTATTAAAAAAATTCGAAATTTTATTTATTTTAATTTTTTTTTTATTCCCAATTTTTGTTTGTGTTTTTTTTAAGACAACCTTTGGGAAAGATACCCCTTTATTTTGCAACTTTTCCCAAAAGATTGCATTTGTTCATTTTTTCAACTTCTTCCGAATTGACACATTTGTTCATCTGGGCAATTTTTTGAAAGGACACGTTTGTTCATTTTGGCAATTTTTCACAAGGGATGCTTATGTTTTAAGATTGTTTTATATATATACATGTCAATTTTAAGAAGAACAAAAGTGTAATCATTTTTTTATCTTTTCGAGCATTCTTTCTAAAAATTTCAGCCAGAAATTCTGAAGGAATACTAAAATTGCTATATAGTATTTTCATTTTTGAGACTTTGTTACATCATGGGGATATTTATCGGTGACTATTAGCAACTTTATGGGGGCAAATAAATTCTTAAAGAAAGTGATATCACACATCAAAATCCAACTTGATTACTCTAAAGATCCTGACTTCATTATTCTATCCAATTCGAAGCCATATTTTCCCAACACCAGTCACATAAATAGCAAAGATTAAACCAACAAAAAACAGAACACTGATGAGAAAATCTGTCACTCCCATTTGCTCCTCACTTGGTGAGTGTGCAAGAAGTCGTAAGCCAACACTTGGTGAGCGTGCCGAGTCCCATCCATCCTCTTCAGCACAAAACTCTCCACCAACACATAACAGCCAAACCTCTTCCAATTCTCGCTCAACCCACTCTTGATGAACTCCTCCGTTCTCTTTACCCTAACTCTCTTCTCTCCCTCCTTCACCCAACCCACTCTCTCTTCCTCCCACCTCATCCTCACCACAATCGCCATGCTCAGTCCTATCCCTCCTGTCCCACTCCTAAACCACATCACTCCATCACTCACATTGCCCTCCCCAGCTTCCTCACCGAACACTGTGATGGCCTCCTTCTGAACAACCACATTCACTTCCACAGCACTGTCTTCATTGGCTGGATTGTCACAGGCATGAACCTGCTCCCACCTCTGTTGCAACGTCATCTCGTAGAATGCCGATGTTTTGACCTGGTCCCCGACCTCCCCATCCTTGATGAACATGAACGGGCAGTACCACTTCCCCACCACCACTGGGTCCGAGCTCTTCCTGTCGATTGAGAAGTCAAGGCTCGGGAGCTTTGACCTCTGAGAGTCATTGACTCCTGGCGCATCGTCATCCAAGGAGAAGTAGTTGGGCGTTTTGCCACGGAGGGTCCAGCCTTTCCTCTTCAGGAATCTTGGAGGGTACCCATTTGGGGCGACGGACTTTGCATCGAAGCCGCCAAACCCGCACATAGTCTCACGCCGGTAGATCACGAATTGCTGGTATATGTCTTCGGGATCTAAAGGGCTCGATTTCTTGTCTCGAACGTATCGGAAGCACAAGCAAGTGCCCTTGTCTTCTTCCGTCGAATTAGCATGCGCTTCCCTACACGGCCATTCGAGATAGAATGATTTAGACTTTCTGACAAATGCCACGAATATAAATCTTGCATTAAGCAGCTAAACTTTTACTAAAACCTATTTCCTAAGTGACGTGATAAGATGTAACTTCAACTAGGGGTGTGCATGGTCCGGACGGGCGGTTCCCAACCTAGAATCGGGAACCCCCGCTAAGGACTGGTTCCGAAAAATTGGAATCGGGATCCACCCATTTGTTGCATGGATCCACCCGGAAACCGGACCGCCGATCCGGTCCGGTTCCCAGGTGAATCCATGGAACCGATCTTGACGCGAAATAATTTTGGTTTTCAACATAGAATGACTACGTGACATCAAAGCAAGCCAAAGAAAGAAAAACCAAATTTAAGTACGTGGAACAAACTCATCAAGTAGAGTAAATTAGACTAGGCTACAAGGATTGTACTTCCATATCCAAAGCAACCAAAGATATCTCTGATGAGTTTCTTGATATGACAAACATTTTCCATATCATCGAGGACAATCAAAACTCTCATGTGGCCACATAAGTCCCTGAAAAACTCGATTCCCAAGTTGGCTAAAGCAACATCCTTAGGTGCCCCTTCCAGAACATCAGAAATCAACTTAGTTCGCAAAAGCTGAAGCCCTCCTAATTTTTGAATTGTTTATGTAATATCTGCGAGGAAGGAACAGCCATCGAAATACTGGGAGACTTCGTTGTATACGAGTTTTACAAGGGTTCCTTTTAGTGATTTTTTTAATATTAAAAAGGTTCCGGTCGGGTCCGGGTGGGCGGGCGGGCGGATTTGCCCACGAAACCGGGAACCGGACCGGTTCCCTCAAGAACCGCCAGTTCCGGGCGGTTCCGGTCCGGTTCCGGGCGGTTCCGGTCCGGTTCCGGGCGGTCCGGGCGGTTCCCAGGTATTTTGCACACCCCTAACTTCAACCACTGTAACAAAAGCGAGTTCTTGCAGAGATTTTCTCAGGCCCCCACATCATCCATCCAATGATATTCCCCTGTCCTATTTATAAATATCAACATATTCATCTGCTAATTCAGGAATAGACAAGAAGGGAAACTATTTAAAGTACTTAGAGAGATCATACCCTTTGTGCTTCCCGCGACGCCGAATTGCATAGTACTGATTGGAGGACAAGGGCTGGTCGACGACTGGGATCATGAACACCTCATCTCTGTATGTGTCATCGCCGTCGCTTGACAGGACTGTGAGGTCCTTGTTCTGAGGGAAGGGGAAGTCGTAAATTCTCGCTATTCTTGCACAGCCCGAAGCAGCAGAAGTTCTGGGCTTCCTCATCCTGGATCACTAGGTATCCAGAGCCAGGCCCCGCCGGAGAAGCCTCCGAGAGGGCCTCGGGGCGCTTCCGGTAAATGGACAGAGGCCGTGTCACATACATCTTCAAAAAAAGGAAAGAAGAAGTTTAGTATTCTAGTACGTAGTCTTCAAATGTGGAAGATATGTTCATTTGTGTGGGAAACTTGAGTTTCTTGAAGTAATGCCCCCTAGTATAAGAAGGTGGATGTTTTGGCCGGCAAGCAAGCTATTCGAGAGGTGAAGTTCACATATTATCGTTAGGACGGATATCATGTCGTCACGGGCTGACTCGACCATTGCCGATGCTGATCGACTGTGGTGGGTCGCTTCCAATAGATGAGTTCATGCAAGTGCTATCTAATTAACTGCGACGTGAGAACGATAACACTCCACATCTGCTAATTAGCTGATTATCATCATCATCATGATTAACAATCCAAAAAAATTAATTTTAGGACCAGCCACCAGCTATACTGATAATCAGCACGCCATATGGAATCAATAAATCAACCGCCCGGGCGATGATTCTCTAACATGAGTAGTTCTAACCACATTTTATTACAATAAACTATTTTGAGAGGCATAATATCAAAAACAAAGAATTAAAGCAAACAAGAAACTTCAATTTTTTTTTAGTCATGGATTTTTCTCTAAGCGCGATAAATGTTCTTTGAAATCAGATTTGTTCAAAAGTCATTCGCGTCAGCGCTGATAGCTATGCTAGTAATTTCCAATCAAAATAAGTTGAAATGATTAAATTGATAAATTATCAAAAAGTTAGAACTAAATCGGCCAAAATTGTAAAATTTGTGACTAAATTGATCGATGTATAATAGATTCGGGACTTTTCGACAATTACCCTTTTGTTGGCTACTCATGAGAGGAAAAAAAGAATGATGGAACAATTTAATATTTGCTACCTAAATCTCAAATCAGTGCAATACCACCCAATCGCTGATCTTGAATTGCAGTTAAACATCCACCACTACGACAATGACGGGGATGACGAAGAAGAATCTGAGGAATCACCTGACTGTCCTACGTTAACCTTACCTCTTCGCACATACCACGAGCCGGTCCCTCGTTTCCATCGATCGACGTCAAACATTTTGGGTGTTTTCCCAGCGACCAACCTGCAAAACGCACATTTGAATCGACCCTCCCCACGAAAAAGCTAGCCTTAAAAAGGTCGCGTTTTCAAGCGAATCTAAGCCCTTCATTTGACGTAATAGGAAGATAATCCTCCCTCGAGATCCAATCAGTAATTTCGTGGGCCCTAAGCCATTAATTAAGGGGAGGGGCGAGTGCTTCGTGACGTGCGCGGAATCGTAATTTTGCATGGGCATGATCGGAGTCACTCTCCTCCCCTGTTTTGGCATTACTTGACTTGTCTTGGCCACGCATATTCATTTCTCTAGGTCTAGACTAGACAAGCGAATGATGTCACGGATGGATGTTTTAGCCGGATCCATATGTTGGTGCCTGCAAATGATAAAAAATAGATATAAAAAATATAGGTTTGATTTGGAAAATGTTACCGCTCAAATCGACCGTACTGATTCGCTCATGTTGGTTTTGAATGGAATTGAAATTTATATTAAACAATAAGCCTGATTACGGTCAATTTGAGCAAATCAATAAGACGAACGCGGATCCTAATAAAAACGAACCGGTCAAACACGAAATCAAACATCTCTTTTGTGTGGGGAAGGTAACTACCTAAGTCTTTGTCCTAAGCCGCGGTCGCGTGGTCCACATGGTGGCGACCTTGCCGTCTGCGGGGGGCTCCGTGGAGGAAGACTTTTGATAATTTATCCGTTTGTTTCGCAGAAAATAATTTTCAAAAAAACGTTTTCCGGATTTTTCGGCGTTCGTTTCATGGAAAATGAATTAACTTTGAAGAAAATTTTTTCCATGAAAGGAAAAAAGTTTTCTAAATTAGGGGAAAATGTTTTCCACTTAAGTGGAAAACATTTTCCCCACTTGATCTCTCTTATCTCATATCTCTACAAATTCTCACTTTCTCCCCCTCCCCTTTCTTCTTCTTCTTTTCTTTTTATTCGAATTAATAATATCCTTTTATTTTCTTTATTTTCTTTTTCTTTTCTTTGTTTCCCATCTTCTTCTTTCTTGGCTAGTCGTCGGCCGTTACTAGACGAATCTTGAGCTCGTCGATCTCAAGCTTACGCTCTGCACTCTTGCTTATCATTTTCTTTATTTACTCTAACCTGCAGTTGTACATTGCTCAAGCAAAGGCTCTACGTACTTTACTTCTTTTTTCTTTTGTTTATTAGAACACAAAAGACGCAGGGGGAGAACGGGTTACTCAAATGGAAGATTCTCATTAGAGCTGTACATGCTTTGCTTTTTTTTCTCTTTTGCTTCTTTTTAAAATCCATACAAACATTTTTTAGAGTAGATGAGCCTTTGGCGACAATGAGAGAACAAAGATATGAAGCAAGTTTGCCCAAATTTAAAGGCAAGTTCATATTTGATGGATTTATAGGTCGGTAAGTGATGCATGCCTAAATGGTGAAGTCTTAGAAAATATTTTCCCTACCAAACACTGGAAAATATTTTCCGAAATATTTTTAGGTTTTAGCTGAACACCAGAAAATATTGTCATTTTCTTGAAAAATTACTTCTGAAAAAATATTTTCCGGAAATTGCCAATTTTCCGCAAAACGAACGGACCCTACAATCGAAAAAGATCAGTCGGCTAACGATCAAGGTCAACGCAAATTATATTAATATTTGTTAGGGCAACTTGATCCTTTGTATTCAAATGAGGAGGACGGATCAACTTTATGGGTTGACTTTAGTTTAATATGTGGGACATATATGCTGATGCGATCTGAACATCGATCCAAGATTAGTAAAACAAAGGAGAAAAGAGAATAGAAATTTATCAATCACATTATAATCTCATGATTAATACCTTAAAAGACACTGAACTTTAGCTCTAATCTCAATTCTACCATAATTTCTTTTTGTTCCATAAAGAACTTCCAATTTAGATCCAGTCATAATTCTAACATAAACTTTTTTTTTTCTTTCATAATCACAAACTTTTATTCAAGTCCCAAATCTACTATCACTAATTTTCTGTCCAAAATTTCTCGTTGACAATCAAGAGATGAAAATTCTCGAACACAAGCTGTTCAAGCGTCTCGAGCTGAGTGTCCCAGGCACGAGCTCTCGGAGCACAAGCTCTTCGACCGTGAGAGATAGAAGAGTCCCGGATACAAGAGATTGAAGATTGAGTGCAAAATTGAAGAATTATGAGTAAGGCGATTATTTCAAGAAGACGTCATTTGGGTTTACGTGGAAATTTATCTCCAAAAGATGTTTATGTGAATCTGAAATTTAAAGAAAAACTAGAACAAAAATGTGGAAATACGTAGGATCACTAAAGCAATTTTGGACAAAGGGCTAACGAGGTAGATATGAGACTCAAGTAAAAGTTAGGTGTATTTTTAATGAGGAAAAAAAAAAAACTTTAGGATAAAATTGGGATAGGGGTTAAAGTTGGGGTTTTTTTCTCAAGGTACTAGGCCCTTGTTTTGTCAATTTGGAAATTATTTTTCTTCTCTCCAATTTCAGCCCCACCTTCCGTCACCACTCTCACCTAGTACCTTAAAATGCCGATGGCCCACGAAGCTGATAATGTATAACCATCCCAATGTAACAACTTTGACAATGTCGCATCGGAATTTCTCCAAGATTTAGGTGAAAAACTTCCACGGTTGACAAAATTGGCAACTTAGGTTCCTTCGAGAACTTTTGAGTCGTTCTTGGTTGTTTCTTGAAGAGATTCAAGTCTGCCTTTATACCACCATAATGTAAAGGACATGAACTTGGTGCTATACCAAAAGTACCGTTTCGCCGAAAGTTCTCTCGTGATAAAATATCTTTTATTGAAAGTCGTTCTTCGATTTTTGTTAGAAGAGATAGGTTCTGTGCCAACTCCGGATTGGCAATATCCAGCCAAATAAGGATACAAACTTGGATTCGAACGAGATTGTATGAACACAAACCGTAACAGAATTTAATCAATAACAAGGCTTGAGAAATATGGGTATTACAAACGAACCAAACGTAAACAAATTTTGTTGATTTTTAATTGACAACAAAGCCTCAATACGCCAAGATAAAGATACATGTTGAAATTTAATTGACAACGTTGATCTGGAAACTACAGCTAAGAAACATACCAGAATTTAATCAATGACACGAATTTGTAAAATAAAAGTACAGTATAAAAAAAGTAAAAGCAACTTAAAGATAGTAAATTTATTTGATTTGTGCGGGAGTACTCAATAGACAACTGGTGGTATTTATAGTAGCAGTGTGGTAATTGTTCTTGAATGGTTTCTAGCATTTGCATTCATCTCAAGCGTTTCTTGTGATTGCATCCATATTTCTTCACTTCCGAAAGTCTTGCACCCATGCCCTTATGATCTTCTAATCTCGTTCAAGAGTGGTTTTTCTCATAAAAACGAACGTTGATTGCTTCATGATCTCAATTTTTTTATCCCTAGTAACCTTGGATTTGCAACACCTTGGTGCTGTCTATCCATTCAAAGACCTGATGGTTTGCTCCTTCTTATTCACTGATTCCTCGGTCGATTATCGTTATCCATTCGTTTTTATAAGTAATCATCAAAGTGCGTTATCTATGTACGCTAGTGCTGATTGCTAAATTTGGTGACTACGATCCTGCATTAGTCATGTACATATCCATGTGACAACTTGATTTTTTTTTTTTTTTTTGTGTGTGTACATAAGTATGATAATTACCCAGAAATTATCTTTAGAAAATTGGGAAAAAATTGCTTAAGTGATTTTTAACTTTTGTGTTGATAAAGTATCTCATATCGATTGCCAATGGAATTTATACGCTTTTTATAAACTTCTCTCCTCGCAATATGGTCACAAGATTCCTTCCCTAAAATTAAGGGTGAAGCACTAGTCAACCAACCATCGGTTTCTGAGCTTGAGCCCAGCAATGGATGAGCTAACAAGATATATTAACGATTCTCCAGTGTGAGACTTTTTCTAACACTGATCATTCTTGCATCTCCACATTAAACATTATTATATCAATGGCGATCAATTGACCAAACAATTAAACCATCCATGTTAGCGGTTGGCCTTGTTCTGGGTCGAGACTGGAAGATTAGAGATCCATGTGCTAGATCAGGGTTAGGCGACACCTGCACTAGTGTACGAATAATTATCAGGCACAAGAAACCATAATAGTATCGACTAAGGCAAATGGAGAAGAGTTACATAACTTTAAAAAGAACCCAATCTAAGAACCAGGGGGCGTTTTAGGTTTTTGTGGTTCCTTTCGTGGAAAACGTTGTCAAAGATGTAAGAGTTTTCCTAATGTGGACTACATTAATTGATATTATAATTTACCGTTTTTACAATTATTGTAAAACGGGGTTGGTCTAAGGTGAGTTAGAATGTTTCTTAATTAGTATAATATGAGACTGGTTAGTATGGGCTGAGTTGAGTCTGGCCCGTAATGAGAGAGCCTGGTTGGAAACTCTATAAATAGTGCCCAAGTCTCTTCTCTAACCTTAAATTCTCATATGTATCCTCACATAAGGAGCGTTAACTTAGCGTTAAAGGGTGAGGTGGCCGTCTCATTGAGCCAGTGATACGGAGGGCAATAGAGGAGAATGACTTGCGCGTGAAATATCAATTTTCTGCTTCCGCTTCAAGAACGATGGATTCCAAAACAGGTGCGTTAATATTTCTAATCAATTATGCATGTTCTTGTTTTGGTTATGGAGATCTTGGGGATTATGCATTTTGCATCCAATAAAAGAGGCTCATCTACTTTCATGATCGCGTCAAACGTGGTTGTCGATTCGATTGAGTATGACAGCGAAAGACGTTCCAGCGAAAGACGTTCCATCATTGCGTTCTGGCCCTCGGGAACGTCAGCCGTTTCATGTGTGCTAAAGACGATGAACATGAAGGCGATACTTTAAAACGAACGTGACAAATGTGAACGTCTGGCCAGGCTGCTGAACGGCACGTAGGATCGTTGCCACGCTATGAAAAACGCAGGGACGCAATCGGTGGGTAGCAACTGGCCTTATCCCATTAGATGTGTCCATCATCTTTGTAATGTAGCGTTCGTGATAGTTGACTTTCGGGATGAAAGGTTTAATGCCACACGATGGTAGGAGTATGGGAATTGAAAATTAGGGACGTGAATTGACTATCTTAGGTGAGATTTTTTTCTGCTTATTTTGGAAGAATTTGGCCAGTTAGTATTGGAAGTTTGTTTGTAAAAACAAACTAAGTGCATGTTTCTTTGTCCCACATAGAAAAAGTGGGAGGAAGTGAATCAATTAATAAGTGTGGGGTTTCTTTTGTATACCTAAAGAAATGATTGGGTGTGGGTTAGACCTTACCATACCCGCGTGCGGGTGCGCAATTATTTGGCGCATTTAGCACGCCCGCGGTTTAATTAGTATTAACCCTTTTGTTGTTTTATTTATTTATTTATTTTCTTTATGGTTATCTTATTAATTTTAATCAATTCAAATGTTGTTTTTGTTTATGAGAATTTTTGGAAATTATTTTTAAAAAAAATTGAAATTTTATTTATTAATTTTTTTTAATTATTTCGAATTTTTGTTTGTGTCTTTTCAAAACAACCTTTGGAAAAGATACTCGTTCAGTTTGCAACTTTTCCCGAAGAGTTGCATTTGTTCGTTTTTTCAACTTCTTCCAAATGGACGCCTTTGTTCATATGGGCAAATTTTTGAAAGGACACGTTTGTTCATTTTTGCAATTTTTTACGAAGAGTTGCCTATGTTTTAAGACTGTTTTATATATATGTTAGTTTTCAGAAGAACATGTGTGTAATCATTTTTTTTATCTTTTTGAGCATTCTTTTTTAAAACTACAGCTATCCTTTAAATTGTTTCCTAGAGAGACCCTGGAGAAATACTAAAATTACTATATAGTATTCTCATTTTGAGACTTTATTGTATCTTGGAGGAAATTTTCCAGTGACCATTAGCAACGTTGTGGGACAAATAAATCCTTAAAGAAAATGACATCACGCCTCAAAGTTCGACTTGATTATTCTAAAGATCCGGCTTCATTGTTCTACTCAATTCAAAGTCATATTTATCCAATAGTTAGGGCCTAGGGGTTGGTGAAGTCTTGTTGGATCGGATGTGGCCGGCCTGGCGTTGCATGGATATGACTTTGTGATTAAGAAGGCCGCGTTACAATGACAACGGCAATTAATTGACAGTTTAAGAAATATAGCACCAGAAAATGTTTTCCTTTTTTAGCTTATTATTAGGTTGTGGTGAAGAAAATGAGAAGCTGGGTTGAGCTAAATGCGTGCTCCTCTCTTCCCGAAAAAATTCAATGTTAAACGCTCGTCGTTCGATATGGTTTTTGGTACGTTGTTGACGCCGTCCATGGTCAAAAGCCCAACAATGTTGCTCGAGCTATTTGATGTCATTGTCGTGACTTGATCTCATTGCCCATCGATATCTCTTGCGAGGAAAAAAGGGGAAATGTCGAGTTTAGGGGTACTTGATCATGAGAGTCCCTCACGACTCACGTTCCAAAAAACATTATCACCTCGCCTTTTAGATCAAGCCTCTTGTGAGTTCCCTCCATGAGATTATGAGATCTTCCAAGCTCGTATCCCGCGTGACAACAGAGTGTAGCGATCTATACCCACATAGGCGACACACCTCGGGAGAAGAGGTCAAGTGTGGATATTGAATCTAAAGGTACATTTACCATGGTAGCCCTCTCAATAGTATGTTTCGCCCATAAGGATGACATCACTTCATCCTTTGGGGTACTCCTACATCGAGTATGTTAAATCATGATGAGTTTCATCGAAACTCGTACCCCTCATGACAGGTTTATTTATACAGTCTAGTTGTTTTAGAACAACCTAGAAAAAAAACAGGAGTCGCCACTAACCTCGTTTTGAGGGTCGACTAGAAAACCCAATTGAGGGTCGGGAATGTTCCCTCAATTCCTATGCAACCAAATATCTAGGTTCGGGGACTTAGATTACATTAATATTTCTATTAGCGCCCTTTCGATACCTAAATAGTGTGTCGTGTTTACCTAACGTGTCCATGCATTTCTTCTTACAGTTTCATGACTGTTAGTCCTAAACTAAACGATCATGAGTGGTTCGTCAATTTCATACTATTCAATTTCTAGAAAATAAGAAAAGAAAGCAATCAATGAAATTGAAATTACAAGATAATAAGTGAACAATCGAGGAAAGCAGTAAATCTACTATGCAATCCTAGAAAATATAAAAGAGAAACACAATTGAAAAAGAAGAGAGGGAGAGAGAAAACCCGCAACTCGTCGGGTTTTATACAATAAATGGAGCTTGAGACATATGTCGGGGAAATGAATAGTACATGATAATGGTCGGAATGAACATCGACCTCCACCGTCTTTGTGCTTTCTCCATCTTCGAGGTCCTAATCTAAATCTAGTCCAAGAAATCTATAACTAGGTACATACAATGGAAAGAAACAAGTATACATGTCAAAACAAAAAAAAAAAAAAACGACTTTATATCAAGATCAATAATTTAAAAGTTCAATACAAAAATTAGATTTTGGGGCCTTAGGGTCGGCCTTTGTCTTTCATGCGAGGGTCTCACTATGACACCTACCCAATCCATTTTTGTTACTTATAGCCATTATTGATCAATTGTGTTCTCGCATGGCCAATAACGCTTATAAGTCTACTAACCAAGCGATCTATGTAATCCTAGGATGTTCCCTCGATATCATGTATTGACTCTACCATTCACCTAAAAGTCACATACATTGCAGAAATTTAAACATGCATGCGGGTCTTTTGGACCTTGTTTCTCAACTAATCAAACAGATGAGTGAGCCGTCCACAGATCACTTATTGTCAATCATAAACATATACATTTCTAATGAATAGCGTGATTATATGTATAAGAGGTACATGTAATATTTCAAAAACATATTTCGAAATCATTCATGAAAAGTTTTGAAATAAAGTGATGTCTCAGTTATGAAAGACATTCAATTGCTAAGGCTCGTCCGGAGATTGCATAAATGCACTTACAAGCGTCATAGGTATTTTGAATACAATTCAAACAGTAACTTTCACGATGTCAAATCAGGATTTTAAAAAGGTTTGAAAATATTTAGGATTAAGGTATATCTAGGCTATGAAAAACATTCAATTACCAGGGCTAGCTCGGGCTCGCATGAATACACTCACAAACATTGTAGACATTTTGAATATGGTCCAAACCACGACTTTTCCTTGAATCAAATCAAGTTATGGAAAATGACTTTTTAACAAATTATTTTTTGAGAAACATCACATGTACCAAATCATTTTTAAATTTTGTTTGGAAAGCAAATTTGTCAAAAATCATTTAACAATGAATATCGATGTGTTTAAAGCAATTTTCATGAAGATGGGATGACCTAAATTCATGCCCAAACTAACCTAGGAAGTTTACCTAAACAATCACAATCAAGTTCATATCTGGAAATTTCAGAACAAGTATGTAAAAATAGCAAAATTGGGCAATGTCTAATGACAATTTGGCGATGAAAAAAATTCTCTAACATGCACGACAGGATAAAAAACATCTTTTATGGAGAAATGTTCCTTAATGGAGCTATACATGATTTTACAAAAATCAAACAACAATCGACAACATGTCAGAAAGTTGGCAAATCAGCAGGACACTTAGCCAATATCACAAGGATTTGTCCTATCAAAACAAATCTAAAAATCACTAAATTTTCATACAACATAGCCAACATGTTGACAAACAAGTTTCTTTAAGAGGCCAAATACAAAATCTTAATATAAAAAATGGAACAAAAATATCAAATGTTTGTCTAAATAAGGGTTAGAATTGGGGTCCGAATTTGATCCCATATCCAGATTCCGATCTAGTTTTGAAAAAATGGAAAATGATCCAAACAATGAGTGATTTGTATGAAATCAGTGGTATTGAAATCTTCTAAGTGTGCTTTTCGACTTCCTAGAAGAGCTCGAGTCCAAACTAGCTTAATTAGGTGCTCTAAGATCAAGATTTCAAAAAGGTGCGCATGTCGGTAACTAAAAACCAGAACACAAACATGCATTAATAAATCTCAAAATCATTCATGTAATGCACAAATGGCATGAAAAGATCACATGTGACTTAGAATTGGATGCAACAAATAATTTGGGTAATCATCTAATCTTAAGTCCGCATGAGAAGATGTTATACATTTCGATAACAACACAAGATGACTCAAGATTCATAATGAAAGGCTTGAGAGTTTCTTGATGAACATACGTTCTTGTGGCACAAATTTAACATGCAAAATGACACTCAAATGCAATGATGCGAACATGTACTCAAACCTTGTAGCATGTAGTTTAAGTGCCAAGAAGACATTATCTCACATTTATGCCAATTGAATCCTAAACCTTTTTTTTTATGCCAATTTAGTCCTAAACATTTTTACTATGTGTCAATTTAGTCCTTTTCAGCTAATTGTGGCCAAATTTTACTGCCTAGGTGCCAGTTGGCTAACGTTGCACGATCGGTATTGACGTGGATAATTTTTAATTATTTTTTAATATTTTTTAATATTTTTTAATATTTTTTTTCTCCTCCTCCTTCCTCCAACCAGTTGTCGAACCTCGGCGACCATCCAGAGATGAGGGCCGGCGAGGGCCACGAGGCTCGACCTCGCCAACCCGACACTAGGCCAACTCAAGGCTACCCGGGCATCAAGGGTGGCCTCACATTAGGCTAGCGAGGTTGAGCCTCACCAAGCGCCGAGCTTGAACTTCACCAGATTCGGCGAGGGTGAGCCTTGCCACCCAAGTCGCAAGGGCGGCCTCACCCCAGGCTAGCAAGGCTCGCCCTCGTCGGCGAGGCTTGACCCTCACCGGCTATTGCCTCAGCGACCGGCTAGAGGAAGGAGGAGGAGAAGGAAAAAACAAAAAAAACAAAAAACAAAAACAAAAACAAAAAAATTATAAAATATTAAAATATTATTAAAAATTGTCCACATCAAATGGTCGGTGCCCGATTAGCAAAATTCGGCTACAATTAACTGGAGATGATTGAATTGACACTTAGTAAAAAGTTTACGACTAAATTAGTACTTAAAAAAAAAAAAATTTATAACTAAATTGACACAAATGAAAAAGGTCTAGGACTTTTTTTAACACTTTTCCCTAGAATTACATGGCCTAGAAGTTCGACTATGGTTGAACCTATTGGAGCATCTAGAGAGATTAGTGCGTCTCAGGTCCAATAAATGGGAGCAAAAATAACCTTATATTTTGGAACACTATCTACACCCTCTTTCTTTAGGAAATTAAGGATTTTTGAACCTCTTAGGGCGTGTTTGGTAACTATCCAAAATTTCTGATTCTGGATTAGAATTACGTTTGGCATTGTACTTATTGATTTTGTTCCAAATCAAATTCTTTTAATTTTTAAATAATTTTTTTTTTTTTTTTTTCCTTTCTCTCTCCCCGTTCTTCTTCTTCTAGTGGCCGGTCACCAATCCGGCGATCGGCCAGACGAGGGTCGGCGACCTCACCGGAGCGTCGCCGGCCCTCGTCGGCCGAGCCTCACCGGTAGCTAGGCAAGGCTCGCTCAGCCTCATCGATGGCCAGGCCAGCCTCGTTGGGGCTGGGCGAGGCTCGCTTGGCCACTGGCGGATTTGGGCGAGCCTCGCCGTGGCTGGGCGAGGCCCGCCTAGCCATCGGTGGGGCTGGGCGAGTCTCACCGGTGGCTAGGCTTGCCTCAGGCGAGCTCGTTGGACCTCGCCTTAGCCCGGCGAGCTCACTGGATCGATTGCCGGCGACCGGCGGCGGATGGCGGTGACTGATGGCGGATGGCAACTGCGGGATGGCATAGATAAAGAAGAAGAAGAGAAAATGGTAGAAGAAGAGGATTATGATTTTGATTCTTAGATTTGTTCCCGGAACAATAATCATTTTTTTTTTATTCTTGATTCTGTTTCAAATCTAATTCTGGGAATAAAAAAATAGAAATTTGTTCCCAGGAACAAAAATTTTACCAAACGTAATTCTGTTCCTAAATTGCTCCCGGGAACAAAAAATCAGAATCAGACACTATTTGGATGGTTACCAAACATGCCATTACTATAACACAGGATACTGTACAACAAGTCAATCGGGAAGAGGTTGCATCTCAAAGATCTGTAAACTTAAGAACTTAAGAAGAAGGATCATAGGATACAGACAAATTAATATCCCTGTATATGAAGAAGAGGATGTGTAGTCAAGAGAAAACAATGTTGTAATGGTAATGCACTCCGAAGGAGAAAAGATCCGCATCCCAAGACATACATGAAGTTTTCCGAGCTTTAGGAATACAGCAGGGCAATGGTCCATAGCCATGGACAAAATTTGGGATATGATCGAACCCTCCCAAATGGCACATCAAGGAAGCTGGGTTAAGCACTTACGTGGTTGTGATGTTTAAATTTCCCGGGTGTTATCCATATTCATTAGAGACACTGCAGCTTGTACTAATTGTGCAAGACCTAATGCATCGCCAGATGAATGGTGGAGACCATTAACAAAGCCTATTGCATTGAGAATGGCAGGTGGGAATCGATGTTTATTTTTAGACGGATCTTTCCTTTCCCGACACTAGATGAGGATGTCATTCTTGGTAATGCATTTTTAATGGGACAAAACGAAAATTGGTCTTTTGTGCAAGACAGCACCACGATTACTGTAGCAGGTGTGACTCTTCAAAATCCTTGGTTAAGACACAAATTTGAGGTTTATCCTGTGAAACAATCAGAGTTTTGTGGGGACTGTCCATGTGACCGAGCATTTAGAGTGTGAGCTCAGCGTGGGAAATAATGGGAGCATAAGCTATTTGGATGCGAAAAATCTTCATTTCCAAATGATACCTCCTAGTATCAAAATTTGTTCTGCCTAGAACAAGGAAAAATTCGGAGTATCCAACTGCCAGGAACGAAATGGAATAAGTTCCTGCTAAAACTGAAAAGTAACTTTCGTGACGATCCACAATGAGTCTTTTTTCTTTTTTTTTTTGTGTGTGTAAAATGTAAGTCAAACTGTGGAGTCTTAATGGTGTAAAAGCCAGACCAGAGCTAAAAGATCCAATTACCATCATTTGAGCAAAAACTGTGAGATGGTAGAGGTATTTGAAAAACAAATTCCTGATCTGTTCTCGAAAGGTTTTATTAGAGATGGTTTTAGTCCGCATTCTAGCCCAACCTTCATGGTCATTAACCATGCAGACCAGGTACGAGGAATAGCGTGAATTGTTACAGACTATCTTCAGCTTAGCAAACCAACAAAGATAATGACTATAAGATAGCTGCAGCAGGAGATCTCATAGACAGAATGCCCTAGGCAATTTTCAGCGGGAAATGGATGATGCCTTCAAGTATCTACACAAGTTTTGTGCTGTGTATATACACGATGTAGTGGTCTTTAGCAAAAGCGAAGAGATGCTAATGAATCACTTATAACCACTGACAAAATATCTTTAAGAAAGAAGACATGATCCTATGTAAAAGAAGGTAAAATGGATAAAAGAAAAATCAATTGCTTGCGTATGGGGCTAGTATTGCAAAGCTAAATTTGCGAGATATAATAAACTTTCCTGACAAAGTAGAAGGTAAAAAGTCAAGAGGTACTGTAGATCTGCTAACTGGGCCAGACAATTTTAAAATATATTAGTAGGCCACCCAAGAAAGCTCCAAGTAATACATCTCGATTTTGCGATGATGAAGACACTCAAGCAGTAGGTTAAAGAAAAGGTAAAGCATCTGCCACCATATTATCACCTTCTGATGCATCAAATGAATACTAGGGAGAAGCATAAAAAACTAAATGAAGAAAATCAGTAAGACTTCTATCAATATTGGTCTGCCACATTTAATTGGTCTGAACTCGATTGTTTAACACATAAAAAGGATGTACTTGCCATGAAAGATTTTATATTTATTTTTTTACATATTCCTTACCCCAAAAAGGTTTGTAATGAGAACCAACTCTGAATATGTCGAAAGATGGAAGAATAGCCCTCAATAGATCCGATGAGGTCCACCGTTGCCTGACGTAGGCGAGGGTGGCCCTTGCCTAGGCTGCATCTAGCGAGGAATGCCCTAGCCCAACGCTGACGAGGGTGGCTCTCGCTTGAGTCTGGCTTCCTTGGGAAGAGAGAAAAAGAAAAAAGAACTAAACAAAAATTTAAAAAAAGTAAAAGACGAACATGCCCTATAGTTTTTACACCAAAAAAAAAAAAAAAAAAAAACATGCCCTATAGTTTAGGGTAAAAGTGTCATGTGGGTATAAATTTGAGATTTTTTATATCACGAAAAAAGTTTGAGGTAAATGTGTCATATTTGACAAAGTTTAGGGTTTTTTGTGTCACAAAAAAAGTTTGGGATAAATTTGTCATATTGAGCAAAGTTTGAGTTTTTTGTGGTTTTTTCCCAAAAATAAAATATGAATTTTTTAGTTATTTTTTAAATTTTATATCCAATTCGTGTTTATCCCACCATCTCAATTGGATTTTTTATCTAACATTTTATCCAAATGTATCTAGGTTTATCTAGCCTAGAGAACATCACCAAATGTCGGATAGGATAATTTGTCATCCTGTCCGGACTCAAATCCCAAATGCCAAACGCAACATTAATCTGCCAACTCCGCTTCAAGAACAATAATATGAATGCGCCATTGTCGGGATGTGGTAGTACGTCTCTGTTTCTACGGGGAACCTTATAATAGATGTGAGATCTAATTTTGCAAATTTTATGATTGTTAATATCTAATTTTGTCAACTTGGTCATTCATTTATTACATAAAAAAATTAGGAATTAAATTTTAACCCCCAAAAAAATTATTGAAATTAAATTATATATCATATAGTTTTAGGAGCATTTATTATTTAGTTTATATTTTTCATTAATTGTATTAGCGTCATATTAGCGGTGGGCGGTTTTTTGAGCTTGAAATTCGATAGATTGAGCCCATGTAGCCGGCCAAAATTCTCATGAAGAAGTGGCTTTAATTGGCTTAATTCAGTCCGTTGAGAGTTTAACTAGAGATAAGCCTTAAGTTATTAGAGCCATCATGTTAGAAAGGCTTAAGTTAAAGCCCATACTATTAAAGTTAACCTTGATTTACATTATAAATAGAGCATTGTGCATCATAAATTAGAGGCCGGCAAATCCACAATTCCAAAGCACACGTAGAGATGAGAGAGATCCACGAGTGAAAGAGAGAGAAAAGGTGCTTGGCCAAGCTTCTTGACCCTCGATGAAGTAGCCTCGCCGGGCACACCTACTTTGATCGATGCTGCTATCCGGCGAGCTGGCACCTCCTCGAGTCGCCGCTCTCACTTGCCGTACATTGGAGGTCCGCCGATAATGCCGGCGAACGGCGAATGGCGAACAGTGAACGCGAGAATTGGGCGCACACCGCGGCCGAAGAGGAGAAACAGAAGTCGAAAGAGAACGTGGCTGAAGAAGAAGATTGGTGAGATTGAAGAAATTAATCCGCTGCTCCACTCCCAAAAAAAATAAAAAATAAAAAATTGGCCAAATAAATCCAAGCATTGGATCTTGTCTTCTTTGGAATTTCTTCTAGATCTACAAGCCCGGCGCCGCTGCCATCTTGCCTTGAGAAGTAGATCCCAGCTTGATTGGGTTCGATTCAAATTTAGAAAGTGAATTTTCAAAATAGATAATATCGATTGATGCATTGTCAGAATATAAGGTAGATGCTTTGGTGTCTATTGTTATGACCGTGAATCCTTTATTGTAGAGTCGAAAGTATTTTAAGCAGCAGACATTGCATGAAAAGATTTTGTCTTTTTATTATGGTACACCAAGGAGCAATGTTTTCAACTAATCAGGAGTTTCTTGAGTCATGAACCTGAACAATCGTATGTCCTATTGGCACATGAATTTTTTATTTGTAAAAATAAAAATTATAAATAAAATATAAAGGAACAATAGTAAAAAGCCCAAAAAAAAATGAATGTGCACGAAACCCATCTGGCGCAGCCCATATCCACCATCTCGGCCCGCCATAGAAAACTTGGCCCATGTTTGACTGGCCCAAGCCCATCACTAAAGAATCGCTTCTTAAGCCCCAAAGAGGCCCGGCCCATATCTCTCCCTCCTGCGCTCTGGCTGAAACGAAGAACGCGTCTCCCTTTCCCCCTCTAGCTCCACGGCCGCTCGACCTCCGGTCGCCGCCTCACCTCCTACGACTCGCCGTCGCGGTTCCTCCTCATCGGCCGGTGACTCGACCCGCTTCTCCGGTTGCGATTCTGGTGCCGTTCGGTGGTGCTCTGTTCCGATCTGAAGCTACACCTCTTGTTAACCACGTAAGCTCCGAGCATCTCTTCAAGTAGGAGTCCAGTGTTTTCAGGTTCGGGTTCGATTTGCTGTTATCATCACTGACTTGATGGCCGGCCGATGCTCTTGTCGATCTTATCACTCGTATTCATTCTCAATCTCGTCTGATGTTGTATTGTTCCTGTCGCGGCCTCGAGTTTCAAATTCAACATGCTATTCCTCCCTCACTGTATATAAACATAATCACAGTCTTTCTGTCAATTCAGTATGCACCTAGGCCTTAGGGCGCACTGTTGCCTTGGTTATTCCAGTTTCGGTTCAGAATAATGAGTAAGAATGATGTGTAGCCGAGAGATGGTTTAACGCGTACAACCTGTTTGATGAAATTCCTGACTCAATCATAAGTAGTTTTTTTTTTTTTGGGTAAGGAATCATAAGTAGTTTGTTCCTGGGATATTCTGTTTGCGAGTGATTGGTATTCGACTGAAGTTGTCTATCGGATCGAGAAGGATTCCTGCTAGTTTTCCCTTCGCCCTGTGGATTCACAATCCACTGCCTTGATCGACTTGGCTCTATCCGCCCTTACCCGCACAGAGGTTTCACTTGTTGGTTGCGTCTTGCTGCCTCTTTTTGTTTTTTTCCCTTATTTCTCATACATGCTTACATAAAAATTTGCTCTTTTTCATGTTGTCTTGGTATTGTTCATTCACGGACATTGTCGTGAAGGATGAGCCGCAAAACAAATAACATAGTTCTTTGTTTGCATTGTTGCAGGCTGCTAAAGACAAGGCATTATGAGTAAGGAAGCGATGCAGAAGTCTGGAGTTCCTCAAATCATCAAATCTGACGTGGCTTCGAAACTGGTAATGGGCTTTTGGTATATCATGGTTGTCGAAATAGTTTTGTTGATTCTATACTAGATCATTGCGAGTCTCAGTTTACTATATAGTTTAATTCTAATTTCCTACGGCCATTAATTCATGAAATTTTTTGTGATTGCTATTATGAAGTTCAAAATTAATCATAAAAATTGTGGCCAACTTAGACCCGAGAAGATAATGTGTTATACCACTTTTATTACAGTGGACCATTAGGATTCAGTTAACATCCATCATTGCATCAATAGGCTTGTGAATATCATTTAATAATTATGGTTTTGTTTTTGATTGTTGGTTGCCTCTTTTTCACTTTCGACTCATTCTAAAGCTCATGTTTGTCGTTTGATTTCTACTGCCACTGATTGAAACATGCTTATGATTAGGCTGAACAATGGGTCAATAATATGACTAAAGTTGCCGAGGACGAGCAAACAGAGGCAGAATCCCAGGGTCGACCGTCTAGGTCAGTTTAAGCTATCTTCTTGATATTGCCATCTAATATTTTTCTAGTTGTAGTATTGTTAAGTGGAACTCAAATCTTTCTATAGACTTGGTCTTGGTGCAAAGTTTTCGCGTCAAACGAGACCTGGATTTTCAAATGACCCTGTGGAAAGGAAATTGTATGCCAACTTGCAGTCTGGAAAGAGAAAAGCTGCGAAAGATGCTGAGGAGTCCGGCCTAACTGCAAGAGATCCAGGTGGTGATAGTGATATCGATGATGAGTTAGAGAGCAGAGCGAGTGCTTTTGCGAAGAAGAGACCAATTACGCCACCCGTCTCTTTAACAATGAAGAAGAAACGGAGATAACCACTTGAAAGGATTACTTTTTTGGTCGTCAAAAGGAAAATCTAGACTGTTGAACAGGGTTAGTTCTTCCAGAAGATTATTCCCCTTGTTTGCTGAGATGGAAATACAATAGAAATTCTTCATTTCCCTACTTCATAAGAGAGGTCCACTTATTTAATGAGTTTTCAATGTGCTAGCCAAGTGAGGCTTGATGTGATCTCTTTTGTTGCTAGTTTTGATTTTCTTATTGTGTATCTTGTGTCATATTTAATACATTGTTACTTTTTTTTCTAAGCAAAAAAGATTATATCCATAATCAAATCGAATTGGGTGTTCAAAGCTAGGAAAAAGCTATCAGCAGCATACTCAGGGAAACAAGTAGGCCTAATGAGGCACTTCAGAGTTGAAATTACCTGGGCCAACTCCAGCCAAAATACCTGATCTTACAGCAGGTGGTTCCTACACAAACTCTCCCTCTTCTCCAAGTCCATGGAATATTGCGAGGCAAATTTTGCTCGTCAGTATAACATGACTGTGCCTCTTTTGGAAAGTTCTTGGCGAGCTTTAGAGCTGAGTATTTGAGATAGATCTTGCACAGAAGTGCCTTCTACTCTTGCTGGAGCTTTCAATCTTGGCAAGTCCTTATGAAAACAACATCGCTTGTCTCCTGAAGATTGTTATTCCAATGCAAGTGCTTCTAGTGCAGTTGGTAGAGCAACCAAAGTCGTTGCTTGTGTTTCAGCTCTTACAATTGGAGGAGACATTCAAGGTGTCACTAGCCCAGGGAGGTGCTGTCTTCAGGCTGAAGGGAGGCATGTGTTTGGTACAACTAGTGAGGAGTGTGACAAAAAACTTGAACAGTAATATCCGCTCTAAATTTTTGAGATGGATAGTCCAGACGAAGTTATTGTGCATTAGTTCCATCTGCTGGTTTGGAATAATTTCTGATGAATGGGTTGTTGAACTTGTAAAGGACAATCTATTATAGCTCTTTCAAGATTGCAAAACAGATGCTCCCTCTTGGCCTTGTCTTTTCACCTGCTTTTTCTTTAATGGCATTCCTTATGTGGAGACCATTCGTTTGGAATTTGAACCTTATCCTGTGCTTAGACATTCATCAACTGTATCAAGCACTGTCAATGGCCATGAGAGATGCACAAAAAACACCTTCCATTTCAGAATGTTTGTTGGAGACACCTTCCGTCTCAGGATGTTTGTTGGAGACACTGTGGGTCCGGATGATCTTGTATCTGCAGATAAAGGCAAATTTGTACTTAGTGTTCAGGGGATGGACTAAACTGCATGGCTATAAGTAGAGTATGATTCGTTTGATGCCCACTTTCCTTGCATATCCATCTTGCTGCCTTTAAGCAAGGAGGGATTTCCTTGGTTGCTGTTGCATCTCTGCTGCAGGACAGGCTAATGTGAGCGTATTTCATATTGGCTTGAACAAGAGAAGAATACCATTACTATGCTTATCTGCACCAGAGATTCTGCCATATGTGTTGTACAGATGAGATAAATGCTTTTATGATTTCTTATAAAATTTAATATTTTCGCACAAATGACAAAAATGGATGAGACCTTCGTTATAGAGATAACTATCCAGTCAAATGCAGCCAAACAATTTGCAGAAGCCTAGTTTCGCATTCTGCTCCGCATGTCGTCTGTTTTGATATATGGATCTTGTGGATGTAGTATGCCTTTTCACCTGAGCTTAAACCCAAATTATCATTTCTGGAAAAACACAGCAAATATGGAAAATGGTCGATGAACGTTTTAGTGGTGCACTGTGGTTCGTCTTGTATCGCTAGTTTTTCTGGTTTAAGTTTTGGGTTATAAGACCTGAATTTGCAATTACATGTCCGGAGTCTCTTAATGAAAACTGTACTTCAGTTAATGCAAACAGAGAAGATAATCTAAACAGGGTTACGCACATGTTTTTATGGCAGGTTGAGGTTCCAGTCGCGGTTAATTTCGGTCATGGAACTTCCGAGGAAGATCTCTTGGAAGCCATTAGTTTTTGTATGCAGCTTTCAATGCTGAGTCATATGCTGTATTAGCTGGCATAGCGGATGATCCAGTATGGGGTCTCGAGCTGTAGCCAAATAAAGGAAAGATAGGTTAATTAATTTTCTGTTCACGCTATTTTTCATTTGAATATTTCCAGGGATTTCATTCCGTAATGGAAGATGGTTCACATTCTTAAAATGATAATATCTCCTACACGAAGTTCATATCATCTTAGACCCGCTCAAAAGGCCTAGTCCCTGTGGCTGAATTAGGTAGATTGTCGGGGACAGAAGATGACCTCAATGTATGAAGAGGCAAGGCTAACGAATGTTTAATCAGGCACTTGGGGTTAAAATATCGTCCTTTCATGAATCCGCTTCTTAATATTCGGGCAGAAGAATTTATTTGTCGCACTAGTATAGATGCTTTGGTGGCGCGTGTTGGAAATGTTCATGGAAAATATCCTCCCAGTAGTCCAAATTTGAGGCTTGCTTTGCTTAAAGTCCGGAATAGTCTATTCTGACCCTTATTAAATTCCTTAATCATGCAATTATGATGCATTGCTGGTACGTAAACTCTGGAGAAAAATTAGTAAGTATTTTGGTACATAGAGATTCCTAGCAAACCACGTCGGTGGAGAGAAGTTTAGCAATAATGATTATAGGGGTTCTATTTGTGCATGTTTAGTTGGCAATATCCAGATCTCCCATAACCATATCCTAATATCACACGCTCCATGCCAGGATCGATACAAAAGCTGCACGTGACCAAACTTTTTCTTTCTTCACAGGCAGATATCCCAATGTGACTAATTGTTTAATGGCTTAATTTCAGGAGGCAAAATTGGGTTAAAGAACCTCGCAGCAGGCGTCATTTGATATCTAAAGGCAGTGAAGCATTTGTCGGTTTGGCGTGCTATTTTACACTGCCCACGCCATTGATACTGCTGTAGTAGATAGCGTATATGTCTTCTCCAAAAAAACAAATCTACTCATATCATTCAAGGTAGAGATCTAAAGGTAGAGAAATCACCGTTTCATTTGGAAAACTTACGGTACCATCACGTCATTATTGTCCTATTGTAAATCTTAATAGATAAAAAGTTTCCTAATATATTCCTGTGTTTGTCAAGTTGCATGGCTGAGAACAAATGATGAATAGGCTGATACTGGTTTTGAGTTTGTTAGCTTAACTAGTAACTAGTGGAGAAGCTTTATACATGTTTGCCTCCAGAGTTCATTCAAGCATTTTTCACGTATTGGTTCTCAAGCCCAAGTGACTATTCAGCTCCTCAAAGGGCCGTACCGAACTCTCTGTTAGAATTGCATCGTTGCAAAGCTGAGCTTGCTTCAAAGTGGCCATCTCTTCCTATTAAATTTGATATATTCTCATAGTCTCACGCATACATGTGTCATGATGAGTCAAGAACACTAGGTTAGCCTTTTTTCTATAGTTGTTCTATAGAATAACATGACATATAGCATCCTCTATCGATCTTGTATCACTACCTCGAACGTGTAGTTTATTGAGTGAGACAACAAAACACTTTAGCATAATAACTGATCAAGAAAACGGCATCAGCTCCAATTGTTCTTCTACTCTAGAACAGGAGGCCAACCTACCAATAGTCTTGATGCTACTGCCATGAACCAGTTATATTCATCTCTTACATCACTTACTCTTCACCTGATAACCTAAGTTCCACTCATAAGGATATGAGGGTACAGAAGAATCACGATCCGTGATATATGCATCATAAAAAGTATTGATTAACATTGCTCAGTGAGAGATTCATCCGTTTACTTTTTTCTGGCAAAATGTCTAACTCCTCTTGGAATTGTTGAAAGCTGATGTGGGTTCTATCCTTGCTTCATCTTAGCCGTCAATGTTTCTCTCCCCAAGGAACTGCAATTTTTGACGGCCAAGGGGGTCTCCTTGGTGCTTCATGGAGCTTCTGGCTTGTCCAAGGAACTCATCAGGGGGGATTAATTTGCACATGCAACTCCTTCACAGGCAAATGATTTCAAATCAATGATTGGGATGAGGCGAGTAAATGTTCAGAAGCTTAATTAAGCGAGCTCAAATTATTCGATTCCGACAGTGCATAGCAAGGGGCATCAAAAAGTTCAACGTGAAAACCAAGCTCTGGAAGGCGTACATGGAATGCTTAGAGAGAGCCCAAAAAGGATCTCGTCAACATCATGTCCTCCACAAAGGAAGCCATGAAGGCTGTTGTTGCAGAAAAGATGCACCTCTTTTAGCTGGAAAAGCATGACGACAAACATTGTTATTGCTACTCTCGCCAAAATATCAAGAAGTTGAATAAATGGTATTGATTTAGAGATGTATGAAGACATCATATATTTTAACTTTGTATTTGGTCGCTATGGCATTTGTGAGACGACCTATGGTTTCATGTGTGATGAGATGGTTCAGCTTCTTTTTAGGAACCCATTAGATGATATTTCTTTGTTATCGCTTTTTTGGCTTGTATAATGCCATCTTTGCATGCATAGACTTAATTTAATTTCTGCTTAAGACAATCTTCAGATCGATGAGTATGTACAAATGTACCATTGATTGAAAATCGCTTTGTTAAAGCATGAATGGCTTGCTTTTCACCTACTGACTTGAGCCTTATGATTCAAACACTGGAATGACATATCGCATGTGGCTCCTCGATAGATGCTTTGCTTATGTTGTCCTTTAATTATTTGAGTTAACATCGCTTTTAGTCTTCCCAATTCACATCAATTCGATCTACTCTTGATAGAAAAAGTGCTCAACGTCCACCATCAACGTCTACCGGAAGCGGAGTGAAATGTGCAATAATGTGAAGTCCGCTGTCTTGAGTTTATGAATAAAAAATAAGAATATTGGCATTCCTGGGAAAATACCCAAGATAACCAGAAGAAAAAGGACAGGGCAAATGCAGAAAAGATCAGCCCGAAATAGTGGGAAAAAAGAAGAATCCCTCCAAGTCAATGCTATATGCTCGAAATCCCGAAATGTACATCAACTCGTTTTGCCCCTAATGGCTCTCTACAGTTGAATCTAGCTCGTACAATGACAAACTGAAGGCGCCCATCCCCACCGTGCGGCCGAGCAGCACCCTCGCCCTACAGAGGGAGCCTAAAAGAAGGTCCGAAATAGGGGGGAAAAAGAAGAATCCCTCCAAGTCAATGCTATATGCTCGAAATCCCGAAATGTACATCAACTCGTTTTGCCCATAATGGCTCTCTATGGTTGAATCTGGGTAACTCGTACAATGACAGATGAAAAGCGTCAATGCTATATGCTTGAAATCCCGAAATGCACATCAACTCGTTTTGCCCCTAATGGCGCTCTACGGTTGAATCTGGGTAACTTGTACAATGACAGACTGAAGGCGCCTATCCTCGCCGTGCGGCCCAGATGCACCCTCGCCTTGCAGAGGGAGAAAGATCAGACTAGATCTAGAGGTGATTCAACTTGTTTTTATTTTTATTTTTATATATTTGTACTTATTTTTGTCAGTTTTTTTTATCGATTATATTCTACTCTTACTCTAACTCTTACTCTCAGACTTTTGTCATGCCTTCTTGTAGGGCGTGAGAGTCGAAACCCACCCTAAACTAAATCATCTCCACCTAACCCCTAAAAAGATAGGGATTCGAAGCCCCCACCTCCCCCTTCCATATTAAAAGGGTGGTCATTAAAGCAAATCCCAGTGGTTAAGCTATTAAAGGTTTGAGTGAATGAAATTTATGAATAGTCCCATTTCTTACCATATTATACCTTCCACTTGTTTAGTTTAATAATAATTTATTATATTTGAACAACTTGAATTTAATCAAATTTTGAATGCATATAACTTTTCCATCCAATTAACAATTAACTCGATTTCTACACCAACATGGAAAGCACATGGCTTGAACTTTTAAAATGTGATTTAATTTTCAAAAAATTTGGTAGAATAATGAACTTTTGTGATTCATACTTCAATTTAGATGAATTCGTTTAATTAATCAAGCCAATGCATGTTCTATTTTAATGATAGAAACTTTATGTGCATCGTTACACTCTTGTTTTGCAGGGAGATGTCTAAGATGTAGTCCAAGATTGATTAGCTATGGTCAAATTTTAAGGAAAATGATAAGTTATAAATGCAATTGTTAATGTTAACTTTTGCTTATGTAAAATATTTATATATGATGAATATGGTTTTTTAAAGACAAGGATTACTATATTTATTCCAAAGAAATCCAGGTGAGGAAGGGTGTGAATTAGTTGACCTCAACAATATGGTTTTGCTTTGGAATGGATTTTACTTAATAATATGCCTTATGAAAACATATTGAAGGGTGAGCTTAAAAAGGTTGACACTGTTAGCAATCTCCAATTACAAAGCTTCCCATCACTTATAGACCTATATGACGTTCTTGGCTAGTGTTATAACTGACTTGGTTATGTTGATAATGTACATAGATTTTTTTTTTCGTATTTGAGGAGGACAAGCAAAGTTTTGAATGTATTTTAAAGAAACAAGAGAGGAGGAGAGATTTTGTGAGCCGCATTTGAGGATAAAATTTACGAAGTGAACGAGTACATAAAGAAAAAAAATGTTATTAGCTTAACAATTCAAGATACTAGTTGTGCTTTTTATGCATGTTGACTGTGATATGTACATGTATATTAGTAGGTTTGAGTAAATGAAATTCGTGAAGAGTCTCATTTCCCTTTACATTGCGTCATTTCTTAAATCTATACCACACATTCCATTTGTTTAGCTTAATAATGATTTGCTATATATCTAAATAACCCAGATTTGATCAAATTTTGATTGGGTATAACTTTTTTATCTGATACCCAATTGACTCGATTTTTGAACCAATGGATTGCTCATGACTTGAACTTTTGAAAATACGATTTAATTTTCAAAAATCTGACGAAATCCTGAATTTTTGCAATTTATACTTCAATTTAATAAAGTGGTTTAATTAATTAAGTTAATGCATGTTCTATTTCAATGATAAAAACTTTAATGGCTCTTGTTTTGCAGATAGGTGAAGTCCAAGATTGATCAACTCCAATTAAATTTTTAGGAAAATGATAGGTCATACATATAATTGGGAAGTGATTGTACTGGTGTAAGTCTTTTTATGACTTAGTTTGGGTTTGTAAGTATTTTCTATGCTGTGTAAAAAAAAAGAAGAAGAAATGTTTAATTTTGATTGGATATGACTTTTTTTTTTTAATATAATACTCGATTGACTCGATTTTTGAACCAATGGATTGCTCATGGTCGAACTTTTGAAAATACAATTTAATTTTCAAAAATCTAGCAGAATCACGAATTTTTGCAATTCATATGTTGGTTTAATTAATTAAATTAATACATGTTCTATTTCAATGATAATTTTTTTTTTGGTAGGATCAATGATAAAAACTTTAATGGCTCTTATTTTGTCTAAGATGAAGTTCAAGATAGATTAACTCCAATTAAATTTTTAGGAAAATTTTAAGTTATATATATAAAAGGGAAATGATTGTGTTAGTGAAAGTCTTTTATGACTTAGTTTGTATTTGTAAGTATTTTCTATGTTATGTAAAAAAAAAAAAAAAGGAAACATTTAATTTTGATTGAGTATAACTTTTTTATTTGATACTTGATTGACTCGATATTTGAACCAATGGATTACACATGGCCTGAACTTTTGAAAATAATATTTAATTTTCAAAAATATGGTGGAATCGTGAATTTTTGCGATTCCTACTTCAATTTGATAAAGTGGTGTAATTAATTAAATTAATACCTGTTCTATTTCAATGATAAAAACTTTAATGGCTCTTTTTTGGCAGATAGATGTCTAAGATGAAGTTCACGATTGATCAACTTCGGTTAAAGTTTTAGGAAAATGATAAGGCATGCATATAATTGGTAATGTAACTTTTGCTTCTTTACGATATTTATATATGATGAGCAACTGCAAAGGACTTCATGGATATGGTATGTCCATGCAATGAAATAAATAGGTACAGTGTTAAGATCTTCGACTCTAAATGAGACTATACAAGAAGTCAAAGCTCAACACACGCTGTTCTCCATTGCACTTGTTCTCCATAGCATAGAGGCAATGAAAGAAATAGGTGCAATGTCAAGATCTTCGACCTTGTTCATTCCACAAGGTCTTGGAGCCATCAAGGAAGTGATTGTACTAGTGCAAGTCTTTTATGACTTAGTTTGTATTTGTAAGTCTTTTCTAAGTTATATGAAAAAAAAGTGAGGAAATTTTTAATTTAATAGTTCAAGATATGGGTTGTGTTTTTGGAGTCGCTTGATACATGTTGACCATGATAGGTGTTGGAAAAAGTGTTAGAATACATAAAATAATAATTATTATTGTTAATACATTGCAAATGATTAGAAAATAGAAAAACAAATGTCTGAGGCGTGCAAGCACTGTCCTTAAGGATAATTCCGTCCCTCGGAGTACGAAACTCGGTGCGTAAGGCTTCAGCGGCTATCCTCCCAAGATACAACAGACCTTCCTCTATACTCCGCACTGAATATTAGAAGGAAACAGAACAACTTTTGTGTATAACCCAGCTGAAAGAAAAGGAAAGATATATGAGAACATATTGTGTCTTATGAGATCTTATTTTTATATTTAGACAAAATAGAGCCGTTAAAAGAGCCGTTGTAAAATAATGGAAGATTTATTTGAGAAATAAATTAAACGTTACAAAACGATTTAAAAAGCCATTATATGACCGTTAAGAAACCGTTATGTGACCGTTAAAAATAATGATGGTCTTCAATACGGTCATAACTTTTATCGAAGCTATTATTGTAAATATTTCAAAACTGCTGAAATATCCAACAATCCCCACATATTTCAGAAAGTTTTGACAAGAAAATAGGATAATGCTGGGTTATTGGAGAGTAATGCATCGGAATTGGTGCTTGTTAGGCTATGAACCAACCCTAGAAAGAATGAAATATAATTCACGAAATCATTGGTGAAGTTTGAAACTTCTATGAACCAAAAATTTCTTTTGTGAATTATAATTTTCACCAATCACATTACACTCCCACAAACTTTGTTGTTCAACGCGGTTTTGCGCTAATAGGCCATGCGCGTGCTTGGTTTTATTCATAAGTGCTTTAGAGATTTTCGCCAAAAATTCTCATAGGAGCGGCCCCACTCCACACTTATATAGGTGATTCCATCAAGTGTATTATGCAATTTAATACACCACCAATAATGGCTATGGAATTTCATTAAGAGCTTAGCTCAACCTCTTTTTCCTTGCAATTTTGCACTATTTTCACCTTAGGATGGACAATAATTTTTAATAGTGCACAAGATCAACAAATGACTTGTTATTACCCATATGAACCTAATTCATGGGATCGCCAATCACATAGGTTGGGTTACTATCATTGTTGATTTTCTTCTGTTGGCTTGTCCATTCCCCTCGATGTATAGTCAAAGGATTGGCCAAAATCCATTTATGACTTCACATAATCGATCGATGTAAATCCCTTTTTTTTTAAGGAATTATTTTACCACATCATGTCTCAACCAAACGTCTCTTTCTACCATTGAAAGTTTCATTCTTTGCAATAGCTATTGCCTTTTGGCAATCATAATGTCTAGACATAAGTGTCGTTTCATTTCCATAGGAACATACACTAAGAAATTTCTCAACTACTCAACCTCAAATTTTTCTTCTTCCCAAGAACTTGAGTAGTTCTTCAATCATCAAGATAAATATTTTCTTCTCCTTCCTTACTAGAGGTTAGGAGGATAAAGCATTATGTTTTTAACATATATGCTTGGTAGTGCCTGAGTCTACCTCCAATTCTTTTGCATTTGCCAAAATATTGGTTTGGAAAATGACTACAGTAATTACATCATCAGATCATCTACTTCAACCAAGTCAAATTTTGGTTGAGCAGGATTGTCATTTCCCCCACAATTTCATTCGATTGCTTTTTATGTTTCATTCGATTGCTTTTTATGTTAAGACACCTCCAGAAGGTGGACACATATTCATTAGTGGATTTTGTCTCATATGAATCCGAGATCCACTTAACATCACTGTATTCTTCTAATACAGTGGAAAATCCACTATGTAAAATGTCGTTTATTATATCACTGTGTAGCCTTTAGCCATGTCTTCATATCAGATTGTCAAACTATAAATCAATCTCGAAGGCATCCCTAACAATGAGAATATCAATACGAAGAGTAGAACAACCAATGGCTAGAGCCCATATCATATAAAAAAAAAACATTCACCATGTCATAACAAGTAATATAGTTAACATCACATCAAACATACAATTGTGCATGTTCATGTTCGTGTAATAAAGCAAAACAATGCCAGTCACATATGTTATCTCCAAATTCATGTATTATTTTCTCAATAGAAAATAAGAAATTTATAACACACATGTTATTTGGAAAAACCCTAAACTTCTCCTCAGAGCTCAAATGGGGTAAGAGAAAACCTCTTCATTTGCAACATGAGTGTTAAGCTTTTAGCGTGTAGCAAGTAGTAACCAATAGATAACACCATCATAACAATGAACGTGCATGATTTACAAAAATTTGATCAATGGCTTAGAACATCACGAAAACCACACCTCACTAGTGATGCAATATTGCCATTTGCTCATACCACATTTAGTCACCACCATTTTCAAAATCGATTCCAGAAACTATATGAATTTTTTCTCTCATGTTCATATTTTGCTCCAAAGAAATGAATATATGCATTTCCTCACTAAAGCAAATCATCTGAGGCCCCACAAAAAACACACTAGCAAGACTAAGATCCACACATATTCATGAAGAAAAAATTAAACAAAGCCTGAGTGAAGCTTAAATGACTAAAACGAACGTACGAATTGAGCAACAGAGAAAATCCTAATCCAGTTTAAACATATACACATACTGATATTTTTCAAGAATTCCATCAAGCACACAACATACAGTTCAACCGAGGTTTTTATATACAGAATTAAAGCATGAATTCATCTCAAACCAACACACCAGAAATATTCACAAAATACTCTTACAAGTCTCAAATAATATAAAACAAGATGCAATATCTCTCATCTACGGATGAACCAAAGCAACCAGCAAGTCCAAGCTCCATTCAGTAAATTCAAGCATGTTAAAAACACAATTCCCCAATTACTTTAGCAAATAATTAATGTGATTTCAGAATCTATCATATCACAAAGGCATGTAAACATTTATGACCAAAAGTATATCAAATTCCACCTATATCATGGCCAAAAAGGAGAAGAGACATTACAACCAGCATGTGTAATTCTAATTCCAGCACATTTCAGCACGAGGATATATATTGATCAAAGTCAAGAGTATCAAACTCAAATGGACGAACTCTAGTAAGCAATGGGTCACTATTACTAAACATCAACAAGACAACACTAACTAAAATTCACATTGGGTACATGTTTAACAATAAGGTGTAATGGTCAAAATCAGCTCAATTAAAGCGGATACATCACACCTGATAACAAACCACCGGGATGATGTTCAGAGCTTGTCATGCTAGAACTCACCTGTTAATGTGATGTGTGATAGCCAATGACAACTATCACCCTTGATGATTCAAAATAGCAATAAGCTTTTCCGCATGAAGTCTAAAGGACCACAAGATTAGCCATTAGACTTTTGCTCGACAAGATTATTAAGCACGCTGCGTTGCCCGTCGCAACACAACCAAATACCGCCATGTGCCAAAACATAGTTTGAGTAAATTGCTCCATCAGTCAAGAAAATTTATCTAGCAATTTCACACTCTTGACTTTCCCTGTGGAAGACCATCAGCAAGACCAAATACGAGGATGATGTATGATGCTTCCTGCTGGTCTCAATGACCAACACCTTCAGAATCCTCTAAATGAGATGAGCACATTCCTATATCCTCGATAGGAGAATCAAATGACCACCTCGAACTCCATTAAGCAAGCCCTTGGAATCCCTAAGGGAATTATCCTTAAGATTGTTGGAAAAAGTGTTAGAATACATAAAATAATAATAATTATTGTTAATACATTGCAAATGATTAGAAAATAGAAAAACAAATGTCTAAGGCGTGCAAGCACTGTCCTTAAGGATAATTCCGCCCCTCGGAGTACGAAACTTGGTGCGTAAGGCTTCAGCGGCTATCCTCCCAAGATACAATAGACCTTCCTCTATACTCCGCACTGAATATTATAAGGAAACAGAACAACTTTTGTGTATAACTCAGCTGAAAGAAAAGGAAAGATATATGAGAACATATTGTGTCTTATGAGATCTTATTTTTATATTTAGACAAAATAGAGCCGTTAAAAGAGCCGTTGTAAAATAATGGAAGATTTATTTGAGAAATAAATTAAACGTTACAAAACGATTTAAAAAGCCATTATATGACCGTTAACAAACCGTTATGTGACCGTTAAAAATAATGATGGTCTTCAATGCGGTCATAACTTTTATCGAAGCTATTATTGTAAATATTTCTAAACTGCTGAAATATCCAACAATAGGTACATATGATTGAGGTTTGAGTGAATGAAATTTGTGAAGTCTCCCATTTTTCATTTGTATTGTGTCATTTTCTAAATCTATAGTGGACCTTCCACTTGTTTAGCTTGATAATGATTTACCATATCTAAATACCTTAAATTTGATCGATCGAACTTGGGTATAATTTTCCATCCAATATCTGATTAACTTAATTTGTATGCCAATGGAAAGCTCATGGCCTAAACTTTTGAAAATACGAACTTTTGAAAATACGATTTAATTTTCAAAAATTTGGTAGAATCATGAATTTGAGGAGGATAAGGTAGGGTTTATTTTGAAGAAACAAGATAGGAGAAGACTTTGCTACTATAATTTGAGGATAACGTTCATGAAGTGAATGAGTACATAAAGAAAAGGAATGGCTAATTTTATATGTCAAGATACGGGTTGTGTTTTTAGAGTGGCTCGATGCATGTTTATTACATGTGTCTTTGAATAAGATTTGAGTGCACGAAATTCATGAAGAGTCTCGTTGCATTGTGTCATTTCCTAAATTTATATAAGACACTGAACAGAAAGATTTTATCTTTTATTATTCTACGGAGGAGCAACGTGTTCAACTAAATGACATTTTCTTCAGTCAAGAACCTGAACAACTGTAGGTTGTGGATTTCCATAGTGGTCGGCACTTAAATTATTTAATCGAAAAAAAAAATATATTTTTAAAGGTGAATAATAGTAAAAGGACCAAAAAATGAATGAATGCACATGAAGCCCATCTCGCATATTAACGATTTCAGCCAGCTAGAATAGAAGGCCCATGGGTTCAAGCCCATCACTCGAAATTCGCTTCTTAAGGCACAAAGAGGCTCGCTCTCATGCTCCGGTTGAAGAAACGAAGTACGTCACAAAACAGAAGCTCGAGCAAAATTATGAAACATGCTCAGGCTCTCGCTTTCCTGCTCTCGTTTGAGGGCCGCTCCATCTTCGATCGCCACCATCACGATTCACCGTCGGCGATTCGTTTCGTGGTACCTCCTCATTGTCTTTTGTTGATTCGCACTTGCATAAAATTGCTCAAGCATAAAGTGCGGTGCTCTCTTGTGTTCAGGTCTCCTTCAATTTCCCAATCATTCGAACTTGGTGCTATCTTGTTCAGGTTACATCCGATTCGCTTTATTTCTTCTGATTCACTAATCGTGTCGATTTGTTTGTTGAGGTTGTTCCTGATCCAGTTGTCGCTTCAAGCCTTTATGTTTTCTGTTGATTATTCATGGAGGGGTCGCTCTGATTCACAAACCACTTCTTTACATCTTCTTTTGATTCTATTTAGGCTATTCTATGTCGATTTATTTTATATCTTATGTTGATTTATTTCTTTTGTTGTTTTTTTCTTTTTATCGAACTACATCTGTTGTTTATTCGTTTAGGATTGCTCCCATTCACTGATTGTCATTGCTTTTGGTTGCTCTTTAGTTCATCAAGTTACGTTTCGATTTATTCATTGATTTCATGTCAAAATTGGGCAATTTAATCCTTTAATCTTCCCTGGGCTTTGATTCCCATTCATCAGGGTACTTAAAAAAACGTGCACAATGTCAAGAGCTGTGAAGCGAGCAAGGGAAGAAGAGTTGTTCATGAAAGGAGTAGATGAGGGCGAGATGTGAGTAGATTTGGACATCTCCAAGCCGATTAAAATAGTTTTTGATTTTTACTTTTGATCCCACGAATCGTGTAGTCAAGCACAATCCCGAAGAGATGACAATGTGCAGTACATTATAATGGTCGATAAGCAACTACAGAGGTGGTTCGACTTCTTTTTATTTTTCCTTTTTATGTATATATTTTAAACTTTATTTCCTTTATATTGTACTCTTGTTTTATAGGGAGATGGCTGAAATAAAGTTGAGCATGGATCAATTGCGGTTAGATCTCGAGGCAAATGGGTAAATTAATAAGTTACACGTGCAATAATGTTAACCTATGCTTGAGTACAATGATTTTATCTAGTGAATTTTTTCTTTTTGTAGAAAAAAATTTGTAGATAAATTGAAAAAAAAGATATGAAGAAGTAAGTGAGGAACCTATAGTATTATTGATCTCGATAATGTGATTTTGTCCAATTTAACTTGATTTGACATGTATGCAAAATGAAAATAGTTTGAAAGATGAGAATAAGAAGCTTGAAAAAATCTACGAGGAGATTAAAAATTACCAAGACAAATCTAGAGGTATGTTAGTTGGGAAATAAAGTTCTTGGTTAATGTCATGATTCATTTGGTTCCTTCGGTAATGTACTTATCTTTCCATAGATGCTTTCGTTAAATTTGAAGAGGAAAAGGAAAAGTTGTCAACACTAGTTAAAAGAATCGAGAGAGAAGGAAAATGCTTTGGTGGCAGCAATTGGGGAAAACATTAATGAAGCCAATGAATACATAAGAATGAGGAAACATGTGATTTAATGTTTCAAGAAACTTGTGTTTTTGGAGTCACATGATGTATGTTGACCATGATAGGTACATATGATTGAGGTTTGAGTGAATGAAATTTGTCAATAGTCCCATTTATCATTTATATTGCTTCATTTCCTAAATCTATATTGAACGTTCCACTTATTTAGCTTAATAATGATTTACCATATCTAAATACCTTAAATTTGATGGGTCGAACTTGGGTATAATTTTCCATCCGATATTCGGTTAACTCGATTTTTATGCAAACGGAAAGCTCATGGCCTGAACTTTTGAAAATACGATTATATATATATATATTTTAAACTTTATTTCATTTATATTGTACTCTTGTTTTATAGGGAGATGATTGAAATGAAGTTGAACATGGATCAATTGTGCTCAGATCTTGAGGCAAATGGGTAAATTAATAAGTTACACGTGCAATAATGTTAACCTATGCTTGAGTACAATGATTTTATCTAATGAATTTTTTTATTTCTATAGAAAAAAATTGGTAGATACACTGAAAAAAAATATGAAGAAGTAAGTGAGGAACCTATAGTATTATTGATCTCGATAATGTGATTTTGTCCAATTTAACTTGATTTGACGTGATATGCAATATGAAAATAGTTTGAAAGATGAGAATAAGAAGCTTGAAAAAATTTACGAGGAGATAAACAATTACCCAGACAAATCTAAAGGTATGTTAGTTGGGTAAGTTTTTCCCATTATAAAGTTCTTGGTTAGTGGCATGACTCATTTGGTTACTTTGGTAATGTACTTATCTTTTCATATATGCTTTCGTTAAATTTGAAGAGGAAAATGAAAAGTTGTCAGCACTTGTTAAAAGAATCGAGAGAGAAGGAATAGGCTTTGGTGGTAGCAATTGGGGGAAAACATTAATGAAGCCAATGAATACATAAGAATGAGAAAACATGTGATTTAATGTTTCAAGAAACTTGTGTTTTTGGAGTCACATGATGCATGTTGACCATGATAGGTACATGTGATTGAGGTTTGAGTGAATGAAATTTGTCAAGAGTCCCATTTATCATTTATATTGCTTCATTTCCTAAATCTATATTGGTCGTTCCACTTGTTTAGCTTAATAATGATTTACCATATCTAAATACCTTAAATTTGATGGGTCAAACTTGGGTATAATTTTCCATTCGGTATCCGGTTAACTCGATTTTTATGCCAACGGAAAGCTCATGGCCTGAACTTTTGAAAATACGATTTTATATATATATATAACTTTATTTCCTTTATATTGTACTCTTGTTTTATAGGGAGATGGCTGAAATGAAGTTGAGCATGATTCAATTGTGGTCAGATCTTGAGGTAAATGGGTAAATTAATAAGTTACACGTGCAATAATGTTAACCTATGCTTAAGTACAATGATTTTATCTAATGAATTTTTTCTTTCTGTAGAAAAAAAATTGGTAGATACACTAAAAAAAAAGATTTGAAGAAGTAAGTGAGGAACCTATAGTATTATTGATCTCGATAATGTGATTTTGTCCAATTTAACTTGATTTGACGTGATATGCAGTATGAAAATAGTTTGAAAGATGAGGATAAGAAGCTTGAAAAAATCTACAAGGAGATTAACAATTAGCGAGACAAATCTAGAGGTACGTTAGTTGGGTAAGTTTTTCCCATTATAAAGTTCTTGGTTAGTGTCATGACTATTTGGTTACTGTACTTATCTTTCCATAGATGCTTTCGTTAAATTTGAAGAGGAAAATGAAAAGTTGTCAGCACTAGTTAAAAGAATCTAGAGAGAACGAAAAGGCTTTGGTGGCAACAATTGGGGAAAACATTAATGAAGCCAATGAATACATAAGAATAAGGAAAACATTAATGAAGCCAATGAATACATAAGAATGAGGAAACTGGTGATTTAATGTTTCAAGAAACTTGTGTTTGTGGAGTCCTGGTGCATGTTCACATGTGGACATTCTTTTTTGCAGATAGATGTCTAAGATGAAGTCCAAGATCAATCAACTTCGATTAAATTTTTAGGAAAATGAGAAGTTATACATATAATTGGTAATGTTAACTTTTGCTTCTTTACTATGTTTATATGTGATGAGCAAACATAGTCTATCCCAATATATAGATGCAATGTAAGAAATAGGTGCATCGTTAAGATCTTCGACTCTAAATGAGACTATACAGGAAGTCAAAGCTCAACACACCCTCGTTCTTCATAGTGTTTGTTCTCCATAGCAAAGAGGCAGTGAAAGAGATAAGTGCAACGTCAAGATCTTCGACCTTGTTCATTCCACAAGGTCTTGGAGCCATCAAGGAAATGATTGTACTAGTGCAAGTTTTTTATGACTTAGTTTGTATTTATAAGTATTTTCTACGTTAGATGAAAAAGAGAGTAAATGTTTAATTTAATAGTTCAAGATATGGGTTGTGTTTTTGGAGTGATAGGTACATGTGATTGAGGTTTGAGTAAATGAAATTTGTCAAGTGTCCCATTTATCATTTATATTGCTTCATTTCCTAAATTTATATTGGATGTTCCACTTGCTTAGCTTAATAATGATTTACCATATCTAAATACCTTAATTTTGATGGGTCGAACTTGGGTATAATTTTCCATCCGGTATCTGGTTAACTCGATTTTTATGCCAACGGAAAGCTCATGGCTTGAACTTTTGAAAATACGATTTAATTTTCGCAAATTTGACAGAATCATGAATTTAAGGAGGGAAGTGTTTATTTTGAGGAAACAAGATAGAAGGAGAAGATTTTGCTAGCATAATTTGAGGATAACATTCATGAAGTGAATGAGTACATAAACAAAAGAAAACGGCGATATGGGTTGTGTTTTTGGAGTGGCTCAATGCATGTTTATAATGGGTGTCTTTGAATGAGGTTTGGGTGCATGGAATTCATGAAGAGTCTCGTTGCATTGTGTCATTTTCTAAATTTATACAACACGTTTAGCTTGCTACTCTATCTAAATAACCCAAATTTGATCGAACTTCGATTGGATGTAACTTTTCCATCCAATATTTGATTGATTCGATTATGTCAACAGAAAGCTCAAGGCCCGAACTTTTACAAATGGAATTTAATTTTGAAAAATTTGGAGGAATCATGAATTTTGGCAGTTCATACTTAAATCGAGATAAAGTTATTTGATTAATTAAGTCAATACATGCATTTTAATGATAAAAACTTTACTTGCATTGTAAAATTCTTGTTTTGCAGGAGAGGGTGTCTTCGTCCAAGATTGATTAACTTCAATTCGATCTTGAGAAAAATGATATGCTATACACACAATTGGTAATGTCAATTTTCTTCAATACAATGTTTATTTATGATGAATATTTTATTTTGTAGACAAGGATTGGTAGATTCATTCCAAAGAAGCTCCAAATAAGTAATTAAGGAATCGCATTGAATTAGTCAACCTTGATAACATGATTTTGCATCAGGCTTTTAATATGATGCACTGGAATTGAGTGGAATTAATAAGTACAATAATAATCGAATAAAATAGAGGAGAAAGATCACAAAAAGAGAAGTAGATAAAAACGTACTCTCTTTTTAGAAGACGTCATGGTTGCTTTAAGGAGCTCTCCAAGGGTTGCGAGGAAGAAGCAGCTCATGCTTGTAGCATTTGAGGATAACATTCATGAAGTGAACGCACGGTTAATTTAATAGTTCAAGATATGTGTTTTTGGAGTTGCTCAATGCATGTTCCTATATTGCCTAAATTTCCTAAATCTATACTGCATATTCCACTTGTTTAGCTTAATGATTTACAATATCTAAATAACCTAAATTTGATCGAACTTTGATTAGGTATAACTTTTCCATCCGATATTCAATTCACTTGATTTTTATGACGACAGATAGCTCATGGCCCGAACTTTTGAAAATGAGATTTAATTTTCAAAATTTTGGTGGAATCGCGAATTTTTGCAAAATTTATACTTCAATCTAGATAAAGTCATTTCATTAATTAAGCTTATACATGTTCTATTTCAATGATAAAAACTTTAATTCACCATATGACTCTTGTTTTGCCAAGAGATGCTTGAGATGAAGTCCAAGATCGATTAACTCGGGCCTGATTTTGAGGAAAATGATAAGTTGTACATGCAATTGGTAATGTTAACTTTTAGTTCAATCCATCGATTATATATGATGAATGTGATTCGTGAAGAATCTCTATTCTTCTCTTCTAAACTTTATTTCATGTGTTTAGCTTAGTTACGCTTATTATATAATTTGACCAAATTTTGACTGGGTATAATTTTTTTTATCTAATGTCCAATTGACTAAATTTTTATATCGATAGAAAAATTGTAACCCGACCTTTGTAGATGTGATTCAATTTTCAAAAAATTTGGCATAATATTGAATTTTCGGAATTTGGGTCCATTTGATGATTTTTTGGGGTGTTGAACTTGATCTTTGAGATAGAATCGATCGGACAGTGATAAAGGTCTCGAAACCTCACTATCGAGCTGCAATTATATTGGGTTCCGCTTATTTAGCTTAATTATGACTTCTTATATAATTTGACCACACTTTCATTTTGTTTAATTTTTTTTATCCAATGTCCGATTGAGTCAATTTTTATGCCAACATAAAAATCGTGACTTGAACTTTTGAAAATGCGATTCAATTTTCAACCATAATTTGTTGAAATGCTTTTGAGAAATCTTTAGAATATGTGTACATTTTCCATATCGTTCCCATAGATACTCATGTGTACATTCTTCATATTTTAGAGTACTCATGAACTTTAGACATCTAGAAGTCTCTGTTCGTTATCTTGGCTCACTTCCTCAGCCTATTAGGCAAATCTTTGATCATGAAGGCTCCACGTGCATAGTGTTGAGCTAGTTAGTTGAGAAGCATGGATTCATTTATTGGCAATAATTAAATCCCATAAATATCGGATATGCTCTATTTTGTGACTCATAGCCGTATCAACAATGCTTAAATGTTTTCTGATTAGTACTATGCATTTGTCAGTTGCATGGTCAACTGGTTAAATTTTCCCTGGCAGTGGCTTTTTTGTCAACTTTGTCTTCCGTTTTTCAACGTGGTCACACAACATTATTTATTTATGAAATTTTTTTGTAGAGATAAATTCCAAATAAAAAAAATACTATAATGATATTTTAGATCAGATAAAACGTAAATCTAAATCCGAGTAAGTAAACTCAAGTATAATGTGTTTTGCAAATGGATGAGAAATCGAATCAATGTCATATGCTGAAATTACACGTAAATTTGTCATTGGCCAAAATTCTTGTTATATGTCAATGCGGACACCATTCGAGGGTCATTTACTTCTAAAGTGGTTTTAAAAAATTCTTGATGCCTTGCTTTTGTTTTGTTTTTCCTAATGCTGGTTATCGTCCTGTTGATAATCAATTTACTAGTGTATCTGTTTATGTTATAAAACAAACCGAAAAGATAATTTCAAACTTAAGGCTTTTCACAGTAACTTTCGTTAAAAAAAGGTCATCATACAATGTCAAAAAGGGATTAAATCATAATTTAAAAATAAATTAGATCTGTAATACTTGATACTGTAAGTCCATAAATTTTCAACGCTTTTCAAATCTAAATTTGGATATTTCGTATCTTTTCTTTAGGAAAGTCAACATCGTTCTTATTTAAAAAAAAGGACAGTTCATTTTACAAATGAAGAATTCTTCAAACGTTTGTTTTATTTTCTTTTTGCTCGAGCTCTTTTGCTAGTGATAAGAAATTATGAAGAGAGGTGGTCTCTTTTACGGATATGCGTCGGTCATTTACATAATTCATTTCCGATAAAACAATTAGAACCATTGGATCAAGCTATAAGAATCCAGCTGGCAACCTGTTATGCAGATTTTTGTGTAAGTTTCTTAACAAATTGGTCATATAAATTACATCTAATGTTGGGGAAGTACTAAGCACTTAGAAATAGAGGTGGCAAAATGGGTCTTAGACCCATATATGACCCATTTAAATCATAAATGGGTCATATATGGGTCATTTATTTTTTGAAAAAACTAGTTAAATGGGTTTAACAATTAAAGACTTAAGAGTTAGAAATTTGATTAATAGCTACAAATTGCCATTGAATTCTTGCCAAAATTTACTAATAACTGAAAACAGAAAATGAAAAATTACATATCAGTGTGAAATACTAACTCATTGGATAGATTTAAATCATTTTCAAGTTAAGAATTTACTAAAAAAAAGTCTAGAAATATACAAATTGCTTATAGGAACAAACTTACTTTCGTGGTCAGAAAATAATTTCCCTACATATCGAAGTAAACTTTCGATGTGCATAACAAAATATATTATAGATCAGATAAAGCAGAAATCTAAATCCAAGTAAGTAAGCTCAAGTATAGTGTCTTTTGCAAATTGATTCTCATGAGAAATCGAATCAATATCATGGGCTAAAATTACACACAAACTTCGTTGTTAGCCGAACTTCTTGTTTTGCGTCAATGCTGACATCATTCGAGGGTCAATTATTCATAAAGTTGTTTTAATAAACTTTTGATGCCTTGTTTTCTTTTGTCCATTACTGGTTGTCGGCTTGTTGATAATCAATTTCTTAGTCTATCTGTTTATGTTATAAAACAAACCGAAAAGATAATTTCAAACTTAACCTTTTCACAGTAAATTTCATTAAAGAAAAACTCATCATACAATTCAAAAGGGATTAAATCGTAATTTAAAAATTAATTAGATCTGTAGTACTTCATATTGTAAGTCCATAACTTTTCAACGCTTTTCAAATCTAAATTTAGATATTTCGTATCTTTTCTTTAGGTAAGTCAACATCATTCTTATTTTTTTTTTAAAATACAGTTCATTTTACGAATAAACTAATTCTTCAAGCGTTTAATTTTTTTTTCTTTTCAGACGAGCTCTTTTGCTAGTGAATAAAAAATTATGAAGAGAGAGGGACCATCTATTCCAATTTAACAATAATAAGAGAGTGCGTTGGAGAGCTGTCCTATGGGATTGATGTAGATTTGCTTGAAAGTTTGGCAAGTTCTATAATTTCGTGGTCTCTTTTACGGATAATCGTACGTGGATAATTTTTTTTTTGACAGGAAATACGTGGATAATTTACATAATTCATTTTACATAAAACAGTAAGCACTGTTGGATCAAGCTACATGAATCCTGCTGGCAACCTGTTATGCAGATTTTGGTGTAAGATTCTTAACAAATTGGTCATGTAAATTACATCAATGCTGGGACAGTACTAAACACTTAGAAATTTGATTAATAGCTACATATTGCCATTGAATACTTGCCAAAATTTACTAATAACTGAAAAGAGAAAATGAAAAATTACATATCAGTGCGAATACTAACTGATCAGATTGATTTAAATCATTTTAAATCATTTTCGAGTTAAGAATTTACTAAAAAAGTCTAGAAAAATACAAACTGCTTATAGGAAAAACTTACTTTCATGATCATGAAAGTAATTTTCCTACCTATTGAATTAAACTTTCAAGGCGCATAATAAAATTTAATATGGGAAATAACAAGTTATATCAGTAAGTTTTTGTTACTAGGGATACCTATAACTGATAAATAATGTAAAGAAGTTCTCAGAATGCCTAGTAAGTTATATTAGAGGCGCATGCTAAACAAAATCTGTCATTTCAGTTCCCGAAATTATGCAATTTTGGCCGGCCTCTCTTGATGGTTCATTCGATCCGGTTGGGCCGGCAATGCAGTAGACGGATCCGGTCCGTCAGATTTTACCGACGAAACCAGGTCTGCGACGCGGGAAACCCTCATTGGCCTTCCAAAAACTGACGTGGCCTCACTGGAACATTATAGATATATGCGAGAAAATTTCGTTCAGGAAATCAAAATTTTGTTCTCCTCCCCTCCACTGTACTCTCTTCCATAGACCCTGGCCCACCTCTGCACGTGCTCTAACCCTCTCTCCTCTTTTCTCTCTCCCTCTGCAGTGCTATATCACCATTCATTAAAATTCTCTCATGAGTTCTAGAGCTTTTCTTCGAGCACCTTTCATGCCCGCGCACTAAAGCAAGAATCGTTTAATTTGTATTAATAGTTTTCCTCTCCGCAGAGAAAAAAATGAAAGAAAGCAAGTCATCCTCAAGAGCAAGGGAATGTATTCAAGTACTTCAAAATAAACAAGAGTGTATATAAGTAAATCCCAAGCTCCATTCAATGCAGCTCACCAGGTAAAAGATACGCGTTGTTCTCTATTGTAGTAACATTCTGTTAGAGAAAAAACGCGCATAAGCATGCAAAGTTTTAGCGAATCCCGATGAATATAGGCAAATAGGATGCACCGTGCCCGAGTAAGATCTTCCAGTGTTAAGACTTTGTGGCAAAGCCTTTGTCCTTCCACTTTCGTTAAAAATCCTTATTTTATTATGACTTTTTGGTTGAATGCAGAGGACGGTCTTTTATCAAAGTGAACTCAGAAAGATAAAGAATCCGAGGCGACTGCGAATTGTAAGCTTTTTATTTCGTTTATAAAACCATACAGTGAAAAGTAACTGTGAAGAGAGAGAGAGAGAGAGAGAGAGGGAAGACAAGTTGGTTCCCTTTTGTAGGTGCAGTTTCTTATTTGTTATAGGACTGCTCGGTGAGGGCTCGGCCTCTGTACCACGAGTTGAATTTGGTCAGCTTTTTTATAATCGACAGGAGCATGAGAAGAAAGAGATAGAAGTGGAGGATAAAGATATGCAGGAAATGAAGGGGAAATGTGTTAGTAGTGGCAGCAATGGAGATGTTAATAAGGAGAGGTATATTGTCACAAGGTCTCAACAGGTTCCATTTCTTGCCTCACTCTGCAACTACCCATTTACCTCGAGGACTGTAATATTATCATTTCCTTCTCTAGAATTTTTCTTTTGGTTTCTTTTTCAATATTTGATTTTATGGGATTGATATGTAGGAGGATGATGTAGCACGTGACCAGATTATAATTCATGGAACAGACAAGTATGAGCTCTCTCTCTCTCTCTCTCTCTCCTCTCTCTCTCTCCCCCCTCCCCCAAGCAAAGTCGCCTTTAAGTTTTTATAATGTGTTCTTATTGGCAGCCGGTGATTATCACGTCTTAGTTCAAGGATAAGGCGAGGCGATTCAGGAGAATGTTCGTTTTTTCCTGTTACTAATTGAACTATTCGTCTTACGTGATACTTGTTTCTTCCGGCTATTCTCGGTGTTGTGTCTGGTTTGATATTGATGGAAAGTAAAATATGTGATGCAGACCGTATACATACTTGAATTCTGATTTCAAAAAGGGTGGATGGTCACCTGCAACTGTATCATAAATATAGAGAAAAGCAAAACATTAGAGGTTTTTATTTAGCCGGAATTTCTCACCGTTAGCAATCGTTTTTGCTTTGATTTAACACTTAAGTGAGTTAGCGAAAATTTTTGACACTAAAGTGAATGCCGTACATAACTATTTGCATTTTTAATATACCCATCCCTATATATGTCACAACATATGTAATATCTCGGGACACCTTTCTCCTAAGAACGAAGCAAATAGATCAATGAAATGATATAACAGCATCTAGTTTAGCAACTGATCTGAAGCTGTAACGTGAATTCGAATAGACAAAAGTGGAACTCGCCCTCCACCTTTGGCGAGCAATTTCCGATGCAGTCCGACCATTTCTCTAATTGCAGTTGGTGAAGATCATCCCACGACAGTTGAAAGAGAATAAAGATGATTGTTTATCAGCAAACCGACTTTTTTTAATCAAAATGACGAACTCCTACGTGATGGTTTTTCCCTTTGCCGGCTAGGGTTTCGCTAGATCAACAAACAGATAGAGTTCGTGTCTATCTAGCTTCAGAGAATTATTTTCAAGGACTACCAAGCAACTTCCATTCGATAGGGACGATAGCTAAGGCTAGCTTGACAAGCTCAGTAAGTGATGACACTTGTAAGTGGAAAAGCGAGGCAATGGCGACACCACGTTAAAATAATAATAATACCGCATGCTCGGCATTCGAGTATCATCATTAAACCGGAATCCTGCTCGTGCCAATTTAGGGCCAGTGCTTCTGAGGGTAACAATGAAATAAGATGAACGCCTTGACAACCTGACAGAAGCTCTTACACAAACCCTATTAGGGTAACGTATGTCCCACACCAAGAACATAATCAAAATTGCAATCACCCAATAGTGATAAATGAACCGACAGTTGTGTCCCTTGTATTAGCTTTTCCATGACTCGTGTGCCGAGGTGAAGTTATTGTCAAGCGGCAGGAGTCGCCCAAACACTTTAGAAGGAAATTTATAAATAAGCCGATGAGAGAAAATTCTCAACGCGTCCCCCTGTAGTGCTCAAGGAAACTCTAGAGGAGCCTGACCTATTTTCTTTCACTGTTTTTGCTCATTCAATCATCTGTTGCTCGCTCATCTTTGGGTTTCTTGCTCTAGATTTTTTTGAGGGAATTGTGCGAAGCAAGCAGAAATGCGTTTGTAACTTGGTTCCCTACAGAAAGTTTGTAAAGCATGAGCCATGAAAACGCGCATGGCTTGCCTAAAACCTCGAATTTGATCTAATATGTCTCAAACTTAAATCTCTTTTTAAAACATTGCATCTCTCTTCTGTATTAAAACAATAACTTTTTAGTGCTTTTCTAATTAAATATTGACCCTAGTGCTAAGCTAAGAGAGAAGAAGAGGGGCATGCCAAACCTCGAATTTGATCTAATACGTCTCCAACTTAAATCTCTTTTTAAAACATTGCATCTCTATTCTGTATTAAAACAATAACTTTTTAGTGCTTTTCTAATTGAATACTGACCTCAGTGCCAAGATAAGGGAGAAGAAGAGGGGCATGCCAAATCTCGAATTTGATCTAATACGTCTCAAACTTAAATCTCTTTTTAAAACATTGCATCTCTCATCTGTATTAAAACAATAACTTTTTAGTGCTTTTCTAATTAAATATTGACCTCAGTGCAAAGATAAGGAAAAAGAAGAGGGGCATGCCAAATCTCGAATTTGATCGAATAAGTCTCAAACTTAAATCTCTTTTTAAAACATTGCATCTCTCTTCTATATTAAAATAGTAACTTTTTAGTGCTTTTCTAATTAAATATTGATCCTAGTCCCAAGCTAAGGGAGAAGAAGAGGGGCATGTCAAACCTCGAATAATACATCTCAAACTTAAATCTCTTTTTAAAACAGTGCATCTCTCTTCTGTATTAAAACAATAACTTTTTAGTGCTTTTCTAATTAAATATTGACCCCAGTGCCATGCTAAAGGAGAAGAAGAGGGGCATGTCAAGGCTCACCGCATTCACCGTCAGTGGGCCCTCCTTGTGCTGGACTAGTATCAAGGCGGTCTTCATGGAGGCGAGCCTCTATTCACCGGCTGAGGTAGCGGAGATGGACTGCGAGGGAAGGGGATGAAGCGCTGCTGCGGCGGGCTGACCTTCTTCTCCGGGCAACCCAGCCACTCTGGACCACGAGGAAGCGGCGGGCCCAGCCACGTGGGACTGCCGGGAAGCGGCGGGCTGACCTTCTTCTCCGGGCGCCCCAGCCCTGCCAGACCCCGAACACGTCGGATCTCAGCTGTGATAAAATGAAGGCCGCTTGATTCTCCTGAGTGCTCCGTCTCAGCTGTAATAAACTGAGGGCCGCTTGATTCTCCTCCTGAGTGATGGCAAGATTGCTCTGCGTGGCCTGCTCCATAGCTGTTTCTTCTTTTTTTTTTCCCTGTGAGGGGAGGAGGAAGTTTTCTGACAACTCGAGGATGCTGCCGCTCGAAAGCAGAGAAAAAGCAAAGAGAATAAGATAGTTATTTCGAAAGCGCAGGTGAGGCAATGAAGAAGGTAAGATACATATTTCTCCTCTTTTTCTGGTGTCGAATGTTGCCAGGTCAATCATTACTGCCCCCCCATTACTGTTCGGGTTTTGACTTTCATTCCCCTTATTGGCCCGGGACGTCTTTCTATGCTCCTACTTATCGCCGCGGATCAAAATTCAACCCCTCCTCGGACAGAGACAGGTGTTTGTAAGTTGGGAATTTGGTTGGACGCGGCGAGTAAAATTTTCTCTGTGGAATATAAAACCCACCTAACACTTTATCCTTTTTAATAGGTTTGAATAAATTATTGTGCTTGTGCGCAATTTGCACGAGGAACTTGAGCTTTCCAGGGTGGCCATTTGCCTGATTTCCGATTCCAGAGCTCGACTCGGATCAAAGGACCTAGATATTTCTAAGCGAATCCTCTTCAACAATAGGTCAGACTTTTAAGCGCGTAATGGATAGGCGAGCGAAAGAACATTAATCTTATACCATGTCAAATAATCATGCCAAATAGTTTAAACCATCAAGAACAAGTGTAGCGAGCCTAACAAACACTTACAATGATGTCAAGAACTAGACAACACATTACAAATTACATTCGAACTCTCATATAGTAACCCTAGGTATTATTGACTACACCGGGTGCTCTGGAGAGAATGAGAAAGCATCTTTGAAAAGCATCGAAGAGGATGAGGAACCTTGTAGGCGGAGAGAGATATTGCAATTATGATTATAGGGGTTCTATTTGTGCATGTTTAGTTGGCAATACCCGGAAGTTTCTGTAATGTACATATCTTATGTGTTGCCTAATGCTTATATCATGATTGTAAAATTCCAATTTGCAAGGTTGTTGCGTTTGCATTTGTGAAACCTCCTTGTTCAAGAACATGCGGTGGACATTGCTATTACTGATGTCTGGACTGGTCCTTTGGTGCATCTCGTCTGTTTTATTTCATACTGTGACATGCCTTTCTTTCCTAATAGGGAAAAGATTATGACGACTCCGAGGAAAGAAAAGAAGAGAGAGGCTAGAAGGGAGGAAAAAGCAGAAAAGGCAGCAGTTTTGGAAAAGGTTGGTTGGGTTCACCTTTATAACTATGGAAGTGCTTCACCCATCACATCACTCATAACTTTTACTTATTGTTGGCTCTGCTGCAGAGTATTGAGAAAGAGCTATTGGAACGCCTAAGAAAAGGAGTGTATGGTGATATCTACAATTACCCTGTCAAAGAATATGAAAAAGTCCTCGAGATGGATTCATTGCAGGCTGTCAATGAAGATGAAGAGGAGGTATACTATTTTTTTATGAACACATGTTACTCTTGTTGTTTGAGAAGGTACATATGGCTCTATTAGGACAGTATATCTGTATAAGATATGTAGAAGTTTTGCTTCTTGCTAGAGGTTATCATTTGAAATTATGCAATTGTTGTTCTGGAATGAGCAGGAACCTGAGATAGAGTATGTGGAAGGTTACGATGAACTTGAGGAAGAACTAGAAGATGATATTGAAGATTTTGGCGGTCTTCCTATAAATAGAGTTCATGCAATTGGTGACAGTGGCGAAGGTTCTTTCTATACCCAGATTAAACGTGTTCACTTAGTGTCTGAATGTTCATGTGATCATTTTTTTTCCAGAGCTGTTATCTTTTTCCCTATTCTTTATGGTTTCTTGCTGCATTTACGTTTTACTTTGCTTCATTCCCTTTAAAATCACGTGAGATGAGGAGTTACTAGAGGACTTATGTGCTTCCTGGATCCCAGTAGTGGAGCTAATTATATTTTTGGTTCAGATGAAGACGGTGACGGAGATGAAGATGATGATGCAGAAGCTGATCGGAAGAGGGGAAGGGCTTTAAGAAAAGTGGAGAAAGGTGATGCTCGTTCTAAGCCCAAGAAAAGAGCTAAGGTTCTCGTTGAGGTGAGGGCATCATTTTAAATTTTCAGATCTGCCGTCAATATGGACTTTGTTAATAATAAGCATGTGCTTTGATTAGTAGTGACAAATTTAAGTTCAGCTTTGCCAAGGAATTAGAATTTTCTATTAGTAGTGACAAATATATAGTTCAGCTTTGTTTTATACATGGAAATCACTTTGTGCAGAAAGTGTTAGGTAGTCTTCAATACTAGAGTGGCATCGTGCCATCACCAACCTACGTCCTCTTCCAATACTTCTCATCAAAGTCCCATACATCATGATTGTGGTTGATCTTCATTTTTCTCTTTGGGTCGTTTCTTTCTTTAGTACAAATGGAAACATTTTAGGTTAAGATTCCACTAATCTCCTTCTATGTTTTTTTTTTGGCCATCTATACATGGTTAATTTACTTTGATGGGAAATTATGTTTTTAGTACATCATGGAATGTTCCTTTCATTGGTTGGTATTGAATAGGCACTATGTTAGCTTAGGACAGTAAATGCCCACATAGCATTCGATTAGTTTTTCCTTACTCTTCTTTGAGATGTCTATTTGACATGTCAAAATGCATATTTTTTCAAACAACAACGATAAAACAATAACAACAACAATGACAACAGCAATAATAAAAGCTGATTATTATTTCTACGCTTGTGCTTTACATTATGTAGTGTGCGATTAATAAAAGGATCTTGTGCCAATATTAGTGTCTGAAACCAGTTCTTTTGATCGGCAGGTTGAGCATGAGAATGCTGATGAAAGACAAACTGCAGTTCACTGAGGGCTTGCTTTGATCCATTTTGCTTTGTTTGGCCCTAGGTAAACCAGATGGGGGCGGCTGTCTCGTCTTTGAAAGTGTATATCATGCTTTTCATGGTAGCATAGAAAAAGTTACCACAGAGTTTTGACAGAAATTAGTAGCGGTTCTGGTTAGTGTTGCCTCCATCTTCCGCTTCTTCCTAACACTCTCGTTGTCTTTTTAAAGAAAGGTTGTATTATTGGTCACAAAAAAAGATCAAGACTCACGACAGAGAACCATCATCCAATGGATGCATGTTGCGGCAATAGTTTCTTACTGACCTATGTTTTCCCCCTTGGCTTCAATAAATAGGTTGCGAGCTATTTTGTTCTTTTTCTTGACTTCCTATTCAAAATCAGTCTTGCGTATTTGATCTGAATTGAATGGCAGCAAATCCCTTATACGTATTTGATCTGAATCGAATATATCCTAGTACGACCATTTGCTAATTCATCTGTAACCTTTGTTAGTCTGGACCTAAGAATGCTAGCAACGCGAGAACTCTCATACTCGGTTATACCCTTCGACTACGTTTGGTGATCGGGATAAAATTCAAAATAGGATAAAATTTACTCTATCTTTGTTTAGTGCATGCTTATGATAGAATAAAGTTGAATATAAATGAATATAAGTTGGATAAAATTATCTTATGAGGAAGATGAGATAAAGGCGAGATAGGATTAATATCCATAATAGAATTTTTTTTTTTCTCAATTAATAAATTTCTTAAATTTAAAAATAAAAATTATATTTCAATATAAATAATATTTGACTTTTAATATAAAAAATTCAAAAATAACAAAAAATTCAAAAATTATTTTTTAATTTAATCTTATTTTTATTTATATATTCAAATTTAATTCTATTTCATAATATAAATTCAATATATAAATATATATTTATTACATATTTGAGGTGTTTTAGTATTTTTGGTATATTAGTATAATTTTCTATTTAATTTATTAGAGAATGATGGAAGGGGAAGAAAGAAATAAAAAAGAAATTAATTTATAAAGAGAGGAAAATAAAATAAAAAATAAAGTAGACAAGAGTATCATGAGAGATTTTTACCATTTTCGTTTGTAAAATTTGTGATTCATATAAGTATTTATACCAAACAATATATTAAATATGATGTGAACATATCCGATTTTATTATTACAATCACCAAACAATAAATAGGATACTGTAAAATTCCATGGATTTCATATTATATTTTATCCACTCCTATCTTAATTAGAAATTCAGATGACTAAACGTAATCTTTTTAGGTCTGTGTTTGATTATGATTGAGATAGGATAGAATAAAGGAGGATTTGAAATCTATCACATATCCCTAGATTGTTAAAAATATTCTATCATATGGTTAGTGCAACCTAAGAGAGAATATGGGCTCTTTGAAAAAAATCCTTGATAGTTTTCGAAAATTCGCAACTTAAAATAAGATTGAAAATTTTTGAAAATCTTTTTCATTTGAAAATCACATATTTGACTTTGCTCCTGTCAGCCTAAAACCCTCTCCATTGGGAAGTCGACCTTAGGAGCATGAGGTCTCAACTGACGAGAGTTCACCTAATTTTGGGACGGTCTCATAAACAGTGGGAGTCCCTCCCTTGTCGAAACACGATTGCCAGCCGGTGCTGATGATTGATGTGGTCGGAGGTGATGGTGATACTGTGGTAATCAAAAGTGACACGATTGGGCGCGCACCACGGCCGACGAGAAGAAACAGAAGTCGAAAGAGAACGTGGCTGAAGAAGAAGACCGGTGAGGTTGAAGAAATTAATCCGCTGCTCCGGTCAGAAAAGAATCACAATTTGGTCAAATAAATCCAAGCGGTGGATCTGTCTTCTTTTGAATTTCGTCCAGATCCACGAACCCCCTCTACCTTCTGTCGCCGCCCGCCCTCACGCCTTCAGGAGCCTCTGCCAGTCTGATTGCATTGTATTCAAATTCGAAAAGCGAATTTTTACATTAGGTAAGTTCTGTGATTGTGAATACAATCGATATTTTTTTAAGTAGTAAACATTAAATGAAGAGATTTTGCCTTTATCATTATACAAGCAATGTTTTCGACTAATTGAGAATTTCTCAAGTCATGAACATGAACAACCATAGGTCTATTGGCACCTGAAATTTTTATTTTGTAAAAATAAAAATTGAATAAATATGAAAAAAAAATAGTAAAAAACCAAAAAACTAAATGAATGCGAGGGAAACGCATCTGGCACAGCCCATATGTGGGCCTATTCCCCTCACTAGCTAGAGGTGCTGTATCTTGGGCGAGTAAAAAACAGACATGTATAACTCACTCAACAATGGAATTTGAATTTATTGCTTTAGTAGCAACTGGAAAAGATGCCAAATGGATTAGGAATTTGTTGTTGGATATCAAATAATGGCCTAGTCCCATGCCTCCTATTTCTATTCATTGTGATAGTCAAGCTACTTTGGCAACAGCCTATAGTAGCATTAGTTTAAGACATGAATATGTGAGATAATTAATTAAAGATGATACCATAACAATTGTCTACGTGAGGTCAAGTAATAATCTTGCCGATCCTTTGATGAAAGCTTTACCAAGACACATGGTAATAATGACCTCACAAGAAATGAGGCTAAAACCCTACAAATAATGGTAATCCGACCTTTTTCTAGAATATCACTAGTTATAAGGTTTAATGGATATAAACAAGTTACTGTGATCGTTTGATATTGACGTAGCCCTGATATGAGAAGTCAATATCGTCTATTACGTTTTGTAGGTTGAATTGAATTCTTAATGAAGTACAGTACAAACTTGTAATGTGTTAATAATAACATAAACACATAGTAGATGGTGACTTAGAAGTGGTGCCGCTTCTTACGAAAGTTAGAGTTGCTTTCTAGAGAGCTCATGAAACAGGATAAATCACAAGATCATAAGGAGTAATATAGAACTTCTTGTTGAAACAAGATATTGGTATATGTGCAGTATGTCCGATTTTATTATTTAAAAGTATAAGTTAAAAGCCAAACTACTTGTTACTTTGATAAAGTTTTTAGATACTTGCATTAAGTAGAGGTTTAACTCGAAAGAGACACTTATGTATATATATTAATCTTACTGAAATTTTAGCTGTACATTTTTTTTTTTTAAATTTTAATTTTGAAATCTTTGTTTTACAAACAAAGTGGGGGATTGTTGGAAGTTTATTTGTAAAACAAACTAAGTGTATGTTTCCTTGTCCCACAAAGGAAAAGTGGGAGGAAGTGGGCCAATTAATAAGTGTGGGGTTTCTTTTGTGTACTTAAAGGAATGATTAGGTTTGGGTTAGACCCACTATATCGGCGTGCGATTGTGCAAATAATTGCACGATTATTTGGCGCACTTAGCACTTAGTGGTTTAATTAGCACTAACCCATTTATTATTATTTTTTTATGGTTATCTTATTAATTTTAATCAATTCAAAGGTTTTTTTTTTTGAGAATTTTCAGAAATTATTTTAAAAAATTCTAAATTTTATTTATTAAATAAATAATATATTTTTAAATTATTCTCCCAATTTTTGTTTGTGTTTTTTTTTTAAAGACAACTCTTGGAAAAGATACTCCTTTATTTTGCAACTTTTCCCGAAGGATTGCATTTATTCGTTTTTTCAACTTCTTTCGAATTGACACCTTTGTTTTTTTTGGTAAGGCGAATTGACACATTTGTTCATTTGGGCAATTTTTTGAAAGGACATGTTTGTTCATATTTTGCAATTTTCATGAAGAGATGCTTATGTTTTAAGACTGTTTTATATATATACATGTCAGTTTTAAGAAAAACGAGAGTGTAATCATTTTTTATCTTTTTGAGCATTCTTTCTGAAAACTATAGCTAGAAATCTTGAATGAATACTAGAATTGGTATCTAGTATTCTCATTTTTGAGACTTTGTTGCATCATGAGATATTTGCTGGTGACCATTAGCAATTTTGTGGGGCAAATAAATTCTTAAAGAAAGTGATATCATACATTAAAGTTCGATTTGATTACTCTAAAGATCCTAACTTCATTATTCTACCCAATTCGAAGCCATATTTTCCCAACACCAGTAACATAAATAGCAAAGATTAAACCAACAAAAAACAGAACACTGATACCACCGGCCATGGTGGCTTTGCTAAATAAGAGCTCCATTGATCCTTTCTCAAAGGTGAGGGGTTCGAAACCAAGTGAAGGCATTTGGTGTCTTAAGTGTGGCGCCGGGTGATGGGTCCTCACCCTAGGGTTTACTCACCGGCTGCCGGTTGTATGGGGTGAGAAATCTATCACTCCCATTTGCTCCTCACTTGGTGAGTGTGCCAGAAGTCGTAAGCCAACACTTGGTAAGCGTGCCGAGTCCCATCCATCCTCTTCAGCACAAAACTCTCCACCAACACATAACAGCCAAACCTCTTCCAATTCTCGCTCAACCCGCTCTTGATGAACTCCTCCGTTCTCTTCACCCTAACTCTCTTCTCTCCCTCCTTCACCCAACCCACTCTCTCTTCCTCCCACCTCATCCTCTCTACAATCGCCATCCTCAGTCCTATCCTTCCTGTCACACTCCTAAACCACATCACTCCATCACTCACATTGCCCTCCCCAGCTTCCTCACCGAACACTGTGATGGCCTCCTTCTGAACAACCACAGCCACTTCCACAGCACTGTCTTCATTGGCTGGATTGTCACGGGCATGGACCTGTTCCCACCTCTGTTGCAACGTCATATCGTAGAATGCCGATGTTTTGATCTGCTCCCCGACCTCCCCATCCTTGATGAACATGAATGGGTAGTTCACTTCCCCACCACCACTGGGTCCGAGCTCTTCCCGTCGATCAAGAAGTCAAAGCTCGGGAGCTTTGACCTCTGAGAGTTGTTGACTCCTGGCGCATCGTCATCCAAGGAGAAGTACTTGGGCGTTTTGCCATGGAGGGTCCACCCATCCCACCTCAGGAATATTGGAGGGTACCCTGTTAGATAAAATAATTCATGATGCGGAAGCCAGGATCGATTAAGACAAACCTCCAGCCATTGTTCTCGTTCTCGTTCGTCTGAAAAACCTGAAAATACAAAGAAAATTGGGGATACGCTACTAACCCAATTCCCTCACGTACTGATGGTGTATTTCAAATATGAGAGTTTGTGTTAGACCTTGTCATCACCCGTCAGAAATGAACGTACGTTCCTTTTTATACACCGTCTCCCATCAAGACGGTTACCAAATGGGCGGTTGTCACGAAAGGGTACGAAGTATGGAAAAACTTTACGTCGAATAGTCGCAACTTTAAGAGAAAATGTGGGTCCAAAATGTGGGATCACAAAAAATAAATAACATTCTCCCACTTGATCCCATCATTTTCATCATACGGATTATTCAACTAATTCCACAAAAACTTTATGCTTAAAGAAAAGAAACAAAACATGGATCATGGCGACATGTCCTCTAAGAGTGAGTAATATCTTCCATGTATCACAATGCATCTTATTTCTTTAATGTCAGCCTATATGTGACAACAAATCTTAATGAATAAACCCCATGTTTATTCCAGAACCAAGGATAAATGTTATTCTCATAAACAACAAAATGTGTACACCAAAATTGAGAATCAACATTACAACTGAATAAGAGTTTCATACAACAAAAATCGTTCATATGACGACAAATCACATGATAGGACCTATTCCCATACTAGTTACATGATCCTTATACTTCATTGGTGGCATGCCTTTAGTCAAAGGATCAGCAATCATCAATTCAGTGCTAACGTGTTCAATGACCACTTTATTCTCCTTAACACGTTCCCTTATGGCTAAATACTTAATGTCGATATACTTACTTCGACTACCACTTTTGGCATTTTTAGCCATAAAAACCGCAGCTGAATTGTCACAATATATTCTTAATGGCCTAGAAATAGAATCAACAATTCTAAGCCCAGCAATGAAACTCTTCAACCATACACCATGCGAGGTAGCCTCAAAACAAGAAACGAACTCAGCCTCCATAGTGGAAGTAGCAGTCAAAGTTTGCTTGGCACTTCTCCATGACACAGCTCCGCCAGCTAACATAAAAATGTATCCAGATGTTGATTTTCGTGAATCAACGCAGCCCGCGAAGTCTGCATCCGAATAACCGACCACTTTCAAGTTGTCAGTCCGTCTATACATAAGCATATAGTCTTTGGTACCTTGAAGGTATCTCATCATTTTCTTTACAGCTCTCCAGTGGTCTAAACCTGGATTACTCTGATATCTTCCCAACATTCCCACAGCAAAAGCGATGTCAGGTCGAGTGCAAACCTGAGCATACATCAAGCTTCCAACCGCAGAAGCATATGGAATGTTGTACATTTGTTCCATTTCTAAATCATTCTTCGGGCATTGGTTTAAATTGAACCTGTCACCCTTCACAATGGGTGCTATACTTGGTGAACAATCTTTCATCCGAAATCTCTCTAGGACCTTATTGATATAGGTTTCTTGAGATAGTCCTAAAATGCCTCGAGGTCTATCTCTATGGATCTTAATGCCAATGACATAAGATGCCTCATCCATATATGTCAAAACTCTTAGAGAGAAATTGTTTCACCTCATGTAGCAACCCCTTATCATTGGTTGCAAGTAATATATCATCCACATACAGCACAAGGAAACAAAGTTTACTCCCACTGACATTCTGGTACATTGATCCATGACATTCTCTACAAAACCGAATGAAGAGATGACTTCATGGAACCTTAAGTACCATTGACGGGATGCTTGTTTCAAGCCATACATAGATTTCTTAAGCTTGCACACCAAATGCTCACCTTTACTAGAGGGGAATCCTTCAGGTTGTTTCATGTAAACCTCCTCCTCTAGTTCTCCATTGAGGAACGCCGTTTTCACATCCATCGATGTAATTCCATATCAAAATGGGCAACCAATGCCAAAACAATACGAAGAGAATCTTTCTTAGATACAGGAGAAAAGTCTCCGTGTAATCGATTCCTTCCTTTTGAGTGAATCCTTTGGCAACAAGTCTAGCTTTATATCTTTCAATGTTACCTAATGAGTCCTTCTTAGTTTTGAAGACCCATTTACAACCAATGGCCTTCGCACCATTAGGTAACTCAACCAAATCCCAGACTTTGTTCGATGCCATAGAACTCATCTCTTCCTTCATAGTATTGTACCACAAATTAGATTTATCACTATCCATGGCTTGTGAAAACGTTTCGGGATCATTCTCAGCTCCAATATTGTAATCAGACTCTTGTAAATACACAATATAATCACTAGGAATAGCCGATTTCTTTATTCTAGCAGATCTTTTCAATGTTGCATCAACATTTTCTTGAGGAGCGTGTTGCTCAACTGGTTGTTCAGCAGTTTCTGGTAATTGCTGAACAATTGGATCTACTAGATCAATATCAGCAGGTTGTGGAACTTCGACGATTGGTTGTTCAATAGCCGGCTGAACTGAAGGGGCATTATGAGCAATAACCAATCTTAAACTTGAGGTGGAAGATTGAGTGTCTGAATGATCTTCCTTAGGAACAAGGTCCCTCGGTCGATCGCTCCCACTGATCAAGTCATTTTCAAGAAATTTAGCATTTCTTGATTCCACAATCCTAGTGGTATGAGATGGACAATAAAACCCGTATCCCTTAGACCTTTCAGCATATCCAATGAAATGCCCACTTATGGTCCTTGGGTCCAACTTCTTTTCTTGTGGATTATAAATTCTCACTTCGACGGGCATCCCCAAACGCGCACATGATGTAAACTCGGTTTCCAACCCTTAAATAACTCAAAAGGTGTCTTTGGGACAGCCTTTGTCGGAACTCGGTTTAATATGAACACTGCCGTCTTAAGTGCTTCAGTCCACAAAGATTTAGGAAGTTTGGAACTACTAAGCATACTACGCACCATGTCTAATAAGGTCCGGTTTCTTCTTTCCGCTACGCCGTTTTGGTCCGGAGAACCAGGCATAGTATATTGGGCAACTATCCCATGCTCTTGAAGAAATCTTGCAAATGGACCAGGTGCTTGTCCATCTTCAGTGTATCTACCATAGAATTCTCCACCTCTATCGATCTCACGATCTTAATTTGCTTATCGCATTGTTTCTCTACTTCCGCCTTAAATACCTTAAAGGCATCTAATGCTTCATTTTTATTATGAATCAAGTAGAGATACATATAACGTGAGTAATCATCTATGAAGGAGATGAAGTATTTCGACCACAAGAGTCCATATCCGGACTACATATATCCGTATGTATGATTTCTAATATTTATGTACTCCTCTTGGCACTTTTCTTTGTTTTGTTAGTCTGCTTTCCCTTTATGTAGTCCACACAAGTATCACAATCAGTAAAATCTAAAATACCGAGTACTCCATCATTTACTAATCGCTTAATTCTTTCTATGGAGATATGTCCCAATCTCCGGTGCCACAACATAGAGGAATGTTCTTTCACAACACATCGTTTCATACCAGCTTTATCATGAACATGCATCGCATCATAATAGGCATTGTCTTGTAAATTAATTCGAAAAGACCATCGACAAAGTACCACTCCCGACAATTTCAGATTTAAATGATAAACAAAAGTTTGAATCTGAAAAGTTAAAGGAGTATCCCAAAGGTACAAGTCTTGAAACTGAAATTAAGTTTCTAGAAAAACTAGGAACATAAAAGGTCATTTCCAAATTCAAAACAAAACCACTATTGAGAACTAGTCTACATGTCCCAATAGCTTCCACATGCGAGCGCATCTTGTTTCCTGAATAGATGCTTTGTTCACTTCCTACTGGCTTCCTGTGGTTTTGAAAACCCTGCAAGGAATTCGAAATATGGATTGTAGATCCAGAATCAATCCACCAAGTGTTGTGACTTACATCAGTCATATTAGATTCATAACAAATACAAGAGATTGGATTACCTTTCTTCTCGAGCCAGGCCTTAAATTTGACACAATCCTTCTTTATATGCCCCTTACATTTTTGAAGAAACATTTGTATTCTTTCTTAATGTCAGCTTGGGGAGGTATTTTACCTTTTCCCTTATGCTTGTCATGGCTCTTATTCTTTCCTTGTGTTGCCAAATGAGCACTTTCTCCCAATTCCATAATCAGTCTTTCTTCCTCTTGAACACACATGGTCATGAGTTCATTAATTGACCATTTATTCTTATGTGTGTTGTAAGAGATCTTGAAAGGTGCATACTGTTGTGGGAGAGTGTTCAGAATATAATACACAAGAAAAGATTCAGATATCTCAACCTCAAGTTTCTTAAGCTGAGCTGCAATGTCCCTCATTTGCATGATGTGCTCACGCACACCTCTAACACTAGTGAGCTTCAATGATGAAAACTTCATAATCAGGGTCATGGCATGCGCCTTCTCGAACTCTCAAACTGCGCATCTATGGCCTCCAATAAAGCCTTAGCATTGCTATGCTGAGCAACCGAACCACGAATACTAGGAGATATTTTAGCTCTTATAAACATCGCACAAATGCGGTTGGACCGCTCCCATTGGTTATAAAGAGCTATCTCAGCTGAAGTGCTCGAATCGTAGGAGCAGGTGGTTCGTCTTTCCTTATAGCATAGTCAATGTCCATCCATCCCAATTGAAGAAGAACTTACTCCTTCCAAACTTTATAGTTCTCACCATTCAATATGGGAACATCAAACTTAAATTCAGAGAAATTCACAGGTTGCGAAACTCCAGCTCAAATAATCATGCTTATGTCACAAAATTTGAGACAAATATAAATAAATCATGTTTTACCAATGTAAACATGTCACAATATGAATCACATAACATAAAAACTACCTGTGGGCTAAGTTTTTAATTTAAATAGATTCATAATTACTTTATGAAGAAACTACCATATTATATGCCTTTTCTTAATCCCTGTGGGTAAATTAAGAAAAATAATATGATATTTCATCCTAATTAATCATATTAATATAATGAAAATTCCTGTGGGATAAAATTCATCATATTAATATAATTAATTACAATCAATGTCCATTTCTAAATATGATCCGGAGGCTCTTAATATATAATTTAATTAATTAAAGATGCTGTGGCCACTCTCTAATTAATTAAATATATGGACCATTGAACATTTAATTTCATGTATAAAATGACATAATAAATAAATACATCAAGGGCAGAACAGTAAATAAATAAATTGGCCAAGGGCAAGATTGTAAAAACATAATAAATTTGGGGCACAAATATAAAAACAGCCGCGGGTGGGAGACGACAGGCGCGTGCCGAGCACGCGCGCGTCCAGCGCACAGGCGCGTGGCGAGCACGCGCCAGAATTCGCGCGGGCGCGTGCCCCGCACGCGCGCGGTTCAACGCGCAGGCGCGTGCGTTGCACGTGCCTGGCAACTGCCACGCGCGTGGATCCCACGCGCGCAGCGGTTGAGCGAGCATGAGAGCGCGCATGGCGCGTGGATTCCACGCACCTGCAACCGCAGCGCACGCGTGGGCTCCACGCGCCTTCTTCCTCGCGAACAGAAGCCTTTCCGTCAGTTTTTTGCCATTTTCAGCCGCGATTTCACCACCGTTTCTTCTCCGGCAGCCCATCTCAGACCGAAATAAATGATGGGTTTTGAAGAGCATGCCAGCACGACTACATGGGTCCAAGTTACGGCGAAAATGACCAAGAAATTGCCCTCAAATCAAACGAAAAACTCCAAAAAACGCAAATCCTCAACCACCGTGACTTCCGCCGCCCGATTAGCCTCCGGCAAACACCGATATGCCGAAATAACTCATGGCTAATATTCCTCATAGTGGTGCGACCGTACGGGTCCGAATTCGAGGGGTGGGTCGCCGGAATTTGCGAGTTTCTCTCTTGGCCACAAAACTCCGAATTACTGTTCATGTTCTAAAAGCCCGAAAAATACACCAAAAATTCGAGAAAAACAAGGTAGAGGCACTAAACATGCTCTGATATCAAATGTTAGATAAAATAATTCATGATGCGGAAGCCAGGATCGATTAAGACAAACCTCCAGCCATTGTTCTTGTTCTCATTCGTCTGAAAAACCTGAAAATACAAAGAAAATTGGGGATACGCTACTAACCCAATTCCCTCACGTACTGATGATGTATTTGAAATATGAGAGTTTGTGTTAGACCTTGTCATCACCCGTCAGAAATGAACGTACGTTCCTTTTTATACACCGTCTCCCATCAAGACGGTTACCAAATGGGCGGTTGTCACGAAAGGTTACGAAGCATGGAAAAACTTTACGTCGAATAGTCGCAACTTTAAGAGAAAATGTGGGTCCAAAATGTGGGATCACAAAAAATAAATAACATACCCATCTGGGGCGACGGACTTTGCATGGAAGCCGCCGAACCTGTGCTTAGTCTCACGCGGGTAAATCACGAATTGCTGGTACATGTCTTCGGGATCTAAAGGGCTCGGTTTCTTTTCTTCAACGTATCGGAAGCACAAGCAGGTGCCCATGTCTTCTTCCGTCCGATTAGCATGCGCTTCCCTACACGGCCATTCGAGATAGAATGATTTAGACTTTCTGACAAATTCCACGAATATAAATCATGCATTAAGCAGCTAAACTTTTACTAAAACCTATTTCCTAAGTGACGTGATAAGATGTAACTTCAACCACTGTAACAAAAGCGAGTTCTTGCAGAGATTTTCTCACGCCCCCACATCATCCATCCCATGATATTCCCCTGTCCTATTTATAAATATCAACATATTCATCAGCTAATTCAGGAAGAGACAAGAAGGGAAACTATTCAAAGTACTTAGAGAGATCATACCCTTTGTGCTTCCCGCGACGCCGAATTGCATAGTACTGATTGGAGGACAAGGGCTGGTCGATGACTGGGATCATGAACACCTCATCACTGTATGTTTCATCGCCGTCGCTTGACAGGACTGTGAGGTCCTTGTTCGGAGGCAAGGGGAAGTCGTAAATTCCGCTATCCTTGCGCAGCCCGAAGCAGCAGAAGTTCTGGGCTTCCTCATCCTGGATCACTAGGTATCCAGAGCCAGGCCCCGCCGGAGGAGCCTCCGAGAGGTCCTCGGGGTGCTTCCGGTAAATGGACAGAGGCCGTGTCACATACATCTTCAAAAAAAGGAAAGAAGAAGTTTAGTATTCTAGTACGTAGTCTTCAAATGTGGAAGATATGTTCATTTGTGTGGGAAACTTGAGTTTCTTGAAGTAATGCCCCCTAGTATAAGAAGGTGGATGTTTTGGCCGGCACGCAAGCTATTCGAGAGGTGAAGTTCACATATTATCGTTAGGACGGATATCATGTCGTCACGGGCTGACTCGACCATTGCCGATGCTGATCGACTGTGGTGGGTTGCTTCGAATAGATGAGTTCATGCAGGTGCTATCTAATTAACTGCGACGTGAGAACGATAACACTCCACATCTGCTAATTAGCTGATTATCATCATCATCATGATTAACAATCCAAAAAATTTAATTTTAGGACCAGCCACCAACTATACTGATAATCAGCACGCCATATGGAATCAATAAATCAACCGCCCGGGCGATGATTCTCTAACATGAGTAGTTCTAACCACATTTTATTAAAATAAACTATTTTGAGAGGCATAATATCAAAAACAAAGAATTAAAGCAAACAAGAAACTTCAATTTTTTTGAGTCATGGATTTTTCTCTAAGCGCGATAAATGTTCTTTGAAATCAGATTTGTTCAAAAATCATTCGCGTCAATGCTGATAGCTATGCTAGTAATTTCCAATCAAAATAAGTTGAAATGATTAAATTGATAAATTATCAAAAGTTAGAACTAAATCGGCCAAAATTGTAAAATTTGTGACTAAATTGATCGATGTATAATAGATTCGGGACTTTTCGACAATTACCCTTTTGTTGGCTACTCATGAGAGGAAAAAAAAGAATGATGGAACAATTTAATATTTGCTACCTAAATCTCAAATCAGTGCAATACCACCCAATCGCTGATCTTGAATTGCAGTTAAACACCCACCACTACGACAATGACGGGGATGACGAAGAAGAATCTGAGGAATCACCTGACTGTCCTACGTTAACCTTACCTCTTCGCACATACCACGAGCCGGTCCCTCGTTTCCATCGATCGACGTCAAACATTTTGGGTGTTTTCCCAGCGACCAACCTGCAAAACGCACATTTGAATCGACCCTCCCCACGAAAAAGCTAGCCTTAAAAGGTCGCGTTTTCAAGCGAATCTAAGCCCTTCATTTGACGTAATAGGAAGATAATCCTCCCTCGAGATCCAATCAGTAATTTCGTGGGCCCTAAGCCATTAATTAAGGGGAGGGGCGAGTGCTTCGTGACGTGCGCGGAATCGTAATTTTGCATGGGCATGATCGGAGTCACTCTCCTCCCCTGTTTTGGCATTACTTGACTTGTCTTGGCCACGCATATTCATTTCTCTAGGTCTAGACTAGACAAGCGAATGATGTCACGGATGGATGTTTTAGCCGGATCCATATGTTGGTGCCTGCAAATGATAAAAAATAGATATAAAAAATATAGGTTTGATTTGGAAAATGTTACCGCTCAAATCGACCGTACTGATTCGCTCATGTTGGTTTTGAATGGAATTGAAATTTATATTAAACAATAAGCCTGATTACGGTCAATTTGAGCAAATCAATAAGACGAACGCGGATCCTAATAAAAACGAACCGGTCAAACACGAAATCAAACATCTCTTTTGTGTGGGGAAGGTAACTACCTAAGTCTTTGTCCTAAGCCGCGGTCGCGTGGTCCACATGGTGGCGACCTTGCCGTCTGCGGGGGCTCCGTGGAGGAAGACTTTTGATAATTTATCCGTTTGTTTCGCGAAAATAATTTTCAAAAACGTTTTCCGGATTTTTTCGGCGTTCGTTTCATGGAAAATGAATTCTTTGAAGAAAATTTTTTATGAAAAAAAAAGTCTTCTAAATTAGGGAAAATGTTTTCCACTTAAGTGGAAAACATTTTCCCACTTGATCTCTCTTATCTCATATCTCTACAAATTCTCACTTTCTCCTCCCCTTTCTTCTTCTTCTTTTCTTTTTTATTCGAATTAATAATATCCTTTTTATTTTCTTTATTTTCTTTTTCTTTTCTTTGTTTCCCATCTTCTTCTTTCTTGGCTAGTCGTCGGCCGTTACTAGACGAATCTCGAGCTCGTCGATCTCAAACTTACGCTCTGCACTCTTGCTTATCCTTTTCTTTATTTACTCTAACCTGCAGTTGTACATTGCTCAAGCAAAGGCTCTACGTACTTTACTTCTTTTTTTTTTGTTTATTAGAACACAAAAGACGCAGGGGAGAACGAGTTACTCAAATGGAAGATTCTCATTAGAGCTGTACATGCTTTGCTTTTTTTCTCTTTTGCTTCTTTTTAAAATCCATACAAACATTTTTTAGAGTAGATGAGCCTTTGGCGACAATGAGAGAACAAAGATATGAAGCAAGTTTGCCTGAATTTAAAGGCAAGTTCATATTTGATGGATTTATAGGTCGGTAAGTGATGCATGCCTAAATGGTGAAGTCTTAGAAAATATTTTCCCTACCAAACACTGGAAAATATTTTCCGAAATATTTTTAGGTTTTAGCTGAACACCAGAAAATATTGTCATTTTCTTGAAAAATTACTTCTGAAAAAATATTTTCCGGAAATTGCCAATTTTCTGCAAAACGAACTGACCCTACAATCGAAAAAGATCAGTCGGCTAACGATCAAGGTCAACGCAAATTATATTAATATTTGTTAGGGCAACTTGATCCTTTGTATTCAAATGAGGAGGACGGATCAACTTTATGGGTTGACTTTAGTTTAATATGTGGGACATATATGCTGATGCGATCTGAACATCGATCCAAGATTAGTAAAACAAAGGAGAAAAGAGAATAGAAATTTATCAATCACATTATAATCTCATGATTAATACCTTAAAAGACACTGAACTTTAGCTCTAATCTCAATTCTACCATAATTTCTTTTTGTTCCATAAAGAACTTCCAATTTAGATCCAGTCATAATTCTAACATAAACTTTTTTTCTTTCATAATCACAAACTTTTATTCAAGTCCCAAATCTACTATCACTAATTTTCTGTCCAAAATTTCTCGTTGACAATCAAGAGATGAAAATTCTCGAACACAAGCTGTTCAAGCGTCTCGAGCTGAGTGTCCCAGGCACGAGCTCTCGGAGCACAAGCTCTTCGACCGTGAGAGATAGAAGAGTCCCGGATACAAGAGATTGAAGACTGAGTGCAAAATTGAAGAATTATGAGTAAGGTGATTATTTCAAGAAGACGTCATTTGGGTTTACGTGGAAATTTATCTCCAAAAGATGTTTATGTGAATCTGAAATTTAAAGAAAAACTAGAACAAAAATGTGGAAATACGTAGGATCACTAAAGCAATTTTGGACAAAGGGCTAACGAGGTAGATATGAGACTCAAGTAAAAGTTAGGTGTATTTTTAATGAGGAAAAAAAAACTTTAGGATAAAATTGGGATAGGGGTTAAAGTTGGGGTTTTTTTCTCAAGGTACTAGGCCCTTGTTTTGTCAATTTGGAAATTATTTTTCTTCTCTCCAATTTCAGCCCCACCTTCCGTCACCACTCTCACCTAGTACCTTAAAATGCCGATGGCCCACGAAGCTGATAATGTATAACCATCCCAATGTAACAACTTTGACAATGTCGCATCGGAATTTCTCCAAGATTTAGGTGAAAAACTTCCACGGTTGACAAAATTGGCAACTTAGGTTCCTTCGAGAACTTTTGAGTCGTTCTTGGTTGTTTCTTGAAGAGATTCAAGTCTGCCTTTATACCACCATAATGTAAAGGACATGAACTTGGTGCTATACCAAAAGTACCGTTTCGCCGAAAGTTCTCTCGTGATAAAATATCTTTTATTGAAAGTCGTTCTTCGATTTTTGTTAGAAGAGATAGGTTCTGTGCCAACTCCGGATTGGCAATATCCAGCCAAATAAGGATACAAACTTGGATTCGAACGAGATTGTATGAACACAAACCGTAACAGAATTTAATCAATAACAAGGCTTGAGAAATATGGGTATTACAAACGAACAAACGTAAACAAATTTTGTTGATTTTTAATTGACAACAAAGCCTCAATACGCCAAGATAAAGATACATGTTGAAATTTAATTGACAACGTTGATCTGGAAACTACAGCTAAGAAACATACCAGAATTTAATCAATGACACGAATTTGTAAAATAAAAGTACAATATAAAAAAAGTAAAAGCAACTTAAAGATAGTAAATTTATTTGATTTGTGCGGGAGTACTCAATAGACAACTGGTGGTATTTATAGTAGCAGTGTGGTAATTGTTCTTGAATGGTTTCTAGCATTTGCATTCATCTCAAGCGTTTCTTGTGATTGCATCCATATTTCTTCACTTCCGAAAGTCTTGCACCCATGCCCTTATGATCTTCTAATCTCGTTCAAGAGTGGTTTTTCTCATAAAAACGAATGTTGATTGCTTCATGATCTCAATTTTTTTATCCCTAGTAACCTTGGATTTGCAACACCTTGGTGCTGTCTATCCATTCAAAGACCTTGATGGTTTGCTCCTTCTTATTCACTGATTCCTCGGTCGATTATCGTTATCCATTCGTTTTTATAAGTAATCATCAAAGTGCGTTATCTATGTACGCTAGTGCTGATTGCTAAATTTGGTGACTACGATCCTGCATTAGTCATGTACATATCCATGTGACAACTTGATTTTTTTTTTTTTTTGTGTGTGTACATAAGTATGATAATTACCCAGAAATTATCTTTAGAAAATTGGGAAAAAATTGCTTAAGTGATTTTTAACTTTTGTGTTGATAAAGTATCTCATATCGATTGCCAATGGAATTTATACGCTTTTTATAAACTTCTCTCCTCGCAATATGGTCACAAGATTCCTTCCCTAAAATTAAGGGTGAAGCACTAGTCAACCAACCATCGGTTTCTGAGCTTGAGCCCAGCAATGGATGAGCTAACAAGATATATTAACGATTCTCCAGTGTGAGACTTTTTCTAACACTGATCATTCTTGCATCTCCACATTAAACATTATTATATCAATGGCGATCAATTGACCAAACAATTAAACCATCCATGTTAGCGGTTGGCCTTGTTCTGGGTCGAGACTGGAAGATTAGAGATCCATGTGCTAGATCAGGGTTAGGCGACACCTGCACTAGTGTACGAATAATTATCAGGCACAAGAAACCATAATAGTATCGACTAAGGCAAATGGAGAAGAGTTACATAACTTTAAAAAGAACCCAATCTAAGAACCAGGGGGCGTTTTAGGTTTTTGTGGTTCCTTTCGTGGAAAACGTTGTCAAAGATGTAAGAGTTTTCCTAATGTGGACTACATTAATTGATATTATAATTTACCGTTTTTACAATTATTGTAAAACGGGGTTGGTCTAAGGTGAGTTAGAATGTTTCTTAATTAGTATAATATGAGACTGGTTAGTATGGGCTGAGTTGAGTCTGGCCCGTAATGAGAGAGCCTGGTTGGAAACTCTATAAATAGTGCCTAAGTCTCTCCTCTAACCTTAAATTCTCATATGTATCCTCACATAAGGAGCGTTAACTTAGCGTTAAAGGGTGAGGTGGCCGTCTCATTGAGCCAGTGATACGGAGGGCAATAGAGGAGAATGACTTGCGCGTGGAATATCAATTTTCTGCTTCCGCTTCAAGAACGATGGATTCCAAAACAGGTGCGTTAATCTTTCTAATCAATTATGCATGTTCTTGTTTTGGTTATGGAGATCTTGGGGATTATGCGTTTTGCATCCAATAAAAGAGGCTCATCTACTTTCATGATCACGTCAAACGTGGTTGTCGATTCGACTGAGTATGACAGCGAAAGACGTTCCAGCGAAAGACGTTCCATCATTGCGCTCTGGCCCTCGGGAACGTCAGCCGTTTCATGTGTGCTAAAGATGATGAACATGAAGGCGATACTTTAAAACGAACGTGAAAAATGTGAACGTCTGGCTAGGCTACTGAACGGCACGTAGGATCGTTGCCACGCTATGAAAAACGCAGGGACGCAATCGGTGGGTAGCAACTGGCCTTATCCCATTAGATGTGTCCATCATCTTTGTAATGTAGCGTTCGTGATAGTTGACTTTCGGGATGAAAGGTTTAATGCCACACGATGGTAGGAGTATGGGAATTGAAAATTAGGGACGTGAATTGACTATCTTAGGTGAGATTTTTTTCTGCTTATTTTGGAAGAATTTGGCCAGTTAGTATTGGAAGTTTGTTTGTAAAAACAAACTAAGTGCATGTTTCTTTGTCCCACATAGAAAAAGTGGGAGGAAGTGAGTCAATTAATAAGTGTGGGGTTTCTTTTGTATACCTAAAGAAATGATTGGGTGTGGGTTAGACCTTACCATACCCGCGTGCGGGTGCGCAATTATTTGGCGCATTTAGCACGCCTGCGGTTTAATTTGTATTAACCCTTTTGTTGTTTTATTTATTTATTTATTTTCTTTATGGTTATCTTATTAATTTTAATCAATTCAAATGTTGTTTTTGTTTATGAGAATTTTTGGAAATTATTTTTAAAAAAATTGAAATTTTATTTATTAATTTTTTTTAATTATTTCAATTTTTGTTTGTGTCTTTTCAAAACAACCTTTGGAAAAGATACTCGTTCAGTTTGCAACTTTTCCCGAAGAGTTGCATTTGTTCGTTTTTTTCAACTTCTTCCAAATGGACGCCTTTGTTCATATGGGCAAATTTTCGAAAGGACACGTTTGTTCATTTTTGCAATTTTTTACGAAGAGTTGCCTATGTTTTAAGACTGTTTTATATATATGTTAGTTTTCAGAAGAACATGTGTGTAATCATTTTTTTATCTTTTTGAGCATTCTTTTTAAAACTACAGCTATCCTTTAAATTGTTTCCTAGAGAGACCCTGGAGAAATACTAAAATTACTATATAGTATTCTCATTTTGAGACTTTATTGTATCTTGGAGGAAATTTTCCAGTGACCATTAGCAACGTTGTGGGACAAATAAATCCTTAAAGAAAATGACATCACGCCTCAAAGTTCGACTTGATTATTCTAAAGATCCGGCTTCATTGTTCTACTCAATTCAAAGTCATATTTATCCAATAGTTAGGGCCTAGGGGTTGGTGAAGTCTTGTTGGATCGGATGTGGCCGGCCTGGCGTTGCATGGATATGACTTTGTGATTAAGAAGGCCGCGTTACAATGACAACGGCAATTAATTGACAGTTTAAGAAATATAGCACCAGAAAATGTTTTCCTTTTTTAGCTTATTATTAGGTTGTGGTGAAGAAAATGAGAAGCCGGGTTGAGCTAAATGCGTGCTCCTCTCTTCCCGAAAAAATTCAATGTTAAACGCTCGTCGTTCGATATGGTTTTTGGTACGTTGTTGACGCCGTCCATGGTCGAAAGCCCAACAATGTTGCTCGAGCTATTTGATGTCATTGTCGTGACTTGATCTCATTGCCCATCGATATCTCTTGCGAGGAAAAAAGGGGAAATGTCGAGTTTAGGGGTACTTGATCATGAGAGTCCCTCACGACTCACGTTCCAAAAAATTATCACCTCGCCTTTTAGATCAAGCCTCTTGTGAGTTCCCTCCATGAGATTATGAGATCTTCCAAGCTCGTATCCCGCGTGACAACGAGTGTAGCGATCTATACCCACACGGGCGACACACCTCGGGAGAAGAGGTCAAGTGTGGATATTGAATCTAAAGGTACATTTACCATGGTAGCCCTCTCAATAGTATGTTTCGCCCATAAGGATGACATCACTTCATCCTTTGGGGTACTCCTACATCGAGTATGTTAAATCATGATGAGTTTCATCGAAACTCGTACCCCTCATGACAGGTTTATTTATACAGTCTAGTTGTTTTAGAACAACCTAGAAAAAAAACAGGAGTCGCCACTAACCTCGTTTTGAGGGTCGACTAGAAAACCCAATTGAGGGTCGGGAATGTTCCCTCAATTCCTACGCAACCAAATATCTAGGTTCGGGGACTTAGATTACATTAATATTTCTATTAGCGCCCTTTCAGTACCTAAATAGTGTGTCGTGTTTACCTAACGTGTCCATGCATTTCTTCTTACAGTTTCATGACTGTTAGTCCTAAACTAAACGATCATGAGTGGTTCGTCAATTTCATACTATTCAATTTCTAGAAAATAAGAAAAGAAAGCAATCAATGAAATTGAAATTACAAGATAATAAGTGAACAATCGAGGAAAGCAGTAAATCTACTATGCAATCCTAGAAAATATAAAAGAGAAACACAATTGAAAAAGAAGAGAGGGAGAGAGAAAACCCGCAACTCGTCGGGTTTTATACAATAAATGAAGCTTGAGACATATGTCGGGGAAATGAATAGTACATGATAATGGTCGGAATGAACATCGACCTCCACCGTCTTTGTGCTTTCTCCATCTTCGAGGTCCTAATCTAAATCTAGTCCAAGAAATCTATAACTAGGTACATACAATGGAAAGAAACAAGTATACATGTCAAAACAAAAAAAAAACACGACTTTATATCAAGATCAATAATTTAAAAGTTCAATACAAAAATTAGATTTTGGGGCCTTAGGGTCGGCCTTTGTCTTTCATGCGAGGGTCTCACTATGACACCTACCCAATCCATTTTTGTTACTTATAGCCATTATTGATCAATTGTGTTCTCGCATGGCCAATAACGCTTATAAGTCTACTAACCAAGCGATCTATGTAATCCTAGGATGTTCCCTCGATATCATGTATTGACTCTACCATTCACCTAAAAGTCACATACATTGCAGAAATTTAAACATGCATGCGGGTCTTTTGGACATTGTTTCTCAACTAATCAAACAGATGAGTGAGCCGTCCACGAGATCACTTATTGTCAATCATAAACATATACATTTCTAATGAATAGCGTGATTATATGTATAAGAGGTACATGTAATATTTCAAAAACATATTTCGAAATCATTCATGAAAAGTTTTGAAATAAAGTGATGTCTCATTTATGAAAGACATTCAATTGCTAAGGCTCGTCCGGAGATTGCATAAATGCACTTACAAGCGTCATAGGTATTTTGAATACAATTCAAACAGTAACTTTCACGATGTCAAATCAGGATTTTAAAAAGGTTTGAAAATATTTAGGATTAAGGTATATCTAGGCTATGAAAAACATTCAATTACCAGGGCTAGCTCAGGGCTCGCATGAATACACTCACAAACATTGTAGACATTTTGAATATGGTCCAAACCACGACTTTTCCTTGAATCAAATCAAGTTATGGAAAATGACTTTTTAACAAATTATTTTTTGAGAAACATCACATGTACCAAATCATTTTTAAATTTTGTTTGGAAAGCAAATTTGTCAAAAATCATTTAACAATGAATATCGATGTGTTTAAAGCAATTTTCATGAAGATGGGATGACCTAAATTCATGCCCAAACTAACCTAGGAAGTTTACCTAAACAATCACAATCAAGTTCATATCTGGAAATTTCAGAACAAGTATGTAAAAATAGCAAAATTGGGCAATGTCTAATGACAATTTGGCGATGAAAAAAATTCTCTAACATGCACGACAGGATAAAAAACATCTTTTATGGAGAAATGTTCCTTAATGGAGCTATACATGATTTTACAAAAATCAAACAACAATCGACAACATGTCAGAAAGTTGGCAAATCAGCAGGACACTTAGCCAATATCACAAGGATTTGTCCTATCAAAACAAATCTAAAAATCACTAAATTTTCATACAACATAGCCAACATGTTGACAAACAAGTTTCTTTAAGAGGCCAAATACAAAATCTTAATATAAAAAATGGAACAAAAATATCAAATGTTTGTCTAAATAAGGGTTAGAATTGGGGTCCGAATTTGATCCCATATCCAGATTCCGATCTAGTTTTGAAAAAATGGAAAATGATCCAAACAATGAGTGATTTGTATGAAATCAGTGGTATTGAAATCTTCTAAGTGTGCTTTTCGACTTCCTAGAAGAGCTCGAGTCCAAACTAGCTTAATTAGGTGCTCTAAGATCAAGATTTCAAAAGGTGCGCATGTCGGTAACTAAAAACCAGAACACAAACATGCATTAATAAATCTCAAAATCATTCATGTAATGCACAAATGGCATGAAAAGATCACATGTGACTTAGAATTGGATGCAACAAATAATTTGGGTAATCATCTAATCTTAAGTCCGCATGAGAAGATGTTATACATTTCGATAACAACACAAGATGACTCAAGATTCATAATGAAAGGCTTGAGAGTTTCTTGATGAACATACGTTCTTGTGGCACAAATTTAACATGCAAAATGACACTCAAATGCAATGATGCGAACATGTACTCAAACCTTGTAGCATGTAGTTTAAGTGCCAAGAAGACATTATCTCACATTTATGCCAATTGAATCCTAAACCTTTTTTTTTTATGCCAATTTAGTCCTAAACATTTTTACTATGTGTCAATTTAGTCCTTTTCAGCTAATTGTGGCCAAATTTTACTGCCTAGGTGCCAGCTGGCTAACGTTGCACGATCGGTATTGACGTGGATAATTTTTAATTTTTTTTTAATTTTTTTTAATTTTTTTTTCTCCTCCTCCTTCCTCCAACCAGTTGTCGAACCTCGGCGACCATCCAGAGGTGAGGGCCGGCGAGGGCCACGAGGCTCGACCTCGCCAACCCGACACTAGGCCAACTCAAGGCTACCCGGGCATCAAGGGTGGCCTCACATTAGGCTAGCGAGGTTGAGCCTCACCAAGCGCCGAGCTTGAACTTCACCAGATTCGGCGAGGGTGAGCCTTGCCGCCCAAGTCGCAAGGGCGGCCTCACCCCCGAGCTAGCAAGGCTCGCCCTCGTCGGCGGGCTTAACCCTCACCGGCTAGAGGAAGGAGGAGGAGAAGGAAAAAACAAAAAAAAAAAAAAAAAACAAAAACAAAAAAAAAAATTATAAAATATTAAAATATTATTAAAAATTGTCCACATCAAATGGTCGGTGCCCAGTTAGCAAAATTCGGCTACAATTAACTGGAGATGATTGAATTGACACTTAGTAAAAAAGTTTACGACTAAATTAGTACTTAAAAAAAAAGTTTATAACTAAATTGACACAAATGAAAAAGGTCTAGGACTTTTTTTAACACTTTTCCCTAGAATTACATGGCCTAGAAGTTCGACTATGGTTGAACCTATTGGAGCATCTAGAGAGATTAGTGCGTCTCAGGTCCAATAAATGGGAGCAAAAATAACCTTATGTTTGGAACACTATCTACACCCTCTTTCTTTAGGAAATTAAGGATTTTTGAACCTCTTAGGGCGTGTTTGGTAACTATCCAAAATTTCTGATTCTGGATTAGAATTACGTTTGGTACTGTACTTATTGATTTTGTTCCAAATCAAATTCTTTTAATTTTTAAATAATTTTTTTTTTTTTTTCCTTTCTCTCTCCTGTTCTTCTTCTTCTAGTGGCCGGTCACCAATCCGGCGATCGGCCAGACGAGGGTCGGCGACCTCACCGGAGCGTCGCCGGCCCTCGTCGGTCGAGCCTCACCGGTAGCTAGGCAAGGCTCGCTCGGCCTCATTGATGGCCGAGCCGCCTCGGCTGGGCCGGCGAGGCTCGCTTGGCCACCGGCGGATTTGGGCGAGCCCCGCCGTGGCTGGGCGAGGCCCGCCTAGCCATCGGTGGGGCTGGGCGAGTCTCACCGGTGGCTAGGCTTGCCTCAGGCGAGCTCGTTGGACCTCGCCTTAGCCCGGCGAGCTCACTGGATCGATTGCCGGCGACCGGCGGCGGATGGCGGTGGCCCGATGGCGGATGGCAACTGCGGGATGGCATAGATAAAGAAGAAGAAGAGAAAATGGTAGAAGAAGAGGATTATGATTTTGATTCTTAGATTTGTTCCCGAAACAATAATCATTTTTTTATTTATTCTTGATTCTGTTTTAAATCTAATTCTGGGAATAAAAAAATAGAAATTTGTTCCCAGGAACAAAAATTTTACCAAACGTAATTCCGTTCCTAAATTGCTCCCGGGAACAAAAAATCAGAATCAGACACTATTTGGATGGTTACTAAACATGCCATTACTATAACACAGGATACTATACAACAAGTCAATCGGGAAGAGGTTGCATCTCAAAGATCTGTAAACTTAAGAACTTAAGAAGAAGGATCATAGGATACAGACAAATTAATATCCCTGTATATGAAGAAGAGGATGTGTAGTCAAGAGAAAACAATGTTGTAATGGTAATGCACTCCGAAGGAGAAAAGATCCGCATCCCAAGACATACATGAAGTTTTCCGAGCTTTAGGAATACAGCAGGGCAATGGTCCATAGCCATGGACAAAATTTGGGATATGATCGAACCCTCCCAAATGGCACATCAAGGAAGCTGGGTTAAGCACTTACGTGGTTGTGATGTTTAAATTTCCCGGGTGTTATCCATATTCATTAGAGACACTGCAGCTTGTACTAATTGTGCAAGACCTAATGCATCGCCAGATGAATGGTGGAGACCATTAACAAAGCCTATTGCATTGAGAATGGCAGGTGGGAATCGATGTTTATTTTTAGACGGATCTTTCCTTTCCCGACACTAGATGAGGATGTCATTCTTGGTAATGCATTTTTAATGGGACAAAACGAAAATTGGTCTTTTGTGCAAGACAGCACCACGATTACTGTAGCAGGTGTGACTCTTCAAAATCCTTGGTTAAGACACAAATTTGAGGTTTATCCTGTGAAACAATCAGAGTTTTGTGGGGACTGTCCATGTGACCGAGCATTTAGAGTGTGAGCTCAGCGTGGGAAATAATGGGAGCATAAGCTATTTGGATGCGAAAAATCTTCATTTCCAAATGATACCTCCTAGTATCAAAATTTGTTCTGCCTAGAACAAGGAAAAATTCGGAGTATCCAACTGCCAGGAACGAAATGGAATAAGTTCCTGCTAAAACTGAAAAGTAACTTTCGTGACGATCCACAATGAGTCTTTTTTCTTTTTTTTTTTTTTGTGTGTAAAATGTAAGTCAAACTGTGGAGTCTTAATGGTGTAAAAGCCAGACTAGAGCTAAAAGATCCAATTACCATCATTTGAGCAAAAACTGTGAGATGGTAGAGGTATTTGAAAAACAAATTCCTGATCTGTTCTCGAAAGGTTTTATTAGAGATGGTTTTAGTCCGCATTCTAGCCCAACCTTCATGGTCATTAACCATGCAGACCAGGTACGAGGAATAGCGTGAATTGTTACAGACTATCTTCAGCTTAGCAAACCAACAAAGATAATGACTATAAGATAGCTGCAGCAGGAGATCTCATAGACAGAATGCCCTAGGCAATTTTCAGCGGGAAATGGATGATGCCTTCAAGTATCTACACAAGTTTTGTGCTGTGTATATACACGATGTAGTGGTCTTTAGCAAAAGCGAAGAGATGCTAATGAATCACTTATAACCACTGACAAAATATCTTTAAGAAAGAAGACATGATCCTATGTAAAAGAAGGTAAAATGGATAAAAGAAAAAATCAATTGCTTGCGTATGGGGCTAGTATTGCAAAGCTAAATTTGCGAGATATAATAAACTTTCCTGACAAAGTAGAAGGTAAAAAGTCAAGAGGTACTGTAGATCTGCTGACTGGGCCAGACAATTTTAAAATATCTTAGTAGGCTACCCAAGAAAGCTCCAAGTAATACATCTCGATTTTGTGATGATGAAGACACTCAAGCAGTAGGTTAAAGAAAAGGTAAAGCATCTGCCACCATATTATCACCTTCTGATGCATCAAATGAATACTAGGGAGAAGTATAAAAAACTAAATGAAGAAAATCAGTAAGACTTCTATCAATATTGGTCTGCCACATTTAATTGGTCTGAACTCGATTGTTTAACACATAAAAAGGATGTACTTGCCGTGAAAGATTTTATATTTATTTTTTTTACATATTCCTTACCCCAAAAAGGTTTGTAATGAGAACCAACTCTGAATATGTCGAAAGATGGAAGAATAGCCCTCAATAGATCCGATGAGGTCCACCGTTGCCCGACGTAGGCAAGGGTGGCCCTTGCCTAGGCCGCATCTAGCGAGGAATGCCCTCGCCCAACGCTGACGAGGGTGGCTCTCGCTTGAGTCTAGCTTCCTTGGGAAGAGAGAAAAAGAAAAAGAACTAAAAAAAAATTAAAAAAAGTAAAAGACGAACATGCCCTATAGTTTTTACACAAAAAAAAAAATAAAAAACATGCCCTATAGTTTAGGGTAAAAGTGTCACGTGGGTATAAATTTGAGGTTTTTTATATCACGAAAAAAGTTTGAGGTGAATGTGTCATATTTGACAAAGTTTAGGATTTTTTGTGTCACAAAAAAAGTTTAGGATAAATTTGTCACATCTAGCAAAGTTTGAGTTTTTGTGATTTTTCCCAAAAATAAAATATGAATTTTTTAGTTATTTTTTAAATTTTATATCCAATTCGTGTTTATCCCACCATCTCAATTGGATTTTTTATCTAACATTTTATCCGGATGTATCTAGGTTTATCTAGCCTAGAGAACGTCACCAAACGTCGAGATAGGATAATTTGTCATCCTGTCCAGACTCAAATCCCAAATGCCAAACGCAACATTAATCTGCCAACTCCGCTTCAAGAACAATAATATGAATGCACCATTGTCGGGATGTGGTAGTATGTCTCTGTTTCTACGGGGAACCTTATAATAGATGTGAGATCTAATTTTGCAAATTTTATGATTGTTAATATCTAATTTTGTCGACTTGATCATTCATTTATTACATAAAAAAAGTAGGAATTAAATTTTAACCCCCAAAAAAATTATTGAAATTAAATTACATATCATATAGTTTTAGGAGCATTTATTATTTAGTTTATATTTTTCATTAATTGTATTAGCGTCAAATTAGCGATGGACGGTTTTTTGAGCTTGAAATTCGATAGATTGAGCCCATGTGGCCGGCCAAAATTCTCATGAAGAAGTGGCTTTAATTGGCTTAATTTGAGCTTAATTCAGCCCGTTGAGAGTTTAACTAGGGATAAGCCTTAGGTTATTAGAGCCCATCATGTTAGAAAGGCTTAAGTTAAAGCCCATACTATTAAAGTTAACCTTGATTTACATTATAAATAGAGCATTGTGCATCATAAATTAGAGGCCGGCAAATCCACAATTCCAAAGCACACGTAGAGATGAGAGAGATCCACGAGTGAAAGAGAGAGAAAAGGTGCTTGGCCAAGCTTCTTGACCCTCGATGAAGTAGCCTCGCCGGGCACACCTACTTTGATCGCTGCTTCTATCCGGCGAGCTGGCACCTCCTCGAGTCGCTGCTCTCACTTGCCGTACGTTGGAGGTCCGCCAATAATGCCGGCGAACGGCCAATGGCGAACAGCAAACGCGAGAATTGGGCGCGCACCGCGGCCGAAGAGGAGAAACAGAAGTCGAAAGAGAACGTGGCTGAAGAAGAAGATTGGTGAGATTGAAGAAATTAATCCGCTGCTCCGCTCCCAAAAAAAATAAAAAATTACAAATTGGCCAAATAAATCCAAGCGTTGGATCTTGTCTTCTTTGGAATTTCATCCAAATCTACGAGCTCGCCGCCGCTGCCATCTTGCCTTGAGGAGTAGATCCCAGCTTGATTGGGTTCGATTCAAATTTAGAAAGTGAATTTTCAAAATAGATAAGATCGAAATCTTTATTTGATTGATGCATTGTCAGAATAGAAGGTAGGTGCTTTGGTGTCTATTGTTATGACCATGAATCCTTTATTGTAGAGTCGAAAGTATTTTAAGCTGCAGACATTGAATGAAAAGATTTTGTCTTTTTATTATGGTACCCCAAGGAGCAATGTTTTCAACTAATCAGGAGTTTCTTGAGTCATGAACCTGAACAATCGTAGGTCCTATTGGCACATGAATTTTTTATTTGTAAAAATAAAAATTATAAATATAATATAAAGGAACAATAGTAAAAAGACCAAAAAAAAAAAAATGAATGTGCAGGAAATCCATCTGGCGCAGCCCATATCCGCCATCTTGGCCCATGATTGACTGGCCCAAGCCCATCACTGAAGAATCGCTTCTTAAGCCCCAAAGAGGCCCGGCCCATATCTCTCCCTCCTGCGCTCTGGCTGAAACGAAGAACGCGTCTCGCTTTCCCCCTCTAAGCTCCACGGCCGCTCCACCTCCGGTCGCCGCCTCACCTCCGACGACTCGCCGTCGCGGTTCCGCCTCATCGGCCGGTGACTCGGTCCACTTCTCCGGTTGCGATTCCGGTGCCGTTCAGTGGCGCTCTGTTCCGATCTGAAGCTACTCCTCTTGTTAACCACGTAAGCTCCGAGCATCTCTTCAAGTAGGAGTCCAGTGTTTTCGGGTTCGGGTTCGGGTTCGATTTGCTGTTATCATCACTGACTTGATGGCCGGCCGATGCTCTTGTCGATCTTATCACTCGTATTCATTCTCAATCTCGTCTGATGTTGTATTGTTCCAGTCGCGGCCTCGAGTTTCAAATTCAACATGCTATTCCTCCCTCACTGTATATAAACATAATCACAGTCTTTCTGTCAATTCAGTATGCACGTAGGCCTTAGGGCGCGCTGTTGCCTTGGTTATTCCAGTTTCAGTCCAGAATAATGCGTAAGAATGATGTGTAGCCGAGAGATGGTTTAACGCGTACAACCTGTTTGATGAAATTCCTGATTCAATCATAAGTAGTTTGTTCCTGCGATATTCTGTTTGCGAGTGATTTGGTATTCGACTGAAGTTTTCTATCGGATCGAGAAGGATTCCTGCTAGTTTTCCCTTCACCCAGTGGATTCACAATCCACTGCCTTGATCGACTTGGCTCTATCTACCCGTACCCGCACAGAGGTTTCAGTTCTTTTTTTTTTTTTTGTAAAACGCACAGAGGTTTCAGTTGTTGGTTTCAGATTGGAAAAATTTGCTCTTTTTTCGTGTTGTCTCGGTATTGTTCATTCACAGACATTGTCGTGAAGGATGAGCCCCAAAACAAATAACGTAGTTCTTTGTTTGCATTGTTGCAGGCTGCTAAAGACGAGGCATTATGAGTAAAGAAGCAACGCAGAAATCTGGAGTTCCTCAAATCATCAAATCTGACGTGGCTTTGAAACTGGTAATGGGCTTTTGGTATATCATGGTTGATGAAACAGTGTTGTTAATTCTATACTAGATCATTGTGATTTACTATATAGTTTAATTTCTAATTTCCTTCAGCCATTAATTCATGAAGTTTTCTGCAATATGAGTGATCAGGAGCAGAGGACTTCTAGAAAGCGAACCATTGGACCTGTTATTCAGGATAGGACGCCGACGAGGGTCGGTACCCGAGGGGGTCGTGGTAGAGCGTCAATTCAAGCTAGCACTAGTGGTGTAGCACCGCCTCTTGTTGGTACTGAGGTAGCAGCCCTTAGTGATCCCAAGATTGAAGGGATCGTGCAGGTGCTTGAGATGATGGGAGCTCTAATGGGGCAGCAAGCACAGAATCAAGCTGCCGCCATTACCGCCGTCGCTACAGTTGCCGCTACTGCTGCCGTCACTGCCGCTGCCACAGCCACACCTGTCAAAGTTCCACTTGGGAATGTGGTTGTGGAGAGAGAGAGACCGAGACACAAGTTGGTGAAACAGTTCTTGAATCTAAATCCGCCGAGGTTCACTAGTACTAGAGATCTCGAGACCGCATCGCTTTGGATCCAAGACCTAGAGAAAGTCTTTGCACTTCTAATGTGCACCGATGAGGAGAAAGTTGCTTTGGCAGTATACCAACTGCAGGGTAACACGGATACTTGGTGGATGGCCACTAGAGACACAGTATTCCCAGAAGGCAAGATTCCGGTGTGGAATACCTTCCTCAGAGCCTTTAACGACAAGTATTTCTCTAGCAGTGCCCGAGAGCAAAAGATGGAGGAATTGCAGCGCCTCCATCAAGGGATGATGACCGTGGACCAGTATGAGGCTAAGTTTACTGAGCTGTCTCAATATGCTTCAAGACCGGTGGAAGATCCTGAAGACAAAGCTTGGAGGTTCAGGAACGGCCTCCGACTAGAGCTGAAGAACCCACTGGTGCTGCTTGATCTCAAAGATTATAATGAGGTGTATGGTCGGGCCCAGCTAATAGAGAAAAGTTTGAGCGAGCAAGTCGCCGCGTCTGGGTCAATGTTTAGGTCAAGCTGGGATAGAAATAGGTTTGGGGAGAAACCTATGACTGAAGGACGGTATCCCATTCCGCCCAACAAAAAGGATGGGATTGGAAAGTCAACTCCCAACTTGAACAATGTGTGTCATTTCTGTAGGAAAAGACATGGTTTAGCTCCATGTTATACTAGGATGGGAGCTTGTTTTAAATGTGGCAAGCACGGCCACCAGTTCAAGGATTGTCCGCATAGGCAAATGGGACCACAGCAGCTGCTACCGCCACCACCGATGGGACAAAACAGAGGAAATGCACCACAGACAAGACGCCACTAGGATGGCGAAGGGGACAGGAATGAACCAAGCCATGCACTGATCAGGGGAATAATGTTTTTGGGATAATATTATTAGAGTGGCACATCGGGATTTTGGTTAAGCTTGTAGAATTTCAGTTTGTTGAAATGAAGTTGTAAAAAGGAGAATCACTGACTAGAGTTGTACTTGACTATTTTGCTTATGTATAATTTTGATGTCATATATGAAAATAGTTGGTTTAAGGAGCATATTGCCATAATGGATTGTTATTGAGAAGCAATACAGTTTAATCCATTAACATGTGGAAGTCTTGAGTTGTGGGAACCAAGAAGGACCCTTGATTATTTTAAAATTCGTCACTTAAGGCAATTGGTTTCTGGAGGTAGGTTGCCAAGATTATTTGGCAACTATAGTGGACACGATAGTTGAGGAACCGAAGATGGAGAACATAGTTGTGGTATGAGAGTTTTTTGAGGTGTTTCCTGAAGAATTACCCAGTCTGTCCTCAGAAAGGGAGATCGAGTTCGTGTTTGAGTTGGCCCCTAAGACAGAGCCAATCTTTAAGGCCCTTTATCGTTTGCCGCTGTCAGAATTGAAGGAACAGAAGTTACAAATGTGTTGAGTCGAGAGTCATTGATTGCGCAGATGGTAATTAAGGAGTGGGTCTTACTCGAAGGAGTTCGAGATTCAGTTTTCAAATTTGAGGTAGGCCACCTTTCAAGTCTTATGGCCACCCTCAGAATTGAACCAGAAGTACATATAAGAATCAAGACGTTGCATTTGACAGATCTAGAAGATTCTGCAGGAAGATATGGAAAAGAGGAAGGCTGATTTTCAGATTTTTAATAACGGGACACTAAGGTTCCGAGGGCGATTATGTGTACCTGATGATGCAAAGCTTAAGGAGGAGATCTTGTCAGAAGTTAATCGTAGCAGTTACAACATTCATCTAGGCAGTATGAAGATGTGTCAGGATTTGCGTCAACACGATTGGTAGATCGGTATGAAGGCGGATATCGCCAAGTATGTCGCCAAGTGTCTAACGTATCAGCAAGTAAAGGCATAGTATTGTAAGTCAGGAGGACTTCTGCATTCTCTCGAGATTCCCGAGTGGAAATGGGAACACATTACAATGGACTTTGTAACATGCTTACCAAGGAATTAGAGGGGTAATGATTCTATTTGGGTAGTGGTTGACAGATTGACGAAATCGGCTCACTTTATCGCGATACGAAAGGACCTTGATTTAGACAGGCACGCAGAATTATACGTGCATCGGATATTTCGTCTACATGGAGTGCCGGTGACGATTACATCAGACCGCACAGTTGCTTTCTGGAAGAGTTTGTAGGCTGTCTTAGGAACGAAGCTGTAGTACAATACGTCATATCATCCACAAACGGATGGCCAGTCTGAGAGGACGATTCAAACCCTCGAAGACATGTTGCGAGCTTGCGTGTTGGATTTCAAGGGAAGTTGGGAGGAACAACTTCGTCTTGTCGAGTTTGCCTACAACAATAACTACTAGTAGAGCATTCGGATGGCTCTTTTCAAAGCGTTGTATGGCAGTGTGTGCAAAACACCAGTTTGTTGGGATGCAGTCGAAGAATGAAAGATCACAGGCCCAGGATTAGTCAGCAGTCAGTGGATGCAATCATTGTTATCAAAGACAGATTAAAGACCACTTAGAGTTGCCAGAAAGCTATGGAGATAAGCGCCAGAGACCATTGAAATTCCAAGTTGGTGAGCATGTCTTTCTAAAAGTGTCACCGATGATGGGTACTTCGCACTTCAGCAAGAAATGAAAGCTGAGTCCGAGGTACGTAGGTCCCTTTGAGATTCTGGAAAGAATAGAGACTATAGCTTATCGTCTTGCATTACCATCGAGATTGACACAAGTACATGACGTCTTTCACGTGTCGATGTTGAGAACGTATGTGCCTGACCCAACCCACATGCTAAATTCTGAAGAGTTAGACGTGGACAACAGAGTGTCGTACGTGGAAAGACCGATTCAGATTGTGGATTGGAAGGAACAAGTTCTGCGCACCAAGATGATTCTCTTGGTTAAAGTGGTCTAGCAACAACACGGCACAAAAGGGGCAACCTGGGGAAGTGAAGATTCGATGAGACGACTGTACCTCCACCTCTTTGTTCAAAGATTGGTAATGGTTTAAATTTCGAGAACGGAATTTTTATAAGAGGGGAAAAGTTGTAACATCCTGATTTTCAGGCTCTATTTTCAATTGAATAAGTTGGGCTTTTCATCGACAAGCCTATGGTTCTTTTCCCTAAGCCGATCACTCATAGGATAACTAGTATATCAGATGGGCTATTAAGGAATCTAAACGCAATAGACTTGAGAATTCGACCAGGAATCGATTGCTCGACGTGCTAATCTGCAAGGGGCATTAATTACGGCATTGTCAAAATCGATCAAAGATCGGAAATAGGTTGATTTGGCAAAGGTATGTGATTAATGTGTAGGTGATTCCACCTAATTGCAAAATTTCTGTCGAACGGCACTAGACCGATTTTTCTGTCATTTTCTATACCTCGTGTCTGTATTTCAAAACATCGAGATTTTCACAACAACTGAGAATCGCCAATGAGTTAAAGATGCATAATGTGGTTTGAGAATAATCGACCACGGGTCAAATGCGCTAAAAATTCATAAAAGCTATCATACCTAACGCTAAAATCGCGTGCGGTCGAAATTAACCACGAAATTGAACCCGATAAGTTCGGTCATGTCATGATTTATTTTATGAACGTCGATTCATCCTTTGAAGAATTTTCGGCGAGCCCAGGATTTTTATAGAAAATCCATTCGAATGATTCGGAAAAAAAAAAAAAAAGAAATTTGGAGAGGCCAAATTGAGGGGATTTTTGGCCTCCAAAGTGAGTTACTTGGTGAAGGGAAATTGTGGAAATTGTGGAGGCTTCCTCCGCAACACATGTCATAGGCTTGAGTGGGGGCTGCAACATGTGGACATTAACCTAGCTATATGTGGAATTTTATGTGCATAAAGGCATAGGGGACCAAGGGGATAGGCATGTGGACTTTTGGGGACCTTGAAATGATGAAAATTGATATTTTATATTGACTTTCAAGGCTTGTTACTCCTCTCTCTCTCTCTCTCTCTCTCTCTACCGTCTACCCTCTCTCCCTCATCCCTTCCCTCTCTTCTTCCTTCGCACGCCAATTCCACCACCCGCATCTGTTCTTGCTTTTCTTTCATTTTCCTTTGAAGACTGCAGCTCCTTCATTTGAATTCCGCAGCCCACGTTCTCTGTCCCTCCACTGAAACAACCCCTTGCGTCTCTATCGTCCCACGCGTTGATGTCAACTCTACAATTCCTTCAGCCGGTCAGTTGACCGCTAATCTCCTCGGCCAGCGTTCGCTCGTCAGCCCATCTCCACCGAATCCCCCTTTCGTTGCCATACGTCCCACGAGCCCAACAGCCCGTGCGTTCCAATCGAAGCTACTCCTTCAGCCGGTTTGTTGACTGCCCATCTTCAACGCCGGCTGCCCTCAAGCCACCCATGCCAACAACACCACTCAGCCGCATACTCATTTGGCCCACTCATGCTTCAGCCCAACAAGTTGCCATCTCCACCGTTTCATGCACGAAGTCAGCCGCCCATTTCCTTCACGTCAGCCCGCCTTCACGCCATCAACGGATCAGCCCAATCCCAAGCTGCCAACCGGCCCACTTTGGCCTTCGATCCAGCATCCACTCCTTTAGCCAAGCCCAACTGTAGCCGTCGAAGCCAGCTCAGTTAAGAACCAGAACCGAGTAGCCCAGCTATGGGCTTTATGGTCTTTTTTGGGACCTCCCGAGCTCCCTTTGGCGCCGCTGTAGGCCCAAGTTTCAACCGCCGTCGCCGTGAACCAATTTTTGCGCTAAACCGGTGACTTTACTCACTAAACTCTATTTATGGAGTTAATGACGTTTAACGAGTGATTAGTTTAGGTTAAGCATGGATTATGTAGTTAGTTAGAATGAATTAGTAATTTAATTATCCGTTTGTACATGTTAGGTGGTTAGAACGGATAGATTAGAGACTAGATAAGTTGTACTATTTATCTACATTGGTTTAGAAATATTCTAGGCCCGTTTCGGTGTTCAATTTAGCATTTCCGGCCTAAGTTGCTATTTTTGGTATTTAATTTTATTTATTTAATTATTTTCAGTATTTATTTAATTATTTATTATTTTCTGGAAATTGTACCGAGATAGTCGGTGAGAGGAATTTTGTGCTGATTGCAATGATGTGCTTGGTTTATTTAATTGAGTGCTAAATTGTGCAAATTGAGTAGTAATTGTAATTTTGAGTATTTATTCCAAAATTGTGGAATTTCGGTATTTTAATTAGAAAATACCGGGCGTTAGTTTTTAATGCCGAAAATGTGTTTATGCACTGTATAAATAGTGAGATTTTCTAAAAGAAAGATATTGCATTTTTGGCTTAGGTTAACTGTGTATCCACACACGATTATTTTTATCGAGTGTTTTTAACATGATGGAAATATTCCAAGTTCGTTATTTTAATTGAGGAATTTGTGTACAAAGTACAATGTCCTTAGCCAGTGTTAGATGATCGTCTGATGGTTTATGGTCATGATAAATGATGGACATTGATGGGGGATATGTGATATTGATTATTTAATTATGCAATTGGTTGATAATTTATGCAATTGAGTGCGAAGCATAGTGTTCCTGGTAAAGTATGAGTGTGCGTGTATGGGTTGTGAGTAGGTAAATGGTTAAGTGCTATACGATAGCGAGACTTCGTGTGAATTACCTCTAGTGCCTTATACTATTGCTTATTGTAATCAAGGGTTAAGTGTTACATGGCGACTTGAGTCGCATAAGAATTACCTCTAGAGCCTTGCAGTATTATCATGCATAGTGAAGGGCTAAGTACTACACGATATCAAAACTCATATGAGCCACCTTTAGTGCCTTATACTATTACCTAGTGTAATAAAGGACAAAGTACTACATGATAGCGAGAGTTCATGTGAGTTACCTCTAATGCCTTATACTATTGCTTGTTGTAATCAAGGGCCAAGTGTTACATGACAACTTAAGTCACATGAGAACTACCTCTAGAGCCTTGAGTTTGATCTTGAGTCTGGTGTTGAGTATTGAGTTGGAACGTGGAGTCGGAATATTGAGTGGGGATGTTGAATTGGAATATTAAGAGTGAATATCGGGTGTGGATTGAACCACTAATATAATTTACCCGCGCCTGATTATGGGACGACATTGTGTGACACAGAATGAGACGTGTCATAAGAATTTGCCCTTATAATCGGGACCCCTGTAAGCGATTGTCTGATTGCATGATGGATCAATTGTGTTGATTCAATTGATTGATTGATTGACTAAGATTGAATGAGATGTTCCAAATGCTTGAGTGTTGTTATTGCACTTATGTGATATATGAATTGTGCTAACATGCAGGAGGAAATTGAGTCGAGGTAAGTCTTCTGTATTGTGTGCATAGACTGCCTCTAGGCGTATTTCCTTCTTAGTCGGGGTTTAGGGGGTGAATTTGCTGAGACATTATCTCACCCAGTCATGGGCTTAACATTTTAGGTCCCTAGTGTGAAAAACCTGGAGCTTGAAGCGGAAGGGTCAGGAGCATGGGTGGCTTAGAAGTTCTTTTTGGAAATAGACCTCCTGTATTTTGATCATAGAATTGGCCTCTGTTTATAAACCAGATTGTTTATAAAAGCATGTTTTGGTTGTAATTTGTTTCCTACTTTTCTATCCCAAGCTAATTGTTGTCAGGAGTATTTGTTCACTTCCGCATGTTCACTAAAATGAATTGGTTGGCGACGTGTCTTGGGACGTTGCAAATTTTATCGACCACCGAGGAATGGGTGCGCGTTCGGGGATCGAGGCGTGACAAGTATTGCGAGGGATTTTTACTATCTTCGTTACAATATATATAATATAATGTGAATATATCTAATTTTATTATTACAATCACTAGTAAAATTCCATAGATTTCATATCCTATCTTATCTAGTCCTATTTTAATTAAAAATTCGAACAACTAAACGTAATCTTTTTAGGCATGTGTTTAATTATTCGGATTTTGATTAAGATGGAATAAAATAAAGGAGGATTTGAAATCCACCACATATCCCTGGATAGTTAAAAATATTCTATCGTATGGTTAGTGCAACCTAAGAGAGAATATGATCTCTTCGAAAAAAAAAAATCCAGTTTTTGAAAATTCGCAACTTAAAATAAGATTGAAAATCTTTAAAAATCCTTTCCATTTGAAAATCTTTAGAAATTGAAAATCACATCTTCGACTTTGCTCTTGTCAGACTAAAACCCTCTCCATTGGGAAGTCGATCGTAGGAGCACGAGGTCTCTCAATCAACACGAGTTCGCCTAATTTTGGGACGGCCTCGTAAACAGTGGGAGTCCCTCCCTTGTCGAAACACAATTGGCGGCCGGTGATGATGATTGACGTGGTCGGAGGCGATGGCGATACTGTGGTAGTCGAAAGTGATGATTGGTAATTTTGGTGGTGGGGAAGAAAATATCCAATGTGTCATTTTATCACTTCGTTAAAAGGTAAAATATGAATTTTTTAGTTGTTTTTTAAATTTTATATCCAATCCATGTTTATCCCACCATCTAAATCGGATTTCTTATATAGCGTTTTATCCGGATGTATCCAGATTTATTCAGTTTGAAGAACATCATCAAACACCGAATAGAATAATTTGTTATTTTATCCGGATTCAAATCTGAATTACCAAACGTAACCTTGATCTACCAGCGTCGCTTCAAGAACAATAATACGAATGCGTCATCGTTGGGATGCGATAGTATGCCTTCGTTCCTGTAGGGAACCTAATAATAGATGTGAAATCTAATTTTGCAAATTTTATGATTATTGACACTTAAATTTTGGTGATTCGGTCATTTATTTATTATACAAAATTAGGGGTGTATTTTTAATCCCTAAACAAATAAAATTAAAAATTAAACTACAAATCGTATAGTTTTATGAGTATTTATTATTTAGTTTATATTTTTCATTGATTACATTAGCATCGGCCCGGAGGCGGATGGTTTCTGAGCTTAAGATTCGAGCCATTGAGCCCAAATGGCACAGCAAAATTTGGCCAAGGGGAGGGGATAGGGGTGGCCGAAACTCACATGGAGAATGGGGCTTTAGTTGACTTAATTTGAGCGTAGTTCAGCCAAATAAGAATTTAATTAGGGGCAAGTCTTAGGTTATTAGAGCCCATCATATTATAAAGGCTTAAGTTTAAGCTCATAATATTAAAGTTAACCTTGGTTTGCATTAGAGATGAGAGAGATACACGAGTGAAAGAGAGAGAAAAGGTGCTCGGCCAAGCTTCTCTACCCTCGATGAAGCAGCTTTGCCGGGCACACCTACTTTGGTTCCAAGCGGGCCGAAGAAGAAGATTGGTGAGATTGAAGAAATTAATCCGCTGCTCCGGTCAAAACAAAATCACAAATTGGCCAAATAAATCCAAGCGGGCCTTCTTTGGAATTTTTTCTAGTTCTACGAGCTTGCCACTGTCGTCTCGCCTCGAGGAGCGGATCCCAACTCAATTGGGTTCGATTCAAATTCAGAAAGTGAATTTTCAAAATAGGCAAAATCGATATCTTTATTTGATTGATGTGTTGTCGGTATAAAAGGCATTTGCTTTGATGTCATGTGCTTTGATGTGTATTGTTATGACCGTGAATCATTTGCTGTAGAGTCGAGAGAATTCTAAACAATAGATATTGAACGAAAAGATTTTGCATTTTTATTATGGTACGCCGAGGAGCAATGTTTTCAACTAATCTAGAGTTTCTTGAGTCATGAACCTGAACAATCGTATGTCCTAATGGCACATGAATTTTTTATTTGTAAAAATAAAAATTATAAATAAAATATAAAGGAACAATAGTAAAAAGACCAAAAATAAATAAATGAATGAATGTGCACGAAACCCATCTGGCACAGCCCATATCCGCGATCTCGGCCCGCCATAGAAAACTTGGCCCATGCTTGACTGGCCCAAGCCCATCACTGAAGAATCGCTTCTTAAGCCCCAAAGAGGCCCGGCCCATATCTCTCCCTCCTGCTCTCTGGCTGAAACGAAGAACGCGTCTCGCTTTCCCCCTCTAGCTCCACGGCCGCTCCACCTCCGGTCGCCTCACCTCCGACGACTCGCCGTCGCGGTTCCTCCTCATCGGCCGGTGACTCGGTCCACTTCTCCGGTTGCGATTCCGGTTCCGTTCACTGGTGCTCTGTTCCGATCTGAAGCTACTCCTCTTGTTAACCGCGTAAGCTCCGAGCATCTCTCAAGCAGGAGTCCAGTGTTTTCGGGTTCGGGTTCGATTTGCTGTTATCATCACTGACTTGATGGCCGGCCGATGCTCTTGTCGATCTTATCACTCGTATTCATTCTCAATCTCGTCTGATGTTGTATTGTTCCTGTCGCGGCCTGGAGTTTCATCTCAACATGCTATTCCTCCCTCACTGTATATAGACATGATCACGGTCTTTCTGTCAATTCGGTATGCACGTAGGCCTTAGGGCGCACTGTTGCCTTGGTTATTCCAGTTTCAGTTCAGAATAATGTGTAAGAATGATGTGTAGCCGAGAGATGGTTTAACGCGTACAACCTGTTTGATGAAATTCCTGACTCAATCATAAGTAGTTAGTTCCTGTGGTATTCCGTTCACGAGTGATTTAGTATTCGACTCAAGTTCTCTATCGAGTTGAGAAGGATTCCTGCTAGTTTTCCCTTCGCCCAGTGGATTCACAATCCACTGCCTTGATCAACTTGGCTCTATCTGCCCTTACCCGCACAGAGGTTTCACTTGTTGGTTGCGTCTTGCTGCCTCTTTTTGTTTTTTTCCCTTATTTCTCATACATGCTTACAGAAAAATTTGCTCTTTTTCATGTTGTCTTGGTATTGTTCATTCACGGACATTGTCGTGAAGGATGAGCCGCAAAACAAATAACGTAGTTCTTTGTTTGCATTGTTGCAGGCTGCTAAAGACGAGGCATTATGAGTAAGGAAGCGATGCAGAAATCTGGAGTTCCTCAAATCATCAAATCTGACGTGGCTTCGAAACTGGTAATGGGCTTTTGGTATATCATGGTTGTCGAAATAGTGTTGTTGATTCTATACTAGATCATTGCGAGTCTCAGTTTACTATATAGTTTAATTTCTAATTTCCTACGGCCATTAATTCATGAAATTTTTTGTGATTGCTATTATGAAGTTCAAAATTAATCATAAAAATTGTGGCCAACTTAGACCCGAGAAGATAATGTGTTATACCACTTTTATTACAGCAGACCATTAGGATTCAGTTAACAATCATCATTGCATCAATAGGCTTGTGAATATCATTTAATAATTATGGTTTTGTTTTTGATTGTTGGTTGCCTCTTTTTCACTTTCGACTCATTCTAAAGCTCATGTTTGTCGTTTGATTTCTACTGCCACTGATTGAAACATGCTTATGATTAGGCTGAACAATGGGTCAATAATATGACTAAAGTTGCCGAGGACGAGCAAACAGAGGCAGAATCCCAGGGTCGACCGTCTAGGTCAGTTTAAGCTATCTTCTTGATATTGCCATCTAATATTTTTCTAGTTGTAGTATTGTTAAGTGGAACTCAAATCTTTCTATAGACTTGGTCTTGGTGCAAAGTTTTCACGTCAAACGAGACCTGGATTTTCAAATGACCCTGTGGAAAGGAAATTGTATGCCAACTTGCAGTCTGGAAAGAGAAAAGCTGCGAAAGATGCTGAGGAGTCCGGCCTAACTGCAAGAGATCCAGGTGGTGATAGTGATATCGATGATGAGTTAGAGAGCAGAGCGAGTGCTTTTGCGAAGAAGAGACCAATTACGCCACCCGTCTCTTTAACAATGAAGAAGAAACGGAGATAACCACTTGAAAGGATTACTTTTTTGGTTGTCAAAAGGAAAATCTAGACCATTGAACAGGGTTAGTTCTTCCAGAAGATTATTCCCCTTGTTTGCTGAGATGGAAATACAATAGAAATTCTTCATTTCCCTACTTCATAAGAGAGGTGCACTTATTTAATGAGTTTTCAATGTGCTAGCCAAGTGAGGCTTGATGTGATCTCTTTTGTTGCTAGTTTTGATTTTCTTATTGTGTATCTTGTGTCATATTTAATAAATTGTTACTTTTTTTTTCTAAGCAAAAAAGATTATATCCATAATCAAATCGAATTGGGTGTTCAAAGCTAGGAAAAAGCTATCAGCAGCATACCCAGGGAAACAAGTAGGCCTAATGAGGCACTTCAGAGTTGAAATTACTTGGGCCAACTCCAGCCAAAATACCTGATCTTACAGCAGGTGGTTCCTACACAAACTCTCCCTCTTCTCCAAGTCCATGGAATATTGCGAGGCAAATTTTGCTCGTCGCATAATATGACTGTGCCTCTTTTGGAAAGTTCTTGGCGAGCTTTAGAGCTGAGTATTTGAGATAGATCTTGCACAGAAGTGCCTTCTACTCTTGCTGGAGCTTTCAATCTTGGCAAGTCCTTATGAAAACAACATCAGTTGTCTCCTGAAGCTTGTTATTCCAATGCAAGTGCTTCTAGTGCAGTTGGTAGAGCAACCAAAGTCGTTGCTTGTGTTTCAGCTCTTACAATTGGAGGAGACATTCAAGGTGTCACTAGCCCAGGGAGGTGCTGTCTTCAGGCTGAAGGGAGGCATGTGTTTGGTACAACTAGTGAGGAGTGTGACAAAAAACTTGAACAATAATATCCGCTCTAAATTTTTGAGATGAATAGTCCAGACAAAGTTATTGTGCATTGGTTCCATCTGCTGGTTTGGAATAATTTCTGATGAATGGGTTGTTGAACTTGTAAAGGACAATCTATTATAGCTCTTTCAAGATTGCAAAACAGATGCTCCCTCTTGGCCTTGTCTTTTCACCTGCTTTTTCTTTAATGGCATTCCTTATGTGGAGACCATTCGTTTTGAATTTGAACCTTATCCTGTGCTTAGACATTCATCAATTGTATCAAGCACTGTCATTGGCCATGAGCGATGCACAAAAACACCTTCCATTTCAGAATGTTTGTTGGAGACACCTTCCATCTCAGGATGTTTGTTGGAGACACTGTGGGTCCGGATGATCTTGTATCTGCAGATAAAGGCAAATTTGTACTTAGTGTTCAGGGGATGGACTAAACTGCATGGCTATAAGTAGAGTATGATTCGTTTGATGCCCACTTTCCTTGCATATCCATCTTGCTGCCTTTAAGCAAGGAGGGATTTCCTTGGTTGCCTGTTGCATCTCTGCTGCAGGACAGGCTAATGTGAGCGTATTTCATATTGGCTTGAACAAGAGAAGAATACCATTACTATGCTTATCTGCACCAGAGATTCTGCCATATGTGTTGTACAGATGAGATAAATGCTTTTATGCTTTCTTATAAAATTTAATATTTTCGCACAAATGACAAAAATGGATGAGACCTTCGTTATAGAGATATCTATCCAGTCAAATGCAGCCAAACAATTTGCAGAAGCCTAGTTTCGCATTCTGCTCCGCTTGTCGTCTGTTTTGATATATGGATCTAGTGGATGTAGTATGCCTTTTCACCTGAGCTTAAACCCAAATTATCATTTCTGGAAAAACACAGCGAATATGGAAAATGGTTGATGAACGTTTTAGTGGTGCACTGTGGTTCGTCTTGGATCGCTAGTTTTTCTGGTTTAAGTTTTGGGTTATAAGACCTGAATTTGCAATTACATGTCCGGAGTCTCTTCATGAAAACTGTACTTCAGTTAATGCAAACAGAGAAGATAATCTAAACAGGGTTACGCACATGTTTTTATGGCAGGTTGAGGTTCCAGTCGCGGTTAATTTCGGTCACGGAACTTCCGAGGAAGATCTCTTGGAAGCCATTAGTTTTCGTATGCAGCTTTCAATGCTGAGTCATATGCTGTATTAGCTGGCATAGCGGATGATCCAGTATGGGGTCTCGAGCTGCAGCCAAATAAAGGAAAGATAGGTTAATTAATTTTCTGTTCACGCTATTTTTCATTTGAATATTTCCAGGGATTTCATTCCGTAATGGAAGATGGTTCACATTCTTTGATGATAATATCTCCTACACGAAGTTCATATCATCTTAGGCCCGCTCAAAAGGCCTAGTCCCTGTGGCTGAATTAGGTAGATTGTCGGGTACAGAAGATGACCTCACTGTATGACGAGGCAAGGCTAACGAATGTTTAATCAGGTCAATATATTGATAAATTAATGGAGTCCTACTTGTGGTTGAAATATCGTCTTTTCATGAATCCGCTTCTTAATATTCGGGCAGAAGAATTTATTTGTCGCACTAGTATAGATGCTTTGGTGGCACGTGTTGGAAATGTTCATGGAAAATATCCTCCCAGAAGTCCAAATTTGAGGCTTGCTTTGCTTAAAGTCCGGAATAGTCTATTCTGACCATTATTAAATTCCTTAATCATGCAATTATGATGCATTGCTGGTACGTAAACTCTGAAGAAAAATTAGTAAGTATTTTGGTACATAGAGATTCCTAGCAAACCACGTCGGTGGAGAGAAGTTTAGCAATAATGATTATAGGGGTTCTATTTGTGCATGTTTAGTTGGCAACATCCAGATCTCCCATAACCATATCCTAATATCACATGCTCCATGCCAGGATCGATACAAAAGCTGCACGTGACCAAACTTTTTCTTTCTTCACAGGCAGATATCCCAATGTGACTAATTGTTTAATGGCTTAATTTCAGGAGGCAAAATTGGGTTAAAGAACCTAGCAGCAGGCGTCATTTGATATCTAAAGGCAGTGAAGCATTTGTCGGTTTGGCATGCTATTTTACACTGCCCACGAAGTGAAAAGGAAGCACCAACAAAGATTGCCCCATGTGATAACCCTAATCAATCGGGTAATTCTGGGTCCAAATTAACAAAAACTCATTACATAAACTGAAGAAACAACGAACCCTATCTGACATCGACCGACCCTTTTTTGATGCACTAAATAATAATATCTTATGTGGCATTAGATCGTTGCATGCGAGATATTTTAGTGAGCTTACCCAACTCAATGATAATTAATCTTAAAAATAAGTATATTGAAAGTTCTAACCTTCCTTGGGCGGCTCATCGTTAAGTTCTTTGTGGCATTTCAGCTTTTCTCAAGCTAAACAAAAGCAAATGAGATTAATAGCATGATTTTCAAAATTGAATTTTGATTAATAATTAGAAAGAACCCATTTAAAAAAAAAAAAATTCTCTCACCCTCAGAGAAATTAAGCATAAGCATTTCCACCATTATCAGAATTCTCTAAAAAGTCCTCTCTTTTTGTGAGAAGTTAACAACACTTGTCTTCTTTCAAACTTGAAACATTTCATTTGGGATAATTATCTAAAAAATCATAAACTCATCGTACGATGGTCAATTTAATCTTAAATTTTTTAAATTAGCTAATTTAGTTCTTAACCTTTTAATGTTTTTCCAATGTAGTCCTAGCCAATTTTGACTAAAAATCACTAACGTAGCGGTCCAATCAATGGCGGTCATCCTACAAGGCACTACTAACATTGGCGTGGACAATTTGTGCAAGTTTTTATAATTTCCATAATTTTTTATATTTTTTTATTATTTCAATATGTTTTTCTTTTCTTTTCCACTGTTCATCTTCTTGGAAGGGCCCCGGTGATGACCCACAACTCTTGCAGGGGCAGTCAGTAATTTTTAGCTAAAATTGACTAGAATGATTAAATTGGAAAATCATAAAAAAAAAATTAGACTTAAATTGGCAAAATTGAAAAGTTTATGACTGAATTGATCACCATACAATGAGTTTAAGATTTTTGGCAATTTTTCCATTTTATTTTTATATGATGTTGTGTGGTAGTCTAAGTGATAAAAAGTCATATATCCAATGGCCTAAAAATAGGCAGTGGGTGATATGTATAAATGTTAGTCTAATCGCATATCAATTTTCTGTCATGTAAAAGCAATTTTCTTTTGCTTAACTTTATATTCTTCAATTTCCTGTGCCATATTCGGTGACGCCTCAAGCACGTCAAACGCTACATGTGTCATATTTACTTTCTTTCTTGTTGGAAGCTCAACAAAATAATTAATAGGTCATGTCATTACCTCACATACTTATTAACGTACATATGCATCACTTATAAAGCACCTCATAATATAGAACACCTAGGAAGGGTTAGGTAATTCCTATCTCCACTACCATACCACTGCTCTCAAAAACATGCATGTACAACACTGATCTGTCATCTAAGAATCAATAACATACCCCAACATCGGCTCCTTGACAACATAACTAGGAGGACCATCAAAGCCTTCCGGGCAGTCCCATCTAGTCACTTTTGAATATCACAGACCAAATTATATACCGATGAGGAACCCACTTGACAAGTTTTATATGACTCATACCGTAGAAGTGTACTTGGTATACGTCAAACAATATTAGGCAACACAACCTCCTCATACTCATACTTTATGTGTATCTGAGCTTCAAAAAGCGGTAGCGGCAAAAGGGCCATCTTACATTTCTGGAAAAATAAAGGAATGAGACAAAACCCAGCAAATGAAATCTCTAAATCTAAAGTAAAAGTTCACCTTCACACTTGCCCTCACATAACAATCACAAATGTTTAGGGCAACATAAACAATATATGAGCATACAACTTTACCTTCTTTACCCTCGGCGTGATCCAATGACCCTCGCTGAGGGCCACGATAGTAGGGCAAGGGCTGGCAACCCTCGCCCAAATTGGCTCGAGGGTCACAATCCTCACCCTGATTTGGGTGAGGTTGCTGGCCCTAGCCGAGGCCCTAGGGACCCTCGCCAACCCTTTCTGGCAACAAAGGCAATGGCGGTCAGGGCCTGCCGCCCTTGCCCATAGTTTCATTTTTTCCTTTTATTTGGTTTTTTGAAATACTTTTTTTATGTAATTTAATTAATACATAAAAAAGCATTAGTTTCAAGAGTAGGTTTCAACTCTCACGCCCTGCAAGAAAGTAGGGCAAAAGTTTGAGAGTGAGTGTTAGAATAGGTGTAGAGTAGGACCGACCAAAAAAAAATTAATACTTTGGTTAAATAAATTATAATATAAGCCATATCATTGCCACATAGGAAAGAAAAAGTATTTAAAAAGCCACGTTAGTATTTACTGTTAGTCAAATTGACGATGTTAAATTTAGGACTTAATTGAATCAATTTGATAAGTTTTAGGACTTAATTACACTTTTTGTAAATCTTAGGACTCAATTATACTTTCGTCACAAGTTTTAGGACTTGAACATTTCCCTAAATTAAAATACAAAGTTCAAAGCCTCTCCTGCCAATGGAAGAGAAGCCAAAAGAACAACTTTCTATAGTAGCTTTTTCTATTGGAATACTAAGGAATCAAGTAAATCAATATATAAATAAGAAAACCAATGTATGTTCTAAATATTAATAAATCTGAAAAATATTTTGAACTTGTCAAAACATTTAATAAAACTTTTTGAACATAAGTAAATAATTAACTTTGTAAGTTTCAACCCATCGCTCAAATGTAACCATCATATCAATCGATTGCATAAATTTCTCGCACATAACATTGATCGTAAACAAATTCCTACATATTAATAAATGCAGAAATTTTCTTGATACCACATATTCAATGTAAGCAAAACCAAACTTCTCGTACAAAATCTCTAGCCATCAACTTCTTTGAAACTGAGAATTGAGTGTTCAAATCATTGTAGACCTTAACTTCAATAACCAAGGCATAGTCAAGTTCCCTTCAATCGTTAGTTGTCCGTCTATTGCACAAGGATTTCGATTGCTCAGATTTTCCAATTTATGCCAATCGTCAATCAACAATCAACGTGGCATTCCGGGCATTTTCCAACTCGCGTAATTTTCAGGACAATCAGTTCATCAATTTACTTTGTTACTATCGTGAGCATCGGCTACTCGTGCTGTTGTCGATCTATGCCTTATGCCCGTATGGCTCGTCCCATAGAGTGATGAAGCTTCGATTGCAATAAAATTACTTGGCATTTTGAGATATCACTCTTGTAGGCATAATTTAGATCGAGATTAGTGATATTTGGGGATAGAGTGAGAGAGAGTGTGTGTGTGGGTTTGAAAACGTCACAAAATGATCCCTTCATTGAAGGTTGAAGGCATGTTACAGAGAGAGGAGCATTTACTTATTGGCAAGGTGTAATGCAAAGGCACTTGGCTCCATCCTTGCTACAAAGCCCCGCAGCCCCAGCCACCCCGGTCTTATTAATGCAAAAGTCGATGCACGCTTGACCATTGCAGCCGGGAAGATCATAAAGCTTAAAACATGGACGCACCGGAGACTGCGCCGCTATCACCTCGCCTTCAATCCCCCACCCCCAAAAAAAAAAAATGATAAAGAAATTAGTTTGGTTGAAAATCATGCATGTGTAAATAATATAATCCTTATGATTTCAGTAAGTAAATCTTTAAAAAAGAAGAAGAAGAAGCATACGTATCGCGAAGAGGAAGCTTACTTGTCGTTAAGAATAGAAAGAGCACAAGGATTGCTGCAACTTGAAAGTTCTTCATCCTTCTTTTGTTTCTTTTTTCTTTTTTCTTTTTATTGGGAGTTCAAAGCTATTTGGTGTGTGAGATAAGAATTGGGTGCGAATTGTGTCAATTTATATACTAAAGGAATGAAGCGATATGTGACCAAGTATGGGAAGGTCCAATATTTAGCTTATGGGGCAGGAAATTCAATTGGGGATTACCTTCCCATTCTCGCAGGAATTGGGTGTGAATAATGTCAATTTATATACCGAAGGAATGAAGCGATATGCGACCAAGTATGGGAAGGTCCAATATTCAGCTTATGGGGCAGGACATTCAATTGGGGATTACCTTTCCGTTCTCGCAAGAATTGGGTGTGAATTGTGTCAATTTATATAATGAAGGAATGAAGCGATATGTGACCAAGTATGGGAAGGTCCAATATTCAGCTTATGGGGCAGGAAATTCAATTGGGGATTACCTTCCCGTTCTTGCAGGGAATTCAATTGGGGATTACCATCCCGTTCTCGAGGAAATTCAATTGGGGATTACCTTCCCGTTCTCACAAGAAATTCAATTGGGGATTACCTTCCCGTTCTTGTAGGAAATTAGGGATTACCTTCCCATTCTCTTTTTCTTGCATTGAATGTGTTGAAATTAATGGTATTAACAACTCAACATAAGTTCGTGCATTTCTTATACAACCTTTGGCGTTAATGGATAATTTAATGGATGCATTCCTTCTCAAGCCCTCGTGCATCAATCGTGGAATAGTTTTATGGACGAATTAATTGATGCGTTAATGGATGCATTTTTTCAGCAATTTTGACACGCTTTTAAGTATTTGACATAATCCTATTTTGTATAGTGTTAATATATATTGAATGACCAATCTTCCGAATCGAGGTATTGTATTATCTTGGGAGGCATAATTTTTTTTTTGATGATTTCTAGAAGTATTTGACATAATCCTATTTTGTATAGTGTTAATATATATGGATTCGAGGTATTGTATCTTGGGAGGCATAGTTTTTTTTTTTTTTTATGACCCAAGGAACCCCGTACAGCCGGCAGCCGGCGGGCAAACCTTGGGGCGACGCTAGCGGAGGACCCACCACCCCGACATCGCGCTTAAGATCCCGTGCGTCCCGCGGGATTTGAACCCCTCCATCTTGGGTAAACTTCATGGAGGCTCTTATCCAGCTAAGCCACCGCAAGCGGTGGTTTATCTTGGGAGGCATAGTTTATAAAGCTACTTAACACTATTGGCAGGAACTAATTGACTTAGGAAAATTCGATTAGCCGTACGTCACCTCATGTTTAATTTTCTATAAATGTTATTATAATAAAAAAATTTTGTATTTGGAAAGTGATTGAGCATCATTATATGTAAATATTATACAAACATTGGCTTGATCATCATTATATTATTGTTATTATTCTCTCAAATTTATTATTTTTCTGATTCCAACAAATAGTGTTACATGTTTTCCTCAATATGCAAATATTATTTTTTTTAATACGTGATAATTATTTTTCCAACAGAATGAATACATATTTCGTATATTTTCTTGAGGTAAGTCAACATCATCCAATTTAACAATAATAAGAGAGTGCGTTGAAGAGCTGTCCAATGAGATAGATGTAGATTTGCTTGAAAGTTTGGCAAGCTCTATAATTTCGTGGTCTCTTTTACGGATAATCGTACGTGGATAATTTACACTATTCGTTTTCCATAAAACAATGACCACCGTTGGATCAAGATACTAGAATCCTGCTGGCAACCTGTTATGCAGATTTTTGTATAAGATTCCTAACAAATTGGTCATATAAATCGCATCTAATGTTGGGAATGTATTAAACACTTAGAAATTTGACTAATAGCTATAGATTACCATTGAATACTTGTCAAAATTTACTAACTGAAAAGAGAAAATGAAAAATTACAGATCAGTGCGAATACTAATTGATTGGATAGATTTAAATCATTTTCAAGTTAAGAATTTACTAAAGAACAATCTAGAAAAATACAAATTGCTTATAGGAACAAACTTACTTTCATGGTCATGGAAGTAATTTTCCTACATATCGAATTAAACTTTCAATGTGCATAAAAAAAATTAATATGGGAAATAACTAGTTATATCAGTAAGTTTTTCTTACTAGGAATACCTATAAATGATTGACAATGTAAAGAAGTTCTCAATATGTTTAGTAAGATTTCACATAAAAAATAAATTTTGTAAATTTAGTCGATACCTTTTCATTTACCGATAATGTATATATGTGGTTAGTGATTTTCATATGCATCAAAATAATTTTGGATATGCTTAGCGACATTTTCTATAAGAAACTAATAAATTTTATGGACTAGCGATATTCATTATACTTGGTAAAATTTCATATAGAAAAGTATTAAAATCAATGTGGGCAGTAAATTTCCATTTATTAATAACATTAATAAGTGATTGGTGATTCTTTATCGTATATGGAAGCAATCTTCGTATATCTTATTTCCTTTAACTCTCGACGTGGCAATAGCAAAAAAATTTGAAAAAATGATACAAATAATTCACGAATTTTGATTAAATGTATAATTTGATTCCTAAATTTTTAATATGTTCAATGTGATATCTAAACTTTATTTCAATGTGAAATATAATTCCTAAACTTTTACATTATAAAAATGTTCAATGTTGATAGAATCCGATTCGTAAATTATATATTAGACTTAACGCTGTCTGTGTTATTATCTCTAAAAATTTCGGATAAACTCGGTGAAGAAATTGGCGAAGATCACCACCGCCCTCAGCGAGAGCGTTGGCTCAGGCTTTTCTTCTTCTCACGAAAGGGAGGAGTTTGAATTCCAGCGTTGTCGTTAGGGATTTTTAAGTGTAGCGCCCTAGTAGTGGGTGGGTGGCCATTTGCAAACCCCGAGTTTATCTCGCCATGCTTCGCATGTACGGATTAAGGGTCATTTAAAAAAAAAAAAAAAATGGGGGCGATTTTATGACGTCATCATCTTTGACGGTAGTTTTTTTTTTTTGGACGGATCTTTGACAGTAGCTGACAGAATCTGATTCCTACTCTGTCCACCACCTTCAAAATCCTCTCTCTCTCTCTCTCTCTCGTGCTCTTCCCAGAAGAAGAAGAAGAAGGAAAAGGAAGAATCTTTATGGCGGATCAGCAAGCGGAGCTCTTCGAGCTCGACAATGGGACCATGCGGGTGAAGATCGCCAACCTCGGCTGCACCATCGCCTCGCTCTCCGTTCCGGGCAAAGACGGTTCGTAGCTGATGCTCGTGGTCTCTGTTCATGGTCGGAATCGTTGCTGATGACTCGATCGTGTCTTGTCTTTTCTTTCGTTGCTTTCAGGGAAACTGGCGGATGTGGTTCTGGGTTTCGACTCCGTCGAGCCGTATCTGGTGAGCAAGTTCGTTACTTTTCGGCCTCCTGCGCTTGTGGAGATGTGTCGGTGATTGCGCATTTCCGTTTTCTTCGCTTCCGCGGCTCTTGATCTGCTGAAAATTTCGAAACTTTATGGTCGATTGGGCTGTTTTCGTTGGTTTTTGATGTGGGGTTGAGCTTTGGAAGATTTGGTTGATGAATGTCTTTTGTGGGTCGATTTGTGTTTTCTGTGCTGCGCAGAAAGGTGCCGCGCCGTTCTTCGGCTGCATTGTGGGGCGGGTCGCGAACAGGATAAAGGAGGGCAAGTTCACTCTCGATGGCGTTGAACACTCCTTGCCCATCAACAAGCCTCCGAACAGTCTTCACGGTATGAATTGTTAATGATCAGTGGTTGCGGTGTCGATTGGTTGTGGTGTTGATGTTGCTCGAGCTGACTTGATCATACTAAATGACAGCCTCGAGCGAATTGGTCGTCGTTGTGATTGTGTCAGCCTTCTGTATGTGTTCGAATATCGATCTGCCTGCGTAAATGCATTATATATGTTGTCCGTTTGGCATCTGCTCGTCTCTCTGTTTGATCTGGATAGGTGGTGTGGGGAATCGAATTGTGTGAGAGAGAGTTGTCGAATGTGAATTAATCACACTATGACCTTGCTGCACATCCTGCCTTTGTGGAAGCTTGAGGATTTGTAGCACTTCATTTTAAATTTTATGCTTGGCTGATTGAGTATTGAGGAAATTTAAAGTACTTTTCCCCTGAACTGAAAATTACACTGGGGAAAGTGTTCTTATATTATAGTTTGATCACCTCAGCTATTGTTGTATTGTAACTCATGTGAACTGCTTCTGAGAAAGAAAAGGACCAAGTTTTGCTTTTTTCCAACCATCAGAAGCAGAGCGCACACACAAGCACATTAAGCAGAAGAAACATTTTGAGGAAAATAAGTACTGCTCAATAATCATGAGATCCATGAAGAATTTTGCCTTTTCCAGTTAGTGTTGGTGACAAGAGGTTCACTTTGTTAGAACTAAAAGTATGTATATGTGGAGCAACCTAATTCTTCAAAACGTCAATCTGATAATGGCCTTCTGAATTTTCTGTGTTACTTAGGTGGGCACAAGGGTTTTGATAAGGTGATATGGGAGGTAGCTGATTATAAGAAAGGCGAGAATCCTTCCATTACCTTCAAATATCACAGTCATGATGGGGAAGAAGGTCTCTCTCTCTCTCTCTGTCTCTCTCTCATGCATGTGCACACACTGGCGCACATGCTCATCGACACACCCAGTCGTTTGCACCAACATGGCTTTGATGCCCTGGGTTGCATGTTCATATGATTATAGGTTACCCAGGAGATGTTGCTGTGACGGCTACTTACACGCTAACTTCTAGTACAACAATGAGGCTCGACATGGAAGCTGTGCCTGAAAATAAGGCCACTCCTATTAGCTTGGCTCAGCATACCTACTGGAACTTAGCCGGTCACGATTCAGGAAACATACTAAACCACTCCATCCAGATATGGGCTAATCACATCACTCCCGTGGATCAGAACACAATCCCAACAGGTGAAATTATGCCCGTCAAAGGAACGGCTTTTGATTTCACGACGGAGAAGAAGATTGGCACTTCAATTCATGAGGTGCCTGGTTTAGGTTACGACCATAACTATGTGCTGGACTGTGGGGAAGAGAAGTCGGGCCTAAAACATGCTGCCAAACTGAAGGACCCTTCAAGTTCTAGGGTTCTTGACTTGTGGACCAATGCTCCGGGAATGCAGTTTTACACTGGAAATTATGTAAATGGAGTAGTTGGTAAAGGCGATGCAGCATATGGCAAGCACTCTGGAGTGTGTTTGGAGACGCAAGGATTTCCAAATGCCATCAACCAACCAAACTTTCCTTCTGTTATCGTTCGACCTGGTGAGAAGTACAAGCATTCCATGCTTTTCGAGTTTTCATTAGAGTGAAACATTGGGAAGGTTTATGTTAATAAGATGAGTTCTGAACTTGTTTGCCTTTACCTAAGATAAATGTCTTGATGGAAATGTGAGACCTCCTTGAAGTAATAAAAATGGCCAACTGCTTTCATTTACATTATTCTCCGCTTTCTAGTGGTATACTTGAATCTTTATACATTCGTACCTTCTCTTTTTGGTTTTGGTTTTTAGTGGTTTTCACTGATGTTACGGGGAATACAGCATTGGCTTGGATACAATGCTTATTCTTGCTGTTTAATACATTGTATCTACTCCACCTTGGAGATATAAATATATGTGCGTGTGTGTCTGTGTGTGTGTCTGTGCGCGTGCGCGCACATTTTCTCTAGTTACACATGTAATTGAATTTACCTTGAAACGTGCTATCTAATCCGAGTATAAATGGTAAATAGTCAACTATCGTTTAGCAAATGGAAGAGAAGTCATCAACCTCTACAGTAAACGTTCCGAAAGGCCAACAGTAAAATCCAACCCTTTGAAGCATGTACAGGCTTTAGAGTCTGAGTTGTTGCCTCCAAATATCCAAGAGGATACAACATAATGAACTACGTGATTCTGTCTGCATCCAGTAATAAAAACACCTTTTGACAACGCAGCCACCGCCATCAAGATTGTGAGCAGATTACACCAGCCGTTGTATATGACAACAATCTGAATCAATGGTGAACAACCGCCCAAATGATCACTGATACAAGACACTTCTCTGAAGAAAGTACAGACATTAAAGTCTGAGTTGTTCCCTCCACACTGATTCTCATCTGGTGCGAACCAGTTCAAGTGGTAGAGTTTCCATTGCCATCTAAAATTGATAAAAGGGAGCATTTTTCAAGATAGAGCTCAAGATAAAGCACATAAAACTAAAACAATCCGTTTTCATACCCACAGCCTAGGAGTTCTGGGATCTGACTTCGCCTGCATCTTCGATAGCTCTGATTGAAAGCTAATAACTATGGCAACTTTGAACTCGATTGAAAATGATCTGTTTGTAAGATGCAAGTTAATGTAAAGTCAACGCAGTAGTAGCTTCCACGGGTCCATAAGGAAAGAACAAAAAAATTACTGCAGATGAATTTTCCAAAGCTGCATGTGAAATGAAAAACAAAAGCCTGACATTCATCTGCGGTCACAGGTGAAACTAAGTAATCAATAATGTCTTCAAGCACAGAGCATTTCCAAAGGTTGTGCGGTGGTCTCTCAGGAATTTCATTTCAAGCCTTTTGAAACAAAGGTCCAAGCATTCTCTGTTTGTGTGCTTATATTGGGGGCTGACGGACTGGGTGTTGGATGCTCATCCTTTCAATAAGTGAAGCTCAATGCAGTCAATCAATCTACTTAAAGCTAAGGTTGCTGCATATTTCCAGATTTAACTGAAAGGACTGATTGTATATAGATCTTTATCAACAAATAAAAAGTTTCCACTGCTTATCTGGATATTTGAAAATAAAATATTGGATATTCAACCTAGTAAGTATATTGAAAGCAAGATTAACCTCTTCGGTTCACTATGATGCTAATGCTCAATTGTCATAAGAGTTCTCCAATAAGTTAGATTAGTTGTGTAGAGACTGAAGGGACCTAAGAATACACAATCACTGTTAAGCTGTGGGGTTCCACTACACGTGCTTATGCAGAAAAAGAACGAGACACAAGAGTGGTGGCAATGTGAATCCAGCAACTCACCCAGCCGAGGTCGTTGGACAAGTTAAGAGGCGAGGAGGAATAACGTAGATGGGCAATATCATATGCCGAGACACATCCCCATCTGCTATCTAGTACATGTAGAAGGACGTTGTTAAGGAAGATTTTGATCCAGAAATATACATCTATTTAGTTAAAAATTTACGCACCTGGGTTGTTTGTACCAAGGACGTGTCAGTCACAATTTTCTCTCCAAAAAGAATCGACTCAATTCGAAGTATGTGTATGTCAACAGAGCGAATTGGAACTGCAGATGTTTCCACAATAAGCTCTCCACTAATTGGATCTGACAGAGCACACTGAATGGACATCTTTCCAGTCACTCGAAAACCACCTGTACGTCAACATCTTCCTCATAAGAAGTTGGATCAGGCGAATGCATATTTGCTTTAGATATAGCAGCAAAACCAATGAGGCTTTTACAATTGACTATAGCAGAACTTGTCCATCCTGTCGCTTTTCATCCAAATATGCATGAGCAAATAAAAAAGCGTAGTACAATTTTCTATCTGACCAATTGACTATAGTTCAGAATCATGCTAAAAGAGACTGAAAGATAGATACATATAGAAGTTTGCCTGATTTCAACTCAGGAAGCAATGGATGTCTTTGAGTATCCTGAGTAATGTAAAAGATAACTATCTCAGGAGAAGCTGGTTGATCAAGAAGCTCAGCTGAAAAAATTAACAGAGGAAGCACTGGATTAGATCCTTCCCGCAAGTTATCATTGCCAAAATTGATTTAGAATCAATGAGAAAATATGCCATACCCTTATCAGCTTCTAAAATGAACTCCATTGTGGCACATAAGGATTTGTGCAGATACCCTCTTGTTACATCTGCAGTTAGCAAGTACTGTAACAGATTTAATGAATATCAACCATGAAAGCAGCCCCTAAAATCAGGCAGAAATAAAAACATTTGCTGAAGGGGAAATAAGAAATCCGATAACTAAATGGTCCAGAAGAAGGGAGCCAAGTGCAGGCTCGCATTTTCTGTGGTTGCCTATATCTTACCATTTTTCACTTTAAGCCAACTGGACTTTAGAACTCATTTATGGAAAGACATGATGCATATATAGCATTACCTTATCATGTCTACCAAATTTTAAAAGCTCCCAAGATTACTATAACAAATAAAGAAAGAAAAGGACACATCAGCATTTGATCAAGCTCGTCAATCACCTTCGTAGAATAAATATCAGATTTCTTTTATGATCCATTACCCATGCTCATACATCAAGCATCTAATCCTATTATCTATGATCCAACCCCAAGTACTATAATATATGCTAATTACTATGAAGAGCCACCATCTACTTTCAGGTTAGCACAAAGAATTACTTATTTGGACAGACGCATTGTGCCATGGTGGTGATACAGGCAAAACAAACACAGAACAGTAATGATCCAGAACTTCATTCCCTAACAAGTTGTTTAAATCTAAAGATCATCAAGATATATTCCAACCAACAAGACTTCCATGGATTTTATGCTTGTACCCAAATTAGGATCAAAACAATGCCTTATATAGTTTGCATTATTCTTCACAAGCAAACAAACATGAAAAATAACCATTCAAAACACAATTGACAAGATGAACTTCAGAAATTCATCATGTCTATTCATGAAAGGCATAAAAATGGAAGTCTTTCTTCCAAGAAAGTTAGTGATCAAATGATGAAAAACTGGACAGATACAATGAAATTTTCATAAAAATCTAAATCTCTTTTAGAAAAATAACTAATTTGGCATTTTCTAGCCTTTTGTAGAACGTGAAAAAAATCCATGTCCACAATGGCTCCCTCACTTTTTGGATAGCAGCATATAATTCTAAATACTATATCTATCTACAAATAAGATACAGCAGTTACACAAAGCACAAGTCACATGGAAGCCATCTTTAAAAATCAAATGGAATCTGCAACTGATATCTGTTCCATATTTTATCAAATATGATCAGGTACATAATCAAATTATTCACCTGGATATTGATATTAGCTCCATGAAAGGTCTCATAAAATCTTTCGCGCTTGTCATCTCCTGATTGTTTCAGAGTTACAGAAAAAGGTATCTGCCATGAACAACAGACAACTAAGTCAAAGGCTTCAGGAATTGCATGTCATAAGTTGAATTTGATAAAGGCAAAAACAAGGGCAACTATATGGCCCAACAATAAATACTGGCTTATTTGCACTCTGCTAATATCTTAGCCTAAGACATCAATACAATAGGAAAAAATATTCTGATGTTACTATATCACTAGTAGTGAACTCCTGAAAACCGTGTTATGTTGTTCTCGAAGACTCACATCCAATAAAGAAAATAGAGCGAAGTCTAGAAAGAAAAAAAAGAAAAAAAAGCTTTGCATGTTATTTTAACGAATATGACAAGTTTGCAACGTTGTCCTCGACCAAGAGGCTGCAATAAATTTTGAAGCAGTAAAGGCATCAACAATTCATGCGAACTTAGGATTACTTCTATCAAGAGATAGAGATTATAATTTTATTTGGAAGACTGTATGGAAACACCAATCAGCTCGCTCTTTTCAAGAAATCGCATTTATGTAAACCTTTCTGCATATCACTACCTCTGTTGTACCTGATGCGATCCTTCCGGGAGGTCTCACTTCAATTATCCTATTCCTGTTCAAAAGATCACATACAACAGCAAAAAAGAAGGTAATGTGGACGGTATTCATCCTTCGTACTGCAATTTGACAGTCAGGAAAAGCATTTTTATACAAAAGAAAGTCACATTCTACAGGAATCAAACGCAAAGAAAGGGGGGTTTTACTATTTAAACAATCTAAAACATCCAAAGAGAAGCAATTTCTAATGCTCAAGATTCAAATGCGGGCAAATACATAAAAACAGAAGCAGAAAAAACATGCAGCGATTTTCCCGCGATTTCCCCACTTTCGAATGTGTTTTTTCCAATAGCAGAAAACGTTTTCCTTGAGTAATGCATTTTCCGTGAAACAATTGCCGAAAAATTCGGAAAACGTTTTTCTGATACTTATTTTTCGTGAAACAGATGGAGCCATGGAGAAATGGAAAGGGGAGGCGCACGTACACGATCACGACAGGCTTGACAGCGCCCACGATTGACTCGACGAGCCCCGCAGCTCCTCCGCGAACCTGAAAAAGAAAACGAGGAGGTCGACGGAACGATGAGCATCGCCGATCACCGATTTCTCACGGCGATCTGGCGGCAGAGAGAGAAAGAGAGTACCTGCGTGATGACGGAGCCGTTGACGGCGAGGCGGACGCCGCGGTGGGAGATGGAGGAGGCGGACTTGACGACGATCTTGCCCTCGAGCGGTTCCTGGAGGATTCCATCAACGCCGCCGATCGTGATTCAGGACGGAGAATTGCAGAGCGTAGAGAGAGAGAGAGAGAGAGAGAGAGAGAGGCGTACGGAGGGGCGGTAGATGCGGCTCGGTCGGGAAAGCTTGATCTCGAGCGCTGCAGACGACATCGCGAGCGAGCTCCGGCCAGGCGACGCGGCGAGCAACTGGCGGTCCGCCGTCGACGGCGGTGGGCTCGAAGGACTGGCGTCGATGGTAGCACAACGACGGCGTTTCGCGCGATTGAGAAGGACGCTGTTGTTGATGCTTCTCTTGTTTAAACCCGTTTCTTTCGACGATCCAATCAAAATATATTGTTTTTTTGCATGATCTTATCGTATGTCTATTTTATAAGAGTCGAAAATCTAATTTCACAAAGTCGATAATTTCAATTAAATTAGTGGTCAAGGTAGAAAATTATGGAATCGTCTTTGACCGATTCGATTATGATTTTTATATTATGAACTGTCGATTCGATTAAAATATAGATACATATATTGCATATGAATTTCGAATGCGAAAAATTCAAGATATTCAAGACGATAATTTTCCTAAAATATATCATTTGAAATAACCTTGACTTTAGTCACACCTTGGAATAGAGCCATTCAAATACTAGGAATCAACTCTAGTGGGGTTTGTCCCAACTTCATTATCTAAAATCCACCCACTCAAAAACGAGGTCATAAAAAGGTCTAAAAAACACTAGGTTTTAACCATGATTTGAGATGATCCAACAAGTTCATATACAAGCCTACTAAAATGTTAAAAATTTGAAAGTCTTTTAAATGAGACATGTTACAGTTAGGCAACTTAATACAAAATCGTTTAAAAGTGTACTTAAGACACGAATTGAATTGGTGACCTCATAAAAGATATGCAATTTCAATGGTATATTCTGGACTACACTTGTTTAAAAAAAAAAGAAATTAGAAATGCATCCTAAACAAAATCTGTCATTTTAATTCACGAAATTATGCAATTTTGGTCGGCCTCCTTAATTACTCATCTCGATCCGGTCGGGCCGGTAATGCAATAGCCGGATCCGGTCCATAAGATTTTACCGACGGAACCCGGTCCGCGACGCGGCAAAACCTCATTGGCCAGATTCCAAAACTGACATGGCCTCGCTGGAACATTATACATATACACACACGGACGCGCCACCGCCGAAATTCCCATTTCACCCCTGTCGCCACCGCCGTCGACCGCCGTCGACCGCCGTCGCCACCGCCACGCGCCGCCGCATCGCCGCCGCTGTTCCCGACCACCATGCGCGATCCGGGTCGCAGCCTCCTCGTCCCCGTCCTCCTCCTCCTCTCCCTCTACCCGCTCTCCCTCTTCGCCCGCCCCTTCTTCCTCATCCTCACCCAGGAGGACCTCAAGGACGTCGCCGCCGCCTCCCCGGACGAGCTCCTCGACTCCGCCGACTGGGACGAGTTCGGCGACTCCGAGTCCCGGTCCGAGGAGGAGCTCGATCCCGGCTCCTGGCGCCCGATGTTCGAGTCCGGCGAGCCCCTCGCCGCCGGATCCGAGCCGGAGGAGCTCTACTACTCCGGCGTGTCGAAGATGATGGCCGCCGCCAGCTCCGGGGCGGGGCGGCTGATGGAGGAGGCCGTGTCGGAGTTCGAGGCCAGCGCCGCCGCGGGGTACGCGCACGCGCAGTCGGCGCTAGGGTTTCTCCACGGGATGGGGCAGATGAGGGACAGGAGCAAGGGCAAGGCGTTCCTGTACCACCATTTCGCTGCCGAGGGAGGAAATTTGCAGTCCAAGATGGCGCTTGCTTACACTTATATGCGCCAAGATGTGAGTATTCAGCTCCGTTGTTAGAATTACATGTCATTATCACCCATCAGTAGATGATCCATCGTCAATGTGGATTCGGCATAGACTTTCATTTGCATTCGCTGTAGACGCCGTTACTAATTTGACGTTTAAGGCTTATGGTGTCTTTCATTTCAAAGAGCAGATTACAAGTTGAATTTGATGTTTGGACAAGCTTTCCTTTGCAATTCTCACTAAGATCCCGTTTCTGTTATTTAGTAATCCTGGAACTTATGTTGGAGAATGAATTTGTTTATCCGTGTGTTGTGGGAAGAATTTGGACACTGAAGGAAGCAGTAGAATTGGTGGTTTTAAGATGGTTGTTATTTAACTCGATGAGCTGACCCTTATTGTAATGTGGTTACAGATGTATGAAAAAGCGGTCAATCTGTATGCCGAGTTAGCAGAGGTAACTGTAAATAGCTTTTTAATCACGAAGGATTCTCCCGTCATAGAACCGATTAGGATTCACAATGGAGCTGAGGAGAATAAAGAAGCTCTGAGGAAGTCTCGAGGTGAGGACAATGAGGACTTCCAGATATTGGAGTACCAGGCACAGAAGGGGAATGCAATTGCAATGTACAAAGTGGGGTTGTTCTATTATTCTGGGCTGAGAGGATTGAGGCGTGACCATACGAAAGCATTGTCATGGTTTCTAAAGGCTGTGGACAAGGGCGAGCCGAGGTCAATGGAACTTCTTGGGGAGATATATGCTAGGGGCGCTGGAATTGAGAGGAACTATACAAAGGCTTTTGAGTGGCTAAAGCTTGCCTCCAGACAGCAGCTTTTCTCGGCTTATAATGGAATGGGCTATCTATATGTCAAAGGTTACGGAGTGGAAAAGAGGAACTACACTAAGGTAAATGGGATTGATTGTCTCATAAGTGGATTTGAGTTAATGCTTCCATTATATATGAAAAAATTGGCTCTTAGTTACCGGTGGTATAGATGTTAGATGTTACTATTGGGAAAAATTAGTGTTATTGTCTTGTCTCATATGCCATGTGTCACAAAGCTGATTAGAGAATCTGCGGCAAGTAGCAAGAGAGAAAGAAATAAGAGAGAAGAAATAGAGAGGAGGAGAGCAAGAGAGAAAGAAGGAAGAGAGAAGAAATAGAGAGGAGGAGGAGAAGAAGGAGAACGTAAAAAACCAAAGAGGCGGCTCTAAGTTTCTGTGTGACGGAAGTCCTCCACCCATTGTATTTATATTGAATATAAATTGTCTATGACCATAAAAATAACTCAATTAAAGTAATGTAACACTCCCTCTCGAGCTGGAGCATATAGGTCACCCATGCCCAGCTTAGAGCAACCAGTAGCAAAGGCAGATCAACATATTGATCTCTAGAGGCAATGTAAGGAGTAGCAATTAACTTCTGTTTCACAGCATCACGAACAAAGTGACGGTAAACTTCTATATACTTAGTTCGCTCTCGAAAACTAGGATTCCCAGCAATATAAATTGCTATCTGATTATCACACATCATATCAATAGGTTAATTAATAAAATATCTAAGCTCCTGGAGAAGTGATTTCAACCACAACAATTCAACCATAGTATATGTCATAGCACGATATTCAGCATCCGCGCTAGACTTGGCAATGATAGTCTATTTATTGCTTCTCCAAGTAATCAAATTACCACCAAGAAAGGTGCAATACCCATAATAGATCGCCGATCACATGTTAACCCAGCCCAATTAGCATCAGAATAACCAACCAGAGTGGAAGAACCGGTAAGTTTATAAATTAGTCCTTTACCAAAAGAGTTTAGATACCGAAGAATATGACAAACAGCATTCGAATGAGGCATATTAGGTGACTCCATAAACTGACTCACCATACCAATAAAAAAAAATATCGAAACATGTAATAGTAAGATAAGTTAGTTTTCCAACTAGATGCTGATATTGATGCTTATATTCAATATCATCTCCATCGTCAACTCCAAACTTTTGATTTGGATTCATAGGAGTATTATTAACTGGCTTAGAAGCTAATATACCAATCTCCAGCAAAAGATCAAGAACATACTTTTGCTAAGACAAATTAATAACTTTTTTACTTTATAAAACTTCAATACCCAAAAAAAAAAAAAAAAAAACCTAAGAACTCCTAAGTCTTTAATTTGAAATTGCTGCTAAAGAAAGGACTAAACCTCATAAATGCTGGTTACATCACTACTAGAGACAATTATATCATCCACACATACAATAAGAATTGACCATGCTCGATTCCTTATTGCGAACATAATAAAATCATCATAATAACATTGGTGGAAACTACCTCTGGAAATCACTGAATTGAATTTCTCAAACCATGCTCTTGGAGACTGTTTTAACCCATAAATTGTCTTATGTAGCCAGCATACTTTACTACGATTCTCCCTTTGAGCAACATATTCAAGAGGTTGTTCCATATATACTTTTTTAGACAAATCATCATAAAAAAAAAGTATTCTTAACATTCAATTGATATAATGGCCAATCAAAATCCATCGCAAGAGAGAATAACACAAACAGAATTGAAACGTGCCATGGGAAAAAGTCTTAAATAATCCGCTCCATAAGTTTGAGTAAAATCTTTAACAATGAACCGAGTTTTAAGACGCTCAATTGATCCATCCAGATTGTACTTGATAGTGTATTCCGAACGATACTTCACGACATCTTTCCCAAGCGGAAGATTAAACAATGACCATGTTTGGCGGGACATTAGAGCTTCTATTTTCACATCCATAACTTTCTTCCACTCAATGCGAGACAAAGCCTCAGTGGTAGAAGTAGAAATTGCATGAGTTTGTAATGATAGAGCAAAGTCATGTAATGGAGAAGGAACATGTGAGAGAGACATAACGCTTAATAGGGTAAGCCAAGGAGGATTTTTGTGTATAATAGTACTTTTGCAAAGGGCAATCAAAAAATTGTCCAAACCAGGAGACGAGGAAGATTGAATGGAGGGCATGGAAAAGCTGGAGATTGGTGGTGTTGTAGATTGCTTTCGTTGCTGATACATATGCAAGGGAGGAGGTACTAGAGAAGGACTAGCAAAATCTAAGGGGGTAAGTTGTGGGATAGGAGGATTACCTATAATGTCAGTTGAAAACTCTTTACCATTAGTAGAATAGTATGGTGTACCCTTGAAAAAAATAACATCAACATTAACATGTTGGATACAAGTTATAGGATCATAACACCGATATCCCTTTTGAATACGTGAATACCTGAGAAAAACACGTGGTGGCACAAGAAGATAGTTTATCAGCATTGGAACGTAGCTCATGGACTAAACAGATACACCTAAAGACGCGCAAGATAAGGGGGAATAAAGGCTTGTTAGGAAATAAAATATCGATTGGTGACTGATGATTGAGAATAGTGGAAGGCATACGATTTATGAGATAACATGCAATAAGGAGAGCATCACTCCATAATTTTTTGGCACATGCATATAAAATAAGAGTGAATGAGCAACTTCTAGAAGGTGACGGTACTTTCTCTCAGCCACACCATTCTGCCGAAGGGTATAAGTACAACTTATTTGTTGTATAGTGCCAAGATTCGAACAAAACAAAGGGATTGATTTCTGTATATATTGTAGAGCATCATCTGTTCGCAAAATTTTAAGGGATATATTAAACTAATTAGTAACCTCCCGATGAAATAATTTAAAAACATGTAAAAATTCAAAATGGTCATGAAGCATATAAAGTCATGTTAGATGAGAATAATCATCCACAAAAGTAATAAAGCACTTAAAGCCATTTCCACTAGCAATACGAGAAGGACCCCAGATGTCTGAATGAGCAAGTTCAAGGAAAGTAGATACACGAGAATCACTACGAATAGGAAAAGAACTGCGATGATGTTTCCCAAGTTCACAAGCCTCACACTCAAGAGTAGAGATTGATTTACACTCGGGAATTATTTGTTATAACTTAAATAAAGATAAATGCTTTAAACGGGAATGTCATAGGTAATAGAACTAACAACTAAACCATTAGCATTAGCAGTGAAGATACCATTTAGATAGTAGGGTCCATTACATTCATGCCTTCCACCAATCATCTTATTTGTCTGAAGGTCCTAAAAAACGCAATAAGATGGGTAAATTTAGCTGAACAATCAAAAGCTTTAGTTAACTGACTAACAAATAACAAATTCAAAGGACGTTGGGGAATATGTAAAACAAAGAACAAAGATAAAGAATGTGTAAGTGAAACAGTTCGTCATTTAGCCACCTGAGTAAATGAACCATTAGCTAAATATTTTCTGATGAAGGACTAGAGTTATAGTAGGAAGACAATAGTTCTTGCTTACTTGTCATAGGACTAGAAGGTCCCGAGTCAATGACCCAAGAGGTGCTAGGAGACAAAATAGAGAAACAAGTCATGTTACTTGTACGTGCAAGAATGGCAAGGAATAAGAAAATAGAAGCCTCTAGTTTTTGGACACACTTGATGAGTTATATAACCATATCATCCCAAGCCATAAACTTAGAAGAACTACACCCAGGTGGGATAGATGGGTTCATGTTGATGTAAGACACATTTCCAACACTCCCTTCAAACACAATAGCATTTGCAATAACTAATTGTTGAGCCTACTTAGGCTTGCCATGCTTAACCCAACAAGTGTCAGCAATATTAGGGGTGTGCAACTGAATCGGCCCACCCGAAAAACAGGGTCGAGAACCGATTCCCGTTGAAACTGGTCCAGGAACCAAAACCCAAAATTTGGAACCGGTTTAAATTGGTCTGGGAACCGAGTCCGATTGATTACCCACCTAGAAATCGGTTCCTAGACCGGTTTTGGAACCTGTTTTGTAAGTATAGCTCCAAAATCCTATTTTTTCCCCTTATTTCTATTCTTACTCTCGCAATCACATGAAGTTTTTCCTCTTGGCTCTTTCAAACACGCACGGCACTCCTCCTTTGTCGTTCCTCTTCCTCACTTACTTCCCTCCTTCATTGGCTCCCTCTTGCACCGTCCGATAGACGAACGATGGCAATATTCTTGTGTATCACGTGGATTAGCTCACCTAATTTCTCTTTTGTATGAGGATTTATCCTTGTATAAACGAGTATATTCATATAGTAGCTGTGGGAATAAAACTAATATTAGACTCATATTTGTTGCTAATTCTTTGCCTTATGATTTTATTTATTATAATTAGTCATGTGGATCCTTAAATTTTTTATTTAGTCAAAAATTTCATGTATTTATTTATTATAAGTGCTTAATGTTTCGATACAAATTAGGAAGATTATATTATTTTTTTCAAGTATTAATATAAAATTCGAAGTCGTATAGGATATTGCGAGATTAAAAAACAGGTTCCGATGAAAACAGGGTTGACCTTGGAATCGGACCGGAAAAACAAAGTGAATCGGGTACAAGGTTCAATATAAACAGGATCGGGTACGTGATCCAAAAATGGGGAACCGATTATAACAGGGTTGGGTTACAGAGTCCAAGTCTAGATCCTACCCACCCTAGACCCAATCACCCCTAAATAATATGACCAGATTTGCTGCAATACATATACTGGCGGCTATCTTGATTAGAACTTTGTCCACTTCGTCCACCACTATGGCAACAACCTCCCCCTAAACCATGGTCTTTATTGGAAAATTCACCAAGACCACGACTACCACTACTAGCTACAAATGCTAAATTGTCTTTAGATGATGTAGAAGATGGAAGGACAATATGCTGAATCCAACAAAATGCTTCATTCATAAAAGAAACTCTCTCTCCAGCAAGAAGTTAACTCTTCACAGGTTGCAAGTTAGCATCAAGCCAGATAAAAACTTGGCCACTTGAAATTCAACTCGCCGTATCTTAAGTTTTTCAAGATCATTAGTGATGGCCTAATGAAAATTGAGTTCTTCCCACATACCTTTCAAAGCATTATAATACTCTTAAGAGACTTGTCCTCTTGTTTAAAACTAAAGATCTTCTCATATAGTTTATAGACTCTACACATATTTTTATCTTGTGAGTAACTCTCCATAAAATCATCCCACACTCCCTTAGCGGTTGTGTAGAACATGACATTAACAGCGACAGATGGTTTTATGCTATTTCATAACCACACCAAAAGTGTATCATTCTCTTTCATCCAATCACTATAGTCTTTAGAGTTTTTAGCAAGGGATTTGTAGTAAGATAATTGAGTTTCCCTTTGGCATTAATATAAACCTTCACAACTTAAGCCCATAACAAGTAATTGAAGATTCATTTAATTTAATAGTGGTAATCTAAACATTGGCACTATTTGTAGAAGACTTAGTGTTACTCAATATATTTACCACTAATCAAGAAGGCTGAAACTTCAGTGTAATAAATAAAATAGCAATATTGATGTATAATTGGATGTAATTGGCTCCATCAATTAACTAAAGGGATGCTAAAATCTCATAAAATAAAGGCTATTGTATTGAAGAAAATATTTGACCAAAAAACTCGATTCAAATAATTATATTTTCAATAGAAATCCAGCAAGACCAATCAACCATAATCGACGAAGTACTCTAATTTTTGAATTCGCTGATCAATAAGTATTGTAATCCATGGCAACAAACCAAAAATCTGATATCTTTTGATCTTATATGTATCAAGACTTGGAGAGAAAACAGATAAAAATTGCAGCTTTGGGTGGTTGCGCACTAGAGAAGGAATAGGATTATTAGGGACTCTCAAACTAACAATAGGATTAAGGAATCAAATAGTCAAATCTACCCTGATACCATGTCACAAAGCTGATTAGAGAACCCACAGCAAGTAGCCAAAGAGAAAGAAAGAAGAGAGAAGAAATAGAGAGGAGAAGAAGAAGGAGAACGTAAGAAACCAAAGAGGGGCTCTAGGTTTCCATGTGACAAAAGCCCTACACCCATTGTGTTTATATTAAATATAAATTATCTATGACCCTTATGTAAGTATAAAAGGAATAAAACTCAAAAAATAAAATAACTCAATTAAAGTAACGCAACACCATGACTACTTTGACTCTTGTTTTAACACATTTGATGTAGTCATTCTTCTCATTAACTCATTAGTTTCTCTCTCTTGGATTACAACATTGTATGTTAATTTGAAGATTCTCTCTGTTATAACTAAATTTTCTTGGAACGCAGAGTTGCATGAAATCCTAACTCGAGGCCTTTAACCTTTGACATTATGAACTTCCCATATGCCCTGAATTTGTGTCCTCTGAATTTGTCCTTCCTCCTACAATTGGTCTCTGATTCTTGACTAGGCTACATTAGGATAATTTTAGCAGGTGCCAAGCAAATTTTTGTATGTTATCACTAGAACAAGTACTTTGGGAGTTATTTATTCAATGATAACCATATTTCTGATTGTATACTTCTTCTTAATTCATGAAATCCTCATTCCTCTGACTTAGACATTTTTTTTTCTAGGCTTGTTCATTTAGTGCATTTGATTCGATTTGGCAAACAAGACATCACTTCATAAAGAACCAACTCCTGAGCAATAGGTTTTTCCTGTATACGTTCACAGTCCTTATGGTGAATGGCGGTGATGAGATCAATTACATAGTGTTTGCCCCAGACTTATTGTAATCCATCGCAGGCAAAGGAGTACTTTGAGAGGGCTGCCGAGGACGGGGCTGATGGGCACTATAACCTGGGGGTAATGTATCTTAAAGGCATTGGGGTGAAAAGAGATGTGAAGCTAGCCTGCAAGTACTTCATATCAGCTGCCAATGCAGGCCAACCAGAGGCATCCTACCAGCTAGCAAAAATGTTCCATACAGGTGTCGGGCTCAAGAAAAATCTTGCCACGGTAAAACTAAATACTTATATTTGTGTGTTTGCAGCTGTCTATCCATACATCATGCATCGATGTGTATGTAATGTGTATATCTTGTGCAATTGGTGGATATGCATGCATGTGTATCTTATCTTCACTTTTTTCTAAGTAATCCTTAAAGATTGCGATGCCATACTAATCTTGTATTCGCACGCAAGGTAATATATATCGAGCTAAACGGCTGTAAGCTTAATATTTTTTTCAGGCTACTGCATTGTATAAGCTAGTTGCAGAGAGGGGACCATGGGGCTCTTTATCAAGATGGGCCCTTGAATCATATTTAAAAGGCGATGTGGGCAAGGCATTCCTCTTATATTCGAGGATGGCTGAGTTGGGCTATGAGGTGGCACAAAGTAATTCTGCATGGATTCTTGACAAGTATGGTGAGCGCAGCATGTGCATGGGGAAAGCAGGATTTTGCACAGATGCGGAACGACACCAACGATCACATTATTTATGGTGGCAAGCTTCCGAGCAAGGAAATGAGCATGCTGCTTTGATGATCGGAGATGCATACTATTATGGACGGGTATGTATTTTCAATGGATTGAATATTGGAAATGAAAAATAAATAAATTTGTCTTTGTGGACTCTCTAGCCTCTTGATGGAGTACTTCAGGTCTACAGACTTGGATCTCACTTGAGTTGCCTCAGCTCCAATTAAGCCTAATTTTTTGTGTCTTTTCTTAGGGTACTGAAAGAGATTATGAACGTGCGGCAGAGGCTTACATGCATGCGCAATCCCAAGCTAATGCACAAGCTATGTTCAATCTTGGTTATATGCATGAACATGGCCAGGGTCTTCCTTTTGATCTTCATTTAGCAAAACGCTATTATGATCAAGCCCTTGAGAATGAAACTGCTGCAAAACGTAAGTGTTCCATACTTTGAGTTGCCTTCAAAGCCGGTGGAGTCCTCGGAAAGGCCAAGATCTGGTTCGCTAAGATGAAACCGGGTCAAACCCAGTTCCAATTCTAAACATTTTACCAGATCAAAGTGAACCATACAATTAAACCAGTTCAAGATCAGCCTGGTTCAACTGGTTAGTCCAGTCGGGGTTTGAATGGATCGCCTTGAGTTGATTTGGAAGAGCTTTTTCTTGTATGCAGATAATTGTCCTTCCAAAAGCTGCTCCTGTTGATAAGAGGTGGTGCTGAGTCCTGGAGCTGAAGAACACGAACCGTTGATCGATAGATGTCACTTTGATCTCTGTTTCTTGCCATTAGATGTATATTTGTATATGACTTAAGCCGATACCTTTTCGTTTCCTCCTGCCCTGATCCTGCCTATAGAGAGATTGAGGGCCCATTATGTGAAATCATGATTCCTACATAACATAGTGTAAATAGGTGGCAACAAAAGGTTCTTTCTCCGATAAATCAAGCTTTTGATTCCTGTTCTCATTCGATGGAAGCAATGCCAATAGGCTCATCTGAGCAAAAGGTGAAAAGGGGAAGAAGATTGTATTCTGTGGTGAAACTCAGATTGCAGGCCGAATTGTCCGGGCTTGACTATTAAGTAATTTCATTAACTATCTTATTCATTAAAAGTTAGAGTTAGGTTTTTCTTGCTAGCATAGTTTGGGTGTCAATATGCTGTTCAAATGGCCCCAAGAGGTGGGAGGAGTTAGTAGAAGCGTCATACAAGTAACAAAATAAGCCCCATCCACCACTTCTACATCACTGACAAATTGATGGGACAGTTGTTGAGGCTCAAAACTTGGCAAATATTCTGAACCAATATTGTTATGCGTCGGGACAATTCATTAATCTCAACAAGTCAGGAATTTTCTTTGAGAGAAACTGTCCCCAAGGATTAAAACAGAATATAGCAGCTGAACTAAGGGTGCTAATCATTTATGGAGTACATGTAACAACGCTTTACCTACAAAAGAAAACCTACACAAGAGGAAGATTTTTTCATATGTAGTACATGTAACAACGCTTTACCTACAAAAGAAAACCTACACAAGAGAAAGATTTTACTTGAACAAGAATGTCCTCTCTGCGGCCAAGGTCCACATTTTATTCACTGTCCCTGGACAAAGGCAGTATGGTCGAATCAGAGAATTGCAGCCAACACTTCTCCAGAAATCAGCAATCAAATGAATAAATGGATATGGGAGAATCTCACCATAAAGGGAAGCCTACAAGCCAAAGCCGAGTTCGCCGAAGCTATTTGGAGAATATTGAAGGCTCAGAACAGTCAGGTCTTCAAAGGAAAAAAAATCCCAACGCGAGCTTAATAACCGAAGAATCCATACTCTCGACACAACTACAATTGGAACAGGGGAAGAATAACACTTACCAAGCAGATGAAGAGCCCTCGGCAGATGTGCAAACGAGTGGACTTCCTTCAGTAGCAAAATCAGCAAAACCACCAAGTGACTTTCTCTACAAGATCTCAGTGAATAGCGCATGGACCAGCTTGGAACTTGAGGGATCAGCAGCGAGGGTGAGCAAAAATAGAGAGGGAGTCCTCCTCGACGGATTTGCAAAACGGATTTCCACCCCTTCCGTGCTCGTGGCCGAAACCCCAGTGATCCGCAAGGCACTGAACTGGTGGAAAGAAAACAGAGCCGCATGAAGTGAACGAGCTAAAGGAAGTCTTCCACATGATCTGCACATGCACGGTCAAAGTGAAGTGAGCACGCTCTTAACGTCCAACAGCTTGTCAGCTGTAGAATGTATATGGGGCCAGGCTGAAGCACCATGGGCCGCGCGTTCTGTCATCCAAGGCTGCAGGGACTTGCTGGGCCAGCTTAAAGAAATTCATCTATGTTTTGAACCAAGAGACTATAACCAAGCCGCCAATTGGGTCACTAAGACACATTGAACCGACTCGGTCCTAACAAACTGGATTTTAAATCCCCATCATCCTCTTTGGTTAATTTTATGTTTGGACTTCAAATCTTTTTGTAACCCATCAATCTCAAGCTAGTAATGAAATATCATTAATTTTGGACCAAAAAAAAAAAGTCAACATACTATCAGCCTTCTTTCAAATATTTAAAAAAGAAAAAAAAATCAAGAATATCATCACGAGGACATATGAAAGCAATACAGTCATATATGTCCCCTTGGGTGATTGGGTGAGAGACTTTGTAAGATCAAAATGTATGCAATTCAAAACAAAACCAATCTAGCTAGCCCTAATAAGCCAACAAAGCACAAATGAAGGTCCTAAGCTGGAATTGTCAAGGGTTGGGTACTCCCTTGACAATTCGGCACCTTAGAGCCCTAGTAGCTCATGAAAACCCAGCTTGGTTTTCCTTATGGAAACCAAAAACAGAGAAAACATGGTTCACTGAGTAAGAAAAAGCTTAGGTTTTAAGCATTCTATTATTATAAATCCAATTTAAATAGCGGGAGGATTTGCTCTTATGTGGGGCAATGAAGTTGAAGTGGAATTGAAAGGAAGCTCTAGGAAACTTATCGATATTATTTGCAAAGTCCTTAGTAGTCAACAATCAATGAGGATATCTTTCCTACATGCTTCCATCATATTTTAGGAGAGGCTACGCTTATGGCAACCTTTGCATTCAATCAATTACTCTAACAATCTTCATTGGCTTTGCATAGGAGATTTTAATGAAGTGCTATATCAATAGGAGAAGGTTGGCCGAAGGGAGGCGGCTAGATATAGAATGGTGGCCTTTCATGAATTTCTTGACTTTTGTTCCTTAATGGATATGGTAAGTAAGGGATGCACATATACATGGACCAACAATCGAGAAGCAAGCGAGCTAGTGAAGAAATGGCTTGACAGGGCCCTATGTAATCCAGCATGGAGAGTTCAATTTCGGAATGCAGAAGTCTTTGTATTACCCGCAATTGGCTCGGATCATTGCCCATTGATTTTAACCTTGGAGCCCAACACAACGAATAGAAGGAGAATGTTCAGGTTTGAGGCATTTTGGCTTGATGAATATGAATGCAAAGAAGTCATCCGAGAAGCTTAGGGAAAAGATAGAAGCAATCTTTTGAACATAGCAAGGAAATCAAGAAGGGTGGTTGCTAAGTTATGGAAGTGGAGCAGGAAAAGATTCAAAAATGCACCTCAACAAATTGAAAGTCTAAGAAAGAGACTCATGGAGCTGATGAATAGTGAAGATGCCGATTCCAACAAAGCGGAGTATAGAGAAATTGTAGAAATTATTGGTAGATTGTGGAGGCAAGAAGAAATGTATTGGTGCATGCATTCTATGATTAATTGGTTGAAATGGGGCAACCACAACACAAAATTTTTCATGCCACAACGGTCCTAAGAAGACAAAGAAATAGAATAACCATGCTCAGGCTCAAAGATAACACGTGGGGTAGAGATCCTTCTATCCTTAAATATCATATAAGGGGCTTCTATCAATCATTGTATACTTCGATGGGAAATAGAAATTATCGGCCTATTTTAGATTAATGCAAGCAAAGGGTCAATGAAGAAATGAATGCGGAACTGATAAGGCCAGTGTCAAGGGAGGAAGTTAAAGTTGTAGTCTTTCAAATGGGTGCTACAAAAGCTCTGGGACTAGATGGGCCAAATGGTTTATTTTATCAAAGCCAATGGCCATTGATCCACGAAGTTATATTCCAAATGGTCAACTCATTTTTCAGCCAAGGTATGTTCGACCCTGAGCAAAATCAAACTCATATCACACTCATCCCCAAAGTTACAAATCCTGAAGACATTACCCAATATTGGCCTATTAGTCTTTGCAATTTTAATTATAAGATTATAGCAAAAGTGATGGCAAATAGACTAAAACCTCTCCTCCCGAATATTGTTTCACAAGAACAAAGTGCCTTCATGAGTAACCATCAAATTCAAGATAACATCTTCATAGTCCAAGAGGTTTTATATCAGCTAAGGGTTCAAAAAAGGAAGCGGAAGTTCCAGGCGGTCCTACTAGATATACAAAAGGCCTATGATAGAGTAGAATGAGATTTTTTGACCAAGCATATGCTGAAACTTGGTTTCTATGAAAAATGGGTCCTCCTAGTCAAAACATGTATCTAATCGGTCTCATTTTGTGTAAGAGTTAATGGAGAACCCTCAACCTCGTTCTCCTCATCTCGAGGCATTAGACAAGGAGACCCACGTTCCCCCTATCTTTTCATCATTATGGCAAATGCCCTATCCTCACTTATGCTGAAAGCCATCGAAGACAAAACCATCTAGGGTATTCTTTTGAACCCTGCCTGTTTCATACTATCACATCTCTTGTTTGCGGATGATGCCATCTTTTTCTTAAAGGGCTCAATTATGGAAGCTCAAAATCTGGCTAATCTTCCGAACCAGTATTGTTTTGCCATGGGTCAAGCTATAAATCTCAACAAGTTAGGTATTTTCTTTGGGAATGATTGCCCCTACAACTTAAAAGCAAATCTAGCGACTGAATTGAGAGTTCTTATAATGGAGAAAAACAAGGAAGTACCTAGGGATACCTTCCGATTGGGGCCAAACTAAAAAAACAACTGTTCGCTTGGGTCCTAGCAAAGGTGGATAGCAAATTGGAGGGTTGGAAAGAAAAGTTGATATCAAAGATAGGGAAAGAGATTTTAATCAAAACGGTCATCCAAGCATTATCGAAATATGCCATGTCAATCTTTAAAATGCCCATATCCATTTGTAAAGCAATTGAGCAACGAATCTCAAATTCTAGTGGAAACAAAGTGTTGAAAAGAAAGGCATTCACTAAAAAAGTTGGGAAGTGCTGAAAACTAGGAAGGATTGTAGAGGACTTAGGTTCAGAGATCTTGCAGATTTTAACAGGGCCATGTTGGGGAAACAAGCCTAAGGGATGATCAATGCCCCAGATGCCCTATGGAGTGAAATTTTGAGGAGCCTATACTTTCCCATAAATGACTTCTTGAATGCCAAAAAAGGCCATAATCCTTCTTGGGGATGGCAAAGCCTCCTAGTAGGTCGGGATGTTATTGAACCAGATATAAGATGGGAAATTGGTGATGGGAACAATGTCAGAATTAGAGAGGACACATGGCTACCCTCGAGTAAGATAGGAGGCCCTCCAAATCAAAACGACCCTTAGTTTGTTGCTGAACTAATAGATTTTTCAGCAAGCAAATGGGATGAATAGAAACTTCAGCTATTGTTTGAGGACAGAGTAGTTATAGAAATTTTAGCTACTCCCCTTCACTTGAACCTAGGACATGACAAGTTGCTATGGACAGCAAACAATTCGGGAGAATATAAGGTAAAGAGCGAATACAACAGAGTCAGAAATTAGAATAATTGCCATCCACAAGCCCAATTATCTACGTCATACCAGATCCCGAAAGCCTAATGGACTGAAATATGGAAGCTAAAAACATATCCCAAAATCAAATTTCTTATATAAAGCATATGTAACAATGCATTGCCTACCAAGGAGTATTTATTCAAGAGGATGATGGTACCTGAGCCTAATTGCGCAATATGCGGCCAACAACCGGAGACAATGGAACGCCTCTTCCTACTGTGCAGTTGGACAAGAGACATGTAGTTAGACCCCGGATTAGTATAAGACATCTCCCCAATGGAAATCACACGCATAGACAAATGGGTGTCGAATAGTCTTACCTTAAATGCTGACTACCAGGAGAAAGCGTTTGTTGTTGAAGTACTGTGGCAAATTTGGAAGGCGAGGAATGCTATGGTCTTTCGAGCTCAACCGCCACAACCAAGATCAATCCTAGAGGAAGCTATCCTAAAATCTCGTCTTTACTGAAAATGGCACCTGCACAAAGAAGTCCCGAACATCAACAAACATTCACAACCCAAACCATGGACGTAAACAAAGAACAAGATCTGGAAAATAAACATGGACAACTCTTGGTGTAGCTCGTCCATGATTGGATCGGTGGCTGTGATCTGTAGAAACGAGAATGGTGTTCTCGTTGATGCTCTTGCGAAGCCGATCCATGCTACTTCGGCTCCGGTGGCGGAAACCCTAGCCATGAGAGAGGAGCTGCTATGGTTGAAGAAGATGTTGGATGCATGAACCCCACGAACTGAGTTCAATTCAGTTTCTGACTTGTACTTTCTCTTTGCCTCCAACAATTTAGTGGTTGTTGAAAGCATTATGGGATAGAGGGAAGCCCCATGGGCTGCCAAGTCCCTCATAAGTGATTGCACTTTTCTATTGGGCCTTCATCCTCAAGCCCAGCTTATCTTTTAGCCCAGAGATGCCAACCAAGTGGCTGATTAGGTAGCGAGGGCCCACCGAACTGGCTCCCTTCCACCAAGTTGGATTGATAATCCTCCCCACCCACCTCGCTTAATCCTATGCTTAGATGTTGAATTTACTTATTATCCGTTTTTTGGCAAGTAATGAAAGCTACTAATTTCGATCAAAAAACAAAAAACAAAACAAAACCGATCAGAAGTTCACTCATGACGTGAATTAAACTAGTGACCACATAAAAATACATGATTCTAGTGTTAAATTCTAGACTAATTATATGATTCACTAGTTTAAAAAAATTAAATGTGCACGCTAAAGAAAATCTGTCATTTTAATGTACGAGATTATGCAATTTTGGTCGGCCTTTCTTAATCATTCATCTCGATCCGGTCGGGCCGGCAATGCAACAGCCGGATCCGGTCCATCAGATTATTACAGACGAAACTCGGTCTCCGACGCGGCAACACCTCATTGGCCAGATTCCAAAAACTGACGTGGCCTCGCTGGAACATTATACATATACACACCCGGACGCGCCTCCGTCGAAATTCCCATTTCACCCCTGTCGTCACCGCCGTCGACCGCCACCGCCACGCGCCTCCGCCACGCGCCGCCGCTCCTCGACCACCATGCGCGATCCGGGTCGCAGCCTCCTCGTCCCCGTCCTCCTCCTTCTCTCCCTCTACCCGCTCTCCCTCACCGCCCGCCCCTTCTTCCTCATCCTCACCCAGGAGGACCTCAAGGACGTCGCCGCCGCCTCCCCGGACGAGCTCCTCGACTCCGCCGACTGGGATGAGTTCGGCGACTCCGAGTCCCGGCCCGAGGAGGAGCTCGACCCCGGCTCCTGGCGCCCGATGTTCGAGTCCGGCGAGCCCCTCGCCGCCGGATCCGAGCCGGAGGGGCTCTACTACTCCGGCGTGTCGAAGATGATGGCCGCCGCCAGCTCCGGGGAGGGGCGGCTGATGGAGGAGGCCGTGTCGGAGTTCGAGGCCAGCGCCGCCGTGGGGTACGCGCACGCGCAGTCCGCGCTAGGGTTTCTCCACGGGATGGGGCAGATGAGGGACAGGAGCAAGGGCAAGGCGTTCCTGTACCACCATTTCGCTGCCGAGGGAGGAAATATGCAGTCCAAGATGGCGCTTGCTTACACTTTTATGCGCCAAGATGTGAGTATTCAGCTCCGTTGTTAGAATTACATGTCATTATCACCCATCAGTAGATGATCCATCGTCAATGTGGATTCGACATAGACTTTCATTTGCATTCGCTGTAGATGGCGTTACTAATTTGACGTTTTAAGGCTTATGGTGTCTTACATTTCAAAGAGCAGATTACAAGTTAAATTTGATGTTTGGACAAGAAGTTTGTAAGCTTTCCTTTACGATTCTCACCATGATCCCATTTCTGTTATTTAGTAATCCTGGAAATGTAGGAGAATGAATTTGTTTATCCGTGTGTTGTGGGAAGAATTTGGACACTGAAGGAAGCAGTAGAATTGGTGGTTTTAAGATGGTTGTTAATTAACTCGATGAGCTGACCCTTATTGTAATGTGGTTACAGATGTATGAAAAAGCAGTCAAGCTGTATGCCGAGTTAGCAGAGGTAGCTGTAAATAGCTTTTTAATCACGAAGGATTCTCCCGTCATAGAACCGATTAGGATTCACAATGGAGCTGAGGAGAATAAAGAAGCTCTGAGGAAGTCCCGAGGTGAGGACGATGAGGACTTCCAGATATTGGAGTACCAGGCACAGAAGGGGAATGCAATTGCAATGTACAAAGTGGGGTTGTTCTATTATTTTGGGCTGAGAGGATTGAGGCGTGACCATATGAAAGCGTTGTCATGGTTTCTAAAGGCTGTGGACAAGGGCGAGCCGAGGTCAATGGAACTTCTTGGGGAGATATATGCTAGGGGTGCTGGAGTTGAGAGGAACTATACAAAGGCTTTCGAGTGGCTAAAGCTTGCCTCCAGACAGCAGCTTTACTCGGCTTATAATGGAATGGGCTATCTATATGTCAAAGGTTACGGGGTGGAAAAGAAGAACTACACTAAGGTAAATGGGATTGATTGTTTTATAAGTGGGTTCGTGTTAATGCTTCCATTTTATATGAAAGTTGGATCTCGGTTATACTTTGTAAAGATGTCACTTTTTGGAAATTTTAGTTTTATTGCCTTGTCTCCCATGCCATGACTGCTTTGACTCTTCTTTTCCTCAGCACATTCGATGTAGTCAAGGTCTTCTCATTAACTCAGTTTGTCTCTCTTGGATCACAACATTGTTTGTTAATCTGATGACTCTCTCTGTTATAATTAAATTTTCTTGGAACACACACTAATATGAATTCCTGATTTGAGGCCTCTAACCTTTGACGTTATGAACTTCCCATATGCCCGTTTTTACGTTTCCTTTAAATTTGTCCTTCCTCAGGCAATTGCTCTCTGATTCTTGAGTTAGGTACGTTACGATAATTTTAGCAGGTGCCAAGCAAATTTTTGTATGTCATCACTAGAATAAGTACTGTGAGATTTACTATTTATTCGATGACAACAATATTTCCTGATTTTTTTCTTCTTATTAACTCGTGAAATCCTTGTTCCTGTGACTTGATATTCATTTTCCTAGGCTTGTTCATTTAGTGCATTTGATTCGATTTGGCAAATGAGACATCGCTTCATAAAGAACCAACTTCTGGGCACTAGGTTTTTCCTGTCTATGTTCACAGTCCTTATAGTAAATGGTAGTGATGAGATCAATTACGTAGTATTTGCCACAGACTTATTGTAATTAATTGCAGGCAAAGGAGTACTTTGAGAAAGCTGCTAACAACGACGAGGCTGGTGGGTACTATAACCTGGGGGTGATGTATCTTAAAGGCATTGGGGTGAATAGAGATGTGAAGCTGGCGTGCAAGTACTTCATATCAGCTGCCAATGCAGGCCAACCAAAGGCATTCTACCAGCTAGCAAAAATGTTCCATACAGGTGTCGGGCTCAAGAAAAATCTTGCCACGGTAAAGCCAAACTACTTTCATTTGTGTGTTTGCAACTGTCTTTCCATACATCATGCATTGATATGTATGTAATATGTGTATCTTGTAAAATTGGTGGATATGCATGCATGTGTATCCTATCTTCACTTTTTGCTTAGTAACCCATGAAGATTGCGATGCCATACTAATCTTGTATTTATGTAAGGTAATATATATTGGGTTGAACAGCTGTAAGCTTAATATTTTTTTCAGGCTACTGCATTGTATAAGCTAGTTGCAGAGAGGGGACCATGGGGCTCTTTGTCAAGATGGGCCCTTGAATCATATTTAAAAGGCGATGTGGGCAAGGCATTCCTCTTGTACTCAAGGATGGCTGAGTTGGGCTATGAGGTGGCACAAAGTAATGCTGCATGGATTCTTGACAAGTTTGGTGAGCGCAGCATGTGCATGGGGGAAGCAGGGTTTTGCACAGATGCAGAACGACACCAACGATCACATTATTTATGGTGGCAAGCTTCCGAGCAAGGAAATGAGCATGCTGCTTTGCTGATCGGAGATGCATACTATTATGGACGGGTATGTATTTTCAATGGATTGAATATTGGAAAGGAAAAATAAATAAATTTGTCTTTGTGGACTCTCTAGCCTCTTGATGGAGTACTTCAGGTCTACAGACTTGGATCTCACTTGAGTTGCCTCAGCTCCAATTGAGCCTAATTTTTTGTGTCTTCTCTTAGGGTACTGAAAGAGATTATGAACGTGCGGCAGAGGCTTACATGCATGCGAAATCCCAAGCTAATGCACAAGCTATGTTCAATCTTGGTTATATGCATGAACATGGCCAGGGTCTTCCTTTTGATCTTCATTTAGCAAAACGCTATTATGATCAAGCCCTTGAGAGAGAACCTGCTGCAAAACTGCCCGTTTCACTGGCCCTTGCAAGCTTATGGATACGGAAGAACTACGCCAACGGCTTCCTGGTTCTCTCTCTCTCTCTCTCTCTCTCTCTCTCTCTGTGCCTGTGTTGTTTTTCTTTAATTCAGAAAATATGGGTAGGCAAGAGTTAATACTGCTTCAAGGAGGATTTGTTGCATCCATGTTTGGCCCATCATTTTTATGTTCCATATACATAGATGGCCTTGAAGAATTGCATCTACGCAAGTTCATACTTCATTTTCTGGTTTCTTCCCTAGTTTTTCCAGAGCCACTAAATTAGCAAGCTTTAACTCTGGATTTCATAGGAAAGTGACGAGGAAGACTTAAATCACCCCTTTGATTAACTCCATAAAATTGTTGGGTACGACAATAATACCTATTGAACTAGTATGTGCTGATAGTTGGTTATGGAGACAGAGCTAGCTGATTATTTAATGTTCCTCTTGTTCCGAGCATCTAAGTCTGAATGATTCATATAGTGGTTGGTTTTCTTTACAGGTCAATTTGATTGATTCACTGCCTGAGGCTTATCCGAAGGTGGAAGCATGGGTAGAAGACGTGATTTTGGAAGAAGGGAATGCCACAATACTCACGCTCTTTGTCTGTCTCCTCACAGTCTTGTATCTCCGTGAGCGGCAGCGCAGGCAGGCCCCTGCAGTTGTCGGTGAGGCTGGAGGGCAACAGCAACCAATTGAACCTGTTGTTCCTGGAATCAATTAATTGCTGCTGTCACGTCCATTTCCTGTACCCATGAGGTTCACATTAGCTCTCAAGGTGGCAACATGTGGGGTTTTCCATCATGTTTGTATAGCTGATTGTTTTCCTTTTTGTTCATTTGATGGTATCAAATTTTTGTTTACTGAACACTGTAACATAGAGAGAGTAGGTAGGAAGAGGAAACTTACGAAATAAGAGTTTATCTTTTCTTCTTCATGATTGACACAAATGTATTCTTAAATAGTATACTTAGAATGCCAATTTCAGCAGTACAAGACAGAAAAGGTCCGTCAGTGTCTGCTATTTTTCAGGGTAATAATAATTAGGGTAAGTGCTTCTGTTCACCCTTGTACTTTGAAACATAAAACTGAAGGCGATTGCAGATTCTGAAAATACGGACGTCATGACCTGCTTCAACTTCAAACCACGTATGTCTTTCCAAAAAGACGAATTTTCTCAATCTCAAGTCTTTTGTCTTCCAACTCTCCGGAGAGCTCTCTTTTGCATTGTCGGAAAGCATGTGTACAATCTTCCTCATCTCACAACCACAGCAACCCAATAAATAGAAAGACTGTTAAGCCAGTGTTGTAGGATTTTAAATCAATTTGTTGGTAAAAGCACAAGCACAAAATGCTTGAGATGCATTAAGAAATCCAATAGTTATTACCATTGCCTCAACAGTGAAGCCTCGACTAAGAGCTGAAAGTTGATCCCAAAAGGTAGAAAGAAAGGGGAATAAAACCCAAAAGAGCATAATACTCTTACAGACACTGCTAACCCTCTTTATTAAGGGGTTCAGATATTTACATATTTACATCTTTACTATACCGTACAATATACTGAATAAGATCAAGCCTTAACCCACCAGCTTGGTGTCAAAAATTCGATACCGACGGCTTCCCCAAACATCACTTTCGTTAAGGTAGTAAGATTTGAGACAGCAAAAGACCCAGGGTGGGTTTCTGTCTGTATACTCAGTTCCCTTGCTGTCGTCATCTTCATTTAATCCGAGTAGCTTGTTCATCCTCCTCTTCAAAACACAAGTAGAAGGATGACCATCAAAAAAGTTTTCCTACAACAGGATGACAATAAAATGGTGTCAAGTTCCATACACCTATAGTTTTAACCAATTCATAGAACAAGATCAGGTAGCCTAAGCTAAGAATATGACAGGTCATCGGGCAAAGAAGAAAATTCCATAACAGCAAAGACCAAGGTTATAAGCAATTCCAGCATAGGAGTCTATTAACACATAACTACCTCACCTTTATAGAAAACTTTTAGTTTACCAAGAAGGATTGGTCTCTCATGCAGTGGAGATACTAAACATATAAAAGACTCTTGCTTTGAAAGGTGTCATGCTATTGGGGTCGGAGTTATAGACCTAGCTTGCTAAAGGAGAAAAGACCAAAAAGAAGGTAGCAGGAAATGCTCTGAGATGTCACCAGCAATATTAACCTATAAAAAAAAAAAAAAAAAAAATGCAATCCTGGTGGAAATCTCTTGTACTCTCCCTAAGTTAACTTTTTCCTTTTTCCAGTCAAGCTCTCTGCACAAAGGACTTCGACTTGACTAAAGATAATGAGGCCTACTTGCGAAGATAAAACCCTTAATTTTCTTCTTGGGCTAGTCAGGGAAACTTTCACATGCAGAAACGAAAGCAATAATCAAAATAGATGGCTACCAAAGAAATTTTGTTTCACTTCAAAATCATACCCCATCTTCAGCATACAGAAATACATGTACTCGAGCAGTTGGATCTTCGATAGTCAGCCTAACCCTATATGTCCCAGCAGGAGAAAGGAAGTTCTCAGCTTCGCATGGAAATGCTGCCACAACTCGTATCACACACTTAAACTTGGCAGTAACCTGGAAAGATAAATTTCTGCTTAGGAGTAAGCACGCACCTTTTTTAATATGAGTTTACATTTTCCACGCAACAATAAGTCTCAAGCAGCTCTTCAAAGTGAGGCATAAACTCCAAGTCCCATGCTAAAACCGTGCAGAAATTAACAACATAGAACTTGATCTAGATCTTTTTGCTAATCCATACTAGATGATATAGATAATCAGCAATTGGGGATTCAAGTGCAAGGATTTTCTTTTTTCAAATTGATCTGTGATAAGTGAGATGAGAAAGTGAAGTGTTTCCATAAGAAGCTATTGATTAATATGTCACAACACAGGAAAAGTGCTGCATTAATATCTACATCCTTCTGAAAAAACAATTTAGCAAGATGACACTAGGCAGCATTATAGGAGGACAAAATTTAATCAATGGGCGAGGCCATGCATAGAAGCAAGCATCTCCTTATGTAGAATATGATCAATGATAGAAAGGGAAAAATCAATAGACTATCCTTGACAATTCTTCAATTAAACCTGACTTCTAACTCATGAGTTTGACTTGTCTACACAGCGTTTGCAGTGACTAAAGCAGTTAGTTGTCACCTCAGAGCGACTTAAAAGATTCTAGGCAGCTTTCAAAGAATTGTATCTTCAACAAGCAACTTAGTTCTTCACGAGGATAGAACTTATAGAACTGCATAATTTACCTCAGGATAGGTGAGAACATCCCTTAATGTAACAGGCGGCACGTGATCATGCTCAACCTCTGATAGAGTAAAATTCATCAAGATTATGGATGAACAGACTTCATAATTACAGGAGCTGTAAAGTAAAAAATGGAAATTCCTGATTCAGACAAACATCAGGAATTTAAGTTGATGAATCAATCAAACAGAAAGCATCCTGCATTAAGTAAAAATAAATGAGTTCTACACATCTTTGCTGATATGATGACTCTGCAATCTTCTATAGCGTCAATACCACCATTCACTATAGTAAATAGATACTTTTTGCTTAGGGAAAAGACAGGGCCCTGCTTTGTTTGACTTTAAGTCATTAACTTTGGGATCATTAAAAGCTAAAACATGGGCATCTCTGTAAATTTGAGGTTTTTAACAATTTAGATCTGATTCACTCTCTTAAAAAAAACAGGTGAAAGTTAAAAGCAAAAGCCTCACCAAACACCCACAAAAATCTCTTTTTTTGTCCAGGCCATAACGGAAAAGACAAGTTAATTGGTGATTATATAATTGCAGACACGTTGAAACCAGTGTAGTAGAATTCTTCATCCAAGTACAAAAGCAGCTGCAGCACACCAGCAGAGGGCTAGACAGTATATCATGGGAGAACAATCTTTCTATGGATGTCAAATGGTGTATGCCTGTAATCCTAAAATGGGGTCATAGTCACAGTAGGCCACAAAAAAGAGATCGAACCTGTAACTGTCGATGGTGAAGGAAAGCAAGACCACGGCATGCGACCCCATTTCTCTGACAATCGTTCTTCATAACACCTGAATTATGGAAGGTAATTGAGGAGTTAACCTAAAATCAGCCAAAAGAAAACCTTTAAATTGTCATTTTCTGTGTTGACCTTTGGCACCCCAACACGTAGCGGTACTCCTTAGGCACATAACGAAGTTTTGTGAAGGGCATCAAGACACCGCGCCAAAGCCCTGCATGGACTTCGCAGATGATGTTGAGAAAGTTTAACCACATGCCAGTCTTTAAGAAACCAAGACCAAGATTCTTGTTGCCTTCACCCAACACCACCATCAAGACACTCCCAACAGAGGGAAAGGTACAGAGCACGTCTCTAGGCAGTGGCTCTTTTTCCAATTGCAAAGGAAGTGGATTGTCCATCTCATCAGTCATCCTGTGTTTCGCAAAGGACGTAAATGACTCTGGTCCGAAAGCACCAAAAGAATAAATATCTTGTGAGTGATTCAAACATCTTTTAGTGTCATTAAATCCGTAAATTTGCCCCATTATGTGCAAAGGGAATGCCTTGAAACTAGATCTAGATCGCCAAGGCATACTGGTTTACTTTATTTCTTTATCAGTAATTATGAGTATATTAGTTAAAGAAACTGTTCATATACATCATTAAATATACATGATGTGCATTTTACTTAATTTTTTTTCTGGCCAGAAGGTTAAAAAACCTGCCTGGCACTTTTATCTTTTTATATAGAAAGTGAACCAAAATGCACACTTACGTCCCTACCTGAGAGCTATCATTATTCGATTCAGCCTCATTGCCAATAATGAAAACATTCACTTTGTTTATTTCGGGGCTGCATGGTAATGTTCTTTTTTTTTGTTTATGAACAGAAATTTTGTTTTTTTGTTCCCGGAACAAAAAAAGAATAGAAACGCGTTTGTTTGCGTTTTTGTTCAAAATCTGTTTTTTTATTCCCGGAACAAAAAAAGAACGGAAATGAGAAACAAAAAAAAGTTGTTTCTTGTTCCAGAAACACTTTTGAAGAAACACTTCTCTCTTCTCTTTTCTTCTTCTTTTCTTCTTCTTTTTTCTTTGGCCGGTCGCCAGCCTCAGCCATGGCCAGCGACCGGCCGTCGAGGGCCGGCGACGCCGTCGTGGGTCGACGACCTCGCCGGAGCGTCGCCGGCCCCGGCGAGGCCAAGCTCGCCCATCCAAGGCAAGGCCGAGTGTCGCCGGCGCGGGCGAGGCTCGGCCTCGCCGTGGCTGGGCGAGGCTGCCAGCCCCCGTCGGCCGGTTGCGGGAGGCCGGCGACCGGCTAAAAGAAGAAAAAAATAAAAAAGAAAGGAAAAATAAAATAAAAACATTAAAAAATTAAAAGAAACAAAAAAAGAATAAATATACCAAACATATTTTTATTCATTTTTTATTCCCGAACAAGTTTATCAAACGTATTCTTTTGTTCAAAAACTATTCCCCGAACAGAAATAGTTTTTTCTATTTTTGTTCCCTGGAACAATTTTTGAACAGAAACACAAACAAACAGCCCCTTCATGACCAAGTTTTATGACAATCCCATTTCTCAAATTCATTGGATGCGTTGTAAAATACTATATGGCCAATAATGGCAGACAGGAAGGGAATAATGTCCAACATTACAGCTTATAGTTGATCTTCAACAAAATGACAGACAAACCACAACAGTCTACAAGGGAAAAGAATCCCACTATGAATGTTCCTCAGGGCACTTGACTATCCTATAACCCCACCCAACTACTAAGTCCAAGGTGTTTTACAAATTTTGAAAATTCAACTTTCACCAACAATTAAAAGAAGAAAAAAATGAACAAAGTTGACTCACTTCGTCTGAATTTTTTTACTGGGGGCATCAGTTCCATCCCAAACATAGATAACCCACTCCTTTTCTGCAACCTTGTGTATGTGAAGAATCTGAGGAAGCAACAGATAGATAGCATGACCGTCTTGAAATCACAGTACAATGACAAATCCCTGAAATTTCCCAAGAAGCTATGACAGTGGCTCAAAATTACTGTAACTGATATTTTAAACATATTAAATGCTGATAATGACGACGAAATGAGGACATGTTGATTACCTTCAAAATAAGACTTAGGCGTTGACCTTCCTTGATCTCTCTTAAAAATTGGAAATCATTCGGATCTACAAAGCACATGTAGAATTGGAATAACTTGTCTTAGGATAACCAGCAAAGAATAAGTTTAACATTGCCACAAGTATAGGGTACTATTAGCATGCTCACCAAACAAAAGAAGTAATGGATCCTTTTACAAAAACTGACAATGACTGAGCCTTAACATACTATCTAGCTATATGAATTTATTTACACCATTGCACGTGATTTTGTATCACACTTGTCATAAGATCTACAAAATTTAAATTTTTATAACTGTCCGTTGCCTCTTCCATCTGCTTCATGTCCCACGTGAATGTGAAATGCAACAAAAAGTCTTCAGATAGTTCTCAAAGAACAAGGGTTGAGTAGAAATGGTCAGCATATGTATTTGCTCTGGAGTAGAACCACTTAGAATACTCTAAAAAATGCTTTCAGCAATACAAAGTCTTTGTTTGAAGAGATTGACACTTGACTACAGGACTTCCAATGCATCCTTAGAATGATTGCATCAAGGGGGGAAAGAGAAGTGATGATGTAGAGCTTCTTACATGCAGAATTCTGTTGTCAACAAATGAAGAATCTTTTACCTAAAAATTTCAATTTTTTGAGATATTTTAAATAATGTACTATAACCAACTTGACAAAATCTTCCATCCCAATCTTGAAAGAAATCTTTTAAACCATTCACACCACCATGTGAAAGCTGTACATCAACTTCAGGAAAATTGCCAAATTCTGCTCTCCACATTTGTCTGAATATTTATATAAACGCAGTTGAAACATGAATTATTCTCACCTTCTCTCTGTCCTTGAGCAGAATTTCCCGTGTTTAGCATACCAAAGAGAAAAACACTATTGTAAACACAAAATAACAAACCAAGATACATAGCCTTAAGGGTGATTACCTGTATTGAGCTGAAAACCAGTCAACCACTTTCTAAGGTCTGCTATGAACTTCTTGTCCAGTTCTCTGGTTCGAAATCTTGCAGAAACTTGATAAGGACTGAAGTCTCCACTACTTATGCCCTCATATAAAGCAAATGAAGAGAATTTCTTATTGAAGAAAGCATATACTTCGCGTTCATGTGTTTTCATCTGCAGAAATGAAAGGAGGGTATCGTGCTCTTTAAAATGGTGTAAAGAATTTCGGCATAACCACTTTAACTCAACCTCAAAGACCCAGTGTCTGTCATGGATGGGAAGCTCAAAACACTGTCTCAGACTTGCAGAAGGAACATACTTCTAGACTAGATATATAAGTTAACTCCCTAATTATTTCAAGTGCAATACATAGCATTTGAAGCAAGTAACTGTCGGAAATACCACGACATGAGAGAGCAGGATTATATCTCCTGGTGAGGCAACTACAGGAAGCTTCTCTACGCTCTCAGCGAAGAAGTTGACTGAAATTCCAGGATCCGAATAGGACTCATCAGCTATTTTTAGCGAGATAAAGAAATCTGCAATGAAATATGAATACATCCGATAAAAACGCCTGGAAAAATACAGAAAGGTCCAATGAAAATATAGAAGTAAGTTCCCATTGATAAAATCATCACATTGATCAGGATGCACGGACGAGAAACTAATAAAACAAAACAAGAACTCCAATACGTGTAATGTACAGTTCCAAACAGTCTCAGTGCCACCATCGCCTCATCATTGTTGAGCACAGTGCACCATTCGAACTAAAAAGCCAAACATCACACTTGCAAGCCGATCGGAATTTGGAGAAAAAAGAACGCCGGGCACACCCTCACCACACGGAACGAGACATATCACCTCGTTTCCATATCCGGGAGTACGTAAATTTTAATTGCTCCGACACATCATCAAAGACCATCTTTCCAAAATGCTAAATTTAGAGCAACGAAGGAAGCCCCATTCCATATCGAACCGAATCGAGGTCGTAAACCATCAAAACAACCTTTACAGCATTACCCAAGCATAGATTCAGAAGGTGAGCGAAGGACCCAAAAAAAAAAAAACTGGCTCAGACGACAACCTTTTATGAGATTTATCATCAACCTACTACCCGACCTCACGGTAGCAGCCGTAAGTCCGGCCTTTTTTGTCATCATTGCCAGCAGAAGAGGCCATAAAAAAGAAAAAGAAAAGGCAAACCCTCTCTCTCTCTCTCTAGAAACTGCGAAGCAGGAAGAGAAGGGTAGAGAGAGAGAGAGAGAGAGAGAGGGAGATGTTACCGGTGCCTTTGCTTTTCTTGGGGAGGCCGAGCTCGAGGACGACGCCGACCAAGTTCACTCTTTGGTTGAGGCAGGAGACGGCGTCACTCAGCTTCAGGAACTTGTAGTCGTCTCTCTCCTCCATCTCTCTCTCTCTCTCTCTCTCTCTCTCTCTCTCTCTCTGTGCTGCTGCAACTCTCGCTGGGATAAAACCCTAATGGGGTTTGGCGCACAAAGTTCGTCTTTTTGAATTTGGGGGGAGGATGCTTTGCTAGGGTTTCTGTTTTCGGTTTTTATTTTATTTTTTTAAATACGCTGGAATGAATTATCCAGCATGAGATTGATTAGCATTTATTTGATGGTATGAAGAATCATTTTGTGTTGATGTGATAAGTTCACCCATACAATTTATACATAAAAATTTGTTCCTTTTTATCAGGTTCATAGACCTTAACACTATTTTCATATTATCTATTTTTCGATTGGTGCCTGTACCATATTTGAGTACTTAATTAGAATGTGGCAAATCCCAAATTGGGTCTTCATTTCCGTTTTCATTTCGATCAAACCAAACGTTTGAGTAGAAAATTAAGAAAAATTGTGTTGGCGAATTTTTTTGCTATTAGTCAAAAATCAATATTGGAGCCGAACCCAGAAGGCAGGCCTAAAATATTGCTCAAACCTACCCATCCCATAAAGTTTATCCGTAACTTTTTGAGCCAAAATTTTTCATATGAGACTTTGGCCCAAATCCATCAATTTATCTCTAGGCCGAGCCGATTCCCAAAACAAACGCACTCTAAGGTTACTTTACAAATTTGGTTTGTAAACGGACGTGATGATATTATTATTGAAAGAGAAAATGGCCATGACATCACTTAATATGCTAAATTTTATAGACTATTCCAATAGAGCTACCATTACTCATTTGCTAGCACGCGCCCGCCAAAATGATTAGTACACACTCCTCAGAACATCGGGCCAAAATATGCAGTAGCTACCATGCTCGGCAGGCCATTCAGCGGATAAGATCCAATTTGTCAACTTATAATCGTCTCTTCTTTCATTTTACTCAAAATTTGGGAGATCACAGATTTACAGAACAGAATGAAAGTGAAAACTAATGCACACGGGAAGTAGCTTGCTCGAGATCCTGCCACGGAACTATTCCGAATGCCTTACTGAGATTTGGCTTATCGAGGGCTCCTCCATATTTGCTCCTCATACTCTGTCCTTGTCTCTTGGGGCCGCCTGTGGTTGCATTTTAGGCAGGACGCGTTCCTTCTGTAATTCAAGTAGTCGCACCTGTATAAAGCCATCAGCTATTTAGAAAAAGGTCCTCGAGCAGCCATTTAGGCGGGAAGGGGCACGATACAAGAGGGCAGAGAAACTCACGAAGGACATTCCCACTCTCCATGATTTAACTGCCTCTTGGGACGAGGCTCCTCACAGCGCAAGCATTTCCTTTTGCTTGCAAAGTTCATGAAACTGCACCTACAAACAGAGGAAGCACAATACATTGTTGTCAGACAATAACTATAGCAGGTCCGCACCATCTCTTAATCCCAGACATGATAAAGTTAAAAAGAGGGCCGCAAGATCTGAAGAACTCACTGTGGGCAATTCCAGTCACCCTTCTTCATTTCCACCTCATCGACACCAACCTTCTTTGGGCCCTGAGTTTTGCACTTTAGGCAATGCGCGTTTCTAGAAAAATTGACAAAATTACATCTGCAAAAGAAAATGTGAATGAGGGTCGCTCTAGCATATGTATGCAATGAATTGGAAATACTCACATTTCATTTGATTAAGCAACCAATGCATCCATGATCTTATTACTATCATAGGTGGATTTTGCATAAAATGTGTAAGGCAGCACTGAAGAACTAATTCTACCAGCCATTGTTGCTCATTTGAATAGTATGAAAAGCATCCTTAGGAAACTATAAATGAAGCATCAAAACCAAATGGTTATTTCAAGAATAAAAAGAGCCATTACATTTTATGTATAAGGTTGTAGGCAAGTCATTTAAGATGAAAAGTCCGGCTATGGTATGGGTTGATGCCTTAAATAAAGATCAACTTGACATTAAAACCATCACATATTCAAAATGGAACAAAATAAAAGAAGCTCAATCATGCCACTAGGGTATTTTGAAATTTGCAGCTTTTATATCATCAGCATTTCTTTTTCTAGAATGATCATTGTCTTTCCAGAAACATACTGCAAACCTAAGAAGATTCTTTCATAATCAATCTGATAATGTTTCCTTTTGTGGTCAAATCTAAATGCTTGATCAGATTACCTTTGCATTGACCCACTTGAGAGACTTTGAATACATTTTAGGAAATTAAACTCAACTGGACTAGAGATAAACAGCTCCACACGGCAAGACAATAAATTTCATCATAAACAGAAGGTGGTCTCTGGCTAATATCCTACGGTAGAATGGGATGCCCAAATGATTTCCTACGCTATGATACTTGCTTAGTCAAAATAATTCTTCTAAAAATCTTGACAATATTAGAAAATTAAGCAATAATTTTTAGGACATATCACTTATCTTCCCAGAATACTCATGAAAATCCTTGGAATATCTTAAACAGTAAGTGGCCTTAGTCAAGATTGTCTGCCCCATCTACATAAGGTTCACCCCAGAAAAAGAACCCAAGATCATAATCTAGCAATACCAACAAAAAGAAGTTCATTCATTCCCAACTTGTACTTGCCATTCAAGCATTTTTTAGTCGCTAAACTGACATATGGTAGTTCATTCATGTCCCAACTTGCACTTGCCCATTTAAGCATCTTTGTCACTAAAATCATTCAACCTATGTCTGTGATGCTTTTACTTCTTGGGAAGCATGAAGAACTACAGTGCCCCTATTCTCACAGTAGAGCAACCATGCACATCAATAAAAATCTCTAAGTCAGTGTCAGAGAATACAAAAGTATAGTGATGGGGTATTTACTCAGAAGCAAAGAAAAACATATAAATCAACTAGAATATGCTATAAATCAGATATAATTTTGATTAATGACCTCCACAAGATAATAGGCCATAATGAACAAAAACAGACAGCAGAACAAACAGAAGGACTTACTCAGGGCAAAGCCAATCTCCTTTCTTAATCTCAACATTATTCGTGTCAACTTGTTTGGGACCATCTTCCATACATTTTAAGCATCGAATATTTCTAGCAAAGTTCAAGAAATTGCATCTGCCACAAAATGAATGCCATAAGTTCCTTGAGAGGCAAAAAACATAAGCAAGCAGTAGATCAAACAGAAAAGAACGTAAGCAATGTACCAAAATTTTATCATCACATCTAACTAAAAATATTGCTGAAGCTAACACTATAAGGAACAGTTCTCAAATAATCCCCCTTGATAACTAGAAGACCAAAAGATACAGACACCAAATTTGGAAATAAAATGGAAAAGCCAAAGATTGCTGCAGGACCTTCTCAACTGTAGCTTAAAGTCTGATGGAAGAGATAATGCTTATAAAATAAGATCAAATCTGACTTCTTACTGCCCTTTTTATCCTTGCAGAATTCATGACACAAATTCCTCACTATCTGGATAGTCTAAAGACTAAAAAATTTTTAACAGCAATCACCTGTGGTGATAATAATAGTTGATGGAGCAGTGTATTTTGTTGACAACATAGCTTGCTAAGCCAAAGATTCATGAAGGACTTTAGAACTGTATGGTTCCACAAGTATATTGGCAATTATCAGAAAATAAATCATAAGGTCATATAGAATGAAAACATCTCAATGTATGAGAGTTTTAGGTTTAGCCAGAAAAACTGAAACAAGAGGGAAAAATACATGCAACATGACCAAGTGAAGAGAAAGACATTAGATCACAGCTTAGAATTAAAAAGAAGGTTATCTAGCAGCGAATTAAAATAAAAATAAAAAAATAAAAAAAAAAGGAGGAGCTTTTGCTCCGTCCATGCATCACAGATCACTAGCAGAGTAATTTGCAAGGGAGAGTCCACTTTATAACACAACTTTCAAAGGCATGGAAGCAGTGGTCTTCAAACCCATCCACAAAGAACTTACCTCTTGGCTTATTTATCAAAAGAAAGAGATAACCTAGCCATAGACCAAGGAAAATATCAAGATGGCTCTCAACAGTATCAGGAGCATTGTATGCAGGAATTTCCCACAGACACTCTAAACACTGCTCAAATTTAGATGCACAGAGACACACAAATAAAAGAATCTGATAAAAATTCTAAAAGTATTGTTGACTCTTTTACTCTCCATAGAAGCACAAAACATACCTAAAGCAAATACAACTGTACTAATCTCAATCTTCTAAATAGACTTACTTGGGACACATCCAGTCACCCCTCTTCATTTCCACATCTTGCGACAAATTATCATCAACAAAATTAATTGATTGGCTTTATAGCACGCCGAGCTTTTGTAGCAGGCTTGGGGAGTTCTGGATCAGGGGATGTCTCACTCAGCTCAATTAACTGAGAAAGCAATTCCCTTGCAGAGGATTCAACAAGGTCTCTGCCAGGAGGTTTCTGACCACCTGAAAAAACAAGTGGATCTGTTGCATAGAATAACAATATTCGGACAATATCTACTGTGCGAGCAGCAGCTTCAGATTCCTTGAGTATCACATAAGCTTTATCACAAGAGCCTCGCAGGTTGCACGCACTGCAGACCTGCATCAAATCATCTCGGTCAGGATTATGTAGCTTCCCATATGTAGGCAATCGAAAATCTACAGAAATGCAACCAAAGTTAGAGAAAGACTAAAGATCTTAAAATAAACTTTGACATACATCCCCTTCGTCAAGATGCACATAGACTCTCAGCCTTTTCCCCGAGTTGACAGCCTTGCGAAGAAGATTGGGGCATCCATGCTCCATCACTGTTTGAATGTGTTGTAAAGACAGCGATCTGCACCAATAACAATAAGAATCATAACTCAAAATTAGGCTAATCGTAGTCAAGAACAGTTTCAACACAAATGTCAAATGCCATGAGTGGCTGCTGATGTCAGCCCGACAACTTCCAAAATCGCTCAGCCTCAATATGATTCTAACCATTGCTTGGTCATACTTCTACCCCAAACAAATCAACAGAGTCGTGTGTGAAGTTTGCGAGTCCGCTACAAATGATTCAAAACAATCATTCCTTGAGTAGACCTGATCATTACACCAAACAAAAGTAGCCTCCATAGTTGCACAGTAATTGAGTGCAGAACCAAAGAATCAAAGACCCTGCTCCGCACCATGTTCAAATCTACAGCCTACTCGCTCGTCTCCTTAGTTTCAAAGCTTTCATTTCGCGAGGTCGTCCATTACAGTAATTGAATACAAGAAAAGGTCATCATCTATCGGCTTAAGCTTTCATTACCAAAATATAACACGCCCTCAATTCTTGAGCCTCCTCGAAAATGAGAGCCGATGACTCATGCCCGAATCTGATAATCCGATAACAGGCACTCCTAAAAGATCTCTAGACTGAAAATGACAACCCCACTTTCCCAGAAGAACCAAGGAGAACCCCACGAACACAACGAGCGAAGAGCAGATGGCCACAGTCCAGGTCTCCCTTACCTGAAAATGTCGTATCTGTCGCGCGCGAAGCTGAGGCAAGGATCCTTCAGCAACCTCATTTCCTTGTAAAGCTCGACGTTCTCCACGACAACATCGCCCGGCTCCTTCGCGGCGGAATCCCCTTCGCTCCCTTCGCTCGGGGGCGGCCGGTCGGCGAAGTAACCCTTGGCCTTGAGGCGGTCGACGAAGCTCACCCACTCGGGCCACGGGTGGTGGTCGTGGTCGTGGTCGGGTCGTGGTGGAGGAGGAGCGGCGCCTGCGAGGCGTCGGCCGCGAAGGTTTCGGCGGCGGAGGCGGAGGCGGAGCAGTGGCCGCGGAAGCGGAGGGGGTGGCGGGGGAATGGCTTGGGAAGGAGAGGCGGAGGGAGGGGAGCGTGGGCGCGGAAGAGGGCGGTCCCGAAGAGGAGGAGCTTGAAGGCCGACATTGTTCGCGGCGGCGGACGGCGGCGGACGGCGGCGGTGAGGTCGGGGCTTTAGACGGTGTCCATGATGGATTGAGGTGAGCGGTGGCTCGAGAGGGTTTTTGGGAAGACGATAGAGGGTTTATGCTGAGAGAGAGAGAAGGGTTGTAGCAATTATAAGAAAAAATGAGTTCTTTTCTAAGGTTATTTCTTTTCAATCTTGTCATCATAGAACCATTTTGTAAAATAGGTGAACCTAAGGTTAATTTTAGCTGTCCGGCATGTAATTCGAATGTTGCGCGACCTTCGATAGGAAACTTGGGCTCACGTAGTTATTCGAGGTTCTTAATAAGAAATGCACCTATAGATTATATCCACGGAATTTATGAATATTTAAGTTGATAGATGACGGGGGAAGAGTAAGCTTGATGGCTAGACCAAAGATGATTTGCACGTACCAAGGGGCTATGAGGGCTGCCATTTATAGGTGAGTTTAATTGCAGCAAAGGTTATCTTATATTGATGAAGAATATACCGCCCTCTTAAAGAAGAAAAGAAATACTAGAGTCAAAGCATGGTTGTTCCATTGACATTGCTATAGACCATGGCATGGTGGTCGTAACATTTGACCAACCACCATTGGATGGCCATCTAAGATCGATTCTGCCTCTCTCTCTCTCCAAGATTTGTTCTAGACCTCAGGTTGCGTGGTGAACCGTAATAGCGATAATAAGCATCACATTGATCGAGATGATGACATTAATTCTAAATAAGCTATTTTGGATTTTGTTAGGGTCTAATCTTGACCCAAATTCGCCAAAAGCTTCACACACCTACACATGACTACACTGGTTGTCACAATATTGTCTAAAAGCAAGGTATTTCTAACACAATCTTATCTCATTAGAAATTTTATGTAACTATGCAAGTCTTTTATTTTCTAGGTGATCTTGAAGAATCTAATAGACTTAATTGTAACTTTATAGTTAGTTAGGCAATTCTTCTTCTTCTTCTTCTTTATCTCGTCAAGGATACTGCTAGTGTACCAGAACATTAATTTGTGTAGCTTAGTTTTTTTGATATCCATTTACATATATACATACACACAGATATATATACATACTATTTAATTAACTAAACTGGTAAGAAGTTTCATTTTTACTTGATTATTCAAATCATAATATTGTCAAACACCAGAAAATATCAAACATCTTACAAATGTACTAATGTAGCGTCTCTATATTAATTATATATATATATATATATATATATATTGACAAACATAAATAAAAAAGAAGTTTCTCTCAATTTCCTTTTTTCATTTCTCCCTTTTTGGGCCCCCGTGACTGGTAAAACCCCAGATCGCCATAAACCCCCTCAACCTCTTCCCCTTTTTCTGTTTCTCCTTCTCCTCCATTCGACTCGCGAAGAAGCTCGCGGAAGAGCCGCGATCCGTCGTCGTGTCGCCTCGCTCCGCCGCGATGAGAAGGGCTTCCTCCACCCTCGCCCCCTCCTTCCTCTCCCGCGCCCTCCCCTCCTCCTCCTCCGCCTCCGCCGCCGCCTCCGGCCAACGGCCACCCACCGCCTCCTCCGGGCGGCTCTCTACGGCGGCAGCGCCACCGGCGGCGGCGGCGGCGGAGGCTATTCCCGGCGCGCCGGCGGCCGCTGGTTCTCAGTCCTGCTCGATTCGCCCCGGGCCGCATCTCTAGGCATTGCCGGCGCAGTTTTCGTGACGTCCGCCGCGTCTGCTGCTCTGGCCGGCGAGGTCCTCGCGAAGGAGCCGCCGTCGCCCGAGGTGGTCCCGAAGGAGGTCGTGCTCTACCAGTACGAAGCTTGTCCCTTCTGCAACAAAGTTAAAGGTAAGGTGCTCTGCGTGGGCTTGTCTGTTCGTCTGTCTGGTGTTAGGTGCGATGATGCGGATCTCTGTCTATGTCGTTTTGAGCGATTTGATGTAGTTTCGTGCTATTGTTGTGTTTTTGTTCAAATCTTCGATTGAGCTGAATTAGCTAAATCAGGCGAGGAATTTGAAGTGCTCCCACTAGTGATAGTTTGAGAGAGAGGGAAATTCTTTGGAATCTTGCCAAGACGCATCTGGATTTAATCAACTGCGCAGGGAAGTGGATGAATTGTATAATTCAGGTAGGAAGATGAAAAATGTTGGATACTGGAACATGAGTTGGAAATTTCTTGTTATACGTTTGCTCAGATTTGATCACCTAAAGGTGCTGCAGCATAACATGCCTGTTGGTAGTTGATTGTGAATGGAAAGGATCGGTTCTGTTCTTATGCAGTTTCTTAGTATTCTTTATTTATGCAGTTGGAAGCTTGAAAAATGGAGACATGTGTAATGCAGATAATTTGAAATTCTGCTTGAAAACTGGTTGGTAGATTGTGAATGGAAAGGATCGCTGTTCTTATGCAGTTTCTTTATCTTTTTTAGTGCCAAAAATGGAGACATAATACAAATTCTGGATCTTGCTTGTATTCATGGCTTATGGCTAGCACCCTTGAATCTTCTATCGGGTTTGGAAAATCATGAATTAGTGTCTCCCCTGTCATAGCTCAGTTGTAATCATTGTATGTTGAGAGGTGGAATAAAAAAAGTATTGATCTAGCGCATTTCTTGGTGAGTGACCTGTTACAGTTATTTCTTCTTGTGACTATCTAATTAATCCAAGCAGGATGGTCTCATAGGCAATGATGTTCCCTTCTTCAATTTTTCTGTTCTTTTTCATTTCATACTGAGTTCAAGTTTTCTGTCAATCTCAGCTTTTTTGGACTATTATGACATCCCCTACAAAGTTGTTGAAGTCAACCCAATTAGTAAGAAAGAGATAAAATGGTCCGATTACAAGAAGGTTCCTATACTCAAGGTGGATGGCGAGCAGCTAGTTGACTCATCAGGTTCTGTGCTTCCTTTTGTTGCCACAACCTAAATTCCTGAATTTGTTTACCTTTAAATGCTCAGTGAGAAAACTCTAGAAAACTATGTTCATTGAGGATATTTTTCAATGTTGTTCAGCCCAAGAGCCCCTTGTTAGATTTGAGTGCCATTATGATCGTAACTTATGTGAAAAATTTGAATCATGCAGATATCATTGACAAGCTGGGTCAAAAATTCTTCCAGAAAGGTCAGCCAAACCAGCCACAGAAGATGCTAATGATGAAGAGAGAAAGTGGCGGAGGTAGTCTCCTTTTTCTATATTATGATATAATGTGTTATTGTCGATGATACACCTACACTTATAAATTCTGCCATGTCAATCGTAGACTGTAAAGAAATATTCACTTGTTAATTCAGATGTGGGAAATTTCACATCTTTTGCATGCCATCCAAATCATGTGCATTGGTTATTTGCTTAATATCAGCCAGATAAATTGGGGCTTCATCTTTGTGCTTTAAATTGCAGTATGAGTCTAAAAACTTCCGATATTATGCCAAGAGTTAATGATTGTGCTCATTTTGTTCTAACTACAGATGGGTTGACAATCACTTGGTGCATGTCTTATCACCAAACATCTACAGGAATACCTCCGAGGCTCTTGAGTCATTTGATTATATCACAAGCAATGGTAAGACATGCTTATGATTTTGATGTGAAATTACATCTGATATTTCGATTTACCTTCCTCACCAAGATGATTAATAAGTTTGGCAGCAAAAGAAGATGATTGATAAGTCTTATGCTTTGCTCATCTGGTAGAATAGGTGGATATATTTTTTATTGCTTTCACTAGGAGGGCAACAAATGCTTCTTCATCGTGTCTCTGCAACAGCTCATTTATAAAACAGGAGAGTGTTTAGCAGGCAAGAATACATATAACAGTAATTGCTGGATAACTAGAGCGAGTCATCAAACTGTTTTATGCAAGTTTCTACATGATCAATGCCTAAGAGGTTGTAGCTTATACGTGGAGATGAATGACGGAGCCAATCGCATGATTTTTCTTTGGCTTGTGATTTCTCATTGGTATTTCTTATTGTTGCTATTATGGATGCATTTGAAATTGATTCCATGGAGTAAAAGCCATGCCAATTTGGTTACTGTCAAAATCTGCCATTTGTTTTGCTGTACTAGTGCATTATATAGCTTGGCTCTCTTTTAATATATCTCTTCTCAGTTTGTTTTACTGAAGGAATTCCATCTAGGGTTCTTGTCTATGATTAATATTGTTCTGGTGGAATTAACTCCAAATGATGTAGATAGGCGGAATACACATAATTTGGAAATGTAAGTGTCATTGCATGATTGCAAAACTAACACAATGGTACCTGCCTTTCGGATAATGGGGTTGTTTTGCTCAAATATGGCCATATGGTAATTGGCTCAAATATATATAAAAAGTAGATATGTTTATGTAATAATCATCATAATGTGATCATAAATACATAAAATGAAGTCATGGGCTTTGGCATAAATTGTTGATTTATTATGCCTTAGAAAGCTGAAATGTGATATACGGACACATTGTAATGGAGTGATATGTGTTATGTGCTCTGGCCTGCTGAGGTGATGTCACCATTTGAGTTGTTAAATGTGTTTAGTTTTGTTTCACATGATCATGCTGCCTTTTTTAGTTTGAGGGAATGTGAGGGAAAAAGGACTTGGTTTTGTTGATTTGCTGATTTTTGCAATCTTTCAAATCCAATTTGGTTGTTTTGGTGTTTGTAATGTCAAATGCTTAAAGTTCATTATATTGGTATTGCTTTTCAAACATGTACAAGGTGGGTGTTTAGTGTCATCTATCCATTTGCAATTTGGTCGATAATATTTTTCATTTTGTTTGTAAGAATCTTACTGTAGAAATGGCTTTATTGGTGTCTAGATTTAAATGTTCTGTGATTCCAGGTAATTTCAGCTTCACTGAGAAAATTACAGTAAAATATGCTGGAGCTGCTGCAATGTACTTTGTGTCCAAGAACCTGAAGAAGAAGTACAATATTACTGATGAACGGGCTGCCCTTTATGATGCTGTGGAGACATGGGTTGATGCCTTAAATGACAGGGAGTTCTTGGGTATGCACTCTAGACATGGAATAGTTGCTTGAAACATGCTTCTTTTGATAATTATATCAGTCTTTTACTCATCTACTGACCTCTGTTGATAGATTGTGTATTTAATATTTTCAGCGCATGTAGTGTAGTCATCTTGCATTCTGCAAGACTGCTGTGAGGTAACTACCCCTCCCAAAAAAGGGGTTTTTGTGAAAGGAGGCAGATTCTGTGATTTTACATTTCTGGATCATCTTTGTCACACTTTACCTTGGAAGAGCCACTGGCGTTTGCATTGATTGCTTTACTTGCATCACTGGTTTTATTTGTTCTGCACCTCACATAGCTATCCAACTCTAATGGATTCCTGCTTTATACTGAAAATTGCACTTGGTGAAATTGTGTAATTGTTCCTACAAGGCAACAATCAATTCCATCTTCTTCCATATCTTTTTTTTTTCTTTTCTAAATTTTGAATAATACTCTGATAAGTTATTGAAAGAGTAGTAAAATGTTCATTTAGTGTTTGCTTTCTAGAATAATTCATAGAGTGGTAAAAAAAGAAAACAATGTCAAGTATTTTATCTGTCCACCCAGTGACAGTTATTGACTTTATTATTGATCCCTTACAATGATGTGCGTAATGAAATTATCGTACACGAGCATAGTTCATGCATACAAACTAGTTATTTAAGCCAGGATGGCTTCAAAGAAATGAGTCTGATAAGGTTCAAAATTATACATTTGTTAAGCTAGAGATGTTAATAGGTCAATTTCTTTTGAGAAGATTTTTATTATGCTTATTAGCCTTGGGCCTGTAGAGATGATGGACAAAGGTTCTGCCTTCTGAGAAAATACTAATAAAGCATCTCCACTGAGCTATCAGGATATTAGACAATTTGGTGTAAAGATGATGTCTCCAACCTACATTAAAAGTTGGGATGGCATGTAGGCAATAAAAGATATGCTCTTTTATTCTTGAAAGTTGTGGGAAATTTGTCCTTCACAAGATCTAGGAAATGTTCATTATTTAACAATTCTGGAAGTGTGAACTTATGGCATGATGCTTTGTGTTGCCGACCTTTTTAAGGACATTATGATAACGCTTGAGGTAAAAACCTTTTATGCGACTCATATAAAGCATTTTATTGATATAGCTGTTGGTTGACAGCTGCAGAAAAGTTTCCATTGTGTAAAAGATTGTCTGTGATCATATGCACCTTGTTCATAATAATGTCTGCACCTTTGTGGTGAAGATGTTTACTCATCATAATATCTGCTATTTCAGGGGGCTCAAAGCCTAATTTGGCTGATCTTGCTGTCTTTGGTGTTTTAAGACCGATCCGATATTTGAGGTCTGGTAAAGATATGGTGGAGCACACTCGTATTGGGAATGGTACTCAAGAATGGAGAGTGCTGTGGGAGAGTCCTCAAGGATTAAGGCTTGAACTGAAATCCTGTTAGATTCAGGAGCATGCTTTCTTTTTTTCAAACTGATGCTCGCTAATTGGTTTTGTATCCAAGTATAGCCACCTGTAGAAAAAGACGAGTCCATATCATTCTTGATTTTTTTCTCCTCCAAGATTTATGACATTTGGTGGTAATATATGTCTTACCAAAATTTTTGGGATTCTTTCATCATTGTTTCACTTTGTAATAAACGTCCAACCAATACGAAGGAAAGGAGGTGTTTTATATACACGATTTTTCAGGACTGCTACAAAAATGGTCGTTTCTTGTGTATAAGCTGTTTTATCTGGTTTGACTATTGCCGGAATCCTGGAACTGCGTCTATTTATGTTATGAAAAATGAGAAATTTGTTTCCTTTCTTCTGTTCTTGGGCAATCCGCTAATTTTTACTCCCACGTTTTTGTTCCAGCACATGGGTCTGGAGTTTGTAGCATCAACGGTATGAGACATGAATGGATAGGATCAGGGACTCTTAGATTGATAAAGTCTTTTACTTGCTCATATGATGGATCATTCTATTGATAAGATGACACTGCATTTATATGTAAATGCAGTTTTATGTATGTCCTCTTGGTGAGTTTCTGGCTGAGTCGTTAATTATCAAGTTCCATTCTTTCCATATGTGGATAAGCGAGTTCAAATTCCCGTGAAAGCGGTCCCTTTTGTGCGGCGCTAACTCTACATTGACCAAGTTGGTGCTGCGGCGTGGCATTTGGGATGGGGGCTGCAACGCCTGGGTTTTGAATTGTGCTCGAAGACGAAAATTGTCTTTCCTGGTTAAGTCATGTGGTACAGGTGAAATGCAGATTCAGTAGACAGTGGTCCTGGGAAGGTGCTAGTCTAGTAATCCTTCTTGATGAAGATATTGTATGTTCTGCATCGTTTCAATTTTCATCAGATGCTAGGGAGACTTCTACGCAGGAATGTATTAGATCTGCATCGTTTCAATTTCATCATATGTCACTAAATTTAATGTGCTATAAATGGTGGTATTCTTGTGTTTTTATAAAAATCGAGGTGTTTAAAAATTACATGAATCCAATTTAAAATCATAATAAAGTGCAGTAAAAGAAATAAATTGAATCATATCGAAACAAAGCATTGCATCTTACAATTTGTAGACAGCTAAATCTCGTCATTATATTTGTTCAAAAACTTACATAATGGATAAAATTTTTAGAAGAAATATGTTGGATTACCAATATTTTTAGGTCTGATTTGCTTATTTTGTAAATTGAGGTCGAAAGAGTTTGATATTAGTCAAATTTTATACATTAAATGTGGTCCATGTCCATCACCTTTTACTCAATTAATCTATTCGTTAAGGCCCCCAACCTACCGGTAGCTGAAGCTATTTCCTTTTTGTGCCAAATCTTCCTCTAGTTATATACTTCATTGAAATTTAAGAGATCATACTGCAGAGACTGAGTAAAATATCTTTAAGTCTAAATCAAAATCTGTGAGAAAGTGGATAGTGAGTCTACATATAGATAGGTGGAGACCTGGTGGAAGTGATGGGTGGTGCTCACAGTATACTTGATGTTGTATGGAGATCCATGAACACGTTGAATACGAATTTTGTGCAGAGTAATTAAACAAAAAGAAGTGGATATCGAGAATTTTTTTAAGCAGGACTAGTAGGTTAGTTGTGCAGCCTGTGCTATGTAGACGGCACATCTATCAAAACCATTACTTATGTAAGAAATTTTAGTGAGAGCTCATATGTCAATAAGATGAGACTGAGAGTTATTTCATCTACACAGGTTTTTAAAAATACAGCAAGGGCATAGCCCATGCGAAGTTAAAGAGGTCTCTCCAACCAGAATGGTCAGGCAAAGCGTGCGTTTGTTTTTTTTTTTTGGTTGTTGTTAATCTGCAATTTGACGTTAGTCATCATATCGAGAGCTATTCTATCTTCCTTTATGTTAAGTTTGTATTGGCATGCGTCAAGTTCCTTGAGACTGCCATGAAATTGCACAAGAGTTTGCCGCTTTGGCCTTAATATCTAAGATGCGTCGTGTAAATTTGATTTCCATATGAAAACCAGCATGCTCCAAGTTATCTTGGTTCACATTTGTTCTCATATAACAATATCATCCCGGTCTGATTTACCAGTAGAAATTCTATGCGAAAAAACATTAAGTTGAATAAACTCTGCATGATGGCTTTAGATGAAATGCCAGAAAGATACTACTGCACAAAGCATGATCAGGTTCTGTAAAGGCTTGGTTTTATAAGCAACATGTACAGCTGCATAAAACAATGTCAACTCAGACTCTCAACATAGAGTAACCAACCATTAGAGCTGGAAAATTGTCAATGTATGAGAAAGGGTGACTGGGTTATAAGCAACAGAAGGCCATTCAATAGCTAATGGCCTGGCCAAAAAAGGGCCACAAACCATATGACTTTTTTTTTTTGGTCGAACACAAACCATATGACCAGGCAGTGCAAAGGACCAGTTCGCAGCACTCCCAACTCTAGGCATGTTGGACTCCTTAGTCTCTGCACCACTTTGAATGTGGCGTTGTGCACTTGGCCCGAGCTATCTACCCTAAAAACTGGCTTCACCTCATTCGGTGGCTGCTCATAACTCCGAACCTCCAGAGCTGGTGAAGAAGCATCCTGAGTTCAAAAAAGAAGGCAATGTCAAAAGGTGAACGATTTGGCGCTTGAAAACCATTGGAAGAGCAACATTGTAGGTTAAAATGCACATTTCAAAACATGCATACCAATAAAGAACATCACTTTAACCTTAGATTATAAATTTAGGTTGGGAACCAATTTTTCCAGTATGATGTTACCCAACAACATAACATTCTCCCCTAAACTCGAGCAGAGCTCATCCATCTTTACTTTTCACATTGCAATGCATGGACTAAACTCCAATGGAGCCACATCAACAAACCAAAAAAGTAATTACCTTTAGGTAATGGCGTGAAAGATTTCCCAAAGCCCATCTTCACGACTTTTGCATCATCTGAGAGAACAAGACTACCTCTAGAATCAATTCCCCAGAAGAAAGCAATACTTCCATCAACATCCTGCATGATTCAGAGAACAGAAAGGATTAGATATAGATTGCAGGTGGAGGGAGAGATTGAGAGCGATATCCAGAATGAAATCAATGAACATTATTATTACTCACAGAGGCTTGAAAAGCGATTTTAGAAGAGCTGTCAAAGAGCACAAAACCAAACTTCCTGCTGATGTCTCTCACAACTTGATCAGCAGGGTAAGGCCTCCAATCCCTCAAAGTTCAATAAGCTTCTATGACGATAATGACCTCATTAGCGGTTTTATTCCATCCATATTGCTGCTTAAGAAGAGCAACATTGTCTATGTGTCCTTGGAACAAGCAGGAGATATCATCAACAACCGCAAACAATCTACCACAGAGGGTAAGGCATGTCAGATCTCCATGTGGGATGAGCTGATCGAGAAGAGAAGACACTACCACAATTTCCGTCAATTAACAATCCAATAAATTTCATTTTCTGGCTTCAAAATGAACTAGAGACTCAAGTTCCACAATCTCATTTAGGTTGATATGTGGAACCTTTCATGATATCACAATAAAGTCCAACAAAAATCAGTTTGATCTGACCATTGCCTCTCTAAACAATGAAATCACGATTTTCTTTTTTTGGGTGTGGCTAAAGCTACCATTATCAAGAGATGGAGTGGGTATTTGAATAGAAGAAAGGTATACCTTATTTTTTGACCAGGTAATAAGTTTTTAAATGGGTTTCGGCCTGCATGGTTAATTCAAAATTTAGTTGTTTCATTCGCATATTCAAACCTCTGTTTTCAATTTATCCTTTCATCTATACAATAACTACTATGGGAAGAAAGAAAGCTTCTTATTTTGAATATCGACCTGAACATGCTAAAAGGATAATATCGAACCAATTAACATACATAATTTCATATAGTATTTTTTGGCGAGGCATGGCCTACAATACAGTTACTAAAGCAATTATGTACTTAGAGTCAAAAGTACAAACTTTTAAAGGTATTGGCAAACGATACTGCATATTCAATGTTAACAACTTAGAGACTCATCCTTCCATAAGCCCTAATCAAGATGAAAAACAAGGGTTGCTGTTATTGTGAGTACATCTTGTATATCACAGCAATCCTCTCTTCATCCTTTTTTGCTTTCTCTTTGTAACAAAGCCTCATTTTATGTTTTGTAAGGTAATGTCATGTGATCCTATTGAACCACTCTTGGCTGATGAAAAGAACTAAACTCACCTGACTCAACGAGGACTGAAATTTCTTTTTATGAGCCTGGAAATTCCCATGGAAAGGGACCACCTTGCCTTGAGAAACCATCCAGAGATTGCCATGCTTCCAGATATTGGATGCTCATTGTCACTAACCTGCAAATCAAGGTAAAAAGATGGCTATTAGCTGTAAAGACGATCCATCATCGGTCAAATTGAAGTATTTTGGCAAAAAAATCAATCTCACTTCAGACATCTTCCTTGGAACAAGACCAGACCTTGAATGAGCGCCTCAACCGCATCCAAATCCTGCAGTTTGGGATAGCAAAAAATGCAGAATCATAGCTTCACCTCATGCGGTGGGTGCTCATAACTCCTCAAACCTCCAGAGCTGGTGAAGTAGCATCCTGAGTTGGAAAAGAATGCAACGTTAAAAGGTGAACGATTTGGCGCTCGAAAACCATTGGAAGAGCAACGTTGTAGGTGAAAATGCACAAATCAAAACATGCATACAGGTAAAGAACACCATTTTAACCATAAATTATAAATTTAGGTTCGAAACCAATTTTTCCAATATGATGTTACCCAACAACATAACATTCTCCTCTGAACTCTGCTTAATATCAGCAGAGCTCATCCATCCTTACTTTTCACATTGCAATGCATGGACCGAACTCCAGTGGAGCCGCATCAACAATCCGAAAAAATAATTACCTTTAGGGAATGGTGTGAAAGATTTCCAAGGCCCATCTTCACGACTTCTGCATCATCCGAGAGAACAAGATTGCCTCCAGAATCACTTCCCCAGAAGAAAGCAACACTTCCATCAACATCCTGCATGATTCAAAGAACAGAAAGGATTAGATATAGATTGCAGTGGAGGGGAGAGATTGAGAGTGATATCCCAGAACGAAACCAATGAACATTATTATTACTCACAGAGGCCTGAAAAGCGGTTTTAGAAGAGCTGTCGAAGAGCACAAAACCAAACTTCCTGCTGATGTCTCTCACAACTTGATCAGCAGGGTAAGGCCTCCGATCCCTCAGAGTTCTATAAGCTTCTATGACGATGATGACCTCATTTTCAGTTTTGTTCGATCCATATTGCTGCTTAAGAAGAACTGCATTCTCTATGTGTGTCCTCAGAACAAGCAGGAGATATCATCGACAACTGCAAACAATCTGCCACAGAGGGTAAGACATGTCAAATCTCAATGTGGGATGAGCTGCTCGAGAAGAGAAGACAGCAGCGCAACTCTCGTCAATTAACAATCCAATAAATTTCATTTTCTGGCTTTCAAAATGAGCTAGAGACTCAAGTTCCAATATCAGTCTGTATTACATCAAATTGAGGGAGCAGAATCAAAATTGATGCCTTAAAACCAAAAAAACTTACCCAAACCCAAGAAAACTTACATTACATCAAAGAATGAATCCCGGCAGTTAACAAATGAAAGTGAAATATGAAAGAAGTTGGAAGCATTACCTGAGGAACAAAAAGAAGTCAACGAAGACAAATCTATCATCATGGCTCGGGCATGATCGATTTTACTTCATTGGATCTGAATGCTATCAATGCTGATGAAAGGGATCTCTTGAAGGGAGAGAGAGAGGGCCATCCTCTGGCAAGTACCCCAACTTCGCATCCATATATGAACAAAAATTGTTGGGATTGAGGCCAAAACTGAAACAGAGGAGGCTGAATTAATTGTTGTTCAAAGAGCATTGCAGTGGCTAAAGAGAAAAGCCAGCCCAAGGCAGTAATGGACATGGATGCAGCTGTGGCATACAAGAATATCATCATCATCATCAACTTTCGCAAGCCAGTGCAATTGGAGACTAAACGAAGCTCTTGCTGGATATTCAAGCAGCTAATTATCAATTTTTCAGCTCTGAATTTCAGTCGTACTTCACGAAAAGCAAACGTCTGCGGGCATTGGAAGAAATTACTTCGTAATTAAGCATCGAACTGAAGAACAGAAACATGGAATCGATGCATTCAAGACGAAAGGACTTACCTGAACCCGAGAAATCTGACCGTAGATGGAAGGAATTGAATCGCGGCAGTTAGCAAAGGAAAGCGAAAGTGGATCGATTTCACTTCATCGGATCTGAGAACCCAATCAATGCGGATGTCGGGGATTTCTTGGATTTCGGAAATTCATGCGGAGCTTCTCCACGGGAAAGTATCGATTTGTATTGAGCATCGAGTTGAGGAAGCAGAATGGAAATTGATGCCTTCAAAACCAAAAACTTACCCAAACCCTAGAAAACTCACTGTACATTTCAATTCATTGGATCCGTTCGCTATTAATGATGACGTGAGGGATCTCTTGGATGAGGTGCCAATAGTCGCCGGTGAGTCGATCTTTCAGAATGCTGGATCCACTCATCATACACAATTTATGGAGGGAGGGAGGGAAGCCATCCTCTGGTAAGTCCCTCAACATCGGGCAAGAGTGAATATACAACCCTCGAAGAGAGGAGAGATGATGGCGAAGACCGTTTGATAGTCTTTCCACCTTCCTCATATCGTCAATGTAAAGATCGGTTAGAGAGGGAGGAAAGAGAAGACTCCAGGCATTTTCCTTCTCGTCCTCCACCCAAGGAAACAACTCCTTGTCTCCCTCCCCTCCCATGCTTCTTCCCCCAATTGACACTCGCTCGAGGGATGTGAGCATGGGTAAGCCCCATTCTCTCACTGGCTGCTTCATATTCTCGCACCCCAAATATCAAACGACCGCAAATTGGGAGGCAAACCTCCTTCGGGGAAGCATTTGATATTTTCGCAACGCCTAATTTCTAGGCACTGGAGGGACCTAAGACGATGCCACTCATTTGGTAGAGACTTTAACTTCGGACAGCGATGAAGTTCAAGATGCGACAGGGTGATGGGAAGGGGAGGGAACTCCTCTATCTCTAATCCTTTTATTTTCAAAGAAGTGAGATTGTTACAGTTGACAATGTTACAGCTGGTAATAGACTTTATCTTTGGACAATACTCAAGTGTAAGACTCGACAAGGTGGGGGGAAGGGGAGGGAAGTCCTCTATCTCCAGTGCAAAACATCCACTTATACTCAAACAAGTGAGATGGGCAAGTGTGTGAAGACCTTGTGATAGCCTTCCCAGATTGTCAGAGTCATAAATACTCAAAGATTCTAGCATTTCTACTACGGCGATATCTTCTAGCGACTCCATTCCTTTACAATCATAAATAATAAGTGTCTTCAAAGCAACAAGTCTATCCTTGGCAAACGGAGAGAATATCCAAGAATCACAACTAGTAATTTGCAGATATTCAAGTGGTGACGACGTGTTATTGTAGCCGGCGTCATTTGGAGGAATGATTAGCCCTATGATTTTTGGACAACATCGAATGTACAAATGTCTAAGTGTGTGCATCTTGCTTGGAAGCCTTTCTAAACTCACGCAATTATTCAATTCCATCCTTTCAAGGTTGCACGGTAGCTCAATCTCTCCTCTTCCCACCATAAAGATGTGAATTGAGGACAATTTCAATGACTAATTCTTGGAGGCAAGTAAGATTTCGTGTTCCATCTCCATCTTGCCATAGGTATGTTAGCTTGTCACAGCTTGTTATATGAAGCTCCTTTAGCTTGACCAAGTAGCTCATAAATCCATTATCAAAGCAAACAAACTCCACAAGATTCTCAATTTTGAGAATGGTTAAAGAAGTTAGGTTGTCCAACTTCTTTAAGATCTCCTTGTTACAATCCCCAATGTGTAACTCACAGAGAGATGGAAGATGAACCTTATTGATTGAGTCATTCAAATGCAAGCATGAATCTAGCTTTATGAGATGATCTAATTGACAAGGCAATGTCCCCATCAACTCTGGACATCTTTGAACAACAAGATGCTGAAGACAGGAGAATGATACTTTTTCTTCTTGGCCACCAGACATAAAGAGACCAATCTTTCCATGCCAACATCTCTTCAAACTTCAAAGTTGTTAAGGATGGAAAAGGCCTTTAGTTCCGTAAAATTCAGAGCCTATCATGCGTACTGCACTTAGACCTTCAAGAGATAATTCTCTTAGTGAAGGGAGCTGTCCAAGTGATGGCAATGATGTAACATTAGGACAGCCATGCAAGCACAAAGACACTATCTTAGAATAGGATGGATCACCTAACCATGACGGGAATATTCCACCACCATAGTATGAGATAGTGAGATTTTCAAGATTAGTGTGAGGTCGCAGAGAGTGAAGAACCCGTGCTTCGCGCTCATATTCCGGTGATTTCCAAAATCTTTATCCCAAAGCAAGATTAAGTTGCTAAGGCTTGCTTTCTAAACAAATTAGCATCAATTGCATCTCTAACTTCTTCCACCTTTTGCAATTCAGATATGAGTAACTCTCCTTGAAGATGTGGCAAGTTCTTTAACTCCTTTAATTGTGACCCTTTCTCTGGTCCTACCACAAACTTGGACAAGATAATAAGATTCTTCAAATTACCAATACCCAATGGCATCTTTTTTAGACTCTCTGTATCTCTAATGTCAAGAAATTGTAAGCTTGACCAATTTTGTGATATCTTGGAGGCAACATAGAAAGCTGCCGACAACCTCTTAAGATCAAAGCTTGTAATTTGCACAAGGCACCAATTGACTCGGGTAGCCTTTTGATATTGGTGTATGAGAGATTGAGATATCGGAGATGTTTTAAATCACCGACACAATTTGGTACCTCTATGATGTCACAATGACATAATGATAACACCCACAAGTACTTCAAGTTTGTTAGCAAGTCGTGTAGCACCTTTCCGGAAATAAAAATTTTTTTTTCAAAGAAATAAGATTGAATAGTCAACAACATTAAACTTCTTAGTACCTTCATTCCAGCATATGCTCTCAAGCTTTTGATGTAACATATTGTGAGACAAATGATGCATAACGAGCTTTCTCTTCAAAAGAGGCATCATCTTCATCACTCACTACCTGAGACTCCCCAAAGGTAAAGCATGTCGCATCTGCGATTGACTTTGCTAGGTCATTCAAAAGATCGTGCATCAAAAAATTTTGATGTGTCAACACTAGATTGTTGAAAAAAGGATCTAGATACTAACTCATCAAAGTATTTCCTGTCCTAATCTCAAGATATTCTCCTTTGCTTTTTGTCCATCTAAAAAGCCCTTTGCTATCCATAAGAGTACCAGCTCATCCCTCTCAAATTCGTAGTCCTTTGGAAATATTGCGCAATAAGCAAAACATTTCTTCAAATAAGAAGGAAGATGGACATAGCTCAATTTCAAAGCTGGAAGAACCTCATCATTTTTTGCCTCTGCTACATCCCATATTTATTATTTAAGATAGCTTCCCATTCGTCTAGATTCTCTTTATTACGTAGGAGACCACCCAATATCTTCGCTGCCAAAGGTAAACCTCCACATTTTTCAGCTATTTTCTTGCCTAATATTTCCAAATGTGGGTGCCTCTCAAAATTTCTTGCTCCAAAGCATGATAGGCTAATAAGCTGGTACAATCACCATCGGACAATTCCTCCAAAAAATATTGCAAAGTTGCTTTTATGGAACAAACATTCCGATTGCGTGTCGTGATGATGAACTTGCTTCCCTTAGCCCCCTCTACAAATGGCTTTAAGAGAGAAGTCCAATGTTCGTACTTCTCAATCCATACATCATCTAAGACCACAAGAAACTTCTTTCTAGATAGACTATCCTTCAACTTTATTTGAAGCCTGTCAAGATCTTTGTCCTCACAAGGCTTTTCGGTGATTGACTGCAAAATAGTCTTTGTTATGTCAAGAACATCAAAAACATCTGAAACACAGACCCATGCTCTCCTCTCGAAACAATTACTCACTTTGGCATCATTATACAACCGTTGAGCCAAGGCCGTCTTTCCAATACCGCCCATCCCAATTATGGAGACTATGCTCAGCCCGCTATCGGCATTTTCGGCTTCATCTGTCAGTAGTTTGAGTATCTCTGCTTCTTCCTTCTCCCTACCAAAAAACTGAGCCTCCGGCAAAGAAGTGCTGGGGAGCCTTTTGTTGGTGTAGTGAGATCTGTCCACAACATTCTCTCTCAAGCTTAAGAGAGCCTTCCTGTTGACAATATCTTCAAACCTGCCTTTGATCTCTTGTAACTTGGTTTCACACACGAGCGACTGCGGTCGGCTAAAGTCAAAGAACTTCCTTTTCACCTGACCTCTGCTTGTGCTGGATTCTGCCTCCGACTTAGCTTGAGCGGCTTCGATCTCGAACTCATCGAGCAAGTCTTCCATGTCATAGGCCAAGTCCCTAACATCATCCAGCCACTGCTTCACTAGACGGTTCACCGTTGAGTTGCTTGTCCTCTGCATCATCAAGCACTGCATTGATTGTTTCCCTAGCATCCCCTTCACTTATGAAGCAAGGCGCCCATTCCTTCTCGTTGTGCAAAGTTCAATCCCATGGAAAACAACTTGTCGAGCAGGACCTGAAAGAAGGAACCCAAAAAGATCTTTCTGATGTCCATGGTGAATTGATCACTATAGTTTGTGGAGAACAACAAGGGTTATGAGGAAGCAAAGTGATAGTGAGCTAATGGAGAGAGAAAACTTTGAAGTCTAGGAAGACCAAGACTTTTAAGGATGCACATAAGAGGTTGGACAAATCAAAGTAAAATGTTTTTCGTCCACAAGTGCTTGATGGGGCTCATCAAGGAGGACTGACCAACTTTATATATATATATATATATATATATATACACACACACTTACATACTTGTAGAGTACCCATGCTACGCATTGGCTTATGATCAGTGTGTATGTATTTTTCAAATTGAATCTTTCAACTTAGGAACTCATGAGCGACAGTTGTATTTATTCACAACTTATCGAATTTTTCCTACCTTTTTGCTTAGTTCTCTCTTATGTAAAGCTGAAGTGAGTTAATGGAGAGGAAAAAAAAACTATTTAGTCCAGGAAGACCAAGTTATTCACCTACCAAAAACATTAAACAAAGATCAAGCCCAAGGCTTTTTTTTTTTTTTATTTTTATGCATCCGTGCATTCTTAGTAACCTTATAATTTCAATGTCTTCGTTTGATGCGTTATTGGTGAATATATGATCACTGTAGGCTTTTATGTGGTAGTTATAGTGCTAAAGATTTACAGCAAGATAGGCAGCAATGATCTACTTAAGAGCAATGAGGTAGTAGTTGATGATCAAGAACCGCTTGATAGGATCATCGTAGTCCTTTGCATGATTTTCCTGTTCATAAGGGTGATACTCGACCCTTTTTCTTGTCTAGCAATGAATGAAGCTGACCACAATTAATACAACTAACAAATAAGTATCTTTGTGCAACTTGCACCACTTGAAATAAATGTTGACGATCCACTTAACAATGGTATCTTACTTTCTGTTACACATGTGCAATCAAAGAAAATTGACTTTGGCTATTCGATAATGGAAACACGTACCTTGGGCTAAACAAGAAAAGGGTCGGGTACACCAACAAATCCATGAAGCAATTTTTTAAAATTTTACTCTGGAAATAGTAAACGATTCACAAATCACCAACTAATCAATCAAGCAAATTGCTTTGAGCTAACATTTTATGTTCAAAGGACCACAATTCTCCTATCAAGCAATTCACAATCATCAACAACTACTTCAGCACCCTTCAACAGATCATTGCCGCCCATTTTGTCGCAAACGTTTAGCACTATTGCTGCCACGTAAAAGCCTATACTAAAAAAAAAAAAACCAACAAAACATTTGTAAGTAATAAATTTTTTATGCAGATATCCGTACCCTCTAAGTTAGTCATGTGAAGAAATATTGTGAAGAAATATCACCTCTTTCTTCTGCTTTGAATGGCCACAAGAAAAGGTCCTCTCTTTCAAACGACAGCCAATAGTCTTAATCTGGACAAAAAGGAGAACAATTGATTTTTCTAACTCAAGGAAACAATGTGCATCAAAATATAGTTCCTTCGGTCTAACTCAAGTTGCTAGTCGTGATCGTACACCCATGAAGTACTTTTCATCAGGAAGACCAAGACTTTATTGGAAGGAAGCAAATTGGCTTCATTGCTTCACTTTTCACATCCCTCTATTTCAATCCCTACGTGAATATCTCTATTTCCATTACTAGCAAAATTATCACTCGTTACATGTCTTGCTTAAAATTAACCATACTATAAATTAGTACAAGATGGAAGCTAAGAAGGAACCCAAAAAGATCTCTCCGAAGGTCATGGCTCAACTGGTCACTGTAGAGAACAACCAAAGGTTATGGTGAAGCAAAGTGATATACCAAGACTTTCAAGGATGCTTTCTGTCCACAAGTGCTCTATTCATGTAGATAAACCATGAACTCAGGAAGACCAAGACTTCACTAGACATCATTTACTTTTTTGTCCAGAAAGCAGAAGCGAAAGAGAGCAATTGAAAAAAGATAGAGACTTTGCAAGATGGAAATTGGTATTGTTGCTTCACTTTTCACGTCCCTCTCTTCCATCCCTATGTGAATGCCTTTGTTTTTCCATTACTAAGAGAATTTTGTTTTTCCATTACTAAGAGAATTTCTCCATGCGTTATAGGCCATGCTTGAAACTGACTTTTACTAAAATTTTCATCCAACTCTTTTTTTTGTGCTTAATCGTACTGTGATTTTGCATTCAGTAATCTCTTTTGCACTTGTCTGTTAGAAAAATGTCTAGATTTTCATGTATCTTTTCAAATTTAGTTCAATAAAAATAGAAAAAAAAAGCAAAGAAAAAATGTATAGAAACAAACAACAAGAACTTACGAAAGGGAGAAAAAGAAGAAGCAAGAATGATGTTATTCTTAAAGCTGTTTAAGAGTTAAGAATAATAATATCAAACGTACCTGACCTCTTGTTTAGCTTATGATCGAGTACTTGAACTCTTTTTTTTCAATCAAGAACCTCAATTTTTCAAATTTGGCTCAATTTGAGGCATCGCTTAAATAAATTGCCATGTTATGTAATTTTGTTGACACGACTCGCTTACTCAGTAAAAGTTAGACATAATAGTTGATGTGGCTCCTTACCCTACAGATTGAGTAATAGGAAGAGAGAAAGTGTGTTGACTTAGACGATATTATCATCTAATATATCTCGGTTGACATGGTAGCATATCAAATTTTTAAATTGAATTAGCTGCCATATAAAATATTTATGGATTTTTTGGATAATTTTTCGTAAAGTCATTTACATATGTCAAAAGAAATGAGGTATTAATGATGCTTTCTTCGGACAAGGCTATAGCACGGTCATCCATTTAATTTTGGGTGATTTTCACCCGCACATATTGAGGTATTAATGATGCTTTCTTCAGTCAGAGGAATCAAAATAAAAAACTATTTATCCACAAGTGCTTGTTTGGTAATATTTAGAGAATCTATCCAAAGACTTCATGGACACCGTTTGCTTTTTTGTCTGGAAAGTGAAGCGAAAGAGAAAAAGAGGTAATGGGAAACAAACTTCAATAAATTCCAGGAAGAACAAGACTTTGCAGGACACATATTGAAGTTTGCTGCTTGGCTTTTCACATCCCTCCTCATGCATCCCCATTAGAACGTCTCTTTTTCCATTGCTAGTAGAACTTCCATGCGTTATGTCTGGATTAATCTCTATTATTTTTTCTTTTTCCAAATTTGTCTCAATTTGAGGCGTCCATTAAAAAATTGCCATGTTGTAATGATTTTTTTGACATGAATTGCTTACCCTACAAATCAAGTGATGTGGGGAGAGAGTTTGTATTAGCTTAGACAATCTTAGCATCCAATGTCTCTGCTGATGTGGCAACATCTCAAGATGCTATATTAGACACCAATATGGACATTTAACAACTATTTAACAGCGTTAGCGTCATGTTAACATTTTCCATCCACAATATTAACGAAGGCCTCACGTTGACCTAGATGAAAAATCCAGATAATTGATTGAATGAAAAAACTTTAGGTACTTGATTGCGACAGGGTAATAATTCAAGTACTTGCGATGTCATTGTCCCAATGAGTTTATTATACAATCATTGGTCTAGGCTCAAATCTCAAACATACTTTTGTTTACGTGATATCTATTTTACAAACTCATCCTCTTGGTTCGTTACTCAGTCTCTTTTTAATAGTTTTATTTTGTAAGATTATTCATTCCTCCACGTAAAAGAAAACAGTAGATAGTTTTGCTAATTTCACGTGCCAAAAGATTTCTGTGGAAAATGTCAAGCACATTGAGAGACTACAATGTTCTTAATGTCAATTTCCTTTAGATTTTCTTCTTGGAATCATTCGATCATTTTTAGTGGATTATCAAACATTTGATTGAAGAAAAAACTTCTTCTTTGTACTTGATTTTCTTTCGGTTGGACATCATATTAATAATATTATCATCACATGTAACTGTGCAGGCATGTATAATTTAAAACCTTACTATGATTTCTTTACCTATCGCAACCAATTTCCCTAAACAATATTTTTTGTAGAGAATTTGTTCCAATTCTTCGAGAGACTAATTGATATCATCTGGAATGGTTGGTCTGACCTGCAAGACACAAAATTGATACTAGAAATAATATATTGGACACCAATGTAAATAGTTAATGGCTACTTAATAGCGTTGATGTCATATAGACATTTTTTGTTTGCGATTTCGTGGAGGTCTAGCGTTATTCCACATTCGAAATGTTGAGGTAATAGATTGAATGAAAAAAGATACTTGATTGAGAGGTCATAGGTAAGAAATTTCATGCATTATGGTTTTATTTCAGTCAATTTGAATATTTTTGTCATAGATATAGAATGAAATTGATGATGTTTCTTTTATGGAGTTTTTGTTTCAACTAGTCGCCTCTAAAATCTGAATAAGCGCCTCCTCTTGAATGTCTTTCTCTTTTCCTTTTTCAGCCAGATCCCAAATGCTTGAATTAAGGCAAAATCAAATTATAGACAATTTTTTTTTAATATACAAGGCAATTGTTAATAATAATTGTAAAGTTATATACATATGTCAACAATATTAAAATGCTCTACCATCCGTTTAATTTTGGTGCTCTTCACTGGCATTATGGTCAGTATTGTATATGTTTTCTTCTCTTTTAATAGTCAATAACTTCACGGATTCGATAATTTTTTATTTTGTGAAAAAAGAAAAATGGAAAATTGATATTACTTTTAGTTGAGGCCTCCATGTACCAAATTAGTGCATTTGTCAATTTTAATTTTTTTTATGTAGGCACTTATATTTGGTTCAATCATGCCAGATTATGAGGTTTGAGTGACATTTGAAAACAATCAACCATAGAAACAGTTCATTTTATGATAATTCCTTATTTTTAATTACATGTAATCTGAATATATGTGTGTGATACTCATATTTCTAGGCCTGTGCGAAGCACAGATATATGGACATGAGTAATTTTCCCAGAATTTGAATTTCATAATTAAAGGACCTCATTAATTGGGGTCAAATTCAAATATACTTCAGATTTCATAAACAAGATGTTTACTCGCTAATTGTGTTTCTATTTTTTATTCATAAATTTTAGAAAAAGGAAAAAGAAATAATTAATAGGGCTCGTTATATATATTTGTATTGATACCCATTTATGCATGGGCTTATAATCATTGTGTATGTACTTTTAAAATTAAATCGTTCATTTTAGGACTTCAAGAACTTATTGAATTTTTTCTATTTTTCGCTTAGTTCCATCTCATTTAAAGCAAAAGTGAGCTTCATCAACGGCGGACATTTCACAACGTTCGAGCTCGTCACTGGAAATTTCCGCGAGGGGCTCAATTTTAGCATCACAAGTGCCGACCGCAAAGTTCAAGCCCTTCGTTTTTACCTTTGACTTCATAGACGCAGTTTTGTCGATCAACCCATTTAGCTTTAGTGTCGCTAGAACAACTTTAAAACATTTAGAAAAAGAAAGGGACCTCTTGTCTGCCATTATTGGTAGAAGAAGATAAGAAGAAACAAAATAAAGGTGAAGCGCGCAAGCTTAATGGAGATGGTGAGGAAGGGGACCCAAAATTTGGAATAATTTCGCCTTTCTTGCATTAGAATTGCGAAAGGAATCTTTCCATCTACACACCAAAGGCAACCCAACCAGATAAAAAGGCTAAAGTTCCTCGGCTGTAGATGCTTCCGAGCCAGCATTGTATTTACATTACCTTTCCTTTGAGATGAAGCAAGAAACGATTCTGGACCTCTTGGCGAAACATATTTCCTGTACCTTACCTCAGTAGAAGGAAACAATGAATGTTGCATTACTAATGGTACGAGGAAGATAACAGATGCTGTCCTGATTCTGTGAGCTTTTGTTCCGATGGAGGAGGATCTTCCTTATAACGAAGCTATACCGAATATCTCAAGTAATGATGTTGCTTTTGCTTATTTGCTAGAGCAGTTCACAAAACAAATGTGATGCTGCAGTGATCCGGCAATTTTCAGCAACGATGATCAGCAGATCCCAAGCGCTGTTCATTCAATCTTCTGATGGCCAATCCAAAGTCATTACCACTTTCTTCGAATGCTCCCTCAAGAGGCTGGAAGATGTCATAACAATGTTGAATGTCATATTAGTAGACATTTTAGTTATATTTTCTTGAGAAGGTGCTGCATGAAGTTTAGCCTAATGTGCAATGTAGTCCATGAATTTTAACTCAATGTGCAATGTCATCTTTGAACTTTTAATTTATTCAACTTAGTCCCTAAATTTTTTGCACATGTTTAATTTAGTCATTGGATTGTCCCTAAACTTGAATTAATGGAAGAACGGCATTGATCATTTTCATATAAATGAATTAGAGGATAGTTTTATTTAATAAAACTAGCAAAAGTGCATACTAGTTGCATTTAAAGATTAACATCCAAAAGATTTTGCAAAATTCAAATTATTAATTCATAAAAAGTTATTTATATGATATGAGGAAATTGTATCCATGTACATTTACATGGAAAGAGAGAAACATATCAAGATTTGAATTTTTTGGTAAAATTCTTTAAAAGACAAAAAAAAATCAAAAATTTAAGATCGAATTACATGGGAGAATATAACAAAATTATTGATGTACATATTGAGCAGGTGATGCTGATTCCATCACTTTACACATAGTCCAATGCCAGAGAACTCAATTTTGTTGAACAGAACCTGAAAAAGGAACCAAGAAAGATCTCTTTAATGGCCAAGAGCGAATTGTCCACCGTAGAAGTTATGGCAAAGCGAAGTGATGATGAGCAAATGGAGAGAAATCATAAAGTCTAAGAAGATAGGACTTTCACCTACTAAAAATATCATTTTCAGACAAGGACTTTCACCTACTAAAGATGTCATCTTCTTTTTCTTGTGGAAAGTGAAGCAAAAGTGAAAGAGTGATGGTGGGAAAGAAACTAATAGATTATAGGGAGACCAAGACTTTGCACGTCTTTTGATGGTGGGAAAGAAACTTTAACAGATTTCAGGAAAACCAAGACTTTTGGACATTTTTATGTTAATGGGAGAGAAAGTTCAATAGATGCCAGGAAGATCAAGACTTTGTATGACTTTCTTGCCATTACCAGTAGAATTTCTAGGCATTACAAAACTTGCTTAAAATTAACAATACCATAATTTTCCTTCAACTCTTTTTGGATTTAATCATTTTGGGTTTTTTTTCATTCATTAATCTCTAGTATATCTTTTCAAATTTGAGTTCAACAAAAGAAAAGAAGAAAGCAGAGAAAAACTGACAAGAAGAAACAGCAAAAATGTTTAAAAAGGACATAAAGAAGGAAAGGGGCAAAGATAGAGCACCATTGAAGCATGGCCATGGCCGTGTTGTTGCCATTAGCACTGCCACTACGGTGACTATTTCCAACTCCGCCTCCTTATAGTGACCTCCATAGATAACATTTTTCTTGAGATGTTTTTCTTAGCATGGTTTAGAAGTTGAGGATAATGACATCGAAATATTTTTGTGGATTATCAAACATTTGATTGAATATAGATTCTTTCTATGTACTTGATTTTCTGTCGGATGGACATTATGTTGATCTATAATATTATTATCAAATGCAATCGTTCAGGCACACATAATTTAAAACTTTACTATGTTTTCTTTTATTCAATTGAAGAAACTGGCACATTTCAGAGGCGAGGAAGGCTCACATCTAAGCCGGGGACAAGGGGAGGGATTCTCCCTGGTGCGGGTCCCCGCGGTTCACCATTAGGCTTTTATGACGGGGAGCCTTGGCTCTAGAACCCCGGCCTTTGTTTAAGGTCCTTAGACTTGGCCAAAACTGGCACATTTATATGTTCTTTATTTATATGTCGGTTCTACCAATTAAAGCTAACTTGCCTAAGTAGTCTTTTTTGTAAATAATAGTTTGTACATTTTTTTGAGCCAAGGAATATTCCCCGATTTTCTTCATCATGGATTACTACAAGTCAATCATTAATGATAGTTATAAAGCCAAGGGATAATTGTTCAAAAATTTATAAACCTATTATATATCGATTAATACAATTTTAAAATTTTCAATTTAACCAATTTGGTTTCAGTAGGTTTATGCATTTTCCAATGATTTTTCATGTCCATATGTCAAAAGTATTGAAGTAATGATGCTATCTGGGGACAAGGCTACAGCACTCTGGCAATCATTCAATTTTGGGTGCCTTTCAAACGCACATCAGTGGTGCAATGGAAATGAAGTACTTTTTGTCCGCAAGAGCACCTCTCATGATATTCGGAGAACATCCCAGACTTTATTGGATACCGTGTGCTTTTTTGTCTGGAAAGCAAAAGTGAAAAAGAGTTAACGGGAAAGAAACTTTAATTGATTTCACCAAGACTTTCCAGGACGCAAATTGAAGTTTGTTGGTTCACTTTTCTCATCCCTCCTTATCTATCCCCATGAGAACGTCCCCTTTTCCGTTACTAGTAGAACTTCCATGCGTTATGTCTGGATTAATTTCTAATATTTTTTCTTTTTTCAAATTTGTCTCAATTTGAGGCGTCCATTAAAAAATTGCCACGTGGTAATGATTTTATTAACATGATTCACTTACCCTGCGAATTGGGTGATGTGGAGAGAGTTTGTGTTGGCTTAAAAATCTTAGCATCCAATGTCTCCACTGACTTGGCAACACCTCAAGATGCTATATTGGACACCAATATGGACATTTAACAACTATTTAATAGCATTAGCATCATGTAAACATTTTCCATCCGCAATATTAATGAAGGCCTCATGTTGACTCACGTGAAAAATTGAGATAATTGATTGAATGAAAAAAACTTTAGGAACTGTTCGCAAAAGGGGTAATAATTCAAGTACTTGCAATGTCATTGTCCAACGGGTTTATTATACAATCATTGGTCTAGGCTCAAATCTCAAACATATTTTTGTTTACACAGTATTTGTTCCACAAACTCATCCTCTCCATTCATTGCTTGGTCTCCCTCTAATAATTTTCTTTTGTGAGATTATTCATTCTTTCGTGGGAAAGAAAATAGGAGATAGTTTTGTTAATTTCACACGCCAAAAGATTTCAGTGGCTAAATGTCAAGCACATTGGGAGACTACAAAAGTTCTCGATATCAGTTTCCTTTAGATTTTCTTCTTGAATTATCTGATCATTTGTAGTGGATTATCAAACATTTGATTGAAGACAAAATTCTTCTTTCTACTTCATTTTCTTTCGGTTGGACATCATATTAATAAGATTATCATCACATGTCTGACCCGCAAGAGATAAAATTGATACCACAGAGAATATATCGGAGGCCAACGTAAACAGTTAACAACTACTTGATAGCGTTGGTGTCATACAGACATTTTTTGTTCGCAATTCAATGGAGGTCTCATGTTGACCCATATTCAAAATGTCGAGGTAATTGATTGAATGAAAAAAAAAACTTTAGACACTTGATTGCCAGCACATAGGTAAGAAATTTCATGCAACTCGTGATCTGGTTTTATTTCAGTAAATTTGAATATTTTTGGAAGCCATATATGTAGAATGAAATTGATGATGTTCCTATTAAGGAGTTTTTGCTTCAACCACTCGCATGTAAAATTGAATAAGTGCCTCCTCTGAATGTCTTTCTCTTTTCCCTATTCAGCCAGATCCCAAATGCCTGAAATAAAGCAAAATCAAATTATAGCCAAAAATATTTTATATATATATACAACGCAATTGTTAATGATAGTTGTAAACTCGTAAAGTTTTACAAATATTTCCACGGTATTGAAATACTCCGTCATCCATTAATTTTGGTGCTCTTCACTGGCATTATGGTCAGTATTTTATATATTTTCTTCTCTTTTAATAGTCAATAACTTCACAAATTCAATAATTTTTTATTTTGTGAAAAAAGAAAAACTGAAAATCAATATTGTTGGGTTGAGGCCTCCACGTACCAAATTAGATTAGTGCATTTTCAATTTTAATTTATTTATTTAGGCACTTATGTTTGGTCCAAGCATGCCAAGTTATGAGGTTTGAGTGACAATGGAAAACAATTAACCATAAAAACAGTTCATTTTATTCTAATTCATTATTTTTAATTACATGTGATCTAAAAGTGTGTGCACAATACTCATATGTCTAGGTCTGTGCGTAGCATGGATAGGGACATTAGTAATTTTCATAGATTTTGAATTTCATAATTAAAGGACCTCATTAATTGGGGTCGAATTCAAATATATTTTAGATATCATAAACAAGATGTTTACTCACTTGCTAATTCTTTTTCTGTTTTTTATTCATAAATTTTGGAAAAAGAAAAAATAAATAATTTATAGGGCTCGTTAATGAGTACACATATATATGAATGTATTGATACCCATTTATGCATGGGTTTATAATCATCATGTATTTACTTTTAAATCTTTCATTTTAGGAATTCGTAAGCAATAATTGAAAATTTCCAGAACGTATTGAATTTTTTCTATCTTTTTGCTTAGTTCCATCATATTTAGAACAAGAGTTAGCTTCATCAACGACTTGTCATTGGAAATTTCAGCGAGGGCTCAGCTTTAAGCGACGACCGCAAAGTTCAAGCCTTCCTTTTTTTCCCTTTGGCTCCACAAACACAGTTTTGTTGATCAACCCACTTTGCTTTAATGTCGGTAGAACAACTTTTAGAAAAAGAAATGGGTCCCTTGTCTGCCATTATTAGCAGAAGGAGATAAGAAGAAAACAAAATGAAGGTGAAGCGCGCAAAGCTTGAGATGGAGATGGAGATGGTGAGATGAAGGGGACCCGAAATTCGGAATAATTTCGCCCTTTTTTGCATTAGAATTGCGAAAGGAGTCTTTTCATCTACACACCAAAAGCAACCAAACCAGATAAGGCTAAGTTCCTCGGCGGTAGATGTGCATTCTATTTACATTACCTTTCCTTTGAGATGAAGCTAGAAACGATGCTGGACCTCTTGACGAAACATATTTTCTATACCTTACCTTGGTAGAAAGAAACAACTAATGTCGCATTACTAATGCTACAAGGAAGACAACAGATTCTTTCCTAATTCTGTGACCTTTTGTTCCAATGGAGGAGGATCTTCCTTATAGCAAAGCTACACCAAAAATGTCAAGTAATGACGTTGCTTCTGCTTATTTGCTAGAGCAGTTCATGAAACAAATGTGATGTTGCAGTGATACGGCAGCTTTCAGAACAATGATCAACAGATTCCTACTAATGGCCGAATCCAAGTCATTACCACTTTTTTGGAGTGCTCTTTCAAGAGGTTGGAACATATCATAACAATGTTGAATATCACATTAGCAAACATGTTAGCTATATTTTCTTTAAAAAAATGAAGCAAATGGTCTTTGAAATTCAGCTCAACGTGCAATATAGTCCTTGAACTTTAGCCCGATGTGCAATGTTGTTCTTAAACTTTTAATTTGTTTAATTTGGTTCATAAACTTTTTGCACATGTTTAATTTAGTCATTGGATAATTGGATTGTCCCTAAACTTAAATTAATGGAAGAACAACATTGATCATTTTGATGTAAATGGATTAGAAGATAGTTTTATTTAACAAAACTAGCAAAAGTGCGTACTAGTTGCATGTAAAGATTAACACCCAAAAGATTTTGCAAGAATCCGAGCTTTTCGCAATTCGGATGGGGTTTGTAGGATGTGGTTCATATTTCTTGTGCGGTGTCGATGATGGTGCCACTATTTATGAAAAATGCCATGGACGTCGAAAAACAGGATAGTATGGACTTCGGGATTTGGAGTCGTGGTTCTCGATTCCTTTTCCAAGAGTTGTTTCCAAAGGATTAGGATGATAGAACCAATTTAGAAAGTCTAAGAGATTCTTATCACTTTCTTTTTCAACATTTTTTCCGAGTAAAAATATCCCGATGAGGTTGGCAACAAATCGTCCTGTTTGGAATTTCAATAGCTATTAAGTACTTATTAGTTAAGTACCATAATAACGTCTTGAGTTGATCGGGAAATCATCTTCTTTCCAGATAAGGGGATAAATAAATGGATAATTTGAATTTAACCCAAAAGGATCAAAATAGACAAGTACAAGTGGTTCGACATTTGTGGAGAAAGTATCTTCAGAAGCCGAGTTGAAATATCGGATATAAGGAGTCCAGAATTCTTCAAGAAGAACTTTGGTGTCCAATATTGAACAACTTGCTCCTGTGTCAATGAGAGCAATAACGGTGATGGGTTTGGCAAACTTTGAGACGAGGATTTTTACTTAAATGGGGACAAAGTGAGTTTGGCTTGAAAATATGTCAAGGTTTGGTTACGAGAATGAGGATGATATATGAAAAATATCTTCGTACTATGAGTCTAATACTAGAAGTTTGGTAAGTGGGGATGACACAAAGAGTTTGTTCGGATGGTTCTTCGTCAACGAGAGAATAATGATTCAATATCATCATTTTCAAGAGAAATTCTGTTTCATTCTCAATGTGATGAATTAAATGATTCTGACCTTTTCTTGCTTGAGGACAATTTTTTGCAAAATGTCCTTTCTGATTGCAAATGTAGCAATGGTTTGATTTCTTGTGGCTTGTGCGATCCTTTCTTTTGCGTAGGTATCGCCATTTCTTCTTTTTCCGAAATGCTTGGAGCCATGTTTGGATTTCTTTATCCGAACTTCTTGTAATGTTTCTTCTTCTTGGAATACTTGCCACAAGTACCATCACGGTCTTGCCTGGAGCATTTGATTTTTAACTTCGGCGAGAACAGGCCGATTCAAGGCGCTTGTCATCCGTGATGTAGGTGCGGACCATCTGGCGTTTTAAGCATAATTCTTCGAGGCATAGATGAACTTCTTGCTGTATTTCACCCAAGGGAATATCTTGCACTCTTCTTTGTTTTCCAAAGAAAGATCTTTCAACCATCTGGGATAGTTCTTTAGGGATGGAAGTAAGGAAAACATGCTTCAGATTTGGATCTGCTCCAATCTGATAAAAAAGATGAAGCATCACTCGATAATGCTTATCAAGATGTTTCCTTTGCAAGGAGCAACATCTTCTTTCGAAAATTCTCTACTTTTATCTCTATGAGATCGGTGGGTTTTCCCACAAAGACATGATACAAGAGAGTAATGGCATGGCTGAAATTTGGTGACATCGAAAATGAATCTGGTCTTGTTACAAAATTGATTGCCACCGAGTTTGAGGCTTCATGTGAATCTTGTAACAAAGTTGTACAAGACATCATTCATATCATGGTTGGTGATGGACTGAGTATTCAACCAAGTATGAAATTCTTCAAGTCTTTCGGCCATTTGTGATAAGGAATATCATCAATGGTGAAGAATTGTTTTGATGCCATGGACACATGGAGAGCGGGATTACTAGTCGACCATTATGCTGGGTCAAAATAGTTTGATTCCATTTCTTCATCCGGGAGGGTCAGCCATGAATATTGCTGAAGTTACGGCCCAATGGGGAGGGAATCAAATGTAGGAATAGAGAGGGATGGAGAAGATGAATAAAATGCTGAATCGATTCGGTCTCGGGGTAGTTTGCTCGACCCAAGTAGGGACTGTTTTTCCGGAATGGCGGGACCGAGGGCTGTTGAGTATTAGGATCAGGTTCCTAGGTACCCAAATCCTTTAGAAAGGATTCTAATGATGATGAGAAGAGATCTTCTCAAAGACCGGATTCAAAAATTCAAATTATTAATTCATAAAAAGCTTTTTATACGATAGGAGGAAATCATATTCATGTACGTTTATGTGGAAAGAGAGAAACATATCAAGATTTGAATTTTTTGATAAAAATTTTTGTAAGACAAAAAAATCAAATATTTAAGATCGAAATACATGAGAGAATATAACAAAATTATTAATGTATATATTGAGTAGGGCAATGTTGATTCCATCACTTTGCACATAGTCCAATGGCTCGTCGAACAGAACTCGAAAGAAGGAAATCGAGAAAGATCTCCCCAATGGTCATGAGCCAATCAGTCCACTGTAGAAGTTATGGTGAAGCAAAGTGATGATGAGCAATGGAAAGAGAACCATAAAGTCCAAGAAGATCAGGCCTTTCACCTACTAAAGATATCATCTTCCAACAAGGGCTTTCACTGACTAAAGACATCATAATCTTTTTTTTTTTAAGAAAGTGAAGCAAAAGTGAAAGAGTGATGAGTGGAAAAGACACTGATAAATTCCAACAAGACCAAGACCTTGCACGTTTTATGATGGTGGAAAAGAAATTATAACAGATTCCGGGAAGATATCGTTTTCTTTGCACGTCTTTTGATGATGGGAAAGAAGCTATAATAGATTCCAAGAAGGCTCAGACTTTGCACAGCTTTTGATGGTACACGTCTTTTGATGGTGGGAAAGAAGCTATAATAGATTCCAAAAAGACTCAGACTTTTGCACGTCATTTGATGGTACACAACTTTTGTCGGTGGAAAAGAAACTTTAATAGATGCCAGGAACATCAAGACTTAATGTCTTTCCTGCCATTGCTAGTAAAATTTCCATGCACGACAAGTCTTGCTTAATATTAATAATACCATAATTTTCCTCCAACTCATTTTGGGTTTAAACATTTTCAGATTTTTTTCATTCATTAATCTCTATTATATCTTTTCAAATTTGAGTTTTAATAAAAGCAAAAAAAAAAAAAAGCAAAGAGAAAAACTAAAAAGAAGAAATGGCAAAAAGTTAAAAAGGGAAGGGGCGGGATAGAGCACCATTGAAGCACAGCCATGTTTGTGTTGTTGCCGTTAGCACTGCCACTACGATGACTATTTCCAATTTTACCACCTTACAGTTGCCTTCACAAATAACATCTTTCTTTTAGAAGTTGAGGATAATGACATTGATATTATCCAAACATTTCTTCAGTTTACAATTGTACCTATACTTTTCTTTTTTAATAAAGTACCTCATTTTTTTTTCAAATTTGACACAATTGAGGCGTTTGTTAAATAAATTGCCATGTTATATGATTTTAACGACTAGGTTCACTCACCTTATAGATTGGATGATGCAGAAAGAAGAAGTGTTGACTTAGACAATTATAGTGTCTAATATACCTAAGTTATATTTAGATGCCATATGTCAAAAAGATTTCAGTGACTATATGTTAGGCCCATTAAAAGACCATAAAGTTCTCAATCTTGATTTCCTTTAAATTTTCTGCCATAAAGCATTGCTCTTGCCCTTTTTTCTTGACCAATTCCATTACTTTTCTCTTTGATCTATTCACCCAAAACTAAAAAAGTAGTGCAGATGGTTTGGCAAAAATCAAATTGAACCAGTCTGAACACCAGTTCACTTGCTAAACTAGTGAAACATACTGATTTTCAAAATTGGATCCACTTGGGTTTAGAGTCTAACGAGTACAGAACTGGGCTTTTGGCTACTGTTGCACATGGAGGAACTCGAGCACTCAACTCCACAGATCACCGGCATTTCACTTTACCACATAGGCCAAACGATTCATGGGTTCAATCAACAACATTACATACCTATAATTGTTTGCTCATGGCATCATCACCAGTTCACGCGTAGTCCAACCTCTTGGATAGCAAACTAGCAATCTAACTGGTTCTCTGACCGGCCCAAGTTTGAAAACATTGGTGCAAAACTCCAATCCTTTCTTAAAACAAGTAGATATGACTATCTTATATGAATGGAGCTGTAATGCACACCATACTTTTGCCACGTGACTGGAAGATCAGCAAAGTGATTATAATCGATAAACATTGATGCTCCTCAATCGAATGATATCTGGAAGACCTTCGTAGTGCTCCAAATGGGGTTGATGCTCAACCTCCATGGTACATTACTTCTGTCGTTGCTCTAGTTGAAGCTATGACAGATGCTTGACCTTTCCCTTTAATTTTTCGTATTCAACGGTAAGTCTTAAGAAGAGCATGGCATGCTATTGAGAGGTCTTAGGACTTTGTTAGGCTTAAGAAGAGATCTAATCGCCGCAATCAAAAGAAATGAAATCCATCAACCATTGGATTTCGTTATAAAGCAAAAACCAGAAAATGACGCAATGCAATATATTTAGCTACACGGTGGCAGTTTGATTTGTCACATACAGTTTTGGCTGACACGGTTTTTATGAGCACGAGAAAAAAATATAGTTGCAACATATGGAAGCAAATTACTTGACATTATCTCCAGTGAGTTTGCTGAGAATTTATTGCACAATGGCATCAAGCAGATGCTAGCCCATGTAACAAATCATGAATGCAATTCATCCTATGAGGTATAAGAAAGAATGCACATTAGTAATGTCATTTTCCCACAACCAAAAGCTGTGGAAAGCCATTTATCACTGAAATTAAAAAACCAGTCTTGCTATTCAGAGGCTCTCCTATTTCTTTCTTCAAAACGAAACAGTAAGCTACTGAAATGAATCAACCTTAAACACAGCGCAACATAAACAAGGAGTAACAAAAACTACTTACTGTTTGACGTTGGGTTCTAAAGTCCAACAAAAGGAAGTTCTCCAGTAGAACCTAAAAACAGGAGCTTGTCATAGTTTCATAGAGATTTTGAACAGAAATTACAAGACCTATGGAACATCAGATGGAAAGCCAATGAATGTATGTTGCAAGAGGCAGTCTTGGATATTGTGGACCTGAATATCCATGCACGGTGATGAACAAGGCATTACTGCAGGATGAGCTCAGCATCTAATTTGCAACAATAAGAGAGAGAATGTCGATCATCATAGCAGCAGAGGCTATGTTCTCCATGATAGCTACTACCCAATCAACTCTTTGACCCAACAATTGAGATTAAAATGCAGGGTGGCAAGTTCATCTTCAGAATAGCAGATTAGTATGGCAGCACTCAATTAAGTTGGACCAATAACTGAGAATGAACCGGTCACCGTACATAGACTGCTTCTGATGTCCTTGCTAGCACCAAGACGAGCTGAGAGTTGCCAAAAGCATTATCCGTACATTCTTTCTGAATCATTGATTTCGGGAGTTCCGGTGGCTATGTTTAGGACTAACGAGGAATGAGATGGATCGGTCCACTATTGGTTAACTTGGTTAATAGATGTAAGCAGAGTTTGTCTGATTAAATCTGTACAAACGCTCGAAACTTTGAACCTGTGAAGAAAAAGACTGGAAAGCAAGTTATCTTGACAACTCAAATAAGAACTTATGACCTTTAAATGATTGATGAGGCTTGTATTCACTGTCAATTTCATGTATATCCTTGAAGGATCTGTCTCCATCTGCAATATCCTCCAATTCACTGATGGCTTCTATTTGGTCAAGCTGCATAGCAATGCCTTCATCCTTAGAGCTTCCTTCTAGAAAATCATTATCTTCCATATCCAATAAGTCCATAAATGTTTCTATCTTTTTCTTCCTCCCTCTGTAACCACTAAGGCTTAGGACCTTTTTTTTCAAAATAACCAGCAGACATTTCTCATTCAGCTCCGCATTTTCATAAGCTCCTGTCAAGAACACGCCAAACCTTTTCTCCTTCTCAGAGATATAGAAATGCCAAAATGATATAGAAAATCATTAGCTTCTGAGGCATCACAAATTTTCATTAGAATTGGATGAGGTGGTTGGTTACCAACCTCTTTTCCATTGTGAAACTCAGTAACTCATGCATCACCGCAATGGCCCTCTTATTGAATTCTTTCGATCGAGCTTGAAGGCCACATGTATCGGCATAAGGAGATAAGTAAGACCTTTTCCGAAAATGCTTGATCTTCCCTCCATATCTATCCACCTTCTTGTAACTGGCAGGAAACTTCAAAAGGAAAGATAGGGAAAGCAACCCTGGAGTATGAGAGGCAGATTCTGTTACCCCAGTACAGCTTTCTCCAACCCTGTGATAGCCCAAGCAGGATTCCATTCTACAAGCTCAAGATAATCAACTTCATCTGGAGATTTAACCACTTTGAAGTGCTGCGGATACTCATGTACCCACTTGCTCCTTAAATCAGCTGGCAAACCAAACTCTCTCCTGAAATGAGCAATTTTGTCCAGTGGAGCTGCTTATCGACCGATATCATCAACATCAGTCACATATTCTGCGGCCATGCCAGAGTGTTCCCTAATCAATCTCTCCTCTTCCTTCTTTAGTCATTCCACACCACAATACACCCTTCTGATCCTTATATGACTCAAAACAGTTTCGGTGACTTCCGAATAAAATCCACTGTACTGTGTGGCTTGGGCAAATTAATAGGTTTCCGGTATCAACCCATCGACCTCACAGAAATTATCATCTCAGGTTTCTTCTTCAACATTTCCGTCAGAACCAACACCTTAGACACTACTTTATGCTTCTCGTCGGCGATTTCGAGATCACGCGCCCTCTTATTCTTGCTGGTCATGAATCTGAGCTGCGACCAGTTACGTAAAATCTCGCCAAAACTCGAGTTTCTTCTCCAGGTAGGTGAACGCACCAGCAAGATGACGATGCATCCAAACTCTCTTGCCACACTCCATTCATTCGGTTAGGCTACGTTTCTAACAACAAATTGAAGACGGGTCATCTCAAGATGCTAATGCCTATGCTCCAAATTCAAGAAATAGGCCCAAGAAAATCAAATTGCCTCATTCAGGAGCGACGTCGAACAGCTCACGTGCAACGTAACGAGGAAAAACAGGACCCCAAAACGAAAAATATACGGTAAGATCGCTGTAAATGCACCATCATCGGCATCAGTTTTGACTTCAGCAGAAGCCGGTGAGAAGAACAAGCAAGGCGCGAAGAAGAGTCGTTTTGTTCCGTTAGCATTTGCATTTCTGGTCGTGAAAAAAAAAAAAATTTTAATTCAAATAATTAAAAGCGCTCGATGGTCTTCTAAATGGTGATAATACATGAAAAATCTGATTTGAACTCATCATGAAGCTTAGTAAAAGAAACAAGTTGAAACATATCAAAACCAAACATTGAATTTTGTAATTCGCAGGCAGTTAAAAACATATTCTTGTATATATAAATCCAAAAGAATTTTGTCAAAATAATAAATTGTTTAGGATAATCTGTGCCAGAGATTACTGATTGTTTTAACTTTTAAGACTGGTTTGCTCGTTCTATAAATTTTCGGCGGAATGATTCAATATTAATTAAAAATCCCAAAATTTCAAGCATCAAAAGTTAAAACTTTATGTTATCTTGTAAACCCCCGACTAGGTGTTCCATATAAGTCGCCCTTCATTGAATAATCAAATTGCAAGTTGATTCATATCCTCTTATGACTTTCTTTGCAAAAGGTGCGGAGTTTGAGAACAATGCAGTTCAACAAAAAATTGATCATAATATCAGTTTCAACCTTACTCGGTTCTGTTTGAGAAAATTAAAAATCGAGTGAGATTGAGGCAAGTACAAAACAAGCCAAAGCTAATTGGGTCATTCGACGCAAAATAAAGAAAATCAAACCAAATTTAGTCTCTTCCCCTTATAAAAATGGAACTTATAAATTCTTAAAAGTTTTCTATAAGTTAAACCCTTATAAATTCTTAAAAGTTTTCTATAAGCTAAAACCTTTTTTTTTAAAGGTAAAAAAAAGAAAAATAAATCAATAATCTATTTTCTCTCTAAAAGAAAAAAAATCGAATAGCGGATTCCAAACCATTACTCAACTGGAGTTAAAAAATATGAAGAGAAAACAAGAAAAGAAAGAGATGGCAATCAAAATCGAAATGATGAGAATAATAGAAAAAACACACATGCGTATGAACATTCATTTAAAAGATAAAATGATTCTTATTCCACCTAAACAGTAATAAATTAGTTCACAACATCATCTCTCTCTTTCATAGATTCACATAAGAGGTTTCCTCCCTAATTTTGCAGCATCATTCCATTCATAACATTCATCAAACTCTCTGATGTCTCCATTTGGCCTAAAAGGACATCAGGCAAGATTCCCAAATACACTTGGTGCAAAGATCTCTAATTTGCATGCATATATATCTCAAATCAGTGAAATTGACCAGGACATGCAAAGCTGCAAAAAGAACAAAGTCGTCCCAAATAAATTGGGTTTAAAATGAGAATTCCCACTTGCTCGTTATATCATGGACTCGGAGATCGTCATCCTTAGATTTGCAATGAACTGTTAGAGTAGTTCCAGCCAGTAAATTGTTTCACAACACGACATGAGTCTTGCCCCCAAACATCTCCTATACAACCAGTTAGAGCAAAGAACTAAAAAGCAAGAGCTTAGCTGATGAATTCATCATTGAGGCCTATGATTGCTCCAACATCAACATCATTCAACTATTTATGGACGAAGAATGGAGGATATCGACATCACCAGCTTGCCACAACATATTACTATCTCCATTTCTTCTTTGTTACTTTGGGAAAAGAATTGCCTCATAAGACCAGCTACAAATGAAGTATGTGTCTTATGTATAGCTTAATTAAAGGAAACAAAATTGGGCTTTGCTGGCATAACGGTCTTTAAGCTAATGAAAATAACAGTTTATTGTAAGTCATAAATTCTTAAACAAGTAAATCTAACAACAATTTATAATTATTTGTTGTTTGATTTTTTATGATTTAGAATAAACTATTATTCTCACGGTAGATTAAAAACTGTCACCAAATCATTTTTAAGAAAAATTAAACATTCAGCCGTACATATTATCTAGAAAAGGAAACAATTACACTTTCCATATCCCAGCAATCAGTGATCTTTCTTATATTAGGCAATGAGAGTAGCATTGAGAACTAACTCTAGCTTGATGTATTAAAATTCAAAACTTGTACCGGTCCTTTTTTGGAAAAAGAAGAGAGACAATCTTTCTAGTTTATAAGAGTCCAAAATGCCATTCCCTGGAAAGTCATCTCTTCCATCGCCTTTTGCATCCTAATCTTCGATGAGCAGGGTGACATCCATAATCACCTTCAATGTCACCTCTAATGACATCGCAGCATCCTAAAGGCATACAATGAGCTCCTAATCACTTGTTCATTTCCTTTCTCTGCAATGGACACTCTGTCACCCTTGTCAGAGCTTGTCCCTGAATTTCATTTGCTCGACAACGAAGCATTCATGAATGACCTGAAATACTTTCTCTAACTGTGATGGTGACCCAAAAGATTTGTCGACTACAGTCACCTTTGTGTATCGAATGCAATAAATATTGCAAGGGTAAGGCCGAAAGTATCTTTCCTGCTGCTCCTCTATATGTTAAGCCAATCGAATTTGAACAACACAACCCTCAATGCTATTAGGAACTCAGTCGAGCATGTGCTACTGAGAGGTCATAGGACTTGGTCAGGCTTCGGAAGAGATCTAAGAAAAATATTTCAAAGTCAGGTCAAATAACTCCCAAAGTAATGAAGACTATTGAGCATGTTATGTTGTTATAAGCAAAACATAAAAAATAATCTAGTGCAACATATTTTTAGCTATACACAATAGCAATTCGGTTTGCCGCATACAGTTTTTCAACATCGTGATTTTTGTGGACACAAAAGGAAATCTAGTTGCAATATTTGAAAGCAAATTACTAAACATCATCTGCATTGAGTTTGCTGAGGATTTTATTTTGATAACCAAAAAAAAGTTCATTTGCAAAATGGCATCAAACGGATGCTTTCCTGTGTAACAAATCATGAACGTAATACATGTTATCAATGAGGAATAAGAAAGAATGCACATTAGTAATGTCATTTCCATTTATCATTCAAAGTAAAAAAACTAGTCTTCCTAATCTACGAAGGGTCTCCTATTTCTTTCTTCCATACAAAAAGTAAGCTAATGAAATGCATCAACTATAAAGACAGCCCAACATAGACAGAGTAACTGTAAACTATTTACCGTTTGATGTTGGGTCCTAAAATCCGACAAAAACATGAGCCTGACATTGTTTCACAGAGATGCCGAACAGAAATTGCAAGGCCTACGGAAGAGGCAATCGGATAGAAAGCAAATGAAAGTAATGTTGCAAAAGGCAGCCTTAGATTTTCTAGATCTGAATATCCATTTTGCGTTGGATTTTCATCTAACTATAAACTATCAAAATTTGCCTGATTATTCTGCGGAAACCAAACGGAATATCTAGAAAGCTAGATCAAGATCTGAGAGAGTATACATGGATAGGTGGAGACCAGGTTTTACGCATGATACTTACAGTATACCTTGGAGATCCATGAACAAGTCGAATACGAATCTTGTGCAGAGGAATTAAACTAAAAAAGTGTGACATCGAGAATACCTCTAAGCAGGACCGGTAGATTAGCTGCATAGCCTGTCCTATGTACAGAACGCAGATCTTTTAATACCATCACTTAATTTTCTTAAAAACTTTACCTTACCGAGAGCTCGCATGTCAAGACTGAGATTTGTTCCGTGGCTGTTTAACTTAACAAACACATGTTTTTCAAATAACACCAGGAGGCATACGTCGTGGCCCAAGAAAACCAAGAGATATAATTTCTACAGTCGGATTGAGCAAAGATGTACAACTACGGTTGAACTAATACTTGTATTTGTAATATATATATATATGAGCCTCTCCTCATTTGGACCTATCTCACAAGCAATAAAATTTTAGAGTTTTTCTTTTGAATTTCTCTTTTGAACGAGTAAGGCTGACATGGGTAGAGAATAAGTGAGTTTAAGTTGGAAAAAATCTGTGATCTATCCGATTTTACAACGGTGGAGATACTTACAGTGTACTTGACGTTACTTGGAAAAAATCTTGTGCAAAGGAATTTAAAAAGAAAAAAAAAAGAAGTGGATATTGAGAATACCTCTAAGCAAGACTAGGACTGGCATGGCCTCTACTACGTATAAAATCCACAACTATTAATACCATCACTTAATTTCCCTAGAAATTTTACTTTACCGGAAATTCACCATGTCAATACTGAGATTTTTCCATGGACGTTTAACTTAACAAACACACATTTTCCAGATAACACCGGGAAGCTCACCGTGTCAAGACCGATAATTGTTCCATGGGCGTTTAACTTAATAAACACACATTTTTCAAATAACACCTGGAGGCATATGTCGTGGCCCACGTTTTCTAAACGAAGTCCATGACTAATCCATGAATGAGGCAAACCTGGCAGTACCTAAGTACTAGGTTTTCTTAAGTATTCTGAAATACTCCTCAAGCAGGCAGTGACAAATGACGATAGTTGGATAGATGAGGAAATATATTCTACCATCGGATTAAGGAGAGATTGACGTACTTGTATTTATAGAGCTTACTCCCCTCATTTAGATTCGTTTTACAAGTAATACAGTTCCAGAACTTCTTCTATAGTTTCTCTCTACAATCCTTTGAGTGAGTGTGAGTGAGTAAAACTAACTTTAGGAAAAAAATGAATTACGAAGACTGCCCTACAGTACAACGGTCGAGAGTGAAGCCCTACAATTCGACAGTCGAGAGTGAATTATTGGGATCATTTAAAGAATTTCAAAAAAAGGTCTATTGCCATGTTTTCAATAAAGGCAGGGAAAACACAAGTGACCAAAGGTATCCAAACAATTACAATGAAAAAGAAGCTACCGATGGAGTAGCTTATTTTGTTGAGCAAGTGCTGCCATTTAATGTATGATTCAAAGTGACACATCAATGATTAGGAAACGCAGAAAAGAAAACAAAACAGCCCACAACAGGGGCGCGTCATGGTCCATGATTCTCTCATACCGCACATGTTAATTAACACATACCTGATGCAAAGGACTAAATAGGTATAAGCGACCGAAACAATAAGGCCAATTGAAGTGCCCCCTTTGTTATCCACAATTTGACATTAGTCAAGTCTATGTTAGACATTCTATGATTGCCTGTTATTAAAGCTCAGTGACCCTTCGTAAGGCATTGTGCTAAATTGATTTCCATATGGGAACTAGCATGCTCCCAAGTTATTTTGGTCCAACGTACTAGTATATCAGTAACACAATAGACAACTAAGCAGAAAAACACAACATTAGATCAACTCTACATGATGCCTAGATGAAGTGCCAAACCACAAACCATATTCGGTTTTGTAAAGGGTTGGTTTTATAAGCAACATATACAGCTGCATAGAACAATGTCATCTCAAACTCTCATCATAGAGCAACTGAGCATTAGAGTTGAAGAGGTGTCAATGTATGAGAAAGGGTGATGGGTTATAAGCAAGAAAAGGCCATAATAAGTAATGGCCTGGCCTAAAAGGGCCATAAAACATAATACTCAATAGTGCGAGGACCAGTTCGCAGCACTCCCAACTCTAGGCATGCTGGACTCCTTCTTAGTCTCCTCATCCACTTTGAATGTAGCGCCGCACACTTGGCCAGAGCTGTCCACCCTAGGAACCGGCTTTACCTCATTCAGTGGGTGTTCATAACTCCTCAAACCTCCAGAGCTAGTAAAGAAGCATCCTGAGTTGGAAAAAAAGGCAACATTAAAAGATGAACGGATAGGAAGAGCACAACATTAAAAGGTGAATGATTTGGCATTCGAAAACCATTGAAAGAGCAACATTGTAGGTGAAAATGCACATGTCAAAACATGCATACAGACAAAGAATACCATTTTAACCCCTTCCAACTCATGCCAAACTTCATGCATCTTTCCTTTCTATAAGCCTTCCCATATGTTGTTACCCAACAATATAACATTCTCCTGTTAACTCTGCTTAATATAAGCAGAGCTCATCCATCCTTACATTTCACATTCCAATGCATGGAGGAAACTCCAGTGAAACCGAATCAACAATCTGTAAAAATAATTACCCTTAGGGAATGGTGCAAAAGATTTCCCACAACCCTTCTTCACGACTTCTATATCATCCGAGAGAACGAGATTGCCTTCAGAATCATTTCCCCAGAAGAAAGGAACACTTCCATCAACATCCTGCATGATTAAGAGAACAGAAAGGATTAGACAGATCATAGGGGAGGGAGAGAATGCAAACAATATCCCAGATCGAAACCATGAAAATCATTATTACTTACAGAGGCCACAAAAGCGGTTTTACAAGAGCTGTCAAAGAGCACAAAAGCAAACTTCCCACTGATGTCTTTCACGACTTGATCAGCAGGGTAAGGCCCCCGATCCCTCAGAGTTCTATAAGCTTCAATGACGATAATGACCTCATTGGCAGCCTTGTTCAAACCATATTGCTGCTTGAGAAGAGCAACATTCTCTATGTGCCCTTGAAACAAGCAGAAGATGTCATCGACAACCGCAAACAATCTGCCACAGCAGGTAAGGCATGTCAAATATCCATGTGCGATGACCCAATTGAGGAGAGCAGTACTGAAACTCCCATGAACTAACAATACAATGAATTTCATTTTCCAGCTTCCGAAATGAACTGAAGACTCAAGTACCATTGTCTCCTTTAGGCTGATACTTTCAACCTCTAATGCTTTCACACTAAATTCTCACCAAAATCAGTTTGATTCGACATTTGCCTCTCTAAAAAATGAAGCCACAAGTCTGTTCTTTTTTTCTCTAAGCCACCATTATATATTTTTTACATACCCAACACCCTTCAAGAAATCCTTTGGTTGGGCATGTACCCTTCTGATCGAAAAGGTCAAATTTTCAGAGGAAAGACAAACACTCCTAACAAGGAAACCAAAGTCGAATAAAGACAGAGCAACTAAGATACCAATCCTGTTTTGTCCTAACACAACACCACATTATAAACAGAATATAAAACTTTACCCAAAAAAAAAAAAAAAAAGAGAGCATATAACTTTGGGCTTTTGGATAATATTCCAAACGCCCCCACAGCAACCCACATATAGTCCACCCTGTAAAAGCAAGTCGAAAACCAATAGCGCCATCATCGGGCACGAGTGGTGACACGATGCTGAACGATCCCAGGAAACAAGATCATCGATCCGGGTGTGATCTAGCAAAGGAAGCAAGCACACCAAGATCTGCGACCACGATCCCCCGCGATCTCAAATCCGATCGAAAAAAGAAACGACCCAAAGGACCTTCCAAAAAGGGGATCGAGGAGATCTTCGGCACGCACGCGAAAACGAATCCCGAAATGCGAACGAATAAAATGGGTCAGGGAGGCAATGACGGGGGACGAGACCTGGGGAGAAGCGGGTTCTGGCGCTCGAGGGAGTAGGCCAGCAGGCCGGAGGTGCCGAGGTTGACGGTGACGGCGCCGGGGTGGGCGGAGGCGAAGTGCTGGCCGAGGGCGCCGTCCTTGAGCGCCGGCGCCGCCCCGGAGTGCGGGCTCTGCAGCCCCTCCGGGCCCTTCGCCACCGACTTCTCGAACACCGCCAGCATCTTTCGTGTCTCCCCGGTTGCTGCTCGACTGGACGACAACGACGGCGACGGCGACGGCGACGATCGGTCGGTCGGTCGGTCGGATCGCGGGGCGAATTAGGTGCGAGGGAGATGAAGAGAGAGAAGCGAACGACGGGAAGGAAGAGAGAGAAAGAGAGATGGAGATGGTGGAATGGAACTGGACAGACGATGGCGAACGTGGGGAGTGTGAAGGTGTTGTGGTGGCGATTAAAGAAGACGACGATGGAGCCGGGTGAATTCTCGAAACTGCCCCTCGTCCTTTCCGGTAATTGCGCTCCACCGCTTTGGTTTATCCATTTCGTTTACCATTTGCCGTTATCCACGTGGCGCAGATAAAACGCTGAATTACGCAAATAATAATGAATTATAATAGATGTTTTTGCCGCCCCACGTTCCCGTTCGAGACACTGTGCGTTCAAACCGACCTTCTATCTTAAAACCCCAAACCTGCCTTTAAATTTTATTTTTTTGCCAGTTTTAAAATATATTAAGGAATTGATTAATTTATTTTGTTTTTTCTTCATTTTTTTTCTTCTTTATTTTATTTTTAGTTAAGCAAAATGAATGTGAACGCAAAAACAAAAATTTTCATTTGTCAACAACAATAATCCATAAAAGATTAACATTTGAGATAAATAAATAATAAAAAGTTCAAAACGTATAATTACAATACATCGATTTCCAATCCAATTTTTATTCAAATATTTGCAGAAGCAATTTCAATTTTTTTTTTAAATCAAAAATTAGAACAATAATCTTGAGAACGTGGAAGTGGACTAATTCCTATCACTTGGTCTGGTTCCCAATCTTATCTGGATTCATGCTCTTCCATAATTTCAAAACCACGGGAACTCACTGTTTTTGCACTTTACATCGACCAAAAAAAAATCAAAAATAAACAAACCCAAAAGAAAATGTAAAATAAGAGTTCTCGGAGGTAGCATACTCCTTCTTCTTTTTTTTCGCGGTAATAATAAAAAGTGTACGAGGGTAACCCGGTCTCCAAAAAAGTAATGGACACGTGGCAGCTGAAGAAAATGCCAAAATAAAAAAAAGTTTAATTGCGGTTTTAAATAAATTTTGACCAAATCTCGCATCCGAGTCCTCGCGATTGGGCCACGCGGCAAATCTTGTCCGACAACCGCCGTCCGATTATTAGGAAATTTTTTTTAAAAAAAGTACCAGAGCTTATCCGCATGCCGGTGGTGACGTGGCACGTGGACTTCGCTAGATGGGCCGAGCATTATTCTTCGCGTGAAATGCTGAGCAAAACAGCTTGAATCTGGTGGCGGAAAATGAGTTAAATAAGAAATTCCTTTTGATAATTAAAGAAAACGATTAAAAAAATATATTGATAGTGACACGAGAGAAATAAATGCAAAAAGAAACTATAGACAAAAAAAAAAAAATCTCAGCTTAAGAAAAATTAAAAATGAGGGGGACATTGCACAGAGGTCAATGGTCGAGATCTAATCTTGGGTTTTGTTCTCCCGTCCCTTGGATTCTTTGTGCTTCTTCTTCTAAAGGCAATAAAAAGAAGCAGCTTGTCTAGCATTCCTTGTGGCGGGACAACGCCAACTAGGGGTGATCGATCCTCGACATGACTCCTGATTCCAACTTTTCAAAAACCAGGAATCAAGAAGTAGAGCTGCTGGCTTCGGAACCACTAATTCTAGTTTAGTCCTAAGAAACATACCAATTTTTATTTTATCCAAGAAAATCAAAATTTTATAATAGAAACGAGCATCGGGTTATGCTGAGCTTGTTTATCTAAAATGACATTATTTCTTTTTTTATTCTCAGAATAAAAAGATAGATATTTTTTTCTACTTTTTCTTTATTCTAAAGCTAATCCCTGGCCATTCATTTATGCAAAGAATAAAAAAAGTAACCTACGTGCATAAATGGATTTCCGTTCTTCTTTCGTTCCATGGAACAAAAGAACATAAAAACAAAGAAATAGAAATGTTACCAAATAAGTTCTAAAAAATATTATTTCTTATAAAAGAGCTAAGGCCCTCTAGGAATTCTTGATGGTGGTATTACGTTCACACCGTTTGTTTCGATATTGTTATTCGAACAAAGAGCATGTCGTGACTTTTCCTCTTTGTATAGTGACGATGGGGATGGCGAGATGAGACATGCGAAGCGGCACGATCCTACTATGGTGTTCATATCTTGAGCTCGACCCGCTATATATTGCTACATGAGAACTATTCAAATTAAATGCAAATATTTCCGACTTCAGTGTGAATGATGATCGACCTAACTTCATCCATCCCATCTTGGAGAGACCATAAATGAGAATAATATATCTACAAAAAAGAAAAAGAAAAATTCATTTGTAGAAACAGGGACTACCTGTAGAAACTAGCTTCTTGTACTAACTGTTTCTTCCGGATGGATTCCTACCTGATTAGCACAGCACTCCATTTCCATCGCTGGTGCTGAATTCAGAGTTAGTGCCAAAGCGGTCCCGGGTCCATTGCCAAAAGAGTTAAACAAGTCGAAAACCTCAATGGGCTTATTCGCATATTGTATATGACAAAATGAAAGAAGAAAAGCCGACCCATTCCAAGGCGATGGATTTGGCTCTCGGTTCTAATTTACGGAGGGCCGGTTCTCCTCACTCAAGGAGCGATCACTTCTATTGCACATAAAAAAAGAAGAAGAAAGAAATCAGTTGGTGCATTGAAAAGAGAAGGGATATGTGCACTGAAAGTCCTAAAATTGATCACAAAAGTGCAATTATAAAATTTACAAAAAGTGTAATCAAATCCTAAAACTTGTTTAATTGATACAATCTAATCATTCCGTTAAGTCCATCCATTCAAACTAACGGAAAATGCTAATGTAGTTTTTTTAATATTTTTCCTTTCCTACATGGCAATGACGTCGCTTAATAACAAAGATATTAATCAAATAAATTGAAAAAGTATTTCAAAAAACACAAAAAAGGAAAAAAAAAATTTACCTATAAACCGCCCTTGTTATCGTCGCCCCCATCATCGGCTAGGGGTGGGGCCTCAACCAAGGCCAGCGACCCTCAATGACTGTAGGCAAGGGACTGGCTATTGGATGTATGCCCTAAAGCTACCATGTAATATTTACATATTAGGGATTTCAGTTGTACTATCATTATTATTATTTAATTAATGGCAGTAATGTATTCATTCATTTGTCCAATAATTTTATATTTACGAATGATTGGATAAGATCAGTTACAACTAGACATATTCTTAAGATGTCATTAATATATGTGATGGGTTCATAATTAGATTGAATCTTTAAATCGTTCCCGGTTGATGGATTATTGAGTGGATATTAATAATCCTGTTGAGATCGATGTGTTCTTAACAATCAGAACACGAGTATTTGTATTAGACAAATTCACTGAACGTCACGCATATGGAACGATTAGCGACATGGAAGCTTTTAGCGTGGTCAATGTCTAATTGTTCATGCTTTGGTCTTCTGTAAATAATCCTTAGACCTGAGGCAAGGTGTTAACTTGTGTGTCGAACAACTATGGTTCATAAGTTCACGTAATGCCGGGTCGTTGATCCATATTTACACATGATGGTCATAGTTTGTTCATATACGAAGTTACACCTGTACGCAATATGGAATCTGTCTCCTTGTTACATGCAAGGTATAATAATGATGTCCTATGCGATCTAATTATGACAATGCATTGAAATCCTCGGCCGGGGTTATAATCGAAAATAAATTGTTTATGTCTTGAATAAAATGCACGTTACGTGCATTAGATTTGTGCATATGATCGAATTGGTGACTTGACAAATATTTAATGGTTTTTGTTCGATAGGGACATAGTAAGATAGAATGATAGAATTACACTGTAGCCAAAGCTAACAAATTCATTATACTATCTAGGTAACCATGACAATCATGACTTGTAGGACTCAAAGATTAATCGGGACAATTAATTCTTTTAGGAATACTGATGTGTTAGTATAAGTCTTACTACCAGCTTAGTGATGAACCTAGGGATGTCACACACCATAAACAATTAGGATAACGTGAAATAAGAAAGAAATAATGTTGCAAATGTGTTTGCAATTATTGCAATCGAATTGAGTTGACCTAAAATTAAATTAAATGAGATTTAATTTAATTTGTATTATAGTCACGAGCCTACTTGCATATGATGCACACGTATGCCCAAAATGAATATATGTTAATGTATTCCAAATGCACACATAAAGATTATGTCCTTTTTTTTTATTTTTTATGTTTTTATTTATAAAAAAAAGGGATTGATTAATTAATTAATTATTCATTTATTTAATTAATTAATCAATGTGCACACGGTCAGCAATTGTTGCTGACCATGTGCAACGCACATCACATATGCGTGGTCTTTAAAAATAATAATTATATAAAAAAACTAGGGAAGCTTCGTGCATGAACAATCAGCAACGGTTGCTGATCGTGGGATGATTTCCCACACGTAGCAACAGTTACTGATTCTCACGATCAACAACCTTTGCTGATTCGAGAGGGCATTTTCAAATGCCGCATAAAGGAGGGCATAAGCAACGGTTGCTAAAAAGAGGGGAAAAAAAAACGTGCGTGTTTTTGTGTGTTGGTACGCGAGAAAAAAAAAAAGGATTCTCTCTCATTCGGGCTGTGGCTAAAACATCAAGGATACGGAGGATTGTATCCACGAGATTGCTAGCACAATCATAGTGGTGATTATCTGAAAGTTCTCTCTTCCATTCAACGTCCATTAATACCGTGTCTGAACTAGAGGTCCAATGTTTGTAGGGCTCGAACAAAAGAAAATCCGAACCAATTCGTTTAAAGTGCGCTTCGAGAGGTAATTTGTTTAACTCCCATTTATATTCGGATTTTTTTATTAAAACGCACGAACAACACCTCCGGAGAATCATGAATAAAAATATATCATCTTTGTTTCCACTGTTTTTATGTTAATTTTGCTTATAGATGATTCATGAAACCCCAACAGTGGTATCAGAGCCAACCTTAAGCGTTTTTCGTTCGTTTAATTGATTTATAGTTCATAGATATTTTTGCGTTGTAATGGCCAATTTACTTTTGTTAAGAGAATATCTTGTTCTTGTGTGGCCTATAGAAGTTGATTAATTTATGTGATAAATTTAATCAACTAAGCAAAAATTGAAACTAAATCAATTTTGAATCAAAATCCGTAACTTGTTATACTTTGTGTTTATCTTCTGCAAATGATTCGCGATTCTCAATTTAAAGATGACAACGCAACTTCCGTTCAGAATCATGCTCGTGAAATTTGTTTCATCAATTTTGATTCTTGACATAGTTTGCGTTTTTCGGCTTTAAATTTAATTAAATGCAGAATTTTATTTATGCCTTTCAAAGCTTTAAATTTTGAATTTATGGCTTGCAAGGAAGGGTGGTGATCATGGAAAAATCCCTAATCATTATGATTGTTGTATGGATGAATATATGATGATTACAGGTTTTTTTTTTTTGTTATAATTATTAAATGGAGGCTGCATCATTTCTTTTATATTTATTTTCATGATATGTAATTTTAGCATAGTTTAGTATATCAATTGTTGATGTAAATGCTACGAGAGAGAGGAGGGGCCATTAAGCCAGAGAGCTCTATGGGCTCGGTATTTGAAGAGTTCAAAGATTCAAGAAGAAATGAAGAGCATGTCTCTATTATTAAAACATTAAAATGGCTAAATGGGTCCCATTAGCTCGAGACCCATTAAACCATAATTTCATGATCACCACCACGTAGGATAGATGTTTATATGATTTTTATTTATTTATTTATTGTGTTTATGTTATCATACATGTTACACTGGCTAATGTGCAAAGTGAGACCGTTAAGAACGACCCAAATCTCCTTATTAATAATATTAAGTCGAAACGGGTTTCCAATTCGTGGTCTTCCATCGTCATGGTTTGATCCAATATTATAGTGGTTGATTGACTAGCTATGGATACATAGGGGTTAATTACTATTCATAATATTGGACCACTCTATTATGTATGTGATGCTTTGGGGTTGAAGCCAAATGATTTCTAATAACCGTCAGGTGATGGAATCGTTTGTGCTTTCAATACTTCCATGAGACAATGAGTTAGACTTAACTATGATCATGATGCCAATAACTGTTAGGTGAGGCTTTCATGGTCTAGAGGCCGAAATTATGATTATGACTCACATATGATGCGTTGAACGAGTTGGTTCACTCACTAAATTCATAGGACACCAATAATTGTTAGGTGAGGTGGGCTTTGGGCTAGTGGGGCTCCAATCCCCACTAGTAATCTTTTCCCATCTTAAGAAGTATGCTATTCGAATAAAAATTTAGTGGGATGATCTATTTCATTTAAAGGCCAAAATGAAATAGTTATTTTGAAAGATACAACGTCTAACAATTTATTTTCTGCAACGGATATATTATTACTCTGAAAATGGTGACTACAAACCCACTCGCTTCTATACTTGACAAGAATTATTTGATTGGACCCAATTTCACTGACTGGGTGATGAATTTGAGAATTGTTCTTAATTCAGAAAAAATTGGATATGTACTTGATGAAAAGATGCCAAACTCATTTCCTGAGAGGAGACCCAAGAGGAGCGTGTCACTTATAATAAGTGGCATGACGATGACTTAAAAGTTACGTCATATATGTTTGCTTCAATGAATAATGAATTACATAAGAAGTATGAAACTATGGAAGATGCTAGGTCGATCATTTTGCACTTAAATAAATACTTTGATGAGAATGGTTGAACCTCTAGATATAAGATATCTAAGGCATTGTACCGTATGATGATGGCTAAAGGATCATCAGTTAATGATCATGCTTTGAAAATGATTGGCACATTGAAGAATTGGCTAGGCTGAATCTCGTTATGGACAATGAGTTAGCTATGGATTTGATCCTCCAATCTTTACTCGATTCCTTCTCTGGTTTTGTCCAAAACTTTCACATGCATAAGATGGAGAAAACTCTCGTCGAGTTTCATAGCATACTCTCGCTGAGTTTCATAGCATGCTGGTAGTTTATGAGAAGGAAATGCACAACACGAGACCAAATATAATGGCTATGGCTAAGGCTTCTTCTTCAAGGGAGACCAAATATAGTGGCTATGGCTAAGGCTTCTTCTTCAAGGGGTAAAACTATTTTAAAGAAAAAGAAATGGAAGAGGCTTGTCAAACTTGTTGTGCAACCAAAACCCAAGATTGAAAATGGGAAATGTTATTACTGTGGTGTCAAGGGGCATTGGAGGACAAATTGTAAGAAGTACCTCGCGAGCTTGAAGGTCAAGCCCAATGACCAACTTTATGAAGGTATGGTGTCTACGGTGTCTATGCTTATTGAAACTAATCTTATGATTAGTGCTGAATCAAGCTCATAGGTTCTAGATTTCACTACAACTTCATATATTTGTATGTCTTTGCAGAATCTAGAAACAAGCAGGATGCTAAGGCGAAATGAGATTGTCTTAACATTTGCCAATGGAGCAAGAGTTATGCGTTGGCTATAAGGACTTTTCGTTTATGTTTGCCTTCTGGATATGTATTGGTTTTAAAAAACTGCTTGCATTATAAGAATGTTGTTAGAAACATCATCTCTATTCCTCGTTTGGATAAAGAGAATTATGAATTTTTTTTGGCTGATGATGTACATAATAGAAGATGTGTTGGTTCTAGCTTATTAACCAATTATTTTTATATCATTATAATGTCTGGTAATGCGATTACCGATGTCAATAAGCAAAATAGAATTGATATAAAATATTATAACTAATAAACGCCATAGAGACAGTCCAAATAAAAAGTATGTTTGCCATCTCCAATTAGGTCATATTGGAGAAAACAGAATTAACAAGTTAAGTAATGATGGGTTCATTAATCCATTAAATTTTGAGTCATACTCGATTTGTGAGGCATGTCTTCTAAGAAAAATGACCAAAGAGCCCTTTGTGGGATATAGTGCGCGAGCTGCTAATATATTAGGATTAATACATACAGATGTATATGGACCAATTAATGAATCGATTAATTTATTTTATTTTTTATTTTTTTGGTTTTATTTTTAGTTAAGCAAAATAAAAGTGAGCAACTTTTCTTTTTCTTTCTTTTTTATTTTATTTTTAGTTAAGTAAAATGAATATGAAGGCAATAACAAAAATTCTCATTTGTCAATAATAATACATAAAAGATGAACGCATGAGGTAAATAAATAATTACAAATTCAAAACATGTAATTGCTATATATCAGTTTTCTATCCGATTCTTATCCAAGTATTCATGGAAGTAGTTTAAATTTTTTTGAAATCAGGAATTAGAATAGTAACCGCAAGAGCTTGAAATGGAACTAATTCTTATCGCCAGATTCCCGATCTTATCTAGATCCATGCTCGTCTTTAATTTCAAGATCACGGAAATTGACTGTTATTACACTTTATATTCTAAAATAAACAAACCAAAAAGAAAATCTAAAATAAGAGTTTTTGGAGGTAGTATCCTCCTTTCCTTTCCCATTTTCGCGGTAATAAAAAAAATAGACGAGGGTAACCCGGTCTCCCAAAAAAGAAATGGACACGTGGCAGCTGGAGAAAATGCCAAAATAAGAAAAAGTTTAATTGTGGTATTAAATAAATTTTGACTAAATCTCGTAGTCCGAGTCCCCGTGATTGGGCCACACGGCAAATCTTGTCTGACGACCGTCTTTATATCTTAAACCGTCCGATTATTAGAAAAAAAGAGAAAAAAAAAAAGTACCAGAGCTTATCCGGATGACGGTGGTGACGTGGCACGTGGACTTCGCTAGATGGGCCGAGCATATTCTTCCCGTGAAATGCTCATCAAAACAGCAAAATGTGGGCGTGAAGATGAGTTAAATAAGAAATTCCTTTTGATAATTAAAGAAAACGATTTAAAAATAAATTGATGTTGAAACGAGAGGGACAAAGAAACTATAACCAAAAACAAAAACAAAAAAGTTCTTAGCTTAAGAAAAAAGAAAAATGAGGGGGACATTGTACAAAGGTCAATGATCGAGATCTGATCTTGGGTTTTTGTTCTCCTGTCCCTTGGATTCTTTGTGCTTCTTCTTCTAAAGGCGAGAAAAAGGAAGCAGCTTCTCAAGCATTTTCTTGTGGCAGGACACCGCCCACTAGTAGTCCAATTTTTATTTTATAATAAAGATGAACATTAGGTTACACTGAGCTTATCTATCTAAGATGACCTTATTTCTTTTTGTATTCTCGAGAACAAAATGATAAATTTTTTTTTTAACTTTTTGTTTTTGTTCTAAACATATTCCCTAATCATTGATCTATTACAGAAAATAAAATATTAACTGATGTACATAAATAATTTTTTTTTCTTTTTCTGTTACGTGGAACAAAAGGATAGATAAATAAAGAAATAGAAATGTTATCAAATAGGCCCTAAGAATTTTATTTTTTTATTATTAAAAAGCTAAGGTCCTCTACGAATTCTTGATGATGCTATTGCGTTCATGTCGTTTGTTTGGATATTGTTATTCGAACAGAGAGCACGTCAAAGACTTTTCCTCTGTGTACAATGATGATGTGGATGGCTACCACTCCAAGGGAGGGAATCTATAATGGATAGACTTTTCATTTTTTGAATGGTGAGATGAGACGCGGGAAGCGGGACAATCCTTCTCTAGATGTGTTCTCATCCTGAGCTTGACCCGCTATATATTGTTAGACGAGAATTATTTAAAAGAAAATGCAAATATTTCCAACTTCAGTGTGAACGATTGATCAACCTAACTTCATCTATCCCATCTTGGAGAAACCATAAATGAGAATACTATATCTACAAAAAAGAAAAAGAAAATTAACATTTGTAGAAACTTGCTTTTTGATTTCGCTGTTTCTTCCAGATGGATTACTACCTGATCAGCACAGCACTCCATTTCGATCGCTGGTGTTGAATTCTGAGTTAGTGCCAAAGCAGTCCGGGGTCCATTGCCAGAAGAGTTAAAATAAGTCGAAAACCTCAACAGGCTTATTCGCATATTGTATATGACAAAATGAAAAAAAGAAAAGCCAACCCATGCCAGGGCAACAGATCGAGCGCTCGGTTCTAATTTACGAAGGGCCGGTTCTCATCACTCGAGGAGCAATCACTTCTATTGCACATAAAAAAAAAAAAAAAAATCAGTTGGTGCTTTGAAAAGAGAATGGATATATGCACTGAAAGTCCTAAAAATTGATCACAAAAGTGCAATTATAAGACTTACGAAAAGTGCGATCAAGTCCTAAACCTTATCCAATTGATACAATCGAGTCATTCTATTAGCTCCATCCAACATTTTCCTTTCCTCTATGGCAATGACGTGGCTTAATAACAAAAATATTAATTAAATAAATTTAAAAAGTATTTCAACAAACACTAAAAAGGAAAACAAAAATTAAGCTATAGGCAAGGACAGTAGGCCCTTACCATTGTCACCCCTAAAGGTGGCAAAATGGGTCTTAGCCCCATATATGACCCATTTAAATCATATATGGGTCCTTTGTTTTTTTTGAAGAAACTAGTTAGATGGGTTTAATAATTAAATATTTAAGATAGATTGGTCTTAAGTGGGTCTTAAATGGACTGGATTTAGAACTCATTTTCAACCAAAATCACACAATCTCCATCTTCCCTCTTTAACTTTACAAAAATATTTATTTTATAAAAATCAAAATTATAATTATTTTTTTATTTTAATTTTCTTTATTTTTTTTTCTTTCTTCTTCCTTCTTCCGGTGGCTAGCATAGCGATGGCTGGCAACCAACCAGGCGAGCCTTGAGCTTGCCGACGTCAGGCGCCAGCGTCGGGTGAGCTCGAGGCTGGCCTGTGGCCGGCGATTGGCCAAAGAAGAAGAAGAAGAAGAAAAAAGAAAAAGAAAATTAAGTATTATATTCTTAAAAATAATTTAAAAAACAAATTAAAATTAATTTTTAAAAAATAAAAAATAATTAAAATTCGACTTTTTTTAAAAAATTATTTTAAAAATTATAAAAATTGTCCGTTAAATTTGTGTTGTATAAAACTATTTTAGCAATACCATTTATATATATAAAAGCTTTTTAGGTTTCATTAAATAGGTCAAGCATAGGTCGAGTACGAGTCGGGTCCGGTATGGGTTAAAAATTTTGCACTGTAATAAATGGGTCATAAATAAGTTAAATGGGTCGATTTGGGTTGAATTATTTATGGCTCGACCCAAACCCGACCCGACCTGACCCACTCGTTTAACGGATTTAGTCACCCCATCATCGGCTAGGGCTGGAGCCTCGGCCAAGGCCAGTGACCCTTGACAATTGTAGACAAGGGCTTAGCAACCTTTGCCAAGCTATGGTGGTCCTTAGCGAGGGTTGCTGAATCATGCCAAGGGTTGGCAATCCTTGTCGAGGGCCACCATAATTGGGTGAGGGTCGTCAGGTCCTTGCTTGCGATCGACAAAGGTCGTCGGCGCTAGCCAAGGCCCCAACGACCCTTGCCGACCCTTTCTAGTGATGGGGTGACCTACAGCAAGGGTTTTTGCCCTTGCTTTTGCTCTTTTTTGTATTTTTTTAAATACTTTTTATTTTATTTAATTAAGCTTATGGCTAAAAAATTAGAACTCGATCCAAAATACATCGTTTTAGCCTAGTTTTACATGTTTAACCATGTTATCACCATGTAGGATAGAGAAATTATTTAAAAAAAACCACATCAGCATTTTTCGTTAGTCTAAATAGATGGAGTTAACGAAAGAACTTAATTGTATCAATTTAATGAGTTTTAGAACTAGATTATACTTTTTTTAAGTTTCAGGACTCAATTAGACTTTTACGATAATTTTTAGAAAATAATTTTTAGGGCTTCTAATGAACATATCCCAAAAGAAAACTATACTATCATGGTGGGCTTTTCGGGCTCATGGGCCTACATTATCCCCACCTCACCTGCTAAATTGGGCTGTGATGGAGCCCCTGATAATGATACGAGCAGAGCCCATTGATCACGTGACGAGGCCCGAAGGAGGGGAAGACAAGATCACGTGCCGCATCGAACCACCAGCGCAAATGTCTAACCCGATTAAATTCATAAATAAAGACGGAGATCGACTGCCGAAAATTACGAAATCCGCCACTCTTCTTCGCCGTCGTTACTCCGCCAGACCCGAATCGGAAGCGACCGGCCGATCGATCGACCGACCCGCCATGGGAACGCCGCCGCGACCCAGATGCGCGAACCTGCTGCTGCTGATCGGCCTCGTCCTCACCTCCGCCCTGTCGCCGGCGTCGTCGCTGTCGGTGACGGTCAACGACGTCGAGTGCGTGTACGAGTACGTGCTCTACGAGGGCGACACCGTGTCCGGGAACTTCGTCGTCGTCGACCACGACATCTTCTGGAGCTCCGATCACCCCGGGATCGATTTCACCGTGAGCCTGCCTTGCCCTTTTTCGTGGGTTTTGAAAATAATCGAGTGTTGCGTCGAGATCTCGTGTTTGGAATCGATTCTTTTATCGCCTTTGGGATTAGGGATTCGTTCTTGTTTGATTTGAACTCGTTTGTGTATTGAGAATTGTTGTGATTCGTTTTTGGCTTCTGGGTTGGTGGACATAGGACGAATTTTGATTTGCTTTCGATAAATGTCGGGACTTTCTGCTGTTTTGTTCCACCCCTTTTGTTTTTCGTTAACTGATTGATTTATATAGTGAGGAAATTTGGATAGGATCCATGTTCATGGTTCATTTGTTCTCTTCGTGGAAAGCTTTTGTTCTCCTGAATTTTGTTTGCAAATTTTCAGTTTCGATTGGGTCAATTTCTTTCTCTGATAAATTCTGTCGGGGGCGCTATAGTGAGACTGGAATGTGATTTTTGGGAATTTGGATTGCCCGGACTTGTTCGCGAGGTTTAGTAAATATAGGCCCGGACTTGTTCGCGAGGTTTAGTAAATATAGGTAACGAAGTCTTGATTTTGCTTTTTATTGCACATTTGGTAGTTGCAGCGGCTGAATGTCCATGCAAGCATTTTGTTCTTATTGTTGGCAATTCAGGGTTTTCTTTTGTAATTTGTATGAACTGCTTGAACCTAATCAGGTTGCTTGGGAATGGATCTGGTTTATATTATGTCAAGCATGACAACGGACAACCTTGAGCATGCTTTTCATCATGATGTATCCTGTTTGTAACTGTTGGTGGTTCTCTTGCTCATTTGAAGTTTAGCACCACTAGTCATATCATAAAATTAGTTTACAGTGCTAAAGTGCTTTCCTTTTCTCTCAAGGCTGATGCACTATTGAAGGTTTTCCCCCATTATTTCTTCTCCTCCTTGATCAGATAACGTCTTTAAAGTTTAAACATAATAAAACAGTTGTTGATCCCTGGTGCATTTGATATTTATGCATGTGATACTTTGTGTATATATGGCTGAGGCATAATTTAGGACTAGGAATTGAGTTGGGGCCTTGGGTTTCTGCCCAGAGGTTTTTTCTCCTTATTTTTTTTTTTTTTTTGGTTTGGGGTGAAGAAAGAAAGAGGGGGGGGGGGGGGGTGGCGAGTGCAGGTTGTTCTCAAGATAAAATTTTGGTGAAAATCTCTGGAGATGAAAATATATATTATGCAAATATGTAGTCAAACATCTTTTGCTTGTACAATCAGATTCAATTGCTGAATCTGATGTCTCTTCTGTAGGTTACGTCTCCAGGAGGTAATGTTGTACAGACTTTGAAGGGAACATCTGGGGATAAGTTCGAATTCAAGGCGCCACGGAGTGGAATGTACAAATTCTGTTTTCACAATCCCTATTCAACACCAGAGACTGTCTCTTTCAACATTCATGCTGGACATATTCCGAATGAGCATGATCTAGCCAAAGATGGTTTGTCTTATCGTGCTATTAATATTTTTCTTTAATGTGGACATCCAATTATAGTATTTATTTTGCTTACCATGTGTGATGCAGAGCACCTGGACCCTATAAACGTTAAAATTGCTGAGTTGAGAGAGGCACTGGAATCTGTCACATTAGAGCAGAAGTACCTGAAAGCTCGTGATTCTCGTCATCGTCATAGTAAGATTCTTGGTTTTCCCTAATGGCATGCCTTAGTGCGATGCATTCATATTAGTATTGACTCTTACTATGATGAAATCTTGACTGGAAATTGTCATAGCACACACGTAGTTCAAATATATGGGTCATACATGCTGGTATATGGGCTTGGTGATTCATCCCTCAGTTCAGTAGGATTCTTAGAATATACAATTTCCTGGTTTTAAAATTGTAGGTTGTTTTTCTGTATATCTTATTTGATGGAAAGGTTAAGCCAAAGAGGGCATGTGCTTTCATTGTACCTCTTCGGCTGCTCAGTATTTTTAAGCTGAATATATTTGGCACCTTATTTAATTAATTAATTAATACACACACATGCACACACGCACACACACACATGCAGTTAGCCAAAATCTTAACACTTTCACTATGAGCTTTTAATGCTCAAGGGGAAGCACTCCAGAATCTGACTTGTGGATCTGCCAATGATGTGTAATTTTTGGCTTTTGGTTTTGCCATTTTCTCTATAATAAGATTTTTGCTGCTTCATTTCTTGTTTATGTGAATTTATATGAACTAAAAATCTCCCTCTTTTAAAGTAAGTTTTCTTGAAGAGTCAGTTTATGAATGCTAGTGTGCAACTTTTCTATACTATGACTAAACTCTGCATGGTCCAATGTTTGCAGTCAGACTTTCCAGTATTTTGATCTTGCACAAAAGCTCTTGGGTTCAACAATGTAACAAATTATTCTGCTCTGTTCTAATTATCAATATATCGAGATTGGTCACTATCAATCTACTTTAGCATTCTGCATGGAAGAACTTTGACTTGGCTTAAGTGTTGTATGAGCTGATTGGTTGTTTCATTAATTGTTGTTTTGTTTCTCTCCGGGCACTTACTGTTATATGGCTGGTTCTGCTGCAGCAAATGAGAGCACGAGGAAACGTGTTATATACTACACTGTTGCTGAATACCTCTTGCTGGCGTGTGTAAGCACTCTTCAAGTTGTATACATCCGCCGGCTCTTCAGCAAATCAGTGGGATACAACCGAGTCTGAGTCGCCTGTAACAATTTTATTCATTATCAAGCCACAGTCGGTCATAGATGAGTTTAGAGAGATGTAGCAGAGGAAAAGATGTGCCTCCTCATCTTATCCACTGCTTTTTGCTTAAACATATAGTCCGTGAGTTAGACAATGACTTCTGGTAATCTTTGGTTTCTAACTTCATTATGAACTGTGAATGTGGGCTATGAAGCCCTGGCGAACAGATGGTGTCCCTTATCTTTTGCTTTCTAATTCGAGGACGGAGACTGGAAACAAGGGACGGGATTGTTCCTGGGAAAGCTGCTTTCTGAGGAGAAATGTTTCCATTGAAGTACTTTTCCTGGAAAACATGATCAATCCAGAATTTAGGATGCATACTAGAAGATCTTTCCTTGACAAGGTCTGAAAATGATGGTTGGCTGACTTTGTCGTGGCGGTGGTGAAAGTCCTTACCAAACAAAACGAGATGGTTATAGATTAAACAAGCAGAGAGGTGAACAAAGTTGACTTTATCAATTAGAAGCTAACCTAATTCATATCATGAGGACTAAAACATAAATAATGCTGGTGCAGAGAGTTAAAGAATAGTAGTGTAGTGTGTCTGATAATGACTTTTCCCATCATTTCTTCCTTTTTCTCTGCTTTCTTCTGTCGTTGCTGCTTAATCTCGAGCATACGCCCATTCGGCTTGGTTTTCTTCCTTCCTAGTTTTATATTTACTCAACCCAACTTCCTAAATTTTAGATTACCTCAAAACAAATGGGGTTGTTCAACTGAAATGGCTTCTCGGTCTTGTAAGCTCATCTGACCCAATTCTCTATTGAGCCCTTAACAAAACTATCTCATTCCAATTCCTACCAAAATGAGGTGATGAAAAAACACTTTCTTCATTGGCTTATTCACAATTCTTTCATGTGGAGGGAAGTTACACTTGTTTTGAGCGAAGAGACTAAACTATTTAACATTATTTTCTGTTTTTACAACTACTCAGATTCTCATCTAGAAGTAGTATTAAAAATTTAAAATAATAATGAAAAAAGGAAAAAAAGAGAGAGAATAACAGGAGGGTGAGAAAGTTAAGCAATCTATAAAGTAACATTGACTCAACTACTACGAAATCTTGACTGGAACTTGTCATAGCACACATGCAGCTCAAATATACGGGTCAGACATTACGTCTTGAACTCGTCATAGCACACATGCAACTCAAATATATGGGTCATTCATGCTGGTATATGGGCTTGGTGATCCATCCCTCAGTAGGATTTTCAGAATATACAAATTCTGGTTCTAAAAATGTTTTAAGTAGTATTTAGTTTTCTAAAGATGAAGGTATTTCACAATGGGCTTTAAATGCTCGAGGAGAAGTCTTCAGAATCTGACTTGTGGATCTGCCAAAATCTTAACAGTTTCACAATGAGCTTTTAATGCTCGAGGAAGAAGCCCTTCTGACTTGTGGATCTGGATGTTTAACAGCTGAAGGCATTCTTATGGAGGGCAGAAATTTTTTTTTTTCAAATTATTTATTTTCTGTAAAAATAAATAGGGCAGAACATTTATTGTTAGTATAGCCAATTAGGCCATTGTCACGGGCCGATCGTTTGGGATCGAAACTTTGCAGCCACTAGATTTCCTAGATCGTTTGGAGACTAAGCTAAGCCAGTTCTAGAGAGAGAATCAAAGAAAGAATGAACCAATTGTTTAGGATCGAAATTATGCGGCAACTAGGCTTCCTAGATTGGGTTGTTCGTTTACGATCGAAATTGTGTGGCGGATTGTTTGGAGACCTAAGTTAAGCCAGTTTTAAAGAGAGAAGCTTTAGAAGAGAAGAAACTTTAGATTTTAAATGGAGATGGATACAATGAGGGCCCTTTTTTATATTAGTGGCTCTTTGATTATGTCTTTCGATTCGGTGGATGAAATTGTATTTCTCGACCTAATAACTACCGACTTTTATGCCGAGAGAGTTCTTGACCTCGACGCAATTATTATCTTGCTTATCCTTGATAACATTCTAAAAACCAAGTACATGAAGTCTTTCTCAATCATGATAGTATGCAATCTCTCTCTCTCTCTCTCTTGTTTTTCATTTATTAGATGAATTCGACCTTCAAGTCTAGATCAAATTATCGCGACAAGCACGTGACCGGAGAGGTTCGGCCGAAAATTAGCCAGAGTCGATGCTTGTGGGGAGATTAATATTGAACATTGCAATTTTCAAATTCTGAGTGGGCAAGTTGCAACAACATCGAAATCTCAAGGGGGCAAAGTGTAATTTTGCCCTCCATTTCTTTCTTTCCTCTTGACTCTCCATCGCATTCTTGACCGACCGAGCTCCGACAGGGATCGCGCGCCGTTCCCTTCGTTCGATCCCATCCCACGTTCGAAGCCCCCGAACCTCCGGCGATGAAATGGAGGGTGACGTGGGTCTTCTGGGCGACGACGGCGCTCCACGTCGCCGCCATTGCCATATTCACTCGCGGCTTCCTCCTCACCCGCACTGAGCTCCCCTTCCACAGCGGCTGCTCCGACGTCGCCGGCTCCCCGTGTGCCCCTCGTCCCGGAGCGGCGGGCCCGAACGGGACGGGCGGCTCGGAGCGGTGCTGGACTAAGCCCGCCGTCGATAGGGTCGTCATCGTCGTCCTCGACGCGCTCAGGTATGTTGCGCGCCGTCTGTTTGACGAAAAGACGCGCTGTGAGTTTGTGGAGGTCGGGGGGCATCTGGGTTTGTGGTTTGACTCTTCGTTGTTGCTGGGTCTTGCAGGTTCGATTTTGTTGCGCCCAGTGTGTTATTTAAAGGTTAGTGTTTGGATGTTTTTGCTGTTCAATCGCAAGTTTTGGGTTCTGCGGGTGTTCTGTCTTACTTTGGTAAATGAATGAATGAGCAAACGTATGTTCCTTCTTTTCGTTTTTTGGACGATGGGGAATTTTAAAGTTTCTAATTTTACCCGTCTACAGGAGAATAGGATGGATACCTATCATGCTTCTTAGTCTAAGACGCCTAAAAGTAGTTGATTGATCTTTTTGTCGATAATGAGCCGTTTGGCTCTTGTTTATTTACCGTTACTTTTCTCAGCAATGCAGACATTGTGATTCCAACTATTACTTTTTTTTCCCCTCCTTATAGAGACAAAACCATGGATGGATAGATTACCAGTGCTGCAAAAGCTGGCATTTAGAGAAGGATCATCTGCTAAGATTTTCAAAGCAATAGCTGATCCACCTACCACGAGTTTGCAGCGTTTGAAGGTGATCTTCTGATTATATTCCAAAATGCCATCCAGGGTTATTGGGGTTTTCATGCAATTTTGAACCAGCTTGGTGTTTTTTAGCGTTCATTGTGAATTTTTTTGTTGCTTAAATTTCTTTTTGTTGAACATAGTTTGTCTCTGTCATTGCTAAGTTTAATTCCATCGACTACTCAATGAATCTCTTGTTTATTAGTTCTTTAATCCGTTGTTTGTTGGTCATGAAAGAAAAAGAATTAATAAAGCTGGTGGTATTTTACATGGAGACCTTATAGTAGCGTTATGCTTGTACAACAACTATTTAATCATGGAAAGGCTTTGCACCTTGCAAAGTCATTTAATGAGAGAAATGTGGTAACACAGATACTGCGGTCGTACTTGTTAAGTGCTTTGATGAGACCCTCTGAAGTCATTTGATGAGAGAGATATGCTAACACAGATGTTGTGGTCATACTTTGTGGTCATACTTGTTAACTCTGTGAAGCATGAGCTGTTGCACATAAAACATAATATGGGATATATGATGACAATTGATTACTCTTTTAATGGTCACAGGGCTTGACAACGGGTGGGTTGCCAACATTTGTCGACGTAGGAAATAGCTTTGGTGCGCCTGCAATCACTGAAGATAATTTGATAAATCAGGTTTGCTCATTCTCTAAACCTTAATAAGCCATATTAGGTATGTCAATCATTATTCATGAACAATCTCTCTTGCCACACATGCTCAACCTGCTGCAGCTAGTCCAAATGGGAAGAGAGTATTGATGATGGGGGACGATACATGGGTGCAGCTGTTTCCTCATCATTTCAAAAGATCTTATCCTTTCCCTTCCTTTAATGTAAAAGATCTTCATACGGTGAGTGCTTATGTTCTTTTGCATGCAAATCCCAGATAGTTTCTCCTTGATGGTTTAAGCATCTTGTGTAAGCTTCTTAATTAGATTAGTTGGCCTTCGTTGTCTAGGTGGATAATGGATGCATTGACAACTTGCTTCCGTCATTGTACCAAGAAGATTGGGATGTTCTAATTGCACATTTTCTAGGCGTGGTGAGTTTATCTTGGCAACTTATGTTGTAGTGAATCATGTTCAAGCCGATATAAACTTTATGGATTATTTTGAGGCATATATGTTGTCCAGTTGGCAGATAAATTCTCATCAAAGAGATGTTGTTATCTCCTGACAGTTTGACAGATTGATGCTATATAAAAATGAGTAGAGAGAGCTGCCAATTCTGCTGAACGATCATTTGCTAGTCCAATGCATCTTGTTAAATACTAAGAGCCGCATATTGTGAAAAAAACTCAGAAATGGTACTGCAAACAATTGTTGGAAATCAGATTAAAGCTCATGAGTGCTTATACCCTGAAAAATGGTACAGCTATGATGTGTTCAAAGAAGTGTCAAGTTTGAAAGAATTAGTGGCTTATCTCATGCTGATGCTCTTTGCGGCAAAGGCTGCTAGCTATTGGTCTTCATGCTATGGAAATTTTGTTCATCAGATTGTTTGAAATGCATCTGTATCCATATTGCCTTACAGATTCCTCTCTCTCTCTGTGTGGTGCACACGTATTGTGTTCATATGGACCTTTTGACTTCATTTCTCTATGAAGTAGTCTGCAGTCATTTGTTAATGCTGTTGCACTTAGGAATAGTAGATGGCATCTGATATATTGTCTTTACTTGGTTTAGGATCATGCAGGGCACATATTTGGGGTCGATTCCCTTCCCATGATAGAGAAGTTGGAACAGTATAACACTGTTCTGGAGGTATTTTCCTTGATTGATGGACGAATTTGCATTTTGTGTTTTTATTTATTGTGGCTTTCTTGTTAGATAACTAATCCTCACTTCATATGCTCAGCAATTTGAAATTTATTGATGCTTGCATTAGGGTTTTTAAGTGAAGTGTTGTCATCTGTCTGTTTTTTGTATTTTATGACTCTTGAAAACCTGAGAGTAGAGCTAAGTTCGTTACTCTGATTCAGAGATCTGCAGCTGCTTTTTCAGAGATTGTTTAGCTGTTCCGATGTGATTCTACTGCAATATCCCATTTGTGTTGTGAACCTCTTTTCCTTGCCTGTGTTCTCTCATAAAGTCAACTAATATAGTAAGATTTCCAGAACGTGATTAGTGTGCTGGAAAGCCAATCAGGACCTGGTGGTTTGCATGAAAATACATTTCTCCTTGTGCTGGGTGACCATGGGCAAACCTTAAATGGTGATCATGGGGGAGGGAGTGCTGAAGAGGTATGTCACTGCTAACATTTTGAACTTTATTTGGTCTTTGATTCCATTGTTATTTCTAATATGGATTCTTTTGTGTAGGTTGAAACTTCAATTTTTGCAATGAGTTTTAAGAAGCCTCCTTCTGCCATACCATCTGAACTTGACATATCTTGTGAATACACCTTGGTACTTCATCTCTTTGAGCTTTCTTCATTCTGTTCTTCTAGGAAATTTTGTGTGATTAGTTTTACCATTCTATGTTTTTTTTTTTTTATTTTTATTTATTTAGGATTTTCTTCCTCAGTGATGTTCATAAGATGCATACATTTAATCATAAGGTCAAAAATAAGATCTTATAGGCAGAATAATACGGGCATGGGGATTGCATAATTACAGAGAAAGTACATTGAGAGCGCAGATTCAAAACTGGTAATTTAGCTGAGGATTAGTTTGCAAGAGTATGCTACTTTTATTATTTGCATCTAGGTTGTAATCAGTTTTATTTTTTGATAGTTAAACTCTGATGAGTAGTTCCACTTTAAATTTCCTGAATAACTCTGATAGATATTCTACTCTTTTTAATCTCTTATTTTCAAACTTTCAGGATGAAAGGTTTTGCATCAGCTCCATCCAGCAGGTTACCAACTTATTTGCCTAACTAATTAAGAAGTTTTAATTTCAAGTGATTGAGAATTTGATTTATCCTTTTATTGTGTGTAATTAGATTTTTATTTTTCTGCAGCTTGACTTTGCAGTCACAGTTTCAGCACTGCTGGGCATTCCCTTCCCTTTTGGAAGGTGCAGTGTAAGCTCTCTGGTGCTGCTAAACCTCTGATCATCTTTGTATCAGAATTCTCTTACTAATTAAAAGTTAGTAGATGGGTCAGAGGTTGTTTCACTGTTTCTAATTTGAAGGAAGTAATTTCAGGGAGAAAGCACTATGGTGTCATATAGTTAGGGAAAATTTGACTAATTTCAATTTGTGTTATATTTTATATAGATTCCACATGTCCCCATTGTGATTTGCGTTCGAGCTTCTATTAGTAAATTTCATGCATATTTGTTGTGAGATGGTGTACTTGGAACAATTCTTGGGTTTTAAACTCCTGGATATTTTATATTGATATGAATTATCCTTTAATAGCTATTCATAATGAATATCTATTCGTATATTGAATGAAAAGTGGAAATTTCACTTGGATATTGAATTGTAAAGATAACAATTAATACAGTGATAGAGAATTTTGATCTAATTTTTAATCACATGTTTATCAATAGTTAGTACCCCAAATATTACTAGATTTAAGTTGTATCATGTTATGGTTCTAATTTAGTCATACTCTTAAGAATCTCAGGTCAGAAGAGTGAAAAATGTTGGTCCATTGAAATATTTGTACCTGTTTGCTACATCTGCTTTCAGTTATCCTTTGTTGGTGATTTGGTCTGTAAATTTTTCCATCCTCTTGTTTCTGACCAATGGACATCATTCACTTCAGTCATCTCAAAAGAAGATGAGAGTTTTCTGTGAATATATTCGACTGAACTCACAAGATTGACCTTTTTCAGCATTGGGCGGGTTAATCCTGAACTCTATGCTTTAGCTGGTGGGACATGGAATATGGAGGAACTCAAGGCGGACAAGCCAGAACATGATTTGAAGTCTGCAGAATGGTTGCATAACTATGTCAATGTACTGTGCATCAACGCTTGGCAGGTAATTAACTTTCTGTAAGCGTATTGTTGAGTAACATCTTATAGTTTGATCTTCTCGGGGCTGGTGCTCTATCATAGAACTCAGAGTAATGATGGTCAAGTTTAAAATTAACTTGAGAGTTATGATTCTTTTATCTTTGACTGGAGAAAAATACTGGGTCATTGTCATCTGCGGTACTTTGTCATGACTGACAAGATGCTAATCAAGGCATTAACTTGAATAATTTTTTCTTAAATGAATAGCAACCACATCATCGTTCTCAGCTTACCTGTTTTTCTTGTATTTGTGGATACTGTGTAGGTGAAGAGGTATATCGATATCTATTCAGCTTCATCTTTGATTGGGTTTTCCTCAGATGACCTGGTACATGTAGCAAACTTGTATGCTGAAGCAGAAGCTACTTTTGCTCAAAAGATGGATCCGCTTTCATACAATAGCGAACATATAAAGTTATCTACCCTGAAGCGCCAAATCAATGCCTACTTCAGATTTTTAGCAAGTGTTGCTGAACTAGCTCGATCAAAATGGACTGAGTTTAATTTAACTTTTATGGGTATTGGTTTGGGGATGATGCTGATGTCGCTTCTCATCCATGTTCTTGCTATCAAAATGGTGAATGAGCTGCACAATGGTTCTTTTAATCCATCAGGAAATTCTGGAATTTCCTTTGGGTTAATATATGCTTTCTTTATTGTGGTGATTCGTGCATGCAGTTTGCTATCAAATAGTTACATTTGTAAGTTTCATATCCCTAAATACTTGCATTTCACGTTAGCACATCTTCTGTTACTGACACTGCCAATATTCTTTTCCTCTCTCCTCAAACCTTTTTGTCAGTGGAAGAAGGGAAAGTGGCAAATTTTCTTTTGGCGACAGCTGGAGTTGCTAAGATCAGATATTCAATCATAAAAGAAAAATGATTTTTGAAGTAGGTACTTTGTTTATATTTGAGGCTTCTAGTAATCTTTGGCATGAAATTATGTGAGGATTATACAATTAAAAATCTGTGACTTCTGCTTCTGACTATTGTGTTTATGTATCCAGGCCTGTCTCTTTCTCATCCTAATTTGCCTTCTGAGATTTACCATCGAAATTGGGCTATCCAAGCAGGCTGCCACTTCAGCATTTTTGCATTCTAGTACCTCATGGATGATTGGGATTGACTTTAATCATCCTGTTCTGGTTTACATTCTTCAACTCTTGCCAATGCTTGCTCTAATTGGATTGGCCTATCTTTTGTACAAGTCTACTGCCGATGGCTCTTCACAGAGGATTTGCCGGATTGTTGTTATGGGAACTATTGCCAGTTATGTTCTTATAGTAGTGCATTGGGCCTCTGAAAGTAACATGTTAGGCCTGGCTCAAATCAATGCTGCAAGGAATGTTATTCCCAGGATTATATATGCCATTGGAATTGGACAGATGTTACTACTGGCTTTTAGCCAGCTCTGTAACAGAAGCAAAGTCGATAACAGAAGCTTATTTAGCAAAACAGTGAGCATGTTATCTGCATGGAGTCCAACTGTAACTATCTTGTCAGGAAAGCAGGGGCCTCTGATCACTTTAGCATCCATTCTTGGAGGTGCTTTATTTTTCTCATGGATTCCCTCGGCACTTTAAATATACTCCTTTAAGTTCTGACCCTCCATATTAGACAATTCAGGATAATGGAAATATGTTTTTACAGGATATTGCATAGTGATGTTGCAGAATACAGAAGAAGAGAGCGATGGAACTGCCAAACCTTCGGTTGTCAATCCTCTCTCAGTAACAGAATGGAGCCTTTTAGCTCTCTCTATGTTCTTCTGTACTGGTCATTGGTAAGATTGCTTTTTGTGCTCTTGGTATAGATTTTTGCCAAGTAACGCACTGTTTAACTGGTCTAAAATAAAGTCTAGTTGAACACTGAAGTTTATTTAGCCATTTTGACTTACTGGAAAGTCTAGGTGCTGGTGATGGTGGTGGTTTTTCTTATGTTGTACTTTTCTTCATTGTGTGCTTATAATTCGGTTGACTTAGGACCTCTCTTTATGTTTGCTAGGACTCTATCCCATATTCTGTTAGTATCTTTGTGAACCTCTATGTGGTATTATCATTTCTTATTTCTAATGTCCGGTAATGTATTTCTTCAGGTGTGCCTTTGATGGCCTCCGCTACGGTGCTGCATTTATTGGGTGAGTCATAGATACATGAATTTTTTTAGAGATTCAATATTCCGATGTATTGTTTTCGACAGCCCAGCCATGAATTGTTGCTGTTTACTTCCATAAGCTCGAAATTATCTATTTGCAATCCACGATCATTTGTTTCTTTATTGTATAATTTTGCTGTCGCGATCATTCTGTGAGGTCCAGTTTATGATTTAAAATTTCCTTGTTTTCTTTCCAGGTTTGATGAATTTGTCCTCATACGCCAAGCAATTCTTCTTACCATAGAGACATTTGGGTTTTCGCATATTATTCCGGTTTTTGGACTTCCATTCCTTGTCTTACGTTGCAAGTTGTTTGCTCAGAAAGAACTCCTTGTGCAATTGTCTCTAGTAAGTGAACAATTGAATGAGCCATTCATGTTTTGTCTATCTTTTTTTGTTTCATGAAGTATCTTAAACATCTTAGCTTTGTCTAAACATGTGAGGTCTCTCTCTTCTCAGGCTTATATGATGTTTGGGCTCATTATGGCTGCTACAGTCACAGTAACCATATTGTGTGTTATGATACAAAGGAGACATTTGATGGTAACAATCATGCCACATTTGAATGCAATGTTTCTTCTCAATTTTACTAAACTTGTGTTCATAGCTTGTGCATTGATTTCTTTTGTTTCAGGTATGGGGATTATTTGCACCGAAGTTTGTATTTGATGTGGTGGGTCTCGTTCTTACTGACGTACTGATTTGTTTGGCATCACTTTACTACTTTTGTCGTCCAGAAGATCATATACTGGAAATTAATACCAGTAGAAGATGAAAGTTCTTGAAACCGCCATCAATGTAGATTCTTTAGAGAATTGATTTTTGAGAGATGCGTCTTCAAACGTTGGACTGTGTTAATTGTGAGCATCTTTAGGTTTCCCTGACTAATTTTATGGAGTTCTTCTGTACAGAACATAGAGAAATCGACATGGATAATGCCTCTTTCATGCCGATTACTTTGAACAGGCTTCACTAAGATTGTGTCTATTTTCCATTTTTGAAGTCCTTATAGTTTGTTATTTGGCGATAAAGTTCAGAGTTCGCCATCCTTGTGTTGCTAATCTGCAATGAATTTGGAGGTTAGGTTGGAATCACACGCAGGATTCACCAAAATCGAGGGTTATGATATATTCGGTCCAATAGATTCAGGTCCATACTAGAATTTTCCGTGTGTCATGGCTAATGGTCACAAATGGGGTGTGATTTGTTTAAGTTGTCAATTTATTTGGTTCTTGCCCGAGTCAGAAGATGAAAAGTTACCGACCACCACCAACAAACTCTTGCCGTGTTGGATTTTTTGGAGCATGTTTCTAGTAGGTCCGGTGAGCCAGGAGCTCCACTCTTGGAAGCACGAAAATTCAATTTTGGTAGAGATCAAATAAGAACTCACAACCTTAACCTACATCTTTTCTATTATTGCCAACTCGGAGAAATATGACCTCTATGAAATAAGACAGTTTATACTGAATTTGGCTTTTAGATATTATTGTCAGTTTCTCCTTTCTTTATAGGTGTTGAAGGTTTTCAAATTTATCATAAAATTGCAATTGAAAATTTATCACGAAAATACAATCGAGTACTAAAATTTTTAAAAAGTTTAATCAAAGTCTTAAAATTTGTCAAGAATATGTGATTGAATCCTAAAACTTTCAAAATATACAACTGAATTTGTCAAATTAGTCCAAAATTTTTTGTTGATTGAACTTATTTTAAAGTTTTAAAGTTTAATATACTTTGTGAAAAGTTTTATTAAAATTTTTAAAAGATTTAATCAAATCTTTTTTAAAAATATCTTTGAAATTTGTGCCATGGTTAATGAATCAACACTGCAACTCCGATTGTTCATTTCTAATCAGTTGGCGTGACTATAAAAAAAAAGCAAATGGGTCAGCACTTCATTATTTTAGGTGTACGGTCCACGATGCCAGATCAAGTCCTGTATAAATTATTCTTTCTATTTGTCAGTCACAACTTTCTAATCACTCTAAAAAGGGAAACAAAGAGGATGTCAGTGTCCCAGTCTATGACTATAAAAAAAAGAGCAAATGGGTCAGCACTTCATTATTGATAAGTACGGTCCACGATGCCAGATCTAAGTCCTGTATAAATTATTCTTTCTGCTTGTCAGTCACAACTTTCTAATCACTCTAAAAAGGGAAACAAAGAGGATGTCAGTGTCCCAGTCTATGTCCTTTACCTCTTCATATTTAATCCATCTCCGTTAGAGAAGAAGCAAAAAGTCACAGAGAAAATGGAGGAGAAGCAGCGAATTCAGATTCCCAGAGTGAAGCTGGGCAGTCAGGGATTGGAGGTAAAAATCTTGCCTCCTTTTGTCTTTGTTAACCATCTCTATTCAAGTGATCTTTGAATTCTTGTCTTCATGTTTTCATGATTAGCAGTTTCCTTTTCAAGCTTCAGAGAATGTACCTGATTTTTATGATAGTTTTCACCCAGAGGCTGTTTACAAACTTTGGAGTGCACCATAGTGTGCTCATAGAAACTCCAGAGATTGTACCTGATTTTTGGCTCCTTGCATTAGTTGATAAAGTGTGATCTGTGGTTTTGAATAAGGGTGGGATCAAAGTTGAGTCAATCTCATTTGACTGCTTGAGCTCGACCGAGCTTGATATGAAGCTCGACTCGATAAAGTGTTCAGGAGTAAGCTTGAGCTCAAATCATCTGTTCAAAAGTACAAACCTTACAGGAGGCTGCAAGCTAAGCTGGAGTTAAGTGAGATTTGAAAGTATAATGTAACTGGAAAACAACGTAATACATGTTTTTAATGTATTTAGATGTAACACTAACTAGGATATAAAAATTTAGCTATTCGAGTCAGTATGCTCGATCACATTCTTGATTCCACTCAGTACTCGAATGCCTTGAACTTGAAAGGATTGAGTCGAGTTTGAGTCAGGCTCGTAGCAGCTCAAGATTAGCTTAGCTTGTGTGTGTGGTTGACTCCGGCAAGCACAAGGAGGATGGACAGGAAACACGGTCGAGTCATTTCACGGGAGAAGTAGAGGAACATTTAGCTCAGGATCCTTGTTCTTAAAATAGTGATTTTTTTTTTGTCTCCAGATCTGAGATAAGACATTGAAATAACTTGAAGAGAAGAATACAGAATTCATGCCATCCTCTCATCTTGTGCAGGTCTCTAGACTAGGCTTTGGATGCGGGGGACTCTCTGGTTTCTGGAATGCTCCTGTTCCCCATGAAGCTGGATGTTTAGTCATAAAGAGAGCATTCGAGAAGGGCATCACGTTTTTCGATACATCAGAGGCCTATGGTCATGATCATGACAATGAGATTATGATCGGAAAGGTGATGCCTGTTTAAATTAGCTTTCATGCTTCAAGATTTTAATCTCTCTGTGATAATTTTTAACCCTGAACATTGTTATGAGATGGACATTTTGAGACTCAGACGATACCTCTTATAAATGTGTTCAGTTGCCTCTTAGTTTTTTATTTTTTCCCCTGGTTGTCCTATAACTGAGACTGAATTGATTACTCGCTCAGGCTCTGAAGGAGCTTCCAAGAGAGCAGATTCAGTTAGCGACGAAATTCGGCTTTGCAGTGGAGGAAGGTCAAGTTGCCATCAATGGTACTCCTGAGCATGTAAGAAAATGCTGTGAAGGTAGTCTGAAGAGACTTGGGATCGATTACATAGACTTGTACTATCAGCACAGGGTGGACACCACAGTGCCGATAGAGGATACTGTAAGCAGTCTGATCATGGTGTTTCTTCACATTGCTTTCGAGCAGATCATCATACAACGTAAAAAGTTGATTTAATTAAATCATTCCCAATTGGTAAGATAGGTGGGAGAACTCAAGAAGCTGGTGGAGGAAGGGAAGATAAAGTACATTGGTTTGTCAGAAGCTAGCATCGATACAATAAAGAGAGCTCATGCCATTCATCCAATCACAGCTGTGCAAATGGAGTATTCCCTGTGGACTCGCGAAATTGAGGATGAATTAATTCCACTTTGCAGGTCTACTCCTATCATCCTCAAGACGTCTTTTTTGTCTCCTCAATGTATCATGGAAATGAGCCAGTTTTTACATGTCTTTCACTTTCAGAGAACTTGGCATCGGGATAGTCGCATATAGCCCTCTAGGTCATGGGTTCTTTGGTGGGAAGGCGGTTGTTGAGAGCTTGCCCGTGGAGAGCCTGTTGGTATGTTTTTTTGCAATCTATTTTGACAGTATCAATCATTTGTCTATTGGCTAGAGAATCCGAATTATGTGGCCATTCATACTTCATTTATTAGCATCAACAAACAGCGGGGCAATCCTGCTACAAGCTCATTAAACAGCAACTGAGTGACCCAAACTAGAAGTGCCCAGTTACAGCACGCCTTATGCCTATCTAAGGACACTTTTCACATTCAAACAACTACTAAGCCTTTCTCTAATTAACCTCTTAATTCACAAGAGGATTGAATTAGAGCTTACAGAGAGAGTGGGATTATGCAGACGACCTTTTACTGCCTTAAAACAAATTTTTGGATCTCTTGGTTTTATAGCAGTGGTAGTGTGTGCTTCTATGCTGATGTCTATTGTTATGTGATAGAATGCACATCCAAGATTCACTGGGGAGAACTTAGAGAAGAACAAAGTTATATATCGAAAAGTTGTTGACCTTGCTGCAAAGCATGGTTGCACCGCTCCTCAACTGGCCCTAGCATGGGCTCTTCATCAGGGGGATGATGTCATCCCAATACCAGGTAACTAGTCTGGGCAAACATAGGGTCACATAGTAGTAGGTTTACTATGGCAGTAGCCGTTGCTTTTTGCAAAATTAGGAGAGGTATGTCAAATCAGGAAGTTGTTGATTTTCCCATGTTTTATCTCAAAAGTTTTAACTTTCAGTTGCGATGACATATAGGGACCAGAAAAGCCGAGAACTTTGAACACAATATTGGATCAGTGGCAATTAAGCTTAGCCATGACGACATGAGAGAAATCTGTGAAGTCGTGACCATGAATGAAGTAAGTGGGGAAAGAGATTTTGAAATGATGGCCAAGCATTCATGGAGATATGCAGATACCCCACCAAGATAATGCGCGGCACGGATAAAAGATTGACCAATTAGCTCGATGGAAGTGTTTCTCCCTTGTTATTTCCGCTACTTGTTGCGAGGAGAATATTGCAGTGGAAGCGTGAGATCGGTGGTCGTGATATCCATATTTCGGTCTTATCATAAGGAGCCTTAAAAATCATGAGAATGGGTGATGTAAAAGACATTAATTTCCCTTCGTTGTTCTTCGACTAGAATTTTCACTGTGTCATGGCTAAGTTGTCAATTTATTTGGTTCTTGCTCGAGTTAGAAGATGAAAAGTTACTGACTACCACCGACAAACTCTTGGCGTGTCGGATTGTTTGGAGCATGTTTCTGGTAGGTACGGCGAGCCAGAAGCTCCTCTCTTGGAAGCACGAAAATTCAACTTTTGTAGAGATCAAAAAGGAACTTACAACCGAACCTGCATTCATTCTATTATTGCCAACTCGAAGAAACACGACCCCTATGAAATAATATAGTTTATGCTGAATTTGGCTTTTAGATTTTTTGTCAGTTTTCTTTTTTCTTTATAAGGATGAGTGCATTGAAAGTTCTAAAGTTTATTACAAAAGTGCGATTAGTTCTACAATTTTCAGATAATGAATTTAAATCCTTAAACTTGTCATGAAAGTATAATTGAAATCTAAAACTTGTTAAGAAAGAGCAATTGAGTTCTAAAATTTTCAAAAAGTGCAATTAAACTTATCAATTTGGTCCAATTAAGTCGTTCGGTTGATTGCACTTCTTAAAAATTTTAGGTGCATTTCGTGTAAAGTTTTATAATTTAATTACACTTTTTTTTTTAAAGTTTTAGCATTTAATTGTACTTTTTGATAAGTTCTAATACTTTCAAAACACTTTTCTCTTCATTATATCTCTATAAATATCTCCGAAATTTAGTGCACTAGTTAAATATGATGGTTAATCAATCACATCGACAAGGACGTTGCACTTCCGATTTTTCATTTCTAATCAGATAGCGTGATTATAAAAGAAAGCAAATGGGTCAGCACTCCATTATCGTTAGGTGTACAGCTCAAGTCTTGTACAGCTTATTCTTTCTGCTTGTCGATTAGAATCTCCTGGTCACCAAATAAAGGGAAACAAAAAAAGGCGTCACTGGTGTCAAAGCCTATGTCCTTTACCTCTTCATATTCAATCTTTCTCCGCTAGAGAAGAAGAAGCAAAAAGTGAGAGAACATGGAGGAGAAGCAGCGAATTCAGATTCCCAGAGTGAAGCTGGGCAGTCAGGGACTGGAGGTAACAATCTCGCTTGCTTTTGTCTTTGTGAGCCGTCTCTGTTGAAGTGATCATTGAATTCTTGTCATGTTTTCATGATTAGCAGTTTTCGTTTCAAACTTCAGAGAATGTACCTGAATTTTATGACAGCTTTCACCCAGAGACTGTTTACAAACTTTAGAGGGCACCATAGTGCTCATAGAAACTCCAGAGATTGTACCTGATTTTTGGCTCCGTGCATTAGTTGATAAAGTGTGATCTGTGGTTTTGAAAAAGGGTGTAATCAAAGTCCAGTCAATCTTATTTTACTGCTCGAGTGCGTGACCGAGCTTGATCTGAGCTCAAGCTTGACTTGATAAAGTGTTCAGGAATAAGCTTGAGCTCAAATACTGTCCAAAAGTACAAACTTTACATGAGGCGGCATGCTAAGCTGGAGCTAAGGGAGATTTGAAAGTAAAATGAAATTGGAAAACAACGTAATACGTGTTTCTAATGTATTTAGATGTAATACTAACTAGGATATAGGAATTCAGCTATTCGAGTCTAAGTATGCTCGATCACACTCTTGATTCCACTCAGTACTCGAATGCCTTGAACTTGAGAGGATTGAGTCGAGTTTGAGTCAGGCTCGTAGCAGCTCAAGATTAGCTTGCCTTGTGTGTGTGCTTAACTATGGCAAGCACAAGCGAGGATGGACAGGAAACACGGTCGGTCATTTCAAGGGAGAAGTAGGGGAACATTTAGCTCAGGATCCTTGTTCTTAATATAGTGAATTTTTCTTTTTGTCTCCAGATCTGAGATAAGACATTGAAATAACTTGAAGAGAAGAATACTGAGTTCATGCCATCCTCTCATCTTGTGCAGGTCTCTAGACTAGGCTTTGGATGCGGGGGACTCTCTGGTATCTGGAATGCTCCTGTTCCCCATGAAGCTGGATGTTTACTCATAAAGAGAGCATTCGAGAAGGGCATCACCTTCTTCGATACATCAGATGCCTATGGTCATGATCATGACAATGAGATCATGATCGGAAAGGTGATGCCTGTTTAAATTAGCTTTCATGCTTCAAGATTTTAATCTCTCTGTGATAATTTTTAACCCTGAACATTGTTATGAGATGGACATTTTGAGACTCAGACGATACCTCTTATTAATGTGTTCAGTTGCCTCTTAGTTTTTTATTTTTTCCTCTGGTTGTCCTATAACTGAGACCGAATTGATTACTCGCTCAGGCTCTGAAGGAGCTTCCAAGAGAGCAGATTCAGTTAGCGACGAAATTCGGCTTTGCAGTGGAGGAAGGTCAAGTTGCCATCAAAGGTACTCCTGAGCATGTAAGAAAATGCTGTGAAGGTAGTCTGAAGAGACTTGGGATCGATTACATAGACTTGTACTATCAGCACAGGGTGGACACCACAGTGCCGATAGAGGATACTGTAAGCACTGTCTGATCATGGTGTTTCTTCACATTGCTTTTGAGCGGATCATCATACAACGTAAAAAGTTGATTTGATTAAATCATTCCCAATTGGTAAGATAGGTGGGAGAACTCAAGAAGCTGGTGGAGGAAGGGAAGATAAAGTACATTGGTTTGTCAGAAGCTAGCATCGATACAATAAAGAGAGCTCATGCCATTCATCCAATCACAGCTGTGCAAATGGAGTATTCTCTGTGGACTCGCGAAATTGAGGAAGAATTAATTCCACTTTGCAGGTCTACTCCTATCATCCTCAAGACGTCTGTTTTTGACCCCCCAATGTATTATGGAAATGAGCCAGTTTTTACATGTCTTTCACTTTCAGAGAACTTGGCATCGGGATAGTCGCATATAGCCCTCTAGGTCATGGGTTCTTTGGTGGGAAGGCGGTTGTTGAGAGCTTGCCTGTGGAGAGCCTGTTGGTATGCTTTTTTGCAATCTGTTTGGACGGTATTAATCATTTGTCTATTGGCTAGAGAATCCGAATTATGTGGCCATTCATACTTAATTTATTAGCATCAACAAACAGCAGGGCAATCCTCCTACAGGCTCATTAAACAGCAACTGAGCGACCCAAACTAGAAGTGCCCAGTTACAGCACGTCTTATGCCTATCTAAGGACACTTTTCACATTCAAACAACTACTAAGCCTTTCTCTAATTAACCTCTTAATTCACAAGAGGATTGAATTAGAGCTTACAGAGAGAGTGGGATTATGCAGATGACCTTTTACTGCCTTAAAACAAATTTTTGGATCTCTTGGTTTTATAGCAGTGGTAGTGTGTGCTTCTATGCTGATGTCTATTGTTATGTGATAGAATACGCATCCAAGATTCACTGGGGAGAACTTAGAGAAGAACAAAGTTATATATCAAAAAGTTGTTGACCTTGCTGCAAAGCATGGCTGCACCGCTCCTCAACTGGCCCTAGCATGGGTTCTTCATCAGGGGGATGATGTTATCCCTATACCAGGTAACCAGTTCGGGCAAACATTGGGTCACATAGTAGTAGGTTTAGTTTTGCTGTGGCAGTAGCCTTTGATTTTTGCAAAATTTGGGGAGGTATGTTAAATCAAGGCAGTTGTTGATTTTCCCACCTTTTATCTCAAACTTTTAACTTTCAGTCGCGATGACATATAGGGACCAGAAAAGCCGAGAACCTTGAACACAATATTGGATCAGTGGCAATTAAGCTTAGCCATGACGACATGAGAGAAATCTGTGAAGTCGTGACCATGAATGAAGTAAGTGGGGAAAGAGAGTTTGAAATGTTGGCCAAGTATTCATGGAGATATGCAGTGTCACACCCCAAAATCACAAAGAATGGGGATGACACGGCCGTCCTTCCACACGAAGGACGCAGCCTCAAACACAACCAACAACCTGATATCGGCTTATATATATATCAAACCATATATACATATCGATAGACCAACAGATTGGTTGCAACATCGAGTTTCTATAATCCACCAAAAAGAAATATATAATTAGAACTCGAGACAATCCAACCACTAGCAAGGAAAGTGCACCACTTCCTTTGGCCATACCCAAAATATAACTCCCCAAAAAGTTTCCCACCGACGTCGCACTCGCTCTATTCGCCGCTAACCGAGGAACCTGAAAAGATTAAAGGAGGAGTGGAATGAGCAACAACAGCTCAGTGAGTAGTACATATCTTCTAAGCAGATCGAACAACCATTATGCATGTATACAAAGCAATACCGAATTTTATAATGCCAACTAAATATATAAAATACATACCAAATCATATAAGAGTTATTTGATATCATCAAAGCTTTATACTAATATGGAAAAATCATTTAAATCACCATCAAAGATCAAGTATCAATGGTCAAGCCCATTGAATAATCTCTCCATCAAATATCACATATCAATGGTCTATCCATTGATTAATCTATTGCTCAATATTCCACCATGGTCACGACACAACGCCTTGTGACAAGGCGACCAAGCTTTTCCCTTGGCATGGTTCCACCTACAAAGCCGATGGCTGGGCCCGAAAGGATATCCTAAACCTGGTATGCATATCCCAAAACCCCTCATTGGGTTCACAGGTCATATTGATCATAAATAACCATCCTCCAATACCAGAAATCCAATTCAGAAATCAATATCTTAAACCAAACAAATAACATTTGCAGCATACCCCATCATCCATTTCATATCAATTTCTCAAATCATTATAAACCTTTCCATAAATCAATCACAAAGCATATATATATTTCTCCACTTACTTTGTATAACACGCTTTTTAAACATTCAAAATCAACCAAATAGTAGCAATTACTCGATCTGGCTTTTATGCATAAAAATGTTCCCCTCAATTCATGTATATACATATATACTTCAATACATGAATTTTTTTCAAAACCAAAGAAGATATAGTACCACTCACCTCGTCGTCTACGACTAAACGACGAACGATACCCGTATCGTCGAACTCACGGCCCTATCAAATAACCGAGGAATAATGTTAAAATCTAATAAAACTCTTATCTTAACTACGAAATGACTAACTTATGCCTTAACTCTAACAAAAGGACTTCTACGCGCTAACAAATCGCATAACCAAAGCGATTGTTTAAGCGATTCGCAACGCGGAGTTTAATGCAAAACTTGATCATGCCTTAACTTCCTCCTCCGAACCCCGATCCAAACGAATTTATAGTCAATAGAGAGCCCTTGACACATATTACAAGAATCTCAACTTCACCGCCCCAAAATCAAGCCGAAAAATGACAAAATACGGGCCCAAAGCTGCTGACGCGTACTGTTCACTGCTCGCGGGAAACTTTGAAATTTTGTTTCGGACAAACCACAAGCTCAAATCACGATCCGTAAAATCCCACGGCTTCACAACACTCTAAACTATCATTCCCACAAAAATACACAGCTCAACGACTCCAAAATCGAACTTCGCCACTTGATTTTCCAACAATTCCGAATTTGAGCCCTAAACTCATAAATAACTTCAATTGGACGAACGAGGGGCCTAATCTCTTACCGGGTGCTGCGTTATGGAGTAGAGTCGGCTTGGCGAAACTTCCGTGGCATGCACGTGTCAAAACCCCTTCTTTTCTTTCCCTTTCTCTTCTTCTTCTTCTTCTTCTTCTTCTTCTTCTTCTTTTCTTTCTTTTCTTTCTGTGCCCGAACGTGGGCTTTCTTTCCTTTTTATCTCTTCCCCTTTTTCTGTTTTCTTTTTCTTTCTTTATTTTCTTCCTCTCTCTCTCTCTCTCTCTCTCTCTCTCTCCCTTTCCCCTCTCCCGAAAACTCTCGATTTCTCTCTCTCTCTCTGCTGTAGCTTCTACCTTTTTCTTTTTCTTTTTCTTTGACTGGGTCAAAACCCATCTTTTACATTCTTCCCTCCTTAAAAAAAATTTCGTCCTCGAAATTTGCATGTACTTCAATCATGAAACAAGTGAGGGTATTTATGTCTTGCCTCCTCCTCGAGTTCCCAAGTAGCCTCTCTTTCGGTGTGGTTTTGCCATTGTATTTTCACATAAGGAATAGTTCGTCGCCGCAACACTCGATCCTTCTTATCGACAATGCGAATAGGCTGCTCCTCATATGTCAAGTTCTCCCGTAATCTCAATGGAGTAAAGTCCAATACATGTTCAGGATTTGGCACATATTTCCGCAACAAAGAAACATGGAACACATCATGGACACCTGATAGCGCCGGTGGCAGAGCCAATTTATAAGCGACTTCACCAATTTTCTCTAAGATCAAGAATGGTCCCACGTATCTTGGACTTAACTTACCACGTGTGTCAAATCTCATTACACCCTTCGTAGGAGAAACTTTTAAGAATACGTGATCCCCCACACTAAATTCTAACTTGCGTCTTTTCAGATCCGCATAACTTTTCGACGACTTTGAGCCGTTCGAGACGTTCTCGAACCAGCCTAACTTTCTCTTCGACCGTTGAATGAACTCGGGGCCGCTAGTCTTTTCTCACCAACGTCATCCCAACAAATAGGACTTCTGCATTTTCGGCCATATAAAGCTTCAAAGGGTGCCATCTTAATGCTGGAGTGATAACTGTTGTTATAAGAAAATTCTGCCAAATGTAGATGTTCATCCCAAGAACCGCCGAAGTCAATGATGCATGATCTCAACATATCCTCTAATGTCTGGATCGTTCTCTCCGACTATCCATCTGTTTGTGGATGAAAAGCTGTACTCAAGTTGAGTTTAGTGCCCAATGCTCCTTGCAAACTCTTCCAAAAGTTAGACACAAACCTGGGATCCCTATCGAAACAATGGTTACTTGGAACTCCATGAAGCTTCACTATCTCATTAACATATCGCTTTGCCATATCTTCCATTGAAAGGCCAAATCGATATGACAAAAAGTGAGCGGACTTAGTTAATCGATCAACAATCACCCATATAGCATTCTTACCACTTGGTGTCCTTGGTAGGCCAACTACAAAGTCCATGGTAATATGCTCCCACTTCCATTTAGGTATCTCTAGAGGTTGCAACTGTCCACCTGGTTTCTGATGCTCAATTTTCACTTGCTGGCAAACTAAACATTGGTCGACAAATTTTGTAATATCCCTTTTCATGTTGATCCACCAAAAGTTTTCTCTCAAGTCTTTATACATTTTAGTGCTTCCCGGATGAATTGAAAATCTAGTGCTGTGAGCTTCTTGCAAGATCTCCTTTTTCAGCTTTGAGTCCTCAGGCACACATAGTCGACCACGAAACCTCAAGGATCCATCTACATGTAAACTAAAATCCGCTTGTCTTCCATCTTCCACACCTTCTCTAAATTTTTGTAATTGTGGATCTTCATTCTGTTTAGTCTTAATTCTGTCAATCAACGTAGGTTGTACTTGAAGGTTAGCTAACTGAGCACCAAGTTGATGCACCAATACCTCCAAGTCTAACTTCCTCATATCTTCAAGAATGGGCGTTTGAGAAGTGAGCAAAGTTGCCATATTTCCAAAGGATTTACGACTCAAAGCATCCGCTACCACATTAGCCTTACCTAGATGGTAATTAATGGACAAGTCATAATCCTTCAAAAGTTCTAGCCATCTTCTTTGCCTCATGTTTAGTTCTTTCGAGTAAAGATATACTTTAGACTCTTGTGATCGGTAAAGACTTCACATTTTTCACCATACAAATAGTGCCGCCATATCTTCAAGGCAAATACAACTGCCGCTAACTCCAAATCATGAGTGGGGTAGTTCTTCTCATGTAATTTCAATTGTCTAGAAGCGTAGGCAATAACTTTGCTATTTTGCATAAGAACACAACCCAACCCTTCTTTGGATGCATCACAGTAGATTACGAAGCCGCCACTTCCAGAAGGTAGAGTTAGAATAGGAGCCGAAACTAGCCGTCTCTTCAACTCTTGAAAACTGCGTTCACATTGGTCGACCATTCAAATTTAACTTTCTTCGAGTTAATCGGGTAAGTGGACCAGCAATCTTTGAGAATCCCCTACAAATCGCCTATAGTAGCCAGCTAGCCCAAGAAAACTTCTCACTTCGTAACATTAGTCGGACGATTCCACTTAACAACTGCTTCAACCTTCTTTGGATCCACTAATATGCCATCCTTCGAGATCACATGACCCAAGAATTCTATATGATCAAGCCAGAAATCACACTTGCTAAATTTGGCATACAACTTCTTTTCATGCAAAGTCTCGCAAGACAAACCTCAAGTGTTGTTCGTGTTCTTCTAAACTCTTTGAATACACTAGGATGTCATCAATAAACACCACAATAAATTTGTCTAGATATTCCCCGAACACCCCGTTCATCAAGTCCATGAAGGCCGCAGCGCATTTGTTAATCCAAAAGGCATGACGAGAAATTCATAATGGCCATACCTTGTTACGAAAGCGGTTTTAGGCACATCATCTATCTTTATCTTCAACGATGATACTCGAACGAAGGTCGATCTTGGAAAATACTTGAGCTCCCTGAAGTTGATCAAACAAATCATCAATCCGAGGTAAAGGATATTTGTTTTTGACCGTTACCTTGTTAAGCTCTCGATAATCTATGCAAAGCCGCATACTACCATCCTTCTTTTTCACAAATAGAACAGGAGCTCCCCAAGGTGAAACACCGAGTCGATGAAACCCTTATCCAAAAGCTTTTGCAGGTGCATTTTCAATTCTTTCAATTCAGCGGGTGCCATCCGATATGGTGCCTTAGAGATCGGTGCTGTACCGGTATCAATTCAATACAAAACTCGATTTCTCTATCAAGAGGCAAGCTTGGTAAATCTTCAGGAAACACACTTGGAAACTCTCTAACAACAGGAACATCTTCCAACTTCACTGCCGCCATATTTATGTCTTTTACACAAGCTAAATAACCACAACAACCATTTCTCAAAAGTTTCCTCGCTTGCAAAGCCGAGATCAACTTTGGAAAAGTGTTTTGACAACTTCCCGAAAAGAGAATTCGGGTTGATTTGGAAGTCTAAATATCACTTTCTTTGAAAAACAATCAACGGTAGCACGATAGGTAGATAACCAATCCATCCCTATAATCACATCGAAATCTCGAATATTTAACTCCACTAGATCCACAAGCATTTCAACATCATTAATCCGAATCAAACATCTCTTGAACACATGATGAGCAACTAAGAAATCGCCGGAGGAGTATCAACACGCAATTCACATTCAAGAGGATCGGGCAACACATTAAGCTTCTTTGCAAATTCGGTTGAAATGAATGAGTGCGTAGCACCAGGATCAAATAACACATAAGCACATTGTGAGGCAATAAAAATATTACCTGCAACAAGCTGCGTTAGATGCTGCCGCATTCTCCTTCGTCATGGCAAAAACTTTCCCACTTGTACTTTGTCTTTGTTGGTTCTCTTGGGGCCTACCAACCAAAGGGGTATTCCTCCGCATGGAACAATGGTGTGATAGGTGCCCTTGACGTCCACATAGATAACATGATCTCTTGTCAAAAGGAGGATTCCCTTGTGTAGGACAATCTCGCCGCATGTGTCCCGCTTTCCCACATAAGAAGCATACTCCAGTTTTCCGATGACACTCACCACGATGATAACTTCCACATGTATTGCAAGGGCCCCGGTTACTCGATTTCTGAACCGTCCCGGCCGACCGAAACCTCTTCGCCTTCCACTACCATCGGTATGGCTACCTTGTACATTTGTGGGCTTAAACCTTTTGGGCTGAGGCGCTCTTTGTGTGCCATGCTTGAAATGCTTTGCTCCACCTTGATTGCTCGCTCTAGCACATCCTTATAGGTTGTTAACACAAGAGGTGCAAGTGCAGAATTAATTTCAGGTCGGAGCCCTCCTAGGAAATGGTCGGCCTTATCTTCCTCATTTGCTACCAAGTGCTCGCAAATCTACTCAATTGATTAAAGCGGACTGAATACTCTAAAACTGTGGAGTCACCTTGAGATATATGTACAAAATCACCATTCATCTTTGCCTGGAATGACTTTGGGAAGAATTGAGCATTGAACGCCTTTTTAAAGTCCTCCCAAGATATAATAACATCCCTACCTCCAAGACTTGGCTTCATTCCATCCCACCAAAACTCGCTTCACCTTCCAAGTATTGGGTAGCAAATTTAACTTTCCGCTCCTCGGGAACCTCTTCACTTCAAAGATCCCATCAATCTTTTTAATCCAACGCTCAGCCGCAAGAGGATCGCTTTCCCATCAAAAGTGGGTGGTTTCGCCTTCCTAAATTGGGCAAAAGTGCCTGAGCCGCCGCTCCATCTCCAGTTAATTCTTTTGCTTGGCGATACCAATGGATTATTGCTTGTTCAAATTCAGTTGAACGGGTTGGCTCTTGATTATCTTCTCTGACTTCGCGCAAGTCAGGACTCCTATCAAAGCGGTCTTCAAGTCTCCTTCTCAACGACGCACCTCGAGAAGCTTGAGGCATGTCTCTAGCATCAGGGGTAGCGACTCGTTTGCCTTTGCTGCTCCTACGAAGCGAGGCAAGAGTCTCGGAGTCGGTACGCATGATCACCTGGACCCAAGAATGAAACTACACCTTAGAATCTAAAAGACTAACGCAAAAATAAAATCTATCACACAACCTCACAACATCCCATAACAACATCCAAAAGATCAAAACTTAAGCTCTGATACCAAAAGATGTCACACCCCAAAATCACAAAGAATGGGGATGACACGGCCGTCCTTCCACACGAAGGACGCAGCCTCAAACACAACCAACAACCTGATATCGGCTTATATATATATATATCAAACCATATATACATATCGATAGACCAATGATTGGTTGCAACATCGAGTTTCTATAATCCACCAAAAAGAAATATATAATTAGAACTCGAGACAATCCAACCACTAGCAAGGAAAGTGCACCACTTCCTTTGGCCATACCCAAAAATATAACTCCCCAAAAGTTTCCCACCGACGTCGCACTCGCTCTATTCGCCGCTAACCGAGGAACCCGAAAAGATTAAAGGAGGAGTGGAATGAGCAACAACAGCTCACTCGGTGAGTAGTACATATCTTCTAAGCGAGATCGAACAACCATTATGCATGTATACAAAGCAATACCGAATTTTATAATGCCAACTAAATATATAAAATACATACCAAATCATATAAGAGTTATTTGATATCATCAAAGCTTTATACTAATATGGAAAAATCATTTAAATCACCATCAAAGATCAAGTATCAATGGTCAAGCCCATTGAATAATCTCTCCATCAAATATCACATATCAATGGTCTATCCATTGATTAATCTATTGCTCAATATTCCACCATGGTCACGACACAACGCCTTGTGACAAGGCGACCAAGCTTTTCCCCTTGGCATGGTTCCACCTACAAAGCCGATGGCCGAGCCCGAAGGATATCCTAAACCCGGTATGCATACCCCAAAAACCCCTCATTGGGTTGACAGTCATATTGAGCATAAATAACCATCCCGCAATACCAGAAATCCAATTCGAAATCAATATCTTAAACCAAACAAATAACATTTGCAGCATACCCCATCATCCATTTCATATCAATTTCTCAAATCATTATAAACCTTTCCATAAATCAATCACAAAGCATATATATATTTCTCCACTTACTTTGTATAACACGCTTTTTAAACATTCAAAATCAACCAAATAGTAGCAATTACTCGATCTGGCTTTTATGCATAAAAATGTTCCCCTCAATTCATGTATATACATATATACTTCAATACATGAATTTTTTTCAAAATCAAAGAAGATATAGTACCACTCACCTCGTCGTCTACGACTAAACGATGAACGATACCCGTATCGTCGAACTCACGGCCCTATCAAATAACCGAGGAATAATGTTAAAATCTAATAAAACTCTTATCTTAACTACGAAATGACTAACTTATGCCTTAACTCTAACAAAAGGACTTCTACGCGCTAACAAATCGCATAACCAAAGCGATTATTTAAGCGATTCGCAACGCGGAGTTTAATGCAAAACTTGATCATGCCTTAACTTCCTCCTCCGAATCCCGATCCAAACGAATTTATAGTCAATAGAGAGCCCTTGACACATATTACAAGAATCTCAACTTCACCGCCCCAAAATCAAGCCGAAAAATGACAAAATACGGGCCCAAAGCTGCTGACGACGTACTGTTCACTGCGCGCGGAAACTTTGAAATTTTGTTTCGGACAAACCACAAGCTCAAATCACGATCCGTAAAATCCCACGGCTTCACAACACTCTAAACTATCATTCCCACAAAAATACACAGCTCAACGACTCCAAAATCGAACTTCGCCACTTGATTTTCCAACAATTCCGAATTTGAGCCCTAAACTCATAAATAACTTCAATTGGACGAACGAGGGGCCTAATCTCTTACCGGGTGCTGCGTTATGGAGTAGAGTCGGCTTGGCGAAACTTCCGTGGCATGCACGTGTCAAAACCCCCTTCTTTTCTTTCCCTTTCTCTTCTTCTTCTTCTTCTTCTTTTCTTTCTTTTCTTTCTGTGCCCGAACGTGGGCTTTCTTTCCTTTTTATTTCTTCCCCTTTTTTCTGTTTTCTTTTTCTTTCTTTATTTTCTTCCTCTCTCTCTCTCTCTCTCTCTCTCTCTCTCTCTCTCCTGTAGCTTCTACCTTTTTCTTTTTCTTTTTCTTTGACTGGGTCAAAACCCATCTTTTACATCCAGATACCCCACCAAGATAAAGCGCGGCACGGATAAAAGATAGACCATGGATTAGCTCGATGGAAGTGTTTCTCCCTTGTTATTTCCGCTACTTGTTGCGAGGAGAATATTGCAGTGGAAGTGTGAGATCGGTGGTCGTGATATCCATATTTCGGTCTTATCATAAGGAGCCTTAAAAATCATGAGAATGGGTGATGTAAAAGACATTTATTTCCCTTCGTTGTTCTTTGACTGCTTGTGGCAGAAAATGTGGGGTATGCCTGAATGCTGGGATTCAACAAGCAGATGTGTTTTGTTTTAAGGTGAAGATGCTTTGCCTGTGCTTTACTCCAACCTAATAATTCAGTGGTTGTGCAACAGGGAGGTTCAGCTAATGGAGCGCGACAGGATAGGGACCATACCTTGTTGGTCCGAATTCATGGACAGATAATATTCGATGCACGGAGAATGCTGCTTAGAGACGCCCGTTAATTTTTCGGTGGACATTGATTAACACCTGCGGCACTCGAATTCATTCCATCTTATAGAGAGCAACAAATAAAAAGAAAAAGGGAAGAAAAACACTAGAAGTGCAATAAGTAATGTACGGCGCTAAGTTTAGTGTCAAAAGTTTCGCTAGTTCATTTAAGTGCTAAAATCGAGAAAAAACGATCACTTAAGTGTCTTAGGTGCATTTACTGAAAAATTTTAGCTAAAGAAATTACATGACATTTATAACTAAAAATTTTATCTGACGTGATTTTTTTTTACACTGAAATATTTACTTTTTAATAACGATTTGACAATGAAATAATCATTTTTTTAATGATTTATTTTAAATATATCAAAATTTTTTATGATCGAAAATTAAATTGAGATGAATTGACTACAGCTATAACAAATTATAATTTTTACGTCGACGTACCAACCCCGAAGAAAAAGTTGCCGCTGTCATCGTCAACGACAGTGGTCATGGCAGGACTCAAGAATCTGTCCTTTGCCTCTTCATCCTCAACCCATCTTCGTTAGAGAAAGAGAAGTAGAGGAGAAGAAAAATGGAGGAGGAGAAGCGATTTCAGATTCCCAGGGTGAAATTGGGCAGCCAGGGATTGGAGGTAACAATCTTTGCTTCCTTTTGTCCTTGTGAGCCTTCTCTATTCAGGTGATTATTGAATTCTTGTCTTCATGTTTTCAAGAGCAGTAGTTTTCGTTTCAAACCCCAAAAGATGGTGCCTGATTATTGTGATATTTGACCAAGGGACTGTTCAGAAGCTTTAGAGTGCATCATCGTGCCCAAAGTCCTTGGCTCCTTGCATTAGTTGACGAATGTGATCTGGGTTTTTGATTACGGGTGTGATCACAGTCAAGTCATACCCAGTTGACTCCTCGAGCTCGACCGAGCTTGAGTTTAGCTCGAGCTCAACTCGGTCGAGGTTTCGGTTTAGCTTAAGTTCAAATTGACTGTCCAAAAGCAAGAATTCTATGTGAGACTGCGAGCTAAGCTGGAATTCGAGCTAAGTGAGCTTTGAAAGTATCATGAATTTGGAAAACAGCGTGATAAGTGTTTCTTATGTATTTAGATGTATTACTCTAATTTGGATATCTTATATTCAGCTATGAGGGTCTAAATATGCTCAATCACATTCTCGATTCCATTCAATACTTGTATGCCTCAAACTTGAAAGGATCGCGTTGAATTGAGTTGGCTCGTAGCAGCTCAAGAGTAGGTTGGCTTGGATGTGCTCTTAGTTCCGGCAAGGGCAAGCAAGGATGGACACTTAGCATGTTCAAGTCATTTCAAGGGAGTAGGGAACTATTTATTCAGGAAATTTGTTCTTAGGATAGTGAAGAAATTTTTGATCTTCACAAGATTTGAGATAGGATATTGAAGAGATGACTACTGAAAATGACGTCCTCTCATCTTGTGCAGGTCTCTCGACTAGGCTTTGGATGTGCAGGACTCTCTGGTGCCCTGAATACTCCTCTTTCCCATGAAGCTGCATGTTTACTCATAAAGAGAGCATTCGAGAAGAGGCATCACCTTCTACGATACAGCAGATGTCTATGGTCAAGATCATGAAAATGAGATCATGATCGGAAAGGTGATGCCTGTTTTAATTAGCTTTCACGCATCAAGATTTAACCTCTCTTTGATAAGTTTGACCCTGAAGATTCTTGAGAAATGGACGTTTTGAGACTGAAACTATGCCTAATTTCTTTGCTGGTTGTCCTGTTACTGAGACCAAATTAATTACTCACTCAGGCTTTGAAGGAGCTTCCGCGAGAGCAGGTTCAGTTAGCGACGAAATTCGGCATAGCAAGTTTGACGGGGGCTCAACCTGCCATCAGAGGTACTCCTGATTATGTAAGAGAATGCTGTGAAGGTAGTCTCAGGAGACTCGGGGTTGATTACATAGACTTGTACTTTCAGCACAGGGTGGACACCACAGTGGCGATAGAGGATACTGTAAGCACTGTCGAATCATGTTGTTTCTTCACATTGCTTTCTAGCATATGATCATTTTTCTCCAACAATTGCAATGTGAAAAATTGGTTTAACTAAATCAATTGCAATTGGTAAGATAGATGGGAGAACTCAAGAAGCTGGTGGAGGAAGGGAAGATAAAGTACATTGGTCTGTCAGAAGCTAGCATCGATACGATAAAAGGGCTCATGCCATTCATCCAATCACAGCTGTGCAAATGGAGTATTCTCTGTGGACTCGTGACATTGAGGATGAATTAATTCCACTTTGCAGGTCTACTCCTATGATCCTTAAGATGTTTTCTGTTTCCCCTCAAGATATCACGGAAATGAGTTAGTTTTTGCCTGTCTTTCAATTTCAGAGAACTTGGCATTGGGATAGTCGCATATAGCCCTCTAGGTCATGGATTCTTTGGTGGGAAGGCAACTGTTGAGAGCTTGCCCCCAGAGAGCCTTTTGGTATGTGTTTTCGCCATTTATTTTGATGATATTAATCATTAGTCCATTGGCAATCCAGATTATGTGACCATCCGAACTTTAAAAAATTACTTTTTGTTGGTATTTAGAATTTATTAGCGTCAACAACAGAAAGCAGGGTGAGCAATCCTGCTACAAGCCCAACAAACAGCAACTGAAAGACCCAAAATGGAAGTCCTCAGTTACCGCACAACATCTAATGCCTATCTAAGGACAAGGACACGTTTCCTTTCTCATTCAAACAACTACTAAGTCTTGCTCTAATCAACCTCTTAATTTGCAAGAGGATTAAATCAGAGAATACAGCAGACAACAGTTTACTGCCTTAGAAACCAAATTTTCGGATTTCTTGGTGATATATCAGTGATAGATATGTTTCTATATAAATTCTATTGTTTTGTGATAGAATATGCATCCAAGATTCACTGGAGAGAACTTAGAGAAGAACAAAGTTATATATCAAAAATTTGCTGACCTCGCTGCAAAGCATCGTTGCACTGCTCCTCAACTGGCCCTAGCGTGGCTTCTTCATCAGGGGGATGACGTTATCCCAATACCAGGTAACAATTTTGGGCAAACATTGAGTCACATAATAGTAGATTTTGTGTTACTATGCCACTAGCTGTCGATTTTTGCAAAATCAGGAGAAGTATGTCAAATCAGGCGGCTGTTAATTTTGTGATGTTTAAACAAACTTTAACTTTGATGATATAGGGACCACAAAAGTCAAGAATCTTGAAGACAATGTTAGCTCAGTGGCACTTAAGCTTAGCCAAGACCAGATGAGAGAAATTTGTGAGGTCGTGGCTGTGAATGAAGTAAGTGGGGAAAGAGAGTTAGAATCATTTGCCAAGTATTCGTGGAAAAATGCAAATACTCCACCAAGACAATGCGCGGCATAATTGAAAGATTGACCATGGATTTGCTCGATGGAGGTGTTTCTCCCTCGTTCTTTCCACTAGTTGTTTTAAGGGATAATACTCTAGTCAAAGCTTGAGGTCGTTGGTTGTGATATCCGCATTGCAGTCTCATCATGGGGAGCCTGAGAAATCAGAGAATCAATGATGGGAAAGACATTTATGTTATTCCATTCTACGAGCTTGTTGAGTTAGAAACTGTAGTTTATGCCTGAACTTTCGGATTTGACAAGCAGAGGTGTTATGTTTTAAGGTGGAGATGCTCTGCCTGCGCTTTATTTTTATGTGATATTTCATCGGTTGTGGAATGGTGAAGTTCAGCCGATGGAGCACGATGCGGTAGAAATCATAAGTTGTTCCGAAGAGCTTCTGACACAGACAGATAATATTCGGTGCATGAAAATTGTTGCTTAGAGACACTGGTTAATTTTCTGTGGATATAGATTAGTGTCTGCTACACTCAAAAATTGTTCCATCTTACAGAGAGCAATTCCTTTAGCTGAAATTTTTCTCGAAGTGCTTTGATGAATTGTCCCGAACTGTTCGTTTGAACAACTCTGCTTGATATCTCTAATGATAAGCATGTCCGATACCAGGCAAAGTGGGTCGGCAAGAATTTCTGATATGTTATCAATTTAGGCGTATTTTCCCCTAGTTTATAGGCAAGTTCGGTTCTATATTGTCAGAATCAAAATCTGTGTGAAAAATGTGAATGTAAGGGACTGAGATTGATAATTAGTTTTGATACGTGTAGTTAATGCTTTTCAAAATCGGAATCCTTATTCCTCCTATTGAGAACTGGTGTAAGCAACAGAAGTTTGATATCTTTGTCGTAAGTAGAGAGGTCAAATTTGTATTTAAACTGGCTTATCTAAAGGGATTTAACAGATATTAGGGTGCTTCAATAACGCTGTGATAATGTGCGAGACTTAATTTTTGATCAAGATGCACTACAGAAGTCTCACGCCTCAATCATCGAAAAGCCACTTGGGTCAGCCTTCACATAGAGCCTTGAGCAATTGAGTTATGAGCTCACTACCTCAGAAATTATTTGAACTGGGATTCCTTCTGCTTTGGTAAAACGCCCTTAGGTTTGTGCTGATAGACATTGCCCCACATTGAACGCATTTTCCGATCACCGGTCTAGGGGGTCATAAGGGAATCGCATGAAACACTCATCATATCCCGCGAGCAGATGCATCGAGTGAATTATCGTTGCAGGTCAAATTCTCAAGAGAGCTACGGATCCTTCCTAGTGAATGTGCCTTTGAAACTCGAAGGAAGTGGGGTGTTGTGCTTGAGCTGCAAAGCTGCCACATGTCATTTTCATCAAGGTCGCGCTGATGCATGGTAGTAGAAGGTCCAATGTGTTTCTCCACCGTCGAAAACCTCGAACTACGTCACTTCCCTCTTGGCCTGGCATTCGAAAGCCAACAAGAACTGAAGTCCCACGAATCACTTGTCCGTTGTTTGTTCAAGGCTATTTGAAGGTCCACGTCGTTACTTTCACCTTAAACGGACAAGGTGAAACCATTTAACCCCGCACAAACATGCATTGCGTGGAACCAACACCATCCACCAGCCTCTCCATCTCTCTCTCTTCCCCAGCACTATATTAATGCCGCTTCATTAGCCCCTGTATAGCCAAGACAGTAGCACTTCAGTCTAGTCAGAGTCGAATCAGTTGCACCCTTTGAGCTGAGTGCCCTTCTTCTAGTTTTCCATAGACTTTTGGTCCTTGTTTGAAGATCATGGCCTCAACAATCCTGATGCACTCAGTCCCTGCAAGTCCTAGGACCGTGATCGACATTAGTTCCAGGAAATCTATCGTGAAAGGATTTTTCCCTGTCAACCATAGTCCTAGGTTGGCTCCCCAAGTTGGCTTGTGCGTGAAGTGTATGACTAAGGTAAAGTAGCAGAATTTTGATCGATCTTGCCTGCTATGTGAACAATGTGATATTATGAAGTTACTTGAAGTAACCTTGGTGCTTGGTGAATATTGCAGGAGGGCAAGCCAGATCTGAACCCATCCCAGAAATCGAAATCAAAGGTATGTTAATGCTTGAGAGCTTCCTAGCACATGAGTACGAGTTTTGGGGAGGCCAAATACAAGTCGCTTTTTTGTATATATAGAGTTTAAACGTTAGGATAAAAGTTTCTCAATGATAAGTGTTTTCAGAGAAATTTAACTGGTGATATTCTGCTGATTAAATTCATAACTAATTTTTGCGTAAACTAATGTTAATCATGTTGACAGGTGAGCACTGGCTTCACAGATGTTTTCGCATTCAGCGGGCCAGCACCTGAGAGGATCAATGGTAGACTCGCAATGATTGGCTTTGTGGCAGCCATTGTAGTTGAACTATCCAAAGGCCAGGACTTGTTCGCTCAGATCAGTGAAGGTGGCATCCCGTGGTTCATAGGGACAAGCATTCTGCTCTCGGTCGCATCTCTTGTTCCGCTGTTTCAAGGAGTCACGGCCGAGTCTAAGTCAGATGGGTTGATGACTTCCGATGCTGAGTTGTGGAATGGAAGGTTGGCGATGTTGGGACTGGTCGCGCTAGCGTTCACCGAATATGTCAAGGGAGGAACGCTTGTGTAGGGTTCAGAATGTAATCCTCAGAAGCCAATAAATTGAACCATTATCTTAATACAAAGATTGTGCACAATACCTTCTTGGTTAGATTTGACATTACAATTGTTATCATACTGTAGATCATTTTCTCAAAGGATATGTCAATGTACTATTCCACGTGAAGAATACTTTCAAGATAACTCCTTCCGTAAGAAGAAACATCGATTCATATGAAGCGGAAGTAAATAACCGTCGATCAATTTACAAGATGGAAATCACAGACTAATAAGCTGCAGGCACCTTTGCGAATGAGTCGATGGTGAGATTCATATGACTAAAAGGTAAAAGAAGAACACACTTATCTCAGGATTTTCCAGAAGTAAATTAACTAAAGCAACAGTAATAATGATGGACAGCCTTGGTGCACTGAGTGCTTACGCTCCGAATTCTTGTTGCTGTTCAATTTCTCGAAAGAGCTCTAGATCCTTTTGAAGAAATGCATCGCCTCTCCTCTCAAGAATTTCAAATATTTCCATATTACCTTAGATATTAAGATAGTTTTATTGAAAGATGTTTAATGAAGAGTGTAGAAATAACTAGGAAGATATTTTCTCTAGAAATATCTAGAGAAGGATAGGAATACCTATAAGATATTTTCTCTATAAATATCTAGAGAGATGTTATTTAGATATTTCTAATGAGACATTATGTAGACTAGAAACATCAAGGATATATGTAGGATACTTTCATGAAGATATTTTAGGAGGCATAGTCACCTCCTTAGGCCTGTAAATACCAAGCACTCTTATTTGTGGAGCTTGAAATTAGCATCCCTCTGAGAGTGTACGAGGGAGCTTAGCTTCCATAAGTGAGTGTGCGCTTGGCGCACAAGTGTGTAGAAGAGTTCTCCCAACCAACATTGTAAGAGGGTGCCTTTATTAATAAGAGTGCGTTTTCTTGAAGTGAGACTTGTGTGTGTTCCTCAATAATTGATATTTGAGTCACACTTCCGCAACTCAACATTTGGTATCAAGAGTTGAGACCAAAATTCCCATGTCATGTAATACACTTAAACCATTAAACACCATTTCCCTTCCTTACCCTGGTTGCTCCTTCGCTTGATCACTTGCCAAAGTCTTGTCCCACATGCACACACATTACACTTCCGCAATTCAGCAATTGGTATCAAAGCAAGTAGTTGGAATAGTGAACAGACCGATCGGGATCGTGGTACACGAAAATAGTGGCTCGAGACCATTGTACTTGAGCAAATGGTTAGGGACCAAAGTACGTCGAAATTCTACCAGTGCACAATTAAGAATTGTAATCTATTGATCTAGGATCAAGCTTACTTGGTAAAGTGTAGAGTATTATATCCAAGTTGATATTTCAAGTATGGTGAACAGCGTCAAAAAGCTCAACAGCTCCCATTACAAAAATTGGAGTACCCACATGTAGTTTTATTTGTTGGGTCAAGACTTGTGGGATGTCATGGGTGGCGGCAACACTACACCACCTATAGTGAGTTAATAAAGTGGAACATCAAAGTAGGTAAGGCTCTATACATTTTTACTAGGCAAAAGATCGCTTCAAGTGCCAAAAGTTTGCATAAAGGGATACTTAAGTGCCAAAAGTTACAAAAGTGACACTTAAGTACAAAATCGAAGCAAAATGGATTACTTAAGTGTCAATCCGGCCAAAATACTGACGTGCGCAATTTCCAGCGAAGTAATTGCAAAACGACGTTGTTTTACGCGCTGACGTGGCTAAACAATGCAAAAACGATGTTGTTTTGGTGTTGACGTGGTAAAAATTAATTAAATTTAATTTAAAACTAAATTTATTTAAAAATTTAAAAATAAAAATACAAGATTAAAAAAAATTAAAAAATTAAAAAATTTTAAAAAGGAGGGAGGCGGCTAAGGGCTAAGTCCTCGCCGTCGCTGGGAAGAGCCGGCGACAGAGGGGGGAGGGTTGGCCGGGGTTGCTGGGCCCTAACCGGGGGCCGACGACCCCCGGCCGACTATGGTGAGGGCCCGCGAGCCCTCACCTCGATTTGGGGTGAGGGTCGCAGCCCTCGCCCAAATCCGGCAAGAGTCGACGGCCCTCGCCCGGCTAAGCCAAGGGCCGTTACACGCTGGGGGTCACCCTAGCAGTGGCGGCCCTTGACTCAGTTAGGTGAGGGCTATCGACCCTCGCTAGATCTAGGTGAGGGCCTCAGTGTGCGGCGGCCCTTGGCCCGGCCAAGAGAGGGCCACGACCCTCGCCCCAGATCGGGGTGAGGGCTTGCAGGCCCTAGCCGCCGGCAGGCCGGGGTCACTGACCCTTGGCTAGGGCCCGGCGACCCCGGTCGACCCTCCCCCTTCGTCGCCGGCCCTTCCGGCGGCGGCGGGGGGGGTGGCGGCGGCGAGGGCTTAGCCCTCAACCGCCTCCCCTTTTTTTTTTTTCTATTTTTTTAAAATTTTTGTATTTTTATTTTTAAAATTTTTAAATGAATTTAGTTTTAAATTTCATTTAATTAATTTAATTAATTTTTTACCACGTCGGCACCAAAACGATACCGTTTTGCACTTATTTCACCGGAAAATCGCCACGTCAGCATTTTAGCCAGGTTGGCACTTAAGTGATCCATTTTACTCTGATTTTGACACTTAAGTGTCACTTTCGTAACTTTTAGCATTTAAGTATCCTTTTATGCCAACTTTTGGCACTCTAGGGATCCGGATGTCGTTTTTGCTGTGACTATTGAAAATGAGGTGTTTCAGCACAACAAGAACGCAAAGACCCCAAATGTGGCATGTGATAACTTGGTGGCACTATTTGCGAGGACGAATATTGTCTAGTTGCAAAGGTTGCAAAATGAGCTATTGTTGGTGTCGCCACAAAATATGATGTCAAGTCAATATTTCTCCAAAATGAAATCTATTTGTGAAGAAATTTCAAAATTTAATACTTAGAATACCGTCTCTTAGACAAGGATGAGAGAATTATCATTCATGGTTAAGGTTAGAATACAATGATATCATTAAGGCCACTTGTGGATGGGCAAAAGAGCCAACTCTAACCGAGTTGGAGAATGTATTGACCAACCAAGAGGCTCGAGATAGACAAATTTCTAAGGTCTCGGTTAAGTAAAATGAAGTTCTCTCTTCAATAATAAAAGAGGGTTCGAGGGTTAGAGCAAAAATGGTGCAAGCATTAAAGATGGCAAACAAAGGAATAATCATGGAGAATAGTAAAAGCGATCAGCAGGGAAGAGCACTTAGCTTGGGGGAGCTCACTGAGGATGATTGTGATGATGAAAGCAGTGGAAGGTGTAGCGGACGATGCTACATATATGGCAAAGTAGGAGACTTTACTAGAGTTTGTTACTTTAGGCAGATAGAAAGAAATGCCATAACTTCTATCCCAAAGGTGATGTGAAAAGGAGTGGGACTTTCCAGCAATAACAATAGAGGTCCTAGAGGAGCAAAAAGAAGAGCTCACAGCCTCCTCTATCACCAAGTTATATAATATGACAACCTTTGTCACATTGTCAAAGAAGAATAGCAAGCCGATGGCAAACTCGAAGAAGAAAGTGGTGCTGCTAGCATGCAACCTTGAGATGGAGCCACAAAAGATGCATGAGACAATGAAGAAGTTGAGAATCGAGAGGGTGAAGATAGTAGAGATGCTAAGACAAAAGGACAAGGAGCTCAAAATAAAAGAAAGAGAGCATGAGAAGCTCCAATGTGAACTCAAGAAACTACAAGAAAATAGAGAACATGAGAGAGGGGAAAAGAAAGGTTGCCCAAAGAACAAGAGCCAAATTCCACCTTACATCCTGTCTTGCAAGGATCGGTGGAATAAGAGTAAGAAGAAGAAGACCTATACCGAAATGGACCAAGATATCTATAATGAAGTGCTTCACGAGGGATTGAATCAGTTGAAGCTCAATGAAAGACTTGGCCACGTAAGTTGCAATATCAAAGGTCTTATAGAAGAGTTGCCGATTATGAATGCCGAGTTAAGTGAGATGAAGGAAAAAGCAACTAAAGCACAAACCAAATTGGCGTTGTTTAATATCGAGCTTCACAAAGCCCGATCGAAAAACGCAGTCAAATGGACAATTGAAGCTAAAGCGGACAATGTTAAATTGGGGCAGCTAGCATTGAAAATGGAAGAAGTCATGAAGGACCACAAAAGGTTAAATGGAGACGGTAAGGCGGCTGGGGAATTTTAAAAAGCAACTTTGCATGGTGACACGATCTGCACTGATGGAAAAGTAGCCGGTGAGGGAGAGTGTTGAAGAAATGCATCTCCTCTCTTCTCTCAAGAATTTTAGATATTTCCAAATAAGCTAAATATCTAAATATATTTGTGACATCCTAAAATTCACCGACCCTATTAGTGTAATCGGATTGTCAAGGGCTTGGATTATTTTTAAAACGAGCCAGAAGACAAGCCCGATGGGCCGTGAGGAATGTGTGGGCTTAAGAAGTTAGCGGGCCACACGAGTTATCGAGGTGGGCTTAGTCAGCCGAAGGATAGGTTTGGACTTAGGCTTGGCTTAGAGCGGGCCAAGAGTCGGGTTCATTAGAATAGTAAATTAAGTCTAGTGGGCCGAGAATGTCGTAGGATGAGCCCAGTGGGCCAGAGACGGGTATTTAGGCCCGAGTGTTTTCATTTTCAATTAAGTTTATAGATTGCCGTTATGAGGATTTAATTAGAAATTTTATTAAAGACTTATAAGTGATTATAATGCTAGTGTCGACTACTAACTTTAGTATTTCTCGTGATAAATTTTTCGTAGATTAGTGCTGAGATGTTAACATGCCATTTCATTCGTATAGTCATGAGGGAATCAAAATTTAATGGATTCGGAATGAAATTAAGTGAAAGACATTAGAAACGAATAAACCGACTAACGACACGGATTAGAAGTTAATCGTGATCGAATGCCAGGTGTCGACCATGAAAGAGTGAAGCGTGCATGAAGGCCACGGCATTTCTCTCTCTCTCTCTCTCTCTCTCTCTCCCTCGGTTTTCTTTTGGGGCTCTCGGTTTTCTTCTTCCCCAAAATCGAAGCTGCAGAACAAACGTAATCATTAAGCTTTTTAATGATTACTTTCCTTGGGATTACACCTATAGCCTCATCTCCCTCATTATTCACGCCACTCATCTCTCTCTCTCCAAAACAGACCGAAACGCTCTCTTTTTTCTCTCCTCTCTCTCTCTCTCTCTCTCTCGGTTCGAACAGAAACAAAGCAGCAGCAGTTCCAGCGATTCTTGCTTCTTCTTGTGTGAGTTTAAGGGCAGATTCTTAGAGAGCTTTGGGCCACCAACGAAGACAAGCAACCGGTAAGGAAATGATAAGTTCCTAAGCTAGAAGTTATCCGCTGTTTTGTCGAGGGAACTCACGGAACTAGCTGAATGGTGGAGGATCAGGTGTGATGATGTTGTTTTGTGTTGAAATAGGCTAGATGAGCTCTAGATTGAAACCGTGAGTCCTTGCATGTCATGTTAAGGCTTTGGATGGTTTAAAAATTGAGTATGAGCAAGCTGAGTTGGTCGAGTGAGTGAAAACTGCCGAGTGAAGAAAGGTGATGCATGTTGCTGTAGATGAGTCAAGATGTGAGTACTTGTCTTGAATTGAGCTGTGGATGGCTGTGTGTAGGCAAAGAACTACTGAGGTCACTCTTAGGTGCTGTTGGAGAGGTGTTGGGGTACTAAAAGAGAAGTTGTAGAGGAGCTAAATGGTTTAGTTGAGCTGTAGATGAGTGTAATGGTTCGAAACATTCTGTTTTGGAAAAACCGAGATGGAAAACCCTTTAGTTATGCGTCGTTTGGGATTTTAAAGATGTAGTTAAAGGAAAGAAAAATTTTACTTAAGAGAACACTATCTAATTTAGGTTTTTAGCTCTAGTTATAGTGAGATTCATGCGAAAATGTATTGGCAAGAGCATTTCTCTTCAAAACAGTAAGCTGTTCTGCAGAAGACAGAAAAACCTTAGGTAGTTCTACGAATTTTCTGTAATTTTCTAGAAAGAATTGGACCTTATACCCTTCATGGAAGTTGTAGGACACATCTTTAGGAACAACATATCAAAATTTGAGAACAAACAGTCAAGGTTCGAGTAGTGAAATGATCCTTCTTCTGTAGGTACTCAATCTGGAAAGTTACTGTAGAATTTTAAGAAAGAAGACAGCAAATTACTGCTCTTTATAGATCGAGATATAGGCCTAGGTTTCTTCATGGAAAATGTTAAGTTATGTCTCTTTTATAACATATTAAAATTTCGTAATATTCCGAAAATATTAGATGTACTTTCTGTGTCTGTGTTTGAAACTGCCCATATTAGCTTATATATTGTCTTGATCAGAGAATGTGTAATGGTTGTTGTGTCTCTTGTACCGGACTTTCATGACATATATGGAGTCTAATGATCTCATGATAGTGGTTAGTTTGTGCATGAGCATGCATCTTCCATCATTTGAAGTGTGGTCATTGTATAGTTACCAACGGTGACATGTGTATGCCATGCGTGTGACATGAGTGAAGTATTGTGTGAACATGAGTCCTCCTTGATGTAATTGTGTACTCTCAAGGTCTTGTGCATGCTGTGATGTGATATTAATCAAATGTGTGATGTGTGGAATGTGTGCTTCAAATGAGTAAGAGATTTTCATCGGTACTGAGATGCCAGTGATGCCCCAGGGAGTGGGATGCCCATGCTATGTGTTCTTGGATGCCTCGGTTGAGTACGACGCCGGGATGCCTCGGAGTGAGATGCCCCATGTTGAGTGATCTTGGGATGCCTCGGAATGAGATGCCCATGATAGCAATATTGTGGAAGACTGGATGTGGGATTCCGGAAGTGACTCGATCGGGCTGGCGGCATTCTGATGGGTAAACTGATCAAGGGTGGATTTGATATACACACTAAAATATAAATTCCACTTGGCTTGAGTTTCGTCTGCTACTATTGCATTTCATCTTGGTACAGATTTAGAGCATGAGGTATACATGTGCATTTAGCATTTTTGGTATGGAATGATCATTCATGTGATGTGTCAATCTTCATTTAGTTATACTTGTGACAATCCTCTCTTAGTACCTTAAACTTTTTGGTTATGTTCTCTTGTTTTCTTTGGCAGTTGTGGATTGTCTAGAATAGGGTCTTATTATTTCTTTATTGGGCATTGCTCATTTCTTATTTTTTTTAGATCGTTAGTATGGATGTGCCACCGATTGCTTGTTACGAGGTGATAGTGCGTATTGATGTTTCTTTCCATGATGTGTATGATCCTGATATTGAGCTAACCTAGACGAAGTATGAGGCTACACTATGGATGGACGATGGCAGAGTAGATATGACTCCAATGAGGTTTGTTGCGTGGTTCATAAACCACGAAGGAGAGTTGTTTGGCCTCCTTCATTTCGGCGCCGGAGGACCTAGAGCTGGGACGGGAGGTGCTTAGGCGCCCAGATCATGTAGAAGCTGGAGGAGACGTCTTTTGTTTTTTTGATGGACATGGGCTAATGTGGGATAGTGGAGTTAGAAACCCTCTCACTCTTTTCTCTGGCTATTTACTTACACTTTTGTTTGAACATGTAAGTATGTTGTATATAGGTGAAGAACTTGTAAGTAATCCAGGTTGATTTTTGTAAGCCCGAATGTTTTTTAACAGGAAAGTAATGAAGCTTCTCATGATCTTTATCTATGATTATAGTTAGATTGTCTAATATTAGTTGACAGGACTATTGCAGAGTAACCTTGTGATATAAAATTTAGATCTTAAGATATCCATGTTATACATGCTAACCTTTAAAGTCTGACATTTGAAATCAATAAGTCCTGTAAGATGATAATCCATGTAATTTCCGCTTGCGCTTAGTACGTGACGCTACTAGGGACGTCACATCTTTAATCGGTTAGCATGTATAACATGGATATCTTAATATCTAAATTTTATATCTCAAGGTTACTCTGCAATAGTCCTGTCAACTAATATTAGACAATTCAACTATTATCATAGATAAAGATCATGAGAAGCTTCCTTTACTTTCATTTTTTAAAAACATTGTTCGGGCTTAAAAGAGTGAGGGGGTTTCTAACTCCATTATCCCACACTAGCTTGTCGCGACCTCTTTTTTCCGGCGCCCGCAATCGGGTACGGGCGCCTAATGAGGCTAATGGCTCGGTTGAAATTAGTTATGCCCGGACTCTCCCAAGTCCACCAATTCACAAGTTTAATAGTCTTTTTAAAAATCAATTTTTAAAATGGAGTCGTACAATCAATTTGGGTTGGGTTGATTAGAAACCCAAGTGAAGTATCGGGAGAAATACTCACTCTGCGTTCAAACAAAAAATTAGGATCGGGGACTTGATTACACTAGTTAATCACTAATGTCCTTTCGGTACCTAATCTTGTTTAAACCTTGAGATTTTTTGGATGTTTGAAAGATTTTCCATGCAATTTGGGAAAGAAAAACATTTTGAGTCTTTTTCTAAATTTTTGACATAAAAGGGAGTTTTTGGCCTTTTTTGGTATTTTTGGAAAATACAAGTTTTTTTGGCTTTTTCTGAATTTTTTTGGCTTTTTCATGAATTTTTGGCTTTTTTTGGATTTTTGGCATTTTTTTTGGAAAATATGAAATTTTAAAATATTATTTTATATTAAAATAATATAAAAACCGACCAAGTCGGATCCGCGGGTTGGGTCGACCGGTCTTTGACCAGCAAAAGAGTGAGGGGGTTTCTAACTCCATTATCCCACACTAGCTCACGTCCATAAAAAAAACAAAAGACGTCTCCTCCAGCTTCTACATGATATGGGCGCCTAAGCACCTCCCGTCCCGGCTTCGGGTCCTCTGGTGCCAAAATGAAGGGGGCCAAACAACTCTCCTTCGTGGTTTATGAACCACGCAACAAACCTCATCGGAGTCATATCTACTCGCTCGCTCTTCAATTCCTCCCCCAAAGTCCATCCACAATGTAGCCTCATACTTCGTATCCGGAGGATGGTGCTTGAGACCATATCAGCTCAATTAAAAACCTAACACATCATGGAAAGAAACATCAATACGCGCTCTTACCACCAAAACTCATCGGAGCAATCGGTGGCACGTCCATACTAACGATCTAAAAAAAATAAGGAATGAGCAACACTCGGTAAAGAAATAATAAGACCATATCCTAGACAATCCACAGCTGCCAAAGAAAACAAGAGAACATAACCAAAAAGTTTAAGATACTAAGAGAGGATTGTCAGAGGTATAACTAAATGAAAATTGACACATCACATGAATGATCACTCCATACCAAAAATGCTAAATGCACATGTATATCTCATGCTCTAAATCTGCACCAAGATGAAATGCAATCGCAGTAAGTGAAACTCACATGCCAAGTGGAATTTATATTTTAGTGTGTATATCAAATCCACCTTCGATCAGTTTACCCATCGGAATGCTGCCGGCCCGATCGAGTCACTTTCGGAATCCCACATCCAGACTTCCACAATATTGCTATCATGGACATCTCACTCCGAGGCATCTCAGTATCGCACAACCGAGGCATCCCAAGATCACTCAACATGGGAAATCTCACTCCGAGGCATCCCAGTATCCCACAACCAAGGCATCCCTCATCACCTACAGGGGCATCTCACTCCGAGGCATCCTGGCGTCGTACTCAACCGAGGCATCCAAGAACACATAGCATGGGCATCCCATTCCCCGGGGCATCACCGGCATCTCAGTACCGATGGAAATCTCTTACTCATTTGAAGCACACATTCCACACATCACACCTTTGATTAATATCACATCACAGCATGCACAAAACCTCGAGAGTACACAATTACATCAAGCAGGACTCATGCTCACACAATACTTCACTCATGTCACACTCATTGCATACACATGTCACCGTTGGTAACTATACAATGACCACACTTCAAATGATGGAAGATGCATGCTCATGCACAAACTAACCACTATCATGAAACCATTAGACTCCATATATGTCATGAAAGTCGGGTACAAGAGACGCAACAACCATTACACATTCTCTGATCAAGACCGTATATAAGCTAATATGGGCAGTTTCAAACACAGACATAGAAAGTACATCTAATCTTATCAGAATATTACGAAATTTTAATATGTTATAAAAGAGACATAACTTAAAATTTTCCGTGAAGAAACCTAGGCCTATATCTCGATGTACAAATAGCAGTAATTTGCTGTCTTCTTTCTTAAAATTCTGCAGCAACTTTCCAGATTGAGTGCCTACAGAAGAAGGATCATTTCACTACTCGAAACTTGACCGTTTGTTCTCAAATTTTGATATGTTGTTCCTAAAGATGTGTACTACAACTTCCATGAAGGGTTTAAGGTCCAATTCTTTCTAGAAAATTAAAAAAAAATTCGTAGAACTACCTAAGGTTTTGCTGTCTTCTGCTGAACAGCTTACTGTTTCAAAGAGAAATGCTCTCGCCATTACATATTCGCATGAATCTCACTATAACTAGAGTTCGAAACCTAAATTAGATAGTGTTCTCTTAAGTAAACTTGTTCTTTCCTTTAATTACATCTTTAAAATCCCAAACGACGCATAAATAAAGGGTTTTCCATCTCGGTTTTTCCAAAACAGAATGTTTCGAACCATTATACTCATCTACAGCTCAACTAAACCATTTAGCTCCTCTACAATTTCTCTTTTAGTATCCTGACACTTCTCCAACAGAACCTAAGAGTAACCACAGTAGCTCTTCACCTACATACAGCCATCCACAGCTCGATTCAAGACAAGTACTCACATCTTGACTCCATCTACAGCAACATGCATCACCTTTCTTCACTCGGCAGTTGGCTTTTCACTTACTCGACCAACTCAGCTTGCTCATACCCAATTTTTAAACCATCCAAAGCCTTAACATGACATGTAAGGACTCACAGCTTCAATCTAGAGCTCATCTAGCCCATTTCAACACAAAACAACATCATCACACCTAATCCTCCACCATTCAGCTAGTTCCCTCAACAAAACAGCGGATAACTTCTAGCTTAGGAATTTATAATTTTCTTACCGGTTGCTTGGCTTCGTTGGTGGCTCAAAGGTCTCCAAGAATCTGCTCCTAAACTCACACAAGAAGAAGCAAGAATCTCTGGAACTGCTGCTGCTTTGTTTCTGTTCGAACCACGAGAGAGAGAGAGAGAGAAGAAAAAAGAGAGGGTTTCGGTCTGTTTTGGAGAGAGAGATATGAGTGGCGTGAATTATGAGGGAGATGAGGCTATAGGTGTAATCCAAGGAAAGTAATCATCAACAAGCTTAATGATTATGTTTCTTCTGCAGCTTTGGTTTTTGGGGAAGAAGAAAACTGAGGGAGAAGAGACAGAGAGAGAGGGAGAGAAAGAAATGTCGTGGCCTTCATGCACACTTCATTCTTTCATGGTCGACGCCTGGCATTCGATAATGATTAACTACTAATCCGAGTCGTTAGTTGGTTTATTTGTTTCTAATGTCTTTCACTTAGTTTCTTTCCGAATCCACTAAATTTCGATTCCCTCATGACTATACAAATGAAATGGCATGTTAACATCTCGGCACTAATCTACGAAGAATTTATCACGAGAAATACTAAAGTTAGTAGTCGACACTAGCATTACAATCACTTATAAGTCTTTAATAAAATTTCTAATTAAATCCTCATAACGGCAATCTATAAACTTAATCAAAAATGAAAACACTCGGGCCTAAATACCCGTCTTTGGCCCACTGGGCTCATCCTACGACATTCTTAGCCCACTAGACTTAATTTACTATTCTAATGAATCCGACTCTCGGCCTTCTCCAAGCCAAGCCCAAGTCCATAACCTATCCTTCGGCTGACTGAGCCCACCTCGATAACTCGTGTGGCCCGCTAACTTCTTAAGCCCACACATTCCTCATGGCCCATCGGGCTTGTCTTCTAGGCCGATTTAAAAATAATCCGAGCCTTTAACAATCCGATTACACTAATAGGGTCGGTGAATTTTAGGATGTCACTAATGAAGATTATTTAATGAAGAATGTAGAAATAACTAGCAATATATTTTCTCTAGAATTATCTAGAGAAAGACAAAGATATCTAAAGGACATTTTCTCTCTTAATATCTAGGAAGATGTTATCTATATATTTCTAGGGAAACATTACCGAAAAGCATCTAAGATATTTCTAGAAAGATATTTTACTTGAAATATAGATATTTTAGGAGGCATAACCACCTCCTTGGATCTATAAATACCCGAACACCCTCTATGAAGCTTGAGCTTGACATCTATCTAAGAGTGTGTGAGTAAGCTTAACTCCCATAAGTGAGTGTGAAAGTGTGCTTGGCACGCAATTATTCATTAATAAGAGTGTTTTCTTGAAGTGAACCTTGCGTGTCTTCCTCAATAATTGATATTTGAGTTGCGCTGCCACAACTCCACATTTGATATCAAGAGCTACGCATATGAAGTTCAACAATCTTTCCTAGTGAATGTGCCTTTGAAAGTTGAAGAGAGACAAGAAAAGAGTGGCGGGTCATGCTTGAGCTTCGAAGTCATGGCATGTTGTTTGCATCAAGTATAAAATATGTTTTTTTTTTTTTTTAAGCCAAAAAGTAAAAGGGGAAAGGCAAAAAAAAAAAACAAAAACATAAGAGAAGTGCACAGTTAGTTTATATATAAGGGAAATGGGATAGAGAAGACTGAGATATGTATGGGAAAGAAAAGAAAAAGAGAGGAAGAAAAGAAAGAAAGAAGAAGAAGAAGAAGAAAAAGAAGAAGAGAAGGAAAGAGGGTTTTGCATCACAGGAATCTAGTGAAATCAATTTAACTCCGATTTGTAACACCTGCTAAGTAATCACACCTTTTGTTTATCTAATAGAAGCAATATTTGAAGTTAGGGCACAAATTCGATGTTAAGTCGATTTTGAGCTTCAAGGTCAATTAAGAAATCGTTGAGCTGTGTATACATATAGAAATGATAGTTTAGGGTGTAGTAGAGACTGAGATTATACAAAACTCAATTTAGACTTATGGTTTGCCCAAAATAAAATTTTGAAGTTGGCTGCGAGTAATGAGCAATGTGAGACCAATGGCTTTCAGGTCATATCTTGTCTGTTTTCGACTTGATTTTGGGTCGGCCAAGTTTTGGGTTACACTTCAAAGATTTTCCTTTTGACTGTAATTTTGCTTGAAACGAGATTTGATATAGAAAATTATAACACGACCAAATGTCACGCTCAAGTTTTGTGTTGCGGATAACTTTGAATATCTGCTTTGGTTGAGAATTTTGTTAGTGTGTAGGGGTCGTTTTGTTAGGATTTAAGATTAGTATAGTTGTCTCATAATTATTGTAGTATTTTACTTAGTTTTGATGTCGATTCTCATTTAATTGTTAGGATTACGAAATTATTAGCATGTATAGTTACGTTGTTTGATCATAGGCATTCTGAGTTGAGTGGTATTATCTCTTCTTTGAATTTGTAAAGTTATATATAGAAAATGAAATTGATAAGTTATGTTATGAGTAAAGAATGAGCACATTTCTTGGATAAATTGAATCGAGCATTTACTATCATTTGCGTATTAAATATGAAAATGTTATCTTTGGATTATAGTCTAAACTCATGAGAAGTCCTTAATTTGAATTATGATTTATGAAATGTTTATATATCGATTTGTGAAGTGGTTTATGAAATGGAGTTTGAAACAATTTGGGAAACGTATTGTGATATATGAAATATTTTTGGATTGGGTTTTGTAGAATGTGGAGGGTGATATGGATTAGTGTTGATACTCAGTATCACTGAGCCCATTAAAGGACTTGTGGGTATGCATATTAGTTTATGATATCCTTGTAGGCATATTAGTTTATGATATCCTTGTAGGCCAGCCACTAGCAATATAGGTAGAGACATGGCCAAGGGAAGAGCTTGGTCGCCTTGTTAATGGGTGCTATGCATGATCATGGTTGATATCTGAGATTAAGATTGGTCTTTGGAATGTACCATCCACATGTGTGTTGAGATTAATCAGTGGGCTGGATTATTGATAGTTGTTTCGATATTATTGATTTAAACGAGTATTTATGCTATGAAATTGTTATGCTAAAGTAACATATATAACTTGTTTTAATTTTAAAGTTTTTTATATTACGGATTTGGTGCAAATGAGCTACGTTTGTGCTTTAAATATGTATAGTGGTTACTCGATATGCTTAGAAGATATGTACTATTCACTAGATTATAGTTGCTCATTTCACTCATCTTTTATATTTTCAAGTTCCTCGGTCAACGGCAAATAAGGCAAGAGTATTATTAGTAGTAAACTTTTGGGAATTTTATCTTGGATATGGCTTAAATGACTTATATATAATTATTAATAGTTTGTTGGATTAGCTGAACTCTAATTGTATATATTCTTTTTGGAGGATTATAGATAACATATTGTTGATTATGTTTGAGACTACATCTTTTATGTGAAAGGACAACAATGTCATCCCCCTTTCTCATTGGTTTCGGGGTGTGACATCTCTTGGTATTAAAGCTTAGGTTGTGATTTGTTTTGGTGTAAATTTTATATGGTGTTGTGGGATTGTGTGGTAGTTTTAGCACACTAATATATTTGGTGCTAAGGTAATGTTTCACTTGAGATATAGGTTATCATGTATTCCGACTCAAAGACACTTACCTTGCTTCATAGAAATAGCAAAGGCAAGTGAGTCATTGCTCCCAACACCAAAGATATGCCTTAAACTTCTCAAGCTATAGCTTCAAAGAAAAGACTAGAGAATCGATTTGATAGGAGTCCCGACTTGGGTGAAACTAGAAAAGAGTCTCGAGAACCGTTTCCTTTGTTTAATTTTACGTTCGCAATGATCCATAGCTATCATCAAATGAAAGAATTAAGTGAAGGTGGAGCAACTAGCTTATGTACCTTCGCACTAATCAGAAAAATAGACTCACCTAAGTTTGACGAGAAGTTAGATCCTCTCAAGGTCAATGGTTGAATTAAAAACATAAAGGGAAGTTTTAGAGCTGAGAATATTGACAATGATCAAAAGGTCAACTTCACCACTCAATACTTGAAAGGGGAAACTATTTGTTGGTGAGAATGAACTAGATCAACCCTCGAAAGTAATAATGCAATTATTTCATGGAAAGACTTTACTAAGACTTTTAATGCACAATTCTTTCTAGAGTCATTAAGATAAATGACTTTGTCAATATATCTAAAGGTAGCTCAACATTTGTGGAGTATGTGGCCCATTCTAATAAGTTAGGTAGATTTGAGGATGGTTTGTAGCTAGTGAAAAGAACTAGGGCTGAACACTTTCAACGAGGGCTTCAATCCTATATTCGTACTATACTCACATCTCTAGTGCTGACAACGTATAAAGATGTTTTCGATTAAGAGATTAGGGTTGAGCATGACATGTTGGTGAGTGGCACACAAAATGTGCCTTAGTACAAGAGGTTTAAGCTCATAGGTTATCAAGAAAGCCATGCATGCAACAATAGTGAGGGAAGAAGTAGTGACCTACTAAGGAAGTTTAGAAGTTAGAATACTCAAGGCTCTTGCATTACATGCAAAAGATATATTGACAGTCTTTGTTACCGCAAGTCAAGAATATACTTTTTTTTGTGGAAAAATGGAACATATTGCACAATATTATCCTATGCAGAGGGATGTGCTTGCTGATAGCAGAGTTCATTTTTGTATGTGGACAATCACGACACATAACACACAACTGCTCCACACAGAAGAATACCCCTGCAGTTGGTAGGCCTCTAGAAAATTAGCAAGGGCAAAGGGTGGTTGGAAGGTTTTTGTAATGATAGGAAATAGAGAGACAAGACACAAACCCTATCATTTGTTTGATGATAAAGATATGTCTAAATTTTGGGAAAGAAATATTTATAAGGATGATAGAATGTATATATAGTTGTTGATGATTTGTTAGATTGGCTAAGTTCTAATTATGTATATTCTTTTTGGTGGACTATAAAAATTTTGATATTGCAACTAACTTATTAGTTTATGCAATATATATGCAAAGACTGAAATATTGTAATAGTTGGATATTTTATTTGATCGTGTCAAAGAGGGCCATGGGACCCACATTTAAAAAAGAACAAAAAAAAAGTAAAAGTAGGAAAATGGCAAGCTCAATTTTATAAAGGGACCGAGAGCTAATGCAAAACAAAGGGGGGCAGGGGGAGAGAGAGAGAGAGAGGAAGAGTAAGAAGAAGAAGAAGAAGAAGAAGAGGAGGAGGAGGAGGAGGAGGAGGAAGAAAAAGAAAGAATTGCCAAGCAAATTCAACTTCGATTCGCAATGCCTAGTAAGTGCCCATACCCTTCATTCCTCCAATTGATTTAGTTATCGGGGTTAGGGGTAATTTGAGCTGTGAAGACCAATTTTTTATTTTTTTAAGCAATGGAACTTCATGGAAATGGTAGTTTATGGTGTTGTTGAGCGATAAGGCTTGATGAGAGTCATTTTGAAGCAATTATTTGGTCGAAGTAAACATTTTTAGGTTTGCGTGGGAGCTTCGCAGTGCAAATGACTTGGATAAGCACTTGGGGTGTGCAATTTATTAGTGCATATGAGTTGTTTTGTAAGTATTTAAGCGTTGTTTAGCCAATTCGTAATTGTTATAATATTTTACTTGATTTTAATGTTGATTCTCATTTAATTGTTAGGATTACGAGATTGTCGGCATGTATAGCTACGTTGTTTGGTCGTAGGCATTTCGAGATGACTAGTACTACTTTTTCTTTGAGTTTGTGAAACTCATATTCCAAAAATGCTATGGATTATATATAGTACGAATTACAAAATGGCATTGTTGTTGCGTAAAAAGTCAAATTGAGCAATTACTACTCCTTGATTATTTATGAATGTTTAGAAAGCGTGTTACGCAAGATATTGTGAAGTAATATATATATATATATATATATATATATATATGTATGTATGTATGTATGTACATGTATACATATATGTACATATTTACATATATACACACACACACACACACCCCCACAGATATATATATATATATATTGCTTTGCAAGTTGATTTATGAAAGAGTTTATGAATAATTGAGAAATGGTGGATGGGCTATGTTGCGAAAAGTTATTTACGTCATTTATGAGATTGATTTCTAGTATTGGAGGGTAGTTGTTTATGCTCAATATGACTGTGAACTTGCTGAAGGGTTTGTAGTTATGCATACCAATTTAGGATATTATTTTGAATCGAGCCAGCAACTTTGTAGGTGGAGGACTTTGCCAAGAGGGAATCTTGATTATCTTGTCACCAAGCGTTGTATCGTAATCATAGTAGTATATTAAGTAATAGATTAGTCAATGAAATATACTATTGACATGACTTTTTATAGAGATTAATCAATGGACTTGACTATTGATGCTTACATTGTAATGATGGTTTAAATGGGCTATTTTATTAGTGTAAAGCTTTATTGACAAGAAACAATTCATATATGATTTGATCTATATTTTATACCTAAAGTCTGGGTTATGGAGTTTTGGTATTGCTTTGAAATACATGATAGTGATTACTCAATTTTCTTAGAAAAGATGTATTATTCACTTGACTACGGTTGCTAATTCCACTTGTCTTTCATGTTTCGAAGTTCGTCGATTAGAGGCTAGTAGGACAAGAGCGTTATTGGTAGGGAACTTTTGAGAGTTATATATTAGGTATGGTTTAAGGGAGTGGTGTACATAATTGTTGATAATTTGTTGGTTAGGCTGAATTGTAATTGTATATATTTTTTCTAGTGGATTATAGAAACTTTGATGTCATAACCATTCGGTTAGTTTATTTGATATTATTATAATTATAATAATAATAATAATTATTATTATTAAAATAGGATGACACAGCTATCTTTCTACACCATATATATAGTTGGAGATATACATGTTGATATCGGGCAGTTGATTATGTTTGCAACTATGTCTTTCGTGTGGAAGGACAGTTGTGTCATCCTCCTTTTTTGTAGTTTTCAAGGTGTGATGGATATATAGGTTGATAATAGATTGTTGGTTATGTTCGAAGCTCCATATTTCGTGTGAAAGGACTATCATGTCATCCCATTTCTTGTACATTTTGGAATGTGACATCGAGGACACGTCGATGCATGGTAGTTGAAGGTCCAATGGGTTTCTCCACCGATGAAAACCTCGAACCACGTTACTCCCCTCTTGGCCTCACGTTCGAAAGCCAACGAGAACCGAAGTCCCTCAAACCATTGTCCTTTGTTTGTTCGGGGCTATTTGAGGATCCACGTCGTCACTCACATTAAACGGACAAGGTGAAACCATTTAACCCCAACAAACATGCATCACGTGAAGCCAACACCATCCACCAGTCTCTCTCCAGCACTCTATAAATACCACTTCAGATCACTCATTCTACTAAAGTCCAAGACGCTAGCACTTCAATTTTGTCGGATTCGTTTCGATTGCATCCTTTCAGTATTGTTCTACTAGTTTTCCCAAAACTTTTGGTCATTGTTTGAAGATCATGGCCTCAACAATCCTGATGCACTCGATCCCTGTGAGTCCTACGACCACGATCGACCTTAGTTCCAGGAAATCTGTTGCGAGAGGACTTTTCCCTGCCAACCATACTCCTAGGTTGGCTCCTCGAGGTGGCTTACGCGTGAGGTGTATGACTGAGGTAAAGTAGCAGATTTTCGAATGATCTTGCCTAGAACGTCAACAATGTGATATTGGGAAGTTTATTGAATTAACATTGGTACTTGGTGAATGTTGCAGGAGAACAAGCCGGATCTGAACCCATCCCCGAAATCGAAATCAAAGGTATATTGATGCTTGAGAGTCTCCTAGCACATGAATCCGAGTTTTGGGAAGGCCTTACTTAGACACGTAGATTCTACCCACTCAAAAAGATTAAACTTTAGGATTGCAGTGTCCCTAATGATACGTGTTGTCAAAGAAATTAAATTTTGATGATACTCTGCCGATTGAATTTCGCACCAAGGGAGATGGTCACTCATTCTAATGACATGATTACTTTGTCTACCAATTATAGTCCTCTTGGTAACTATTTCTAATACATAGACAAGACCAGTTAGTCGGACTACAAATGTTGCGACAGACTAGGTGTGCATAGAATAGTACATACGAAATGTACTAGCTATATGGCGTTTTACGTTGACTAATTAATTTCACCGAATAAATAACCACTTCTTGCGTATACTAACGTTGATCATGTTGATAGGTTAGCACCAACTTCACAGATGTGTTCGCATTCAGCGGGCCAGCGCCAGAGAGGATCAATGGCAGACTCGCCATGATTGGCTTTGTGGCGGCCATTTCGGTTGAACTGTCCAAAGGCCAAGACTTGTTCTCTCAGATTAGTGAAGGTGGTATCCCGTGGTTCATAGGGACGAGCGTTCTGCTCTCGGTCGCATCTCTCGTTCCGCTGTTTCAAGGTGTCACGGCTGAGTCCAGATCGGATGGGTTGATGACTTCCGATGCTGAGTTGTGGAATGGAAGGTTGGCGATGTTAGGACTGGTCGCACTAGCCTTCACTGAGTACGTCAAGGGAGGAACACTTGTGTAGGGTTCAGAATGTGTCCTCAGAAGCCAATAAAGGGAACCATAGTCTTAATACAAAGATTGGGCATAATCCCTTCTTGGTTAGATTTCACATTGCAGTAGTTTACATACTATAGATCATTCTCTCAAAGGATATTTTGATGTATTATGTAACATGGAGTATACTTCTAAGAAAACTCGTTCCGTAAGAAGTAGGAGCAATTCTTTTGAAGCAGAAGCAAAGAAGCGTCGATGAATTAACGAGATGATAATTATCTCAGAATTTTCCAGAAGTAAATCAACTAAAGCAACTGCAATAATAATGGACAATCCAGATAAACTAGTGCTCCTGCACCGAATTTTCCTGTTGCAATTCAAATTCTCAAGAGAGCTCTAGATCCTTCCTATTGAAGGAGCCCCTCGAAACGTGAAAGAGAGACAGTAAGAGAGTAGTGGCGTATCACGCTTGATCTGCAATGTCAGGGCACGTCGCTTTCAGCAATGTCACGCCAAGGAAGTTGCATTGCAGGTCCGACGCGTTTCTCCACCGTGAAAAACCTCGAACTACGTTGCTCCCCTCTTGGCCTCACGTTCGAAAAGCCGACAAGGAAGACTAAGGACCCATCAAGTCATTTGTCCTTTGTTTGTTCGGGGCTATTTGAAGGTCCACGTCGTCACTTTCACTTTGAACGGACAAGGTGAAACCATTTAACCTTTCGCGAACACGCATCACGTGGAGCCAACACCGTCCACCAGTCTCTCTCTCTCTCTCTCTCTCTCTCTCTTTCTCTATTTAAGTGCCACTCCATTCCGCTCACTCAATAGTCTAAACACAACAGCGCTTCAAATTAGTCAAATTCGATTTAAATTGCAGCACTTTGAATTATAACTTTTGGTCATTGTTCGAAGATCATGGCCTCAGCAGTCCTGATCCGCTCGATTCCTGCAAGTCCTAGTGCCGCGATCGAGATTAATTCCAGGAGATCTGTCGTGAGAGGTATTTTCCCCGCCTACCATGTTCCTAGGACGGCTCCCCGAGGTGGCTTACGCGTGAAGTGTATGACTGAGGTAAAGTAGCACGACATTGCTCTTCGATTAATGCGTCTGTAATATGATGCTGGGATGTTGATTGAATACGCATTGGTGCGTGGTGAATATTGCAGGAGATCAAGCCAGAAGGTAACATGGAGACACCAGCTTCTGACGTTCCCTCTTCATCGCCTACACCAACCCCATCCCCATCCCCATCCCCGAAGCCAAAACGGAAGGTATATTTATGCTTAAAAGTCCCCCAGCACATGAAACCGAGCTTTAAGGAGGCATTCCTTTTGGCGTTATCTACTCGAAAAGTTTAACTGTTGGGTTGAAGTTTCCTAATGATAAGTGTGGTTATAAAAATCGAACGGGTGATAATATGCTGACAAGTTAGTTGGATAACTGTGCGATAGAAAATGCATCTAGTGCTAATGTAGCTAATCATATTGACAGGTGAGCACCAGCTTCACAGATGTGTTTGCATTCAGCGGGCCAGCACCGGAGAGGATCAATGGCAGACTGGCGATGATTGGCTTTGTGGCGGCCATTGCAGTCGAACTGTCCAAAGGTCAGGACTTGTTTGCTCAGATCAGTGATGGTGGCATCCCGTGGTTCGTGGGAACGAGTGTTCTGCTATCGGTTGCATCTCTGGTTCCACTGTTTCAAGGTGTCACAGTCGAGTCGAAGTCAGACGGGTTGATGACTTCCGATGCTGAGTTGTGGAATGGAAGGTTGGCGATGTTGGGACTGGTCGCGTTGGCCTTCACCGAATATGTCAAGGGAGGGACGCTTGTGTAGGGTTTTGGAATTGAAGTTGCATAATTGGAAGAGAGTAATTCAGAATGTAATCCTCCGAAGCCAATAGAGTGTGTACTATTAGTTGAGCGCAAATTTTGTGCATAATGCCTTGATTAGATTTCAATTTACGGTATTTATACTGTAGTTCGTTCTATCAAAGAATATGTCAAGGTATTAATCAACATGGAGTATACTTTGAAATAAAATTCTTCCGTAAAGGAAACGTCTAAAGGACATACCTCGATTAATATCTGAGATGGTATTTGCAAACTAATAAGCCCCAAGCACCTCTGCCAATGATTTCACCCAGATGACTAAAAGGTGAATGAAGAACGCACTTGAATCAGAAGGATGTCAAACTTTTCGTAAGTAAATCAACTAACGCAACAATAACGAGGATGAATGGAGGAGTTCGGATCATTCATTGGATGAGTGGAATATCAGAGGATCTCTCAGAGCAAGCGATTTTGCAACTAAAACTAGATCAAACTTCAAATTTACCTCTTCCAAAAATGGGGGAAATTCACCAACTCGTCAACAACGTTTCTGGAGAATGTTGCTATCAACCATTGAAATATCTTCCATCGGATATGTAGAAAAAATTGATAAATAACTCACAGCAAAATGTATCTTCAAAATAGTCGCCCAATCATGATGGAACTATTACAACCAATGGATTAGGATGCGATAACACATCTAGAAACTGTATCGTCTGACCAAAGAACATTGGAGAAGGATCTGACCTAAGATTACAATATTTGCTTTTAATGACTGCAATCTGAGGGAGGCAGATGGCTCATGACCTAATGGCGGACGTAAAGTTCGGTGGTTTGCCTCCTCTTTACGGGCATTGAACATCTCTTCTATTTCTATCAGGACTAGCCTCTTTACCTAATCATGTAATACATTCTTCAAGTAAGCAATGACGTTCATAAACAAAACCAAAATGCAGTAACTGAGTGGTGTTCCATCTCATAACAGTTCAGTTACACTTGTGAAGCCGCAATGCCTCTAATGTACACCGGTGGAGTCTTCTGATTCCAGGAATGCCCCTAACCAGTGTTATGTACAAGTTGGGGCTCCATGTGATCAGCAAGCAAGCCTTGCAAGCTTTGAAGGCATTCATGCTTCCCCCTTTCTCAGTGACACTGGAAGGGGGGAAAATCAGAATTAGCTTTTTCCATGACAAACCCCAGACAGCAATGAATGACAACTAGAATGAACACACGAAATGCGAAAAAGTGGCTTGACTAAATCAGTTGCAAGTGGTAAGATAGGTGTCTTTCAGAGAACTTGGCATTCGGATAGGTCGTGGATTCTTTGGTGGGAAGGCAGTCATCAAGAGCTTGCCCCTGGAGAGACATTTGGTATGTCTCTGCAATTTATTTTGGCAATATCGATCATTAGTCCATTGGCAGGAGAATCCAGATTATGGGACCATCCAAACTTGGCAAATCTCGGAATTTATTAGCATCGACAACAGAAAGCAGGGGAGCTATCCTCCTACCTCAAACAAACAGCAACTAAGAGACCCAAACTGGAAGTCCCCAATTATAGCACAACATCTAATGCCTATCTTAGGACACTTTTCTCTTCACAATCAAACGAGTACTAAGTCTTTCTCTAACCAACCTCTTAATTTGAACCAGAGCACACAGGGAGAATGGGATTTCGCAGATGACCGTTTATTTCCTAAAAAACAAAATTTTCGGATTTCGTGGTGATATTATCGGGAGCAGATATTTTTCTATGTTAATTCTCTATTGTTATGTGATAGGCTATGCATCCAAGATTCACTGGAGAGAACTTAGAGAAGAACAAAGTTACATATAAAAAATTTGTTGACCTCACTGCGAAGCACAGTTGCAATGCTCCTCAACTGGCCATAGCGTGGCTTCTTCATCACACGCTATCCCAATACCAGGTAACACTTTCGGGCAAACACTGAGTTACATAATAGTAGATTTAGTGTTAACATGCCACTAGTTGTCAATTTTTGCAAAATGAGGAGAGGTATGTCAAATCAGGCAGTTGTTGATGTTGCGATGTCTACAACGAGCCTTAGCTCTCAGCTGCGATGATATAGGGACCAGAAAAGTCGAGAACCTTGAAGACAATATTAGAACAGAGGCATCAAGCTTAGCCAAGACGAGTATTTTCCCCTACTTTGTAGGCAAGTTTGGTTCAATAGCATTAGCTCCTGCATTGCCTATGAAGGTGCTCTATAAAGACCTCTCCAATGAAACGTTGTCACAATCAAAATTTGTCCAAAAAATGTGAATCGTAGGGATTGAGATATAAAGTGTAGTTAATGCTTTTCAAAATCGGACTAGTTATTCCTCCACTGTAAGCAATAAAAGCTCGATTCCTTTATTATAAGGAGTGAGATAAAATATATACATAAACTCGTTAAAAGATCTGCAGGGACCTAACAGAAATTCAGGTGCCTCAATCATGCACGATAAAAGTCTCATGCCTTCATCATTGGAAAGCCACAAAGAGCAAACCCAAGTTTGAGCTGATTGGCATATCCAGCCTATTCTGCTTTCAATCAGAACCTTAGGTTGACTAGTTATGAACTCACTAGCTGATGGACATTGCCCAACAGTAGCCGAATTCGACATGTATTTCATTCACTGGTCTAGTGGGGCATTAGTGGATCACATGTCAACTTCATCATAGCCAATGACCCAGATGCATCTAGTGCTCATGAACCAGAATCCTTGTTGAAGCTCAATTTCTTGAGAAATCTCTAGATTCTTCCTTGTGAATGCGCCTTGAAACGCAAAAAGAGATTAGAAGAGAGTGCCGTGTTGCGCTTGAGCTGTGAAGTCGGGGCATGTTGTCTTCATCGAATCGCACCAAAGGACGTCGGTAGTTGAAAGTTCTCTGTCCGGTCCAATTGGTTCTTCACCAAATTCGAAAACCTCGAACTACGTCATTCTTCTCTTGGCCTCACGTTCTAAAGCCAACAAGAACTAAAGTCCCACAGATCATTGTCCGTTGTTTGTTCAGGGCTATTTCAAGGTCCACGTCTTCACTTTCACATTAAACGGACAAGGTGAAACCATTTAACCCCAATAAACATGCATCGCGTGGAACCAATACCATCCACCAGTCTCTCCTCTCTCTCTCTCTCTCTCTCTCTCTCTTCCACGGCACTTTATAAATACCACTTCATATTATAAACTACACAGTCCAAGAAAGTAGCACAACAGCCCAGTCAAAGTTCATTCAGCTGCACACGCTCAGTTGAGTATAGTCCTCCTAGTTATTCCAAAACTTTTGGTCATCGTTTTAGGATCATGGCCTCAACAATCCTGATGCACTCGGTCCCTGCGAGTCCTAGGACCGTTGTAGACATTAGTTCCAGGAAATCTGTTGTGAGAGGGCTCTTCCCTGCCAACAATAGTCCTAGATTGGCTCCTCGAGGTGGCTTGCATGTGAGGTGTATGGCTAAGGTAAAGTATCAGATTTTCGAACAATCTTGCCTAAAACATAAACGACGTGATGTTGGGAAGTTTATTGAATTAACATAGTTACGTGATGAATGTTGCAGGAGAGCAAGCCGGATCTGAACCCATCCCCGAAATTGAAATCAAAGGTATATATATGCTTCAGAGGCTCCTAGCACATGAATAAGAGTTTTGGAAAGGCCTTACTTATGCACGGAGCCTTTATTTACTTAAAGAGATTAAACATTAGTATTGAAGTTTCCAAAGGATAAGTGTTGTCAAAGAAATTGAACTGGCGATACTCTGCTGATTAAATTTTGATGAAGTAAGATAGTCACTCATTCTAGTAACCATTCCTTGCATATACTAACGTTGATCATGTTGACAGGTTAGCACCGACTTCACAGATGTGTTTGCATTCAGTGGGCCAGCGCCAGAGAGGATCAATGGCAGACTCGCAATGATAGGCTTTGTGGCGGCCATTGCTGTTGAACTGTCTAAAGGCCAGGACTTGTCTGCTCAGATCAGTGGAGGTGGTATCCCGTGGTTCATAGGGACAAGCATTCTGCTCTCGGTTGCATCTCTTGTTCCGCTGCTTCAAGGAGTCACGGCCGAGTCAAAGTCTGACGGGTTGATGACTTCTGATGCTGAGTTGTGGAACGGAAGGTTTGCAATGTTGGGACTAGTTGCGTTGGCCTTCACTGAATATGTTAAGGGAGGAATACTTGTGTAGGGTTTTGGAATTATACACTCGTGTAAGTAGTTCAGAATGTAATCCTCAGAAGCATAATATAAAGTGAAGCGTTGTCTCAATACAAATACTGTGCCCCATACCGTCTTGGTTTAAATCTTAAATTAGAGTTTGTTATACTATAAATCATTCTCTCAAAGGACATTTCATTGGATCATTCAACATGGAGTATACTTTGAAGAAAACTCCCTCCTTCAGAAAAAACCTTGATTCACTTGAAGTGGAAGTAAAGAAGCATCTCTTAATATATGAGATGGTAATTGCAGATTAATAAGACACAAGTACCTTTACCAATGAGATTAGGATGAAACTCAGATGACAATGGGTGAACAAAGAACATACCTAAATCAGAAAGATCCCAGGCATTTCAGATGTAAATAAAATAAAGCAACAATAATAAAGAAGGATTGAGCAAATTCGGATCGTCCTTAGATGAGGAAGTTCGAATTCTCAAAGCAACAGATTTTGCAAACAAAACTAAACCAAAGTTCAGTCTGTACCCTTCCAAGTAAAGTTGTGGAAATTGACCAACTCAGCAACAACACATCTGGAGAATGTTAGTGCAATCACTTATTGGAATATTTATCACAGCTTCTTTTGCCTTTCCTTTTTTCGACCATCCAGAGGTCGATGGTATGATTTCATGGACCCAGATTTATTTCACTTCCATCAGATATGTAGCAATCGATCGATTAATTAACCCACAGCAAAATATATCCTCAGATAAACCACTCAAATCATGATGGAACCATTACAACCAATGGTTTTCCATCCAATAGCACATCTAAAAACTGCATTGTCCAGCAAAACAACATCGGAGAAGGATCTGACCTAAGAGGACAACGTTTGCTTTTAAGAACTGCAATCTGGGGCAGGCAGATGGCTTATGACCAATGGCAGACATAAAGCTCCGTGGTTTGCCTCCTCTTTTTTAGGCTTTGAACATCTCTTCTCTTTCAATTACAACTACCCTCTTTACCTAATCATGTAATCGGTTATTCAAGTAAGCAAATGACGTCGATAAACAAAACCAAAATGCAGTAACTGACTAATCATTACTTGTCGCAACATTCCCCGAACGTAGGGGTGTTCCATCTCATAAGAGTTCAGTTACACTCGCAAAGCCGCGACCCCTCCTATGTACACTGATGAGGTCTTCAGGAATGCTCCTAACCAGTGTTATGTACAAGTTGGGGCTCCATGGGATTGGCAGGCAAGCCTTGTGAGTTTTGAAGGCATTCATGCTTCCCCCTTTCTCAGCGAACTGGAAGGGGGGACATCAGAACTAGCTTTTTCCATGACAAACCGCAGACAGCAATGGATGGACAACTAGAATGAGCACACACAATGCGAAAAATTGGTTTAACTAAATCAGTTGCAATTGGTAAGATAGGTGGGAGAACTCAAGAAGCCCGTGGAGGGAGGGAAGATGAAGTACATTGGTTTGTCAGAAGCTAGCATTGATACGGTAAAGAGAGTTAATGCTATTCATCCAAACACAGCTGTGCAGATGGAGTATTCTCTGTGGACTTGTGAAATTGAGGATGAATTAATTCCACTTTGCAGCTCCACTCCTATTATCCTCAAGATGTGTGGCAGTTTTTACAGGGCTTTCAATTTTGCAGAACTCGGCATTGGGATAGTAGCATCCAGTCCTCTAGGTCATGGGTTCTTTTATAGGAAGGCAGTCCTTGAGAGCTTGCCAGTGGAGAGCCAGTCGGTATGTTTTTTGCAATTTATTGCGATGATATTGATCAGTAGTCTATTGGCAAGAGAATTCAAATTATGTGACCATCCAAACTGGGTTTTTTCTTTTTTTTGAATATTCAGAATTTATTTGTATAAAAAACAAGAAGCAGGGCAAGCAATCCTGCTACATGCTGAACAAACAGCAACTAAGAGACCCAAACTAGAAGTGCTCAGTTACAGCACAACATCTAATGCCTATCTTAGAACACTTTTCGCTTCACATTCCAAAAACTACTTTCTCTAACCAACCTCTTAATTTGCGAGAGGATTGAATCAGAGCACACAGGGACAGTGGGATTATGCAGACGACAGTTTATTTCCTTAGAAACAAAATTTTTGGATTTCCCGGTGATGTATTAGTGGCAAATATGTTTCTATGTTAATTCTCTATTGTTATGTGAAAGGCTATGCATCCAAGATTCACTAGAGAGAACTTCCACAAGAACAAAGTTATATATTGAAAATTTGCTCACCTCACCGCAAAGCATGGTTGCAACGCTCCTCAACTGACCATAGCGTGGCTTCTTCACCATGCGTTGTCCCAATACCAAGTAACAATTTCAGCAAACGCTGAGTCACATAATAGTAGATTTAGTGTTACCATGCCCCTAGTCTTCGATTTTCACAAAATGAGGAGAGGTATGTCCATCAGGCTGTCGATGTGTGATGTCTAATTGTCTATAACGAGCTTTAACTTTCAGCTGCAATGAGGGACCAGAAAAGTCAACTACCTTGAAGACAATATTAGATCAGTGGCACGTAAGCTTAGCCAAGACGAGTATATTTCCCTCGTTTGTAGGCAAGTTTGGTTCAATAGCGTCAGCTCCTGCAATGCCTATCAAGATGCTCTATGAAGATCTCTCCAATGAAATGTCAGCATCAAAATTTGTCCAAAAAATGTGAATTGTAAGGACAGAGATGCAAGTGTAGTTAATGCTCTTCAGAATCGGAGCACTTATTTTTCCATTGTGAGCAATAAAAGCTCAATACCTTTATCATAAGGAGAGAGATAAAGTGTAAAAGATGGGTTTTGACCCAGTCAAAGAAAAAGAAAAAGAAAAAGGTAGAAGCTACAGCAGAGAGGGAGAGAGAGAGAGAAATCGAGAGTTTTCGGGAGAGAGGGGAGAGGAGAGAGAGAGAGAGAGAGAGAAGAAGAAAAAAAGAAAGAAAAAGAAAACAGAAAAAGGGGAAGAGATAAAAAGGAAAGAAAGCCCACGTTCGGGCACAGAAAGAAAAGAAAGAAAAGAAGAAGAAGAAGAAGAAGAAGAAGAGAAAGGGAAAGAAAAGAAGGGGTTTTGACACGTGTATGCCACGGATGTTTCGCCAAGCCGACTCTACTCCATAACGCAGCACCCGGTAAGAGATTAGGCCCTCGTTCGTCCAATTGAAGTTATTTATGAGTTTAGGGCTCAAATTTGGAATTGTTGGAAAATCAAGTGGCGAAGTCCGATTTTGGAGTCGTTGAGCTGTGTATTTTTGTGGGAATGATAGTTTAGAGTGTTGTGAAGCCGTGGGATTTTACGGATCGTGATTTGAGCTTGTGGTTTGTCCGAAACAAAATTTCAAAGTTTCCCGCGCGCAGTGAACAGTACGCGTCAGCAGCTTTGGGCCCGTATTTTGTCATTTTTTCGGCTTGATTATGGGGCGGTGAAGTTGAGATTCTTGTAATATATGTCAAGGGCTCTCCATTGACTATAAATTCGTTTGGATCGGGGTTCGGAGGAGGAAGTTAAGGCATGATCAAGTTTTGCATTTAAACTCCGCGTTGCGAATCGCTTAAACAATCGCTTTGGTTATGCGATTTGTTAGCGCGTAGGAGTCCTTTTGTTAGAGTTAAGGCATAAGTTAGTCATTTCGTAGTTAAGATAAGAGTTTTATTAGATTTTAACCTTATTCCTCGGTTATTTGATAGGGCCTTGAGTTCGACGATACGAGTATCGTTCGTCGTCTAGTCGTAGACGACGAGGTGAGTGGTACTATATCTTCTTTGGTTTTGAAAAATTCATGTCTTGAAGTATATATGTATATACATGAATTAAGGAGAACATTTTTATGCATAAAAGCCAGATCGAGCAATTGCTACTATTTGGTTGATTTTAAATGTTTGAAAAGCGTGTTATACAAAGTAAGTGGAGAAATATATATGTTTTGTGATTGCTTTATGGAAATGTTTATAATGATTTGAGAAATTGATATGAAATGGATGATGGGTTATGCTACAAATGTTATTTGTTTGGTTTAAGATATTGATTTCGAATTGGAATTCAGATTGGAGGATGGTTATTTATGCTCAATATGACCGTGAACCCAAAGTGAGGGGTTTTTGGGGTATGCATACCAGGTTTAGGATATCCTTCCTGGGCCCACCCCATCGGCTTTGTAGGTGGAATCATGCCAAGGGGAAAAGCTTGGTCGCCTTGTCACAAGGCGTTGTGTCGTAACCATGGTGGAATATTGAGCAATAGATTAATCAATGGATAGACCATTGATATGTGATATTTAATGGAGAGATTATTCAATGGGCTTGACCATTGATACTTGATCTTTGATGGTGATTTAAATGATTTTTCCATATTAGTATAAAACTTTGATGATATCAAATAACTCTTATATGATTTGGTATGTATTTTATATATTGAGTTGGCATTATAAAATTTACTATTGCTTTGTATACATGCATAGTGGTTGTTCGATCTACTTAGAAGATATGTACTACTCACTCGAGTTTGTTGCTCATTCCACTTCTCCTTTAATCTTTTCGGGTTCCTCGGTTAGGGGCGAATAGAGCGAGTGCAATGTCGGTGGAAAACTTTTTGGGGAGTTATATTTTTGGGTATGTCCAAAGGAAGTGGTGCACTTTCCTTGCTAGTAGTTGGATTGTCCGAGTTCTAATTATATATTTCTTTTTGGTGGATTATAGAAACTCGATGTTGCAACCAATCTGGCTTGTCTATCCGATATGTATATATGGTTTGATATATATATAAGTCGATATCAGGTTATTGGTTGTGTTTGAGGCTGCGTCCTTCGTGTGGAAGGACGGCCATGTCATCCCCATTCTTTGTGATTTTGGGGTGTGACATAAAGAATATATAGATAAACTCATTAATATATCTGCGGGACCTAACAGAAATTCAGGTGCTTCAATCACGGCATATCAGTGCTGGTGTGCGAGACTTCATTTTGATGCAAAATAAAAGTCTCATGCCTTCATCATTGGGAGGCGACTACAAGCAAACCCAAGTTAGAGCTGATTCACGTATCTAGCAATTCTGCTTTCAATTAGAATCTTAAGTTATCAAGTTATGAACTCGCTTGCCAATAGAGATTGCCCAACAGTAGATGAATTTGACACATACTTCGGCCGCTGGTCTAGCGGGTTCATAAGGGGATCGAATGTCAACTTCATCATAGCCAGCTACCAAGATGCATCAAATGCTCATGAACCGGAATTCTTGTCGAAGCTCAATTTCCCTAGAGAACTCTAGATCCTTCCTTGTGCAGAGAGAGACTTGGAGAGAGTACTGTGCCGTGCTTGAGCTGTGAAGTCGGGGCATGCTGTCTCCATCAAGGTCATGCCAATGGACAGCGGTACTTGAAAGTTCTCGTCTGGTCCAATTGGTTCTTTACCAAACTCGAAAACCTCGAACTACGTCGCTCTTCTCTTGGCCTCACGTCGGAAGCCAACCAGAACTGAAGTCCCACAAACCATTTTGTCCGTTGTTTTGTTCAGGGCTATTTGAAGGCCCACGTCGTCACTTTCCCATTAAACGGACGAGGCGAAACCATTTAACCCCCTACAGACGTGCATCGCGTGGAACCAACACCATCCGTCAGTCTCTCCCTCTCTCTCTCTCTCTCTCTTCCCCGGCACTATATAAATAGTACTTCATTTCACTCACTTTAAAGTCCAAGACAGTAGCACTACAGTACTCAGAGTCGATTCAGTTGCGCACGTTGAGCTGAGTATTGTTCTCCTAGTTGTCCAAAACTTTTGGTCCTTGTTTGAAGATCATGGCCTCAACAATCCTGATGCACTCGATCCCTGCGAGTCCTAGGACCACGATCGACATTAGCTCCAGAATATCTGTTGTGAGAGGACTCTTCCCTGCCAACCATAGTCCTAGATTGGCTCCTCGAGGTGGCTTGCATGTGAGGTGTATGGCCGAGGTAAAGTAGCAGATTTTCGAACAATCTTGCCTAAAACATCAACGATGTGATGTTGGGAAGTTTATTGAATTAACATTGTTACGTGATGAATGTTGCAGGAGAGCAAGCCGGACCTGAACCCATCCCCGAAATTAAAATCAAAGGTATATTTACGCTCAAGAGTCTCCTAGCAGATAAATGCAGGTTTTGGAAAGGCCTCACTTACACACGTACCTTTTATCTACTTAAAGAGATTAAACTTTAGGATTGAAGTTTGCTAAGGATAAATGTTGTCAAAGAAATTGCACTGGTGATACTCATGCTGATTTGAGTTTTGATCAAGTGAGAAAGTCACTCCTGCTAGTAACCACTCCTTGCATATACTTACGTTTATCATATTGACAGGTGAGCACCGGCCTTACCGATGTGTTTGCATTCAGTGGGCCGGCACCAGAGAGGATCAATGGCAGACTCGCAATGATTGGATTCGTGGCAGCAATTGCGGTTGAATTGTCTAAAGGCCAGGACTTGTTCGCTCAGATCAGTGAAGGGGGCATCCCGTGGTTCATAGGGACGAGCATTCTGCTCTCGGTCGCTTCTCTTGTTCCGCTGCTTCAAGGAGTCACGGTTGAGTCAAAGTCTGATGGGGTGATGACTTCCAATGCCGAGTTGTGGAATGGAAGGTTGGCGATGTTGGGACTAGTTGCGTTGGCCTTCACCGAATTTGTTAAGGGAGGAGCACTTGTGTAGGGTTTTGGAATTAGAGTTATGTACTCAGTAAAAGTAGTTCAAAATGTAATCCTCAGAAGCATAATATAAAGTGAAGCATTGTCTTAATACAAATACTGTGCCCAAAACCATCTTGGTTAGTTCTCAAATTAGAGTTTGTCATAATATAGATCATTCTCTCAAAGGATATTTCAATGGATTATTCAACATGCAGTATACTTCAAAGAAAACTTCCTCCTTGAGAAGAAACATCTATTCGTATTGAGTGGAAGTAAAGAAACTTTGCTTAATGTATGAGATGGTAATTGCAGACTAATAAGCCACAAGCACCTTTGCCAAGGAGATCACAATGAGACTCAGATGACAATGGATGAATGAAGACCACACAGATCGGAAGGATCTCAGCCTTTTCAAAAGTAAATAAACTTAAGCAATATTTAATAAAGATGGATTGAATGAATTTGACTCCTCCTTAGAAGAAGAGCTCCAAATTCTCAAAGCAACAGATTTTGCAAACAAAACTGAATGAAACTTCAGTTTGTAACCCTTTCAAGTATTCGACCAAAAAAAAAAAACTCCAACTCAGCAACAAAATATCTGGAGAATGTTAAGTGCAATCGCCCATTAAAATATATCAGCCTGCCTTTTCTTTTTTTGACTGTCCACAGGCCGATAGTATAATTTCATGGACCCAGATTGTGAACTCTGCCCTTTATTTCACTTCCACCAGATACGTAGCAATCAATTGATTAATTAACTCACAGCAAAATATATCTTCCGGTAAACCACCCAATCATGACGGAACTAGTACAGCCAACGGATTTCTATCCAATAACACATCTAGAAACTGTATTGTCCGACGAAACAACATTGGAGAAGGATCTGACCTAAGGGGACAACATTTGCTTTTAAGAACTGCAATCTGGGGCAGGCAGATGGCTTATGACCAATGGCGGACGTAAAGCTCGGTGGTTTGCCTCCTTCTGTTTACGGGTTTTGAACATCTCTTCTGTTTCAATCACGACTAGCCTCTTTACCTAATCATGTAATAGATTCTTCAAGTAAGCAAATAACATTGATAAACAAAACTAAAATGCAGTAACTGACTAATCATTACTTGTTGCAACATTCCCCTAACAGTAGGGGTGTTCCATCTCATAACAGTTCGGTTACACTTGCCAAGCCGCAGCGCCTCCAATGTACGCCGGTGAAGTCTTCTTGTTCCAGGAATGCCCCTAACCAAGGTTATGTACAAGTTGGGGCTCCATGCAATCGGCGTGCAAGCCTTGTAAGCTTTGAAGGCATTCATGCTTTTCCCTTTCTCAGCAACACTGAAGGGGACATCAAAATTAGCTTTTTCCATGACAAACCCCAGACAGCTATGTTTGGACAACTAGAATGAACACACAGCGCACCCACACATACAAAATAAACAAAGATGCTGCCAAAGAATAGCAAAATACTATTACACAACTGGGCAAATAACAAATATCTCACCAATCACTTACTCCTTGATTTTTCACAATGATCGATTATAGAACAGAACTAATATACATGAATAATAATAAAAACTAGCAAAGTTTCAGAAGGAACCAATTAGATTTATTTGCAGAAGACTATGAGAAGCGACACTGTAAAAAAAATTTTAATTAACAATACATTACTAGGCAAGGTTACATTTAGACGGCAATCTTCAATCTAGTGATTCAACCATTTTAGAGTAACTTGAGATGCTGCTTAATCAGCTCGGTGATTGAATATTCAATGTCTCATTCTAGCTTGGCAAAGATTAAAGCAGGCATATGGAGCAAGAAGCCCAAACGCTTTCTGCGTCTCTTCCTATTTGAGATGTGGGATAGGACATACTCTCAAACATTGTATTATGTTTGCTCATTGTCCTTTTCTTGATCCCATCTCTCCTCAAGCAATTAGTGTGCATTTCCAGACACAAAACAACTAGAGTTACTAAAAGTTCAAGCTTCCATCTGAAAACCATTCCACTTTTTTGTACGACTAGAGTCTTCCCTTCAGTGAACTTTAAGGGGAAAAATTGAAAGGAAATAGAGACAAGGTTGATTAGAAAAATGTAGCAAGAGTAGCAAGCCCACGGTACTGGTTCCGGCCATGGGAAAACTACCCAAAATCATCCATGTCGTTTGAAACGGAACCTTCGAACTGCACCATCGCAAACCTAAGAATCCGAGGCTCTACCTCCTCCTTTCTCCCCCCTCAAGTGGGAAAAAACCCAACACCAAGGCTCTCATAGGAATATGGTCGAACACCTCGCGGGCACGGGGAGCTCAACACAAAACATTCACCGTGGACCCTCATCCCCCCAACTGGAACTGCACAAGAACTGCATCCTAAAAGAACGAAACGGAATCGCCAACGCGTGCCGACACTAACCCAAGAACTCAAATCAAGGGACGAGCCAGCGCCGAGCCAGCACGGACAAATTGGGAACAAAAACCCCGGTAAAATCTTGGCATTTCCATGACCGGAGGAACTGGTATCAAACCCAAAAATGGCGGGCGGATCAAGAAGCAAACCCCGAATGCAGACTCGAGACGAGCGTCAAAGCCATACATACCTGCAGGGTCCGGACAAGGCAGGAGAGAAGAGCAGCGACGATGGAGAGTTGGAACTGAGAAGGCGACTGAGGCGGACGGAGAGATTTAAGAAATTGGGAGGGGGAAGCTCCTGGTTTTTGTGGTTGGGCCTTGAGAAAGTGATTTGGAGATGGGCCTACTTAGTAGGGTGAAGAGAAGAGGTGGGCCGACCCGATGCAAGATCAAAACGGTTCGGCCAAGTTGGTGAAACCAATCGGTGAACCCGGAAGGTCTCAAGTTCAAATCTTGCTTGACGAAGGTTTTGGGATTTAAGTCGGCCAGGAAGAAATGTCGGACATCTAACCTGATCGGTAGCATGGATATAGTATTCTTTTTGATCAGCCCCAGCTTGTTAATTTAATTTAGTGTGTCGAAATTGGCTCTTAAATACTATTGAAAACGGTTTGATCGAGTTGGTAAAATCATTTGGTGAACCCCAAAAGGTCTTGAAGTCAAATCTAGCTTGATGAAGATTCATGGGATTTAGGTCAGCTGAGAAGAAATGCCAATTGTCTACCCTAATCCGTCTTTTTGATTGAATTCTTTTTTATTGAACCCGATGTGCCGACTTAATCTAGTGTGTCGAAACTAGCTTTGAATACCACTTAGTAAAGTTAAAATGGGAAAAAGTATACACAATCTCAAGGGAAGCATCATAGTTTGAAATTCGAATCCAGATCATCTACAAGTCAACGCGATATGGGGTAAAGAAAATGTGCTAGAAGTGGGTTGAGAACTAGCCTTTGAGATCAGAATAATATCATGAGTTGGGTTGATTATCCTACAAAATCCTTTTTTGGCACACAATTAGTATTTTAGATTACATTTAGAGTTTGAGCTTGTCGACAAAATCTAACCTAAATTTAAGCGTGCGAAAACTCGAATCGAACCGGAGCACTGGGAGTGTTCAAAGTCTGATTCAAAGACATCCTCATTCAAATGGAACACTTCCCATTTCGGATAGTTCAGAGTCTATGCACGGTGGCCACCCAAATTTGCAAGAGAAGTGCAACTTGGACTCCAGCCGGACATAGGATTTTCGCTTGTTGAGGGTGTGCTACATACTCGCCTCCACAAGAATCTCTAGATGCCAACAAGCAAAATGCTGAAATTCTATTCTTCACTAGCCCACCAGAGCAGATGATTAGAAATCGCCCTCCACGCATGCGACACACAATTTACCATTTTACCGCATCGACTCGTTTCATGGCAACATCTCACTAAACCTCCGGCAGAACACGATATTCATTTCATACTGAGTTTATGCCCCCAAAAACATGAAGATAACCGAGGGACAAAGATCGTTGAAATAGACAACAGGCCCAAAGCATAAGGCGGCACAACCGCTTTTATTCGTTTGTCTATCCACAAGGACCAGTCAATGTCCCGGATAAAGATCCGAAACCACATAACTATAAGCATAACAACCCAGTGCCATAAAAGCCAAGTCAGGGCAAATTGATAATTCAAGCAGAGAAGCCACATATTACAGGCCAACGCATATACTTGAGTGTTTATATCTCATGAAAGCCCAACAGGGGATACACACACTATGCTGTGGCATTGACAGCATGATCATTGCGTTCCTTCTGCACGAAAGCTTCAACATACTGTTTCCTGCAAGGAAGAATTGATTCTCTAAGACTCGGGAGCAACATGGTGTATTTGAAACATCAGAGAAACTGGAGATGTAAGCAACTAGAAGGAAAGGACGGATCAGTACCTCGCTGGTAAATGGTCATGGGGACGATTGAATGGGGTCCAAACTGGATCACCAACGAACAGTCGCATAGCCTATATAAAAGATCACTTAGCAGAGAGTGAACAAAAATTCTTTCTGCTGATTAGAAAATTCATTCTTCCACTGATTATAAAACAGCTGCAACAAGTTTAGAAGGCCCAAATCTAGTTCTCTCATTCTCTTCATGTGTGTCTGTGTGTGTGTTTTGTGTCCTCCATGTGTGCTGGATCAAAGAAGTGAAGTATGGATGTATTGTAAATACCTTAATGTAATTATCCGAATCGAGGGTAAAGCGATGGTACATTCCAGCTGGTAAAACAATCATTCCACCTTTCTTTACCCACACACGAATCCAACCATCATTCTTGTCCCTAACATCAAAATAACCTAGACCACAAGACAAAGTTTAGAGAATTCAATGGAAAGCAGAATATAGAAAGCTGAGAGAAGAAAATCAGGGACTTACCACTTCCAGCCACAGCGTAACGAATCTCCTCATCAGTGTGGAGATGCTCCTCAAAGAAGTTCTTGATCTTCTCTTCATAATTTGGCAGCTTCTCTGGGGAAACTTCGCAGAAATCCTGGGCAAAAATAAAAGTTTCATGCCATCAGACTTAGCAAACAAGCTTGACATTGGAAGTGTCCAGCAGATTAAGAGTGACCAAGGTCCTCGGGGGGATCATCACATTAGGCAGAAAAAAGACATCAGTCTTTTCAAAACATGTGAGCATCATTCCTTAACAATGCAAAAGTACATTATCTGATTAATTTTCAAACTTGATCATTCACCTAAAGATAAGTTAAACAAGCAGGGAACATATGATCATGATCCAGGTCTAGTTCCACAACATGGACAAACACGAATGTTAATATTATCCTGAAGCAACTACAAACTACCAAGACCAGTGAAAATGCGTTATAATATTATGAAGTTACATACCATGTAGGAGTATCCACGTTCCTCACGGATTTTCTTCAATTCCTCATCAGTTTCATAGTTGTCAGCATCCAATCGCCAGCTGAGAACACCAAGTTCTGCAAGAACACGATAGCTCCTAATGAATTGAAAAACAGAATTATTTTATTGTATCTTAAAAGAGTGCTTCCTCAGAATGCATACCTTCAAGCTGCTTCAAGGAAACAAATTCCTTAGGTTCACGGTGATGTGGAAGTCTTTGGTCTTCATTGCTGTCATCCATATACCATGCTTGAAGGACTTCCTCTCTTGGATCCTACCCAGCCCAAAGTTTGAAAGCATTACCCCAAATGCAGGACAGGCATTGAAGGATCCACAGTATATCACAAGATTCACAACATAAATTTAACCACCCTCTTCCATGCTCAAGGAAGGATGATAATGCTTTTATCCAAAAATTGTTTTCCTACCTAGGTTTTATGGGTGGAAAAGACTTTTATAGTTTCCTAGTTCTCATGCTTAGACCATGATCACTGATACAGAATCCATCATTTAAATAATGCTGGGCTATCAAAACAATTTATTAGATACTCTAAATTAACCGAAATACAAGCTAATCAATACCAAGTACAGCGAATTGATCTTCAGAATACGCAAACCAGTGCATGCCCTTAGGTGCAGACGCATACGTGACACAGACAATCAACATGTTGTGAAAACCCAAGAACAAGTTCACAAAGTGAAACAAATACATCTTTAAGAACAATTAAGAGAAAGAAGTACCCTATTTTCTACATTGACTATAAGGACCTAAAACAGATACATCTTTAAAATTATGTAAGACAAACAAGTACCCTATATTCTGCATTGACTATAAGGACCTCAAAGTGGACTGCAATATAATAATTCTCTCCTAGTACAATTATGCCTCTGTCCACAGAACAAGCTCTAACTTTGGCACCATATAAAGAGGCAATGACATCCGCCAGAAAAGTGGCAATCAGATCTTAAGTCAACTAGACCTCCACACCTTCTTTCTACCACATTAATGGTTTCTTTTTTACTCAACTTGCTACATTATATAAGGTAATGGCTGCACTTTTTCCAGCCCGTTACCAAGACTCAACCTTCATGTCCCTTGAAGAGGACAGCTTCTCACTAACCCACTCGAGATCCTCAGCAAACACTTGTTTCAAAAGTTTTAAGCTGTCAGAGCGTGTGCAAAACAATCCATCCCAACAATTTTTTCCTGTGGATCTCATTAACCATCCAATACACCATGGCCATAGGGTGGCGTGACATCCACGTGAATCCAAGATGGAAGGACATCAAGCCAAACTAGTTCAATTAGGAGCAAGTAAGCCCTCAAGCCGGCCCCTTCACATAATTCATACTGGAAACTTTTCTTCTTTTGAGACTTCTCTTCAGGATGCTGCTCAATTCTTCCTTAGCACCTCCCACAGAGATCATATCCGTTCAAGGGTTCAAGTCCCCCGTTCCAAGAATCCCAAACCACGGCAAACAAATCCTAACTCGGCTAAAAAAAATCATGGGTTTCCACCGTAACAACAGCTTACCCAAAACCCAGAAGCCCAGCAGCATTGAGAAACGCAAAAACAGAACCAACTCTATAAAACCCCGAATAAAACGAAACTGGGCGACCTGATATCGCTCAAATTCAGACCTTCCCTCCTCTCTTCACCGATCGAGGTCTAAAGAAAAACAATCCATAAGACAAGAACGCAGAGTGGAAGCCAATTACCTTGTCGGGGACGACCATTTTCGTCGATATCGCAGGTGGGGCACTCGGTAGCTTTCAGAAGACGAGAAAAAGCGAGGAGCGGAGGAGCAAGTTGCGCGTTTTATAATGCCAAAAACGATTCTGTGCTCTTTTTTTAGGTAAAAAAATTAAGAGGGTCAAACGGTGGAAAGAGAAAGAAAATTAGGAGTGTCCAGGTTAATTGAACCCGGGAAGGGAGCGATGGTGGGTCAACTCACGGCATGCCGATTTTGAGGACAAAGTTCACACCAGATAGGGATGACAACGTGAATTGGGTAACAAACAGGAGTTTTTGTACAGGCTAATGCGACCTTTCGAGCGATGGCGAGGCCGGCCCATGGATTGCCGGCCAGGTAGGAGTTTATCGAGTTGATATTCCTGCTATTTCGATTTCTTAGTTGACGGATTTAGCGAAATTTAAATTGGAAAACACACGAAGGTTAAAGCTTGCAAATTTCATCTATCTAAAAAAATTTGAGAACAACATTTAGATTGATATAAGTATGATTATTTATAGATAAATTACAACGGTTCCTATAAATATTCTTATCAAAACACTTGTTCTTAAAATAGAGAGAATATAAAACTAGTATAATTCTAAATGAGGCTTGTACTTCTTTTGTTATAGAGGTCATAAATTTTTGAAAAAATAAATATTTAAGTGGAACTATTGTAACATTTATAAAGATAAAAAAATTATAAAAAGGGTAAAAATAAATAAAGTTTTTTTGTTTAGGAAATGGATTGAAATTAAGGGATATTCTAAAATATGGGGATGGTGTAATTATGAAAACTCCTAAATAGTACCGAATGAAGAATGACTAGTTTAATTTTGTTATTCAAAGTTGAGTCCATAGATTACATTCAACGACATTGAACATATTTTCATATAGTCCAAGAGGTAAAGTGAACATATACCACATTAAACAATTTAAAAGTTTAGGAACAACATTGTTTGAATATTAAAAGTTTAAAAATTATGTTGGACATTGTGTCATTTTTCCATAATTAAATACTCAAAGCTTAACGTACAGACAACGATTCTGATTCCTCAAAAAGCTACTTGCATGTCATAGCCATTTGCCTTTTTCATGCCCCCATTTAAAATAAAAAATAAAAAAATAGCTGAGTATCCTAACCGCTGATTTCTTTGTAAGACCTACCTTATTCTTAAATGACTATCGATCTTTCGCCCTGGATTTTTTCAATTAAAGAAACTCTTCTTTCCGTTTCTTAATTTCTCCCATTTTTATCATTTTTTTTTTTTTTTGCTCGACCTCAACTAGGGAAAGCTCGATCAAGCGAGGTATATTTTGTTCAAGCAAGCCACCCATGCCATGGCGGCTCGTGAATCTGAGTCCCACTCTTTTTTTCTCCATGATATTCGATCGCATTAGTCATGTCATGCAACCGCCTGACATAGATCGGCCCCCTGCGCATCTAGTGAATGTAGAGGACGGTAAGTAGATTGGGTTATGCTCATTAATATGCCTCCGACAGACCTACATCCTCGTACATTATAAGTGTCGCTAGCAGGTGTTGACCGTCAGACTTAGCAAACAAGCTTGACATTGGAAGTGTAGAGCAGCTTAAGGGGGACCAAGGTCGTCAGTGGGATTATTAGGCAGAAAATAGACATCAGTCATTTTAGAACATGTAAACAATGCAAGTACATTGTCTGATTAAATTTCAAACAAGATCATTCACCAAAGGATAAGTTAAACAAGCAATGGAACATATGATCATGACCCAAGTCTAGTTCCACAACATGGGCAAACACGAAAAGAATGTGTATATATATGTTTGTATGTATATTATCCTGGAGCAACTATAAACCACCAAGGCCGATGATTATGCGGCATAATATTCTGAATTGAATTAGATGAATAGCCACATACCATATAGGAGAATCCACGCTCCACACAGATTTTCTTCAATTCTTCCTCATCTCTTTCATAGTTGTCAGCATCCCATAGAAAACTGAAGTAGCGAAATTCTGCAAGAACATGATAGCCCCTAATGAATTGGGAAAACAGAATTATTTCATTGTGTCTCACAATAGTGCTTCCTCAGAATGCATACCTTCAAGCACAAAGTTTGAAAGCATTACCCCAAATGCAGAACAGGCATTAAAGGACCCACGATATATCACAAGATTCACGACACAAATTTGACCACCCTCCTCCATCCTCAAGGAACGACGCTATTCCTGCCTAAGTTTTTTGGTGGATAAGGCTTTTATAGTTTCCTTGTTCTCATGCTTAGATCGTGACCACTAATACAGAATCCATCATCAAAATAACCCATGGCTACCAAACCAATTTATCAGATACTCTAAATTAACTGAAATACATCCTAATGAATACCACGTATAGCGAATTGATCTTCAGAATACGCAAACCGGTGCACGCTGTAGTGTTGAAGATTACATTTAGACCAATGGCGGACGTAAAGCTCGGTGGTTTGCCTCCTTCTGTTTACGGGCTTTGAACATCTCTTCTGTTTCAATCACGACTAGCCTCTTTACCTAATCATGTAATAGATTCTTCAAGTAAGCAAATAACATTGATAAACAAAACTAAAATGCAGTAACTGACTAATCATTACTTGTTGCAACATTCCCCTAACGGTAGGGGTGTTCCATCTCATGACAGTTCGGTTACACTTGCCAAGCCGCAGCGCCTCCGATGTACGCCGGTGAAGTCTTCTGGTTCCAGGAATGCCCCTAACCAAGGTTATGTGTAAGTTGGGGCTCCATGCAATCGGCACGCAAGCCTTGTAAGCTTTGAAGGCATTCATGCTTTTCCCTTTCTCAGCAACACTGAAGGGGACATCAAAATTAGCTTTTTCCATGACAAACCCCAGACAGCTATGTTTGGACAACTAGAATGAACACACAGCACACCCGCACATACAAAATAAACAAAGATGCTGCCAAAGAATAGCACAATACTATTAAACGACTGGGCAAATAACAAATATCTCACCAATCACTTACTCCTTGATTTTTTCACAATGATCAATTATAGAACAGAACTAATATACATGAATAATAATAAATAAATAAACTAGCAAAGTTTCAGAAGGAACCAGTTAGATTTATTTGCAGGAGACTATGAGAAGCGACACCGTAAAACATTTTTTAATTAACAATACATTACTAGGCAAGGTCAGATTTAGACGGCAATCTTCAATCTAGTGATTCAACCATTTTAGAGTAACTTGAGATGCTGCTTGATCAGCTCGGTGATTGAATATTCAATGTCTCATTCTAGCTTGGCAAAGATTAAAGCAGGCGTATGGAGCAAGAAGCCCAAATGCTTTCTGCGTCTCTTCCTATTTGAGACGTGGGATAGGATATGCTCTCAAACATTGTATTATGTTTGCTCATTGTCCTTTTCTTGATTCCGTCTCCCCTCAAGGAAACAGTGCGCATTTCCGGACACAAAACAACTAGAGTTAGTAAAAGTTCAAGCTCCCATCTGAAAACCATTCCACTTTTTTGTACGACTAGAGTCTTCCCTTCAATGAACTTTAAGGGGAAAAATTGAAAGGAAATAGAGACAAGGTTGATCAGAAAAATGTAGCAAGAGTAGCGAGCCCACGATACTGGTTCCGGCCATGGGAAAACTACGCAAAATCATCCATGATGTTCGAAACGGAACCTTCAAACTGTGCCATCGCAAACCTAAGAACCTGAGGCTCTACCTCCCTCCTTTCTCCCCCCTCAAGTGGGCAAAAACACAACACCAAGGCTCTCATAGGAATATGGTCGAACACCTTGCGGGCACGGGGAGCTCAACACAAAACATTCACCACCGACCCTCACCCCCCAACTGGAACTGCACAAGAACTACATCCTAAGCGCTCCATTCGTTTCGCCGAAAATAATTTCCGGGAAAATGTTTTCCGAATTTCCGGTATTCATTTTACGGAAAATGAATTCATTGGGGAAAATGTTTTTCATGAAAAAAAAAAGTCTTCTAAATTAAGAGAAAATGTTTTTCATGAAAGAAAAAAAAAGTCTTCTAAATTAAGAGAAAATGTTTTCCACTTTTGAAGAGTGGAAAACATTTTCCTCACTTGATCTCTCTTACCTCACACCTCTACAAATCCTCACTTCTTTATCCTCTTTCTTTTTCTTTTTTTTCTTTTTTTGTTTGAATTATTTTTTAAATTTCTTTTTCTTTTTTTAATTCGAATGATTTTTAATTTCATTTTCCTTTTCCTTTTCCTTTTCTATTTTTTTTTTTTTTTTCTTTGTTTCCCATATTCTTCTTTCTTAGCTAGTCGTCGGCCGTTACCGGGCGAACCTCGAGCTCGTCGATCTCAAGCTCGCACTCTGCACTCTTACTTATCATTTTCTTTATTTATTTTATTCTACAGTAGGGCTCTACATGCTTTGCTTATTTTTTCTTTTGTTTATTAGAACACAAAAGATACAAGGGAGAGTTTTCTTACATTTCACCAAAAAAAAAAAAAAAAAAAAAGATACATGGGAGAGTCATTACCAAAAAAAAAAAAAAAAAAAAGACACAGGAGAGAACATGTCACTCAATTGGAAAATTCTTATGAAAGCTGTACATGCTTTATTTCTTTTCTCTTTTTCTTCTTTTTAAAATTCATACGAACATTTTTTAGAATAGATGAGCGTTTGACAACAATGAGGGAACAAAAATATGAAGTAAGTTTGCCTAAATTTAAAGACAAGTTCATATTTGATGGATTTATAGGCTGGTAAGTGATGCATGTGTCACGGGCCTAAAGAAGGTCAACCCGAGAGGTTCCCCGAGGACGACCGTGACTCATCCGTGGTGGACCTCCTATGCTCACTCGGATTTCCTACAAGCCTTCTTTCCGAAGTTTCTAGAAGACTCTAGCCCAATTTATGTCGATAACTAGTAGTTGGTATGTCGGTAGCTAGGAGTTAGCATTTATGTCTAGTAGTTACCGTTAAGTGTCGGTAGTTGAGGCGGTGCGATCTCGTCCACCGGTTAAATTCTAGATCGATGGTTGTAATCCGAGGCCCTCAACTATAAAAAGAGGTGTCATCCTTCATTTGTAATCATCCACTACTTCCGCAATACAAAGCAAGTCTTCTTTCCAAAGCTCTTCTCTCTAGATTCTTTCTCTCTCTACGATCCGGGTAAAGCGAGCGAGTGAGCGTTCGACTGAGCAAGGCTTGGCTTAGGTGCTTCGGCGATCCATTCCGATCCTAAAGTGCCCAAGTCACCGCGCGGTCACGATCCCAATTGATCGGCCCGTGACAAGTGGTATCAGAGCTAAAGAGAGATCCGTTTCTAGAGATTGAAGAGCGCCAACTGTTCGAGAGAATGTCAAACCAAGAAGCGGCTTTAGTTGGAGAGGCTGTGCCAGTCAAGGACACGCGCAGCAAAGCAAAGAAGAGAGATGCCTCGGTGGATGCTGCGGCCATGTTCGATGAGAAGATCGGGAAGGTCCGGAGTGCCGTGCTCGAACTCATGGAAGGTCTTGACGATGTGCGAGGCCGGATCATGGAGGTTGAGGGCTCGCTCCGTGAGCACTTCACGACCTGCATCAACCAAGCCACGGCTCCATTGTTCGACAAAGACGAAGCTCTCGAAGCATCGATCGATGGTTTGAATGAGCGCGTCCAAATAATCGAGGAGGTAAGTCCGTGTAGGGAAGAGGTTAAAGCCATGAAGGCGGAGATCCAAGAGCTCAAGACCAAGCTCGCCCTATGCAAACTAAGCATCACGAACGGTGTTGTGCCTACTCAAGTGGTGTCCAAGATCGAGGTGCCGAAACCGAAGGAGTTCAAAGGCAACCGGTCCGCCCAAGAAGTGGACAACTTCGTGTGGAGCTGGAGCAATACTTCGGCGCCATCAACATCCGAGACGAGTCGACCAAGGTACGAACCGCTTCCATGTTCCTATCTGATACGGCAATGCTGTGGTGGCGCAATAGGTGCGATGAGATTCGACGCAGTGCCGATCCCGTGAGCACGTGGGACGACTTTGTGAGAGAGTTCCGGGACTATTTCTTCCCCGAGTTCGCTCAGCAGGAAGCCCGTAGCAAGCTCCATCGCCTCGAACAAAGAGGCGCGATCCGAGAGTACGTGAAGGAGTTCACCGAGCTCAAACTCCAAATTCGCAACCTAAGCGAAGAGGAGGCTTTCGGAGCGTTCATGGATGGACTGAAGCCATGGGCACAACTTGAGCTAAAGCGACGGGACGTGAGTAGTCTTGCACGAGCGCTGAGCATGGCCGAGTCTCTCATCGACCTCACCAAGGTTGAGCCAAGGAACAACCGAGCAAGAGATTGGAGGTCGGATCGACCCAAAGACGACACGAGACGCACTCCCCGAGGCGCGCATGATCAAGGCGGCCGAGCCAAAACGTGGGGAGAAGGGACTTCTAAGCCGTCCTTCCAAAGAGGTCGACCACCAACGGACTACACGAGTAAGTTTGATCAACCTCCGTCCTCTCCTTGCTTCATCTGCAAAGGTCCACACTAGACCCAAAAGTGCCCGAAGAAGGGTCGAATCAATGCCCTCCTAGCCATAGAAGAGGTGGAGGAGGAGCCCAAAGAAGAAAGGCGACAAACCCGGCTTGGAGGCGTGAAGACAATCAACTCCGTCCAAGCTCGATCGCCATCCAAAGAAGGAATCACACCAAACACAGACATGTTCTTCGTGGAAGTCGAAGTGTGTGGCCGAACGCTTTACACTTTGGTCGACACTGGCGCATCGAACATGTTCATGTCAACCGAGGTTGCAAAGGCCTTAAAGCTTCATGTGGAACCGACTGGGAAGACATTCAAACCCATTAACTCAGACGGTCTCCATGGCGTAGGGTCGACTCCCGGCGTGGGCGTCCAAATCGGTGGATGGAATGGCAAGCTATCGTTCGAGGTAATCCCTCTCGATGATTATGATCTCATTCTTGGTATGCAATTCTTCAATAGTGTGAGATCCATGATCGACATGAGGACCAAGTGCCTCGTGATCCTCGACCCGCAATACCCAACGACGATCCCCATGATCAAAGGGATGGTCGACACCAAGACCATCGCCACGATCCGACGCCTCGACAAGAACTTAAAGTCCGAGAAGCGACTAAACAAGCTGGCCGAGGTGAAGCCGAAGGTAGAGTTGGATCCTACTCCAACACACGCCATACCCATTCAAGTACTCTTCCCTGAGGTTGAGTGAGCGCCGCATGCTCCGTCCAAGCCGAAGATGGAGCCGCGTGCCAAGTCTGAGTTCATCATTGAAGGTTGCGGTCCTTCGTACGTGAGCGTCCGCACCAAACAAAATCAAAACAAGAGAGCCCGTGCCAAAGCCCGCGCTCGTACCAAGAAGGCTGCCCGTCAAGTTGAGAGCAACGAGGACGTCGCTCGATTGAGTGGGGGAGAATGTCACGGGCCTAAAGAAGGTCGACCCAAGAGGTTCCCCGAGGACGACCGTGACTCATCCGTGGTGGACCTCCTATGCTCACTCGGATTTCCTACAAGCCTTCTTCCCGAAGTTTCTAGAAGACTCTAGCCCTATTTATGTCGATAGCTAGGAGTTAGCATTTATGTCTAGTAGATACCGTTAAGTGTCGGTAGTTGAGGCGGTGTGATCTCGTCCGCCGGTTAAATTCTAGATCAATGGTTGTAATCCGAGGCCCTCAACTATAAAAAGGGGTGTCCTCCTTCATTTGTAATCATCCACTACTTCCGCAATACAAAGCAAGTCTTCTTTCCAGAGCTCTTTTCTCTAGATTCTTTCTCTCTCTATGATCCGGGTAAAGCGAGCGAGTGAGCGTTTGATTGAGCAAGACTTGGCTTAGGTGCTTCGGCGATCCATTCCGATCCTAAAGTGCCCGAGTCGCCGCGCGGTCACGATCCCAATCGATTAGCTTGTGACACATGCCTAAGTGATGAAGTTTTAGAAAATATTTTTCTTACCGAACATCAGAAAATATTTTTCGAAACTTTTTCAAGTTTTAGCCGAATACTAGAAAATATTGTTATTTTCTTGAAAAATGACTTTTGGAAAAATATTTTCCGGAAATAACCAATTTTCTGCGAAACGAATGGACCCTAAAAGAACGAAATGGAATCGCCAATGCATGCCAACACTAACCCAAGAACCCAAATCAAGGGACGAGCCAGCACGGACAAATTGGGGACACAAACCCCGGTAAAATCCTGGCATTTCCATGACCGGAGGAACTGGTATCAAACCCAAGAAATGGCGGCGAATCAAGAAGCACGCCCCGCATGCAAGACTCGAGACAAGCGTCAAAGCCATATACATACTTGCACGGTCCGCACAAGGCAGTAGAGAAGAGCAGCGGCGATGGAGAGCTGGAACTGAGAAGGCGACTGAGGCGGACAGAGAGATTCAAGAAATTGGGAGGGGAAGCTCCTGGTTTTTGTGGTTGGGCCTTGAGAAAGTGATTTGGAGATGGGCCTACTTACTAGGGTGAAGAGAAGAGGTGGGCCGACCCGATACAAGATCGAAAACGGTTTGACCGAGTTGGTGAAACCAATCGGTGAACCCGGAAGGTCTCAAATTCAAATCTTGCTTGACGAGGGTTATTGGGATTTAAATCGGCCAGGAAGAAATGTCGGGCATCTAACCTGATCTGTGGCATGGATATAGTATTCCTTCTTATCGGCCCCGACATGTTGACTTAATCTAGTGTGTCGAAACTGGCTCTAAGTACCATCGAACGGTTCAATTGAGTTGGTAAAATCAATTGGTGAACCCCAAAAGGTCTTGAAGTCAAATCTAGCTCGATGAAGATTCTTGGGATTTAAGTCGGCCAAGAAGAAATGCCAATTGTCTACCTTGATCCGTGGCTTGGATATATTATTCTTTTTTATTGAACCCAACATGTCGGCTTAATCAAGTGTTTTAAAAACCAGCTCTGAATACCACTTAATTAATTCATTACGGGAACAAGTATACACAATCTCAAGGGAAGCGACATAGTTTGAACTTCGAATCCAGATCATCTGCAAGTCAATGCGATACGGGGTAAAGAAAATGTGCTAGAAGTGGGTTGAGACACAGAATTATTGAACTAGCCTTTGATTTCAGAATAATATCATGAGTTGGGTTGATTCGCTCTGCCTTTTATCCTACAAAATCCTATTTTGGCACGCAATTAGTGTGGAAGATTACATTTAAAGTTTGAGCCCGTCGACAAAATCTAACCTAAATTTAAGGGTGCAAAAACTCGAATCGAACTGGAGCACCCGTAGTGTTCAAAGTCTGATTTAAAGACATCCTCATTCAAATGGAAGACTTCCCATTTCGTGTAGTTCAAAGTCTATGCGCAGTGGCCACACCAATTTGCAAGAGAAGTGCAACTTGGACTCGAGCCGGACGTAGGATTTCCCATTTCGATTGTTGAGGGTGTGCTACAAACTCGCCTCCACAAGAATCTCTAGATGTCAACAAGCAAAATGCTGAAATTCTATTCTTCACTAGCCCACCAGAGCAGATGATTAGAAATTGCCCTCCACGCACGCGACTCACAATTTACCATTTTACCATTAACCATTTTACCGCATCGACTCGTTTCATGGCAACATCTTCACTAAACCTCCGGCGGAACACGATATTCATTTCATTTCATACTGAGTTTATGTCCCCAAAAAGATGAAGATAACCGAGGGACATATCGCCCGCTAGAAGACCGTTGAAATAGACAACAGGCCCAAAGCATAAGGCGGCACAACCGCTTTTATTTGTTTGTCTATCCACAAGGACCAGCCAATGTCCCGGATAAAGATCCGAAACCACATAACTATAAACATAACAACCCAGTGCCATACAAGCCAAGTCAGGGCAAATTGATAATTCAAGCTGAGAAGCCACATATTACAGACCAAGGCATATCCTCGAGTGTTTATATCTCGTGAAAGCCCAACAGGGGTACACACATTATGCTGCGGCATTGACAGCATGATCATTGCGTTCCTTCTGCACAAAAGCTTCAACGTACTGTTTCCTGCAAGGGAGAATTGATTCTCTAAGACTCGGGAGCAACATGATGTATGTGAAACATCAGAGAAACTGGAGATGTAAGCGACTAGAAGGAAAGGACGGATCAGTACCTCGCTGGTAAATGGTCATGGGGACGATTGAATGGGGTCCAAACTGGATCACCAACGAACAGTCGCACAGCCTATATAAAAGATCACTTAGCAGAGAGTGAACAAAAATTCTTTCTTCTGATTAGAAAATTCATTCTTCCACTGACTATAAAACAGCTGCAACAAGCTTAGAAGGCCCAAATCTAGTTCTCTCGTTCTCTTCATGTGTGTCTGTGTGTGTGTTTTGTGTCCTCCATGTGTGCTGGATCAAAGAAGTGAAGTATGCATGTATTGTAAATACCTTAATGTAATTATCCGAATCGAGGGTAAAGCGATGGTACATTCCAGCTGGTAAAACAATCATTCCACCTTTCTTTACCCACACACGAATCCAACCATCATTCTTGTCCCTAACATCAAAATAACCTAGACCACAAGACAAAGTTTAGAGAATTCAATGGAAAGCAGAATATGGAAAGCTGAGAGAAGAAAATCAGGGACTTACCACTTCCAGCCACAGTGTAACGAATCTCCTCATCAGTGTGGAGATGCTCCACAAAGAACTTCTTGATATTCTCTTCATAATTTGGCTGCTTCTCTGGGGAAACTTCGCAGAAATCCTGGGCAAAAATAAAAGAAGTTTCATGCCATCAGACTTAGCAAACAAGCTTGACATTGGAAGTGTCCAGCAGATTAAGAGGAACCAAGGTCCTCAGGGGGATCATCACATTAGGCAGAAAAAAGACATCAGTCTTTTCAAAACGTTTGAGCATCATTCCTTAACAATGCAAGTACATTATCTGATTAATTTTCAAACTCGATCATTCACCAAAAGATAAGTTAAACAAGCAGGGAACATATGATCATGATCCAGGTCTAGTTCCACAACATGGACAAACAAGAATGTTAATATTATCCTGAAGCAACTACAAACTACCAAGGCCAGTGAAAATGCGTTATAATATTATGAAGTTATATACCATGTAGGAGTATCCACATTCCTCACGGATTTTCTTCAATTCCTCATCAGTTTCATAGTTGTCAGCATCCAATCGCCAGCTGAGAACACCAAGTTCTGCAAGAACATGATAGCTCCTAATGAATTGGAAAACAGAATTATTTTATCGTATCTCAAAAGAGTGCTTCCTCAGAATGCATACCTTCAAGCTGCTTCAAGGAAACAAATTCCTTAGGTTCACGGTGATGTGGAAGTCTTTGGTCTTCATTGCTGTCATTCATATACCATGCTTGAAGGACTTCCTCTCTTGGATCCTACCCAGCCCAAAGTTTGAAAGCATTACCCCAAATGCAGGACAGGCATTGAAGGATCCACAGTATATCACAAGATTCACGACATAAATTTAACCACCCTCTTCCATGCTCAAGGAAGGATGATAATGCTTCTATCCAAAAATTGTTTCCCTACCTAGGTTTTATGGGTGGAAAAGACTTTTATAGTTTCCTAGTTCTCATGCTTAGATCATGACCACTGATACAGAATCCATCATTTAAATAATGCTGGGCTATCAAAACAATTTATTAGATACTGTAAATTAACCGAAATACAAGCTAATCAATACCAAGTATAGCGAATTGATCTTCAGAATACGCAAATCAGCGCATGCCCTTAGGTGCAGACGCATACGTGACACAGACAATCAACATGCCTTGAAAACCCAAGAACAAGTTCACAAAGTGAAACATATCCATCTTTAAGAACAATAAAGAGAAAGAAGTACCCCCTATTCTACATTGACTATAAGGACCTAAAACAGATACATCTTTAAAATTATGTAAGACAAACAAGTATCCTATATTCTGCATTGACTATAAGGACCTCAAAGTGGACTGCAATATAATAATTCTCTCCTAGTACAATTATGCCTCTGTCCACAGTACAAGCTCTAACTTTGGCACCATATAAAGAGGCAATGACATCCGCCAGAAAAGTGGCAATCAGATCTTAAGTCAACTAGACCTCCACACCTTCTTTCTACCACATTAATGGTTTCTTTTTTACTCAACTTGCTACATTATATAAGGTAATGGCTGCACTTTTTCCAGCCCGTTACCAGGACTCAACCTTCATGTCCCTTGAAGAGGACAGCTTCTCGCTAACCCACTCGAGATCCTCAACAAACACTTGTTTCAAAAGTTTTAAGCTGTCAGAGCGTGTGCAAAACAATCCATCCCAACAATTTTTGCCTGTGGATCTCATTACCCATCCAATACACCATGGCCCATAGGGAGGTGTGACATCCACGTGAATCCAAGATGGAAGGACATCAAGCCAAACTAGTTCAATTAGGAGCAAGTAAGCCCTCAAGCCGGCCCCTTCACATAATTCATACTGGAAACTTTTCTTCTTTTGAGACTTCTCTTCAAAATGCTGCTCAATTCTTCCTTAGCACCTACCACAGAGATCATATCCGTTCAAGGGTTCAAGTCCCCCGTTCCAAGAATCCCAAAACCACGGCAAACAAATCCTAACTAGGCTAAAAAAATCATGGGTTTCCACCGTAACAACAGCTTACCCAAAACCCAGAAGCCCAGCAGCATCGACAAACGCAAAAAACAGAGTCAACTCTAAAAAACCCCAAATAAAACAAAACTGGGCGACCTAATATCGCTCGAATTCAGACCTTCCCTCCTCTCTTGACCGATCGAGGTCTAAAGAAAAACAATCCATAGGACAAGAACGCAGAGTGGAAGCCAATTACCTTGTCGGGGACGACCATTTTCGTCGACATCGCAGGTGGAGTACTCGTAGCTTTCCAGAAAATAAGAAAAGGCGAGGGGCGAAGGAGCAAGTTGTGCGTTTTATAACGCCAAAAACGATTCTTATACTATTTTTTTAAGTAAAAAATTTAAGCGTACGTTTGATCATTTGAATTTTTAATCGGATTACTGAAACTATTCTCCAATATTTTCTCCCCACTTTCGGTTTCTTCCCTACTCTCTCTCTCTCCCCTCCCACGACACCACCTGCTCCTTGCCCCGCCCCCATCAATCACCCCCAACCCACGCCACCACCTGCTCTCCCGCCCCCATCAATCAACCCCCCAAGCTGTCTTCTTCTCCCTTCGCTCGCTCTCACGTTGGGGGAGAAGGGGGTCGCAGAATCAAGGGCGACGATACCTCCGGCCCGACCTTGTCTCCGGTGTGCAAGAGCCTGACCTCGATCAGTCGCGGATGAAGTGGACGAGGAGTACCAGAAGATATCCCGAGCAGATCAATGAAACTCAAAACATCTTTGAAGCCTCGCCGTCGACCCTCCCTCGCCGTCGTGGCGTTGCCTCTATCCCCCGGTCTCGCCTCCACCCTCCGTCTTCTTCAACGATCCCTCTCCCTCGGACATGCTCCGACGCGCGTGTCGAGAAAAGTTGACCGCGTGTCGAAAAATCCGACACGCAGTCAACGCTTGTCCGAGCGTGTTGGACCCAACACGGAAGCTCTGGCGACGTGTCTGGGCTTCATAACATACCACATGAGAGAATCCACGCTCTTCATGGATTTTTTTTTTTCAATTCCTCATCAGTTTTCGAGTTGTCAGAATCTGAGAGAAAGCTGAAGATACCAAATTCTGCAAGAACATAATAGGCCCAAATGAACTGGAAAACAGAATTATTTCATTGTGTCTTACGATAGTGCTTCCTGAGAATGCATACCTTCAAGCTGCTGCTCCAAGAAAACAGATTCCTCGGGTTCACGGTGATGCGGAAGTCTTTGGTCTTCAGTGCCGTCATCCATATAACATTCTTGAATGAATTCCTCTCCAGGATCCTACCCAGCACAAAGCTTGAAAGCATTACCCCAAATGCAGAACAGGCATTAAAGGACCCACAATATACCACAACATTCACGACACAAATTTGACCACCCTCTTCCATCCTCAAGGAAAGACGGTAAAGGTTCTACCCAAAAATTGTTTTCCCACCTAAATTTTATTGGTGGAAAAGGCCTTCATAGTTTCCTAGTTCTCATGCTTTGATCGTGATCACTGATACAAAATCCATCATCAAAATAACCCTGGGCTATCAAACCAATTGATCAGATACTCTAAATTAACTGAAATACAAGCTAATGAATACCGCGTATAGCAAATTGAGCTTCAGAATATGCAAACCGGTGCACACTGTTAGGTGTAGACACAAACGTGACAGAGACAATCAACATGCCGTGAAAACCCAAAGACAAGTTCAAAAGAAGAAGTGAAACAGATACATCTATAAAATTATCTGAGAGAAACAAGTACCCTATATTCTGCATTGACTATAAGGACCTGGAACAGATACATCTTTAAAAATTATCTAAGAGAAACAAGTATCCTACATTCTGAATTGAAAGTAAGTACCTAAAAGTGGACTGCAATATATTAATCCTTTCCTAGTAAAACTATGGCTCTGTCCACAGTACAAGCTCTAACATTGGCAACATGTAAAGAGGCAATGGCATACGCCAGAGAAGGGGCAATCAGCTCGTAAGTCAACTAGACCTCCACACCTTCTTTGTACCGTATTAATGGTTACTTTTTCACTTAGCTTGCTTCATCATATAAGGCATTGGCTGCACTTTTTCCAGTTGCTTACCAAGACTCAACAGATTGCTTCTCACTAATCCACTTGAGATCCTCAACAACCACTTGCTTCAAAAGTTTTAAGCTATCAGAACGCCCGTGAAACAATCTCTCCCAGCAATTTTTGCTAGTGGATCTCATACCCATCTATTATACCATGGCCAAAGGGTGGCGTCGTGGGACATACTATTTGAATCCAAGATGGAAGGGCATCAAGTCAAATTAGGGCCCGTTCGTTTCGTGAAAAATAATTTTCGGAAAAACGTTTTCCGATTTTCTGGCGTTCGTTTCATGGAAAATAAATTCTTTGAGGAAAATGTTTTCCATGAAAGGAAAAAAATTTTCTAAATTATGGGAAAATGTTTTTCACTTTTGAAAAGTGGAAAATATTTTTTCACTTGAATCTATCTTATCTTACACTTTTACAAATCCTCACTTCCTCCTCCCATTTCTTCTTCTTCTTTTTTATTTCTTTATTTGAATTATTTTTTTAATTCAAATTATTTTTAGTTTCCTTTTTTTTTCTTTTTCTTTTCTTTGTTTCCTATCTTTTTCTTTCTTGGCTAGTCGTCGGTTGTTACTAGTCGAACCTTGAGCTCATCGATCTCAAGCTCACACTCTGCACTCTTGTTTATCATTTTCTTTATTTACTCTACCTCGCAGTTATACATTGCTCAAGTAAAAAGCTCTGCATGCTTTGCTTCTTTTTTCTTTTATTTATTAGAACACAAAAAATGCAGAGGGAGAACAGGCCACTCAACTGGAAGATTCTCATTAGAGCTGTACATGCTTTACTTCTTTTCTCTTTTGCTTTTTTTTAAAATCCATACAAACACTTTTTAGAGTAGATGAACGTTTGGTGACAATAAGGGAATAAATATATGAAGCAAGTTTACCCAAATTTAAAGATAAGTTCATATTTGATTAATTTATAGGTCGGTAAGTGATGCATGCCTAAGCGGTGAAATCTTAGAAAATATTTTCCTCACCGAACACCAGAAAATATTTTCCAAAACATTTTCAGGTTTTAGCCGAACACTAAAAAATATTGTCATTTTCCTGGAAAATAACTTCTAGGAAAATATTTTCTAGAAATGGCTTATTTTTCGCGAAACGAACGAATTCTAAGTTCAATTAGGAGTAGGCCTCAAGATGGCCCCATCAAGTAATTCACATCGGCATTTTTCTTCTTTTGAGACTTCTCTTTGGGATGCTTCTCAATTTTGATCATATCTATTCAAGGGTTCAAGTTCCCCGTTCCAAGAATCCCAAAACTGCAACTAACAAATCCTAACTCGGCTAAAAAAATCATGGGTTTCCACTATAATAGCAGCTTACCCAAAACCTAGAAGCCGAGTTGGAAGTTTGTTTGTAAAACAAACTAAATGTATTTTTCATTATCCCACATATGAAAAGTGTGAGGAAATTAGTCAATTAATAAGTGTAGGGTTGTTTTAGTGTGTCTAAAGAAAAGATTGGATGTGGACTAGACCCCACCATATCCGCACGCACTTAGCACGCAATTTAATTAGCACTAACCCCTTTGTTATATATATTTTTTTCGTACGGTTATCTTATTAACTTTAGTTAATTCAAATGTTGTTTTTGTTTATTGAGAATTTTCGAAAATTATGAAAAAAATTCGAAATTTTATTTATTAAAAAATAATAATAATTTTCATTCACTTTGCAATTTTTCATGAAAAGTTACATATGTTTTTAAGACCGATTTATATATACATATCAGTTTTCCAAAGTAACGAAGTGTGATCATTTTTCCTTTTCGAGCCTTATTTCTAAAAATTATAGCCATATTTTCAATTGTTTCATAAAATAATCCTAAAGAAATACTAGAATTGTTATATAGTATTCTCATTTTGAGACTTTGTTGTATATTGGAAGATATTTGCCGGTAATCATTAGTCACTTTGTGAGGCAAATAAGTCCTTAAAGAAAGTGATATCACGTCTCAAAATCCGACTTAATTACTCTAAAGGTCCAACTTCATTTTTTTATCCAATTCGAACCCATATTTTCTCAACACCAGAAACATGGACAAACTCAAAAAACAGAGCCAGCTGGCTGACCTTATTTCGCTCGACTTGAATTCAGACCTTCCCTCCTCTCTTGACCGAACGAGTCTTAAGACAAGCAATTCAAAAGACCGCAACCCAAAGTCGAAGCGAACACCTTGTCGGAGACAGCCATTTTCGTCGATATCGCAGGTGGGGCAATCGGTAGCTTTATAGGCGACGAGCTAAAGCGAGGAGCGAAGAAGCCAGGTGCGCATTTAATATGGAAGAACCGATATTTATACCCTTTCTTAGGGAAAAATTTAAGAGGGTCAGAGAGAAATCCGACTCGGGATATTTTTTGGGCAGAAAACTCTGGAGAAAGGACAAAGCTTTTGTGTCCAGGTTAATTGGACCGGGAGGGGAGCGATGGCGGATCAGCTCACGGCATTCCGATTTTCAGGACGAAGTTCACACGGACATTCCGGAAACGTGTTTTGGGTGAAACTCAAGTTTTCGTTTTGTTGGCGATTTTTCACTATGACAAAGTTGGTAGTAAAAAAAAATTGGAATCATCAAGATAGTCTATTGATGACCGTTTCTGATGATGAATAATATACGAAATGTTAAAAGAGAAGCGGACACAGATCTTCTTGAAGGTTGTGTTTAGTTGTTCAAATCCGGACCGGTATAGGATATCATAAGGTAAAATTAGAATTTCTCGGAATAATAGAAAATCTCATAATCTGTTTGATGCAACCTTATATAGGGTTAAGATTTTCTGAAAATCCTCTGTTGTATTTAGCTATTTTACCCTCAACTTGCCACTTTCGATACTCCTCGTAGTGCCTTGAGTTTGACACCCCATCCATGGCCCTCTCGGTCACCATTTTGTGCAAACCTCGTGCAAGGATCGCGACCCCTGTCTTTTGTCTTAAAGACGGAGAGGTAGAACTTGAAGGGGTCGATTCAGGTTGCCTTTTGGTTAGAAATCTAGTCTTTCACTTGGGTTGCCATTGAAGTACTAACTCAAAGAACCTATAAAAGTGTATCTTCACTATTGAGGTGAGGTCAAAGCAAGAGTGCCTAGAAAAAAAAATATGAAAAATAAGTGAAACTGCGGTATTCTTTTGCTAGTGTGATCCGGATGCAGAGATGATATTGTTTTATCATCACAAATCCATCTCAATACTAGAAGTAAAATCACAAGAGAAATTGATTTTACGGAAAAACGATGAAGGAATCGATTTGAGGGTATCAAGGAGGCTACTGGGGTGTGAAAGCCAACAAGTATAAGAAACTCTAGTCCACATATATTAATGCATCCTCGGAACACTCATTCGAATAAGAACAAGTATCGGAAACTCTTGTCCATATATTAATGCGTCCTCACAACGCTCATACCAAGAAGAAGAACAGTGACAATGATTGGTGGTGGTGGTTCTTGCGCGATGGCTGGCAAAGTAATATTTAAAATGTTTAAAAATTTTAATCAATCCTGGTGGTAGTGGCTTCTGCGTGATTACCGGCAAAGTAATATTCAAAAAGTTCAAAATTTGTTATTCAATCTAGGTTTATCTATTCCCTGTCTCAAATTTCTTATTCAGCATTTTATTCAGATATATTTAGGTTCATCCTATCTAAAGAACGTCGCCGAACACTAGATAGGATAACATTATCTTATTTAGACTCAAATTCATTCTACCAAACACAACTAAATGATTTTGCTAAATGGTGCCTTCAAGGTACTTGTCAAGCGATTAAATTAGGAAAAAATATATAATAGTCCCTAAATTTTGTCTCAATATACAATGCAATGCTTGAGTTATTAATTTGGTCAATATGATTCTTAACTATTTCTAATTTGTTCAATATGATTCTTAGACTATTTCTAAATTGTTGAATTATTCCCTCACAAAGTCAAATTAATCTTTCAACCAAAAAAAAAGTCAAATTAGTCTATTGGTATTATTAATTAGTTTTTATAATTACACTATTACCCAGATTTTAGAATATTTTTTCATTTCAATCCATTTTCTAAATTAAAAAAAAAAAATGGTATCTTTTTATTATCTTTGTAGTCTTTATTAGTATTGCTAAAGTTTGGTTTAAGTATATATTAGGTTATGATATCTATAATAGAAAAGGTAGAAATTCATCTAGAGTTATATCGAATTCATATTCCTGCTATTTTAAATTCCTAATTTACAAATTTAACAACATTCAAATAAGAAAAAACAAACACGGTAAAAGCTTGCAAGTTTCATCTTTCTAAAAAAGTTAAGAACAAAATTTGATTAATATGAGTATGATTATTTGTAGATAAATTACTATCTTTCCTAAATATCCTTATTAAAACACTTATTCTTAAAATAGCAGGAACCAAACCATATAGCTCTAGATGAGGTTCTAACTCTATTGTTATGGAGATCACAAAGAAAAATAAAATAAACTTAAGTGGAACTATTTTAACATTTATAAAGACCAAAAAAATAAAAACGTAAAAATAAATAGAGTGTTTTTTGTTTAGGAAAGGTATTCTAAAACATGGATGTCACTGTGATTATAAGAAATTTTTAATAGTATCGAATGATTGATTTAATAAAATTAAGATATTAGATAGAACAAATTAAAAGTTCAGAAATTACATGGAATATTTATAAATGAATTAATAACTCAAAATAATTTATTTTTTTTAAAATCAAAGTTCAGAAATTATTAATGCCAAATTTTCAATTTAATTTGCATTTTAGGGCCATTGCTTTGAAAAATCATATACAAGGTGCTGCGGTACACCTTTGGGATATGAACTGGACCAGATTAGTCCACGTGGTTGGTCGTGAATCTGCTAAGCTGTATGGGGACAGAAATACTTGGAATTATCCTAGATTTAAAGGTCTAATCATCTGATAATTATGAATACTCAAAAGCTTTACGTACGGTCAACGATTCTGATTTCTTAGAATACATTTGTATGTCATATCCGTTCGCTTTTCATGATCCACTTTCTTAGAAAAACAGTTGCATATCCTAATCGCAGATTTCTTCATACGACCTGCATTTTTCTTAAATGATTAATGATGTCCATTGGCGCTATCCGACAGGATTAGCTAATGAATGCTCGATCGAGCGAGGAATATTTCGTTCTGGCAACAGCCGACCGTGCTGTGGCGGCCCAGCCTGGCCCGTGGAAGCATCTCAGACATCAGTTTTCCATCCAGAACTGGGACTAAGGGGAGATTGTATATCAGACAACAGTTTTCGATCCACAAAGTACAGAGTATACATAGAGAGGCAACATTCGAACCCGAAGCTTCTGTAATACCAGTGTACATTCCAAAAGCACGACCGGTCATTCCTCGAAACTCATGAGAAATCAATGAGCTGCAAGGGCGACGCCCACTTTATCGGTCAGTCTCCTCGCGTATTGCTTCCTTGCCGGGTGTTCTTCCTGGGGGCGATTGAAGGCCGTCCACACCGGTTCACCGACAAACAGCCTCATCAACTGCACATCAACGACATCATACGGCAATGAATCTCGATGCATTGTGTCAACTCCAAATGGTCCTACTCGAACATTGAACTAACGCATTTACAAGATCAAATCGCCACAGCGGACAAAGATTCCAATACCTTGATGTAGTTACTGGTGTCAAGAGTGAACCGGTGGTAGATTCCGGCAGGCAAAACAATGAGGTCGCCAGGTTTGATCCAGATCCTAATCCAGCGGTCCTCTTTGTCTCGGACGTCGAAGTATCCGCTCCCTTCCAAGCAGTAGCGTATCTCCTCGTCCCCGTGTATGTGCTCCGTGTAGAAGTTCTTCAGCTTCTGCTCGTAGTTGTCCACTTTCTCCGGGCACAAATCCAGCAGATCCTGAGAACATTCCAACAAAAGGGTATAGGCCAAAGGGTCGGTCTCCGATCAGCATCTTAGGAAGTAAAAGGTAACACGACAACTTTCGGCAACCACAGGAAATGACTCCACTTTTATCCTGATTCACTCCTTATCTAAGTAAATCAATGCTCAAGTAAAAGGTTACCCCCAGCACATTATTTGGTCGGTCGTCTCGATCTACACTAAACTTAGTCTGCTTCTCATTGCATCTGTACCTATACGAGTCAAATCTGCGGCCTCCCTCAGTTAATCTGCCGGAGCAAAATCTCTATTTACAACTTGCAATCCTCCCTAAATAGCTCTATACTTCGTTCTAAATCTAAGTTTTCAGCTCATGCTTTTGATCCAGTCATCTAAGAGTCTCAGCTTCTAATCCAATTACCAGAAAAGTGTTACGATGGATTCAATCGTCATTACACGTGCAAATTAAGATCACGCGACCAATGCGCCAAACAATCTCTCAAAGCAAGATGATATCTGCACATCAACTCACACTGCGGCGCAGCAACAAGTGGAGGAGGAGAAGCAAGCCAAATCGCGACCGAGAATTTTCCAAATTTCAAGACTTGAAGATAGATTGAGATCAACATCATGCGCGAACAATGCAACCAGCTCTGCCATATTACGACAACTAAGGAACTGGTGCATCTAGAGATAATACTTTCACAGAATGCGAACTACAGGGCCTTCCTCAAACTCATTTACAAAGACATTTCTCTCAAAGACTCATCAAGTATAAGAGCTAAAAATGAGAACGAACGTACCATGTAATTGTACCCTCTGGCCTCTCTGATCTTGCGCAGCTCCTCATCGTTCTCGTAGTCGCTAGGATTCAGCTTCCAGTACAGAACTCCCGCATCTGCAACGACCCAAAAAAGCTCTCCGGCTCAATCACCCCATCAACAACAACATCAATGAATTCGTAGGAAAGAAAGAGGACCTGCCAAGTGGTCCAGAGAGACGAACTCGGGGGGGCTGCGGTGGTGAGGGAGCCTCTGGTCGCCGTCGCTCTCGTCCATGAACCACGCCTGCTCCAAGATTTTTCCCACGACCCCACGAAGGTTCAGTCCAAATCGCATTGGCCCCTATATCCGAACACGAATTTGAGTATTCGAAGCTCACCTCGATCGCCATTGCTGAACTGGGAACCAGCTTCGAAGGACTCGCTCGCGAACAGGCCCGCAGGAACTCGAGGGATGAGAAGTAACATGGACGTGGTTTTATAGGGAGGGACGAGGACGGGCCTCGCCCATCGTGTGTGTTCCTCGACCTCTCCGGGAATAAAATCAACCTTAAGTCGTGTCCTCGCCTGCCACGTGTGTGCTTGGATTTTCACTAGTGTTTTGTGGTGGGCAATTTCCTCAAGAGTAGATAAATCTTTGGCCCAATAAAAAAAAAAAAAAAAATCTCCATTTTGCTAAAAGAGTATAAATTGAGCACTGGTCCGGCTCAATTCGTCCAGTTCAATCTCGAATTGAGCCGGACCGGTTTTGCTTGATCGATTCAAGGCTAGTCCTTACGTGGTCGGGTAGGTCCTTGGATAAAATATTGAGGACTCAGCCTTGGTTGACCATGAAATTAATTGGTTAGATATCAAGCTAGTTCTTAAAAGAATTGATTGAGTTTTTAGTTCCAAAAATTAGAAACTAACTCTAGTAGGATAAGTTGCAAACCGGATTTGTTGTTTGAAACTTGCCTACCCTAAAATCAATACTCCTAATAAAGATGGCAAATATTTTCTTAACTAATATAAATGAGACAGCCCTAAAAATTTATTTAATTAAATCTTACTGAAAAAATGGGTACGTGTGGTGGCACTTTGATGGTTGGCGGACGATTTCAAGGTGGACTCTCCATTCATTAAATAGAGAAGATCACTAGGATTTCATGTGTCATGAGTTATGTCTAGAGAATCAACAAAAATAATAAATAAGAAAAGAGGGGACTGATATATAAATAAGGCAGGATCAAATAAAAGAACTTGATTTTTTCTAGTCTCTGTTTTTCAGCTTTCAGCAAGTATCAAGCAAATTTATTTATTAAAAGCAGAGTAAAGTTGGGTTAAACGTGAATTTACTTTGTAACATATGAATAAATCTGATGTGTAATTAATGAAATTAGCGAATACTGTCTAGAACACTAAACCAAAAGATCTCCACAGCATGGGGGGATCTTCATCGAAATTCTTCCATGTCTTTAAAATTATTGTCATATTGTAAAAATCCGGGGACTAATTAAACTCAAATAGCAATTTATTTATTCGCCAAAATTGGAGCAAAACAAAGGAAAAATATAAAGCTAGCCTATTTGCAGTCCTAAATGGTTTCATATACGACCTTTTAAATCGAAAAATTTTGTTATACATATAATCTTTTTTTCTGAACGTTGGCGTATGTCTAATTCGTGGCTACCTTGTTCTTTTATTTTTATTTTATTTTTTCCTTTTCACTTTATAAGGAACAAGCCAAAAACAAATGGAAAAGAGCATAATGCACATTTGAGGCTAATTTGCTTTACTTACTTAAGGAAAAAAGAAGGCTTAAGTTAAAACCACTTCAATCACAATATTTAGCGCCCATAATCTTGCATAGACTAGTGTCACAGGCCAATCGATTGGGATCGTGACCGCGCGGCAACTTGAGCACTTTAGGATCAATTTTGATTGCCGAAGCCCCTAAGCCAAGCCTTGCTCGATCGAACGCTCACTCGCTTGCCTTACCCGAATCGTAGAGAGAGAAAGTTTTTAGAGAGAGGAGCTTTGGAAAGACTTAAGTTTTGTATTGCAAAAGTAGTGGATGATTATAAATGAGAGAGGGCACCCCTTCTTATACTTAAGGGCATTGGCTTACAATTATTGATCTAGAATTTAGCCGGCAGACGAGATCGCACCGCCTCAACTACCGCCACTTAATGACAACTACTAGCTACCGACATTAATGAAAGGAGACTTCTAGAATCAGGCATAATGACGGTGATGTCCGCCTTTGGAAATCTTCGGGAGAAGTCTTGATGGGAATCCAAGCGAACACAGGAGGTCCTCCACGAACGAGTCACGGCCGTCCCCCAGGAACCTCTTGGATTGGCTTTCTTTCGGGTCGTGACATTCTCCCCCACTCAATCGAGCGACGTCCTCGTCGCTCACAGCTTGACGAGCGGCCTTCCTTGCTTTGGCACAGGCTCTCTTCTTTTGTTTTTGTTTGGTGCGGATGCTCACATACGATGGTTCACACCCTTCCATGATCACCTCGGACTTGGCACACGACTCCATTTTTGGCTTAGGCGAAGCATGCAACACGTACTCAACCTCGAGGAAGAGTGCTTGAATCAGCATATCACGAGTTGGAGTAGGAGGACCCAACTCTACCTTCGGCTTCACCATGCGCTTCTCGGCCTTTAAGCTCTTGTCAAGACGCCGGATCGTTGCGATGGTATTGGTATCGATCACCCCTTTGATCATAGGGATCATTGACGGGCATTTTGAGTCGAGGATCAAGATGCACTTGGTCCTCATGTCGATCATGGCCCTCACGCTATGGAAAGACTACATTCCCAAGATAAGGTCATAATCGTCGAGAGGAATTACCTCGAATGATAGCTTGCCCTTCCATCTGCCGATTTGGACACCCACGTCGGGAGTTGATCCTACGCCATGGAGACCATATGAGTTGATCGGTTTGAATGTCTTCCCGGTCGGCTCCACGCGAAGTTCCAAGGCCTTTGCCACCTTGGTCGACATGAACATGTTCGACGCGCCAGTGTCGACCAAAGCGTAAAGCACTTGGCCACACACTTCGACCTCCACGAAGAACATGTCCGTGTTTGGTGTATTCCTTCTTCTTTGGACGGCAATCGAGCTTGGATGGAGTTGATCGTCTTCACGCCTCCAAGTCGGACTTGCCACATTTCTTCTTTGGGCTCCTCCTCCACCTCTTCGATGGCAAGGAGGACGTTGATTCGACCCTTCTTCAGGCACTTTTGGGTCCAGTGCAGACCTTTGCAAATGAAGCAAAGAGAAGGCGAGGGTTGATCGAACTTACTCGTGTAGTCCGTCGATGGTCAACCCCTTTGGAAGGACAGCTTGGAAGTTCCTTCTCCTCATGTTTTGGCTCGGCCGCCTTGATCATGCGCGCCTCGGGGAGTGCTTCTTGCTTCGTCCTCGGAGGATCAATCTGACCTCCACTCTCTTGCTCGATTCTTCGACTCAACTTTGGTGAGATCTACGAGAGACTCGGCTACGCTTAGCGCCCTCGCAAGACCACTCACTTCCCGTCGCTTTAGCTTGAGTTGTGCCCACGGCTTCAATCCATCCATGAACGCTCCAAGAGTCTCCTCCTCGCTTAGGTTGCGGATTTGGAGTTTGAGCTCCGTGAACTCCTTCACGTACTCTCGGATCGCACCTCTTTGTTCGAGGCGATGGAGCATGCTACGAACTTCTTGTTGAGCGAACTCGGGGAAAAAGTAGTCGTGAAACTCCCTCATGAAGTCATCCCATGTTTCCACGGGATCGGCGCCGTGTCTAATCTCATCGCACCTATTGCGCCACCAAAGCATTGCCGTATCAGTAAAGAACATAGAAGCGGTTCGTACCTTGATCAACTCGTCTCGGATGTTGACGGCACCAAAGTATTGCTCCATGCTCCACACAAAGTTGTCCACCTCTTGGGCAAATCGGTTGCCTTTGAACTCTTTTGGTTTCGGCACCTCAATTTTGGGCACCGCTTGAGTAGGCACCGCACCGTTCATGATGCTTAGCTTGCATAGGGCAAGCTTGATCTTGAGCTCTTGGATCTCCGCCTTCATGACTTCGACCTATTCCCTACACGGGCTTACCTCCTCGATCACTTGGACGCACTCGTTCAAACCATCAATCGATGTTTCGAGAGCTTTGTCCTTGTCGTACAACGGAGCTATAGCTTGGTTGATGCCAGTCGTGAAGTCTTCACGAAGCGAGCCCTCAACCTCCATGATTAGGTCTCGCACATCGTCAAGACCTTCCATGAGTTCGAGCACAGCACTCCGGACCTTCCCGATCTTCTCATCGAACGTAGCTACGGCATCCATTGAGGCATCCCTTTTCTTTGCTCGACCGCAGGTCTCTTTGACTTGCACAGCCTCACTCTCCGTAGCCGCTTCTTGGCTTGACATTCTCTCAAACAGATGGTGCTCTTCAATCTCCGAAAACGGATCTCTCTTTGGGCTCTGATACCACTTGTCACGGGCCGATCGCTTGGGATCGTGACCGCACAGCGACTCAGGCACTTTAGGATCGATTTGGATCGCCAAAGCCCCTAAGCCAAGCCTTGCTCGATTGAACGCTCACTTACTCGCCTTACTCAGATCATAGAGAGAGAAAGCTTCTAGAGAGAGGAGCTCTGGAAAGACTTAAGCTTTGTATTGCGAAAGTAGTGGATGATTACAAATGAGAGAGGACACCCCTTCTTATACTTGAGGGCCTCGGCTTACAATCATTGATCTAGAATTTAGTTGGCGGACGAGATCGCACCGCCTCAACTACCGACACTTAATGACAACTACTAGCTACCGACATTAATGAAAGGAGACTTCTAGAATCAGGCGTAATGATGGTGATGTCCGCCTTTGGAAATCTCCGGGAGAAGTCTTGATGGGAATCCAAACGAACACAGGAGGTCCTCCATGGACGAGTCACGGCCGTCCCCTAGGAACCTCTTGGATCGGCTTTCTTTCAAGCCGTGACACTAGCCTATAAGATTATTCACAAGAAATTTATGGGGGCAAAAGACTGGTCTTGGCATCATCTATATTTAATTTTCCAATAATAACCGCATCAAATTTTTAATCGTGCAAGAATTCTATGTCTTTGATTTTAATAAAAACACCAATTCCATTATATATATTATCGTAATATTTTTATGGAGTTATGGTAATAGCCTCGTAGACCTTGAGGGTAAACATGGTTTTCCCTTTGAATGATTGTGCTGCTAATAGCCTCTAGTTGCCAAACACTATTAAAACAGCGTCGTGATTTGGGGAGAGTTATAAAAGAAATTGTAAATATATTGCAATTATGCTAGTTTAGTTCATCTAACCAATTTTAGCCAACTGAGATTGATGTAAACACTGACCATTCGGCTAAAGCTATCGTGAACAATTTTTAATAACATTGTATACCTTATGAACATTTTATTAATTTTATTAATTTTTACTTTTATTTCTTCTTTGTTTTCCCCCTCGCCAGTCGGGGAAAATAAGAAAAGAAAGAAGAAAAGAAAAAATAAAAATATTATTAAAAATTGTTCACGTGGTCCATTAGACGACCATTGTCCACATTAGTGTGGCTGGCCAAGATGGGCTAGGTGGACTAAATTAATGCAATTGTAAAATGTTTAGAATTGAATTAGTATAATTGTAATAGGTTTAAGATTTTTTTTAATAATTCACCCTCTTGATTTGATATCGAGTATCTTCTATAATCTTCTTAAGAACTTATAAATACTTCATGCATCATCTAAATTTTGTATTATTTGAATTCACAATGAATTTCTTTATGACTAACTCTCCTAATAAAGCAAGTGTTGACGCTTGAATTGAATTAGCTGCAATTTTCTCTCCTCGCTACTAATTTCCGCATTATTTCAACTTCACTTTATTCCGAATTTAATTTTTTTCTTTAAATTCCTACCACATTACAATAACTCCCCTACGCTAACACCTTAATTTCTCCTCCCCAATAATCACCTAATAAGAGACTAGACCGGTAAAGTGAGAGTAACATAGGATCCACCAATCATTCCAACACACACACCCTCAATGATCAATCCCAATAAACCAGATGCAGAAGTAGGCCCCTCCTACGCCCTTGCCCTAAGCCAGACAATAAAACAAATCACCACATCACACCCCCTATCTCTCTAGTCTTTTGGTCTCTGTCTTTGACTTTGACTCCCCCATGCTCACACCCAAAAAATAAAAATAAAAAAGAGAGAGAAATAAACAAATAATAAAAACCCTTCAATCATATATCAACTGAAAATCAAACCATTTCTCTCTCTCTCTCTCTCTCGCAGATAGACACACGGGGATACACACATTCAGTCTCCTCTTCCCTGAGAGTGAGAGTGAGAGAGTGAGCTGAGACAGACTTTCCAAAGCGCCCCACCAAGCCTCGTCATCACTATCCCTCGCTTTGCTTCCTCGACACCGCAGCGATGGACAAGTCGCGCCGCAGCCGGGACCGCCAGCCGCGGCGGCGGCCGACCGTCGCCGCCCTCGCCCTCCCCCTCGCGCTGGTGCTCTTCTTCTTCTTCCTCCTCCACCTCCTCGCGCCGGCGTCGGCCAGGCCTCTCGCCCGAGACAGCGTCCCGATAATGCGCGAGGGACTCTCCGGCGGAAGAACAAGTGGGTCGTCGTCGGGGGCGGCTGCCGCGGTGGCTCCTCGGAGGCGGCTGGTGGGGCCCGGTTCGGCGCCGCCGTCGTGCAGATCGAGGTGCGGGGACTGCTCGCCATGTGAGCCGGTTCACGTGCCGGTCCCGCCCGGTCTGGACACGCCGCCTGAGTACCATCCGGAGGCCTGGCGATGCAAGTGCGGGAACAAGCTGTTCATGCCCTGAAATAGAGACACCCAAGAAAAAGGAAAAAAGAAGTGAAGTTTTTTTTATTTATTTCTTATTTTATTTTTATTTTTTGGTGCAGTGTAGGGTAGTGTAAACTATCTGGAATTTATAATTAAATATATGTGTCTTTTAGAATTTTGTGAGACGTTGATTTTTGGTCGGGACAGCGGAACATATTGGGAATGCAAAGATTTCCTCAGACGACACTTGTTTTTGCGCTTTCCTTCTTTTCACTTGCATTGATTCCTAGGAATTTTGCTATTTTCCTTGTTTATTTATTGCGGGTTTTCTCCGACTCGCATTAATGTCAGAAATTACGGAGGGATGGCTTGAGACAAATTGTCCCTCGACCTTGTGCTTTGTTAAATCCACCATGAAAGTTTGTTCAAAAAAAAAAAAAAATCCAGCATGAAAGTCTGGAGCTGCATTCACGAGTGTCTCAAAAATTTGAGTGTGGTATTGGTATGGAGTATTTTTTATTTTTTTTAATAATGTTTCAATTATTTGTGAATGTTGTTTTATTTAGTGTGATATTTATAGATAAGAATATGCAAAAGAAAATTGTATAATTTATGTATATTTCCTAATGAAAAGCACTATTTATAGGCTTTCACAAATTCATTATTTTAGGATATAAGATGTTATAATATTGTTAATTACAATATTGATTATAATCAATTATGATCAATGGATGGTATATACAATTAATGGAGATGCACAATTAAAAGAATAATGAAGAATCTCAACGATATCTATAACATTTATGATTGAATTTATATACGGATCCATCCATCCCAACTCACTTCTTCTTACATAAATTGGGACCCGCTTGTCGTCGGTGAGAATAGAATGATTGGAATAGGACAAGAGGAATAAGAACCTAAAATAAAGAACTTGATTAGTAATTATCATTCATCTCCGTGATATTTTTTCATGGTGAAAAATATTAATAATTCACAAGTACTAAAATCAATAATTATACAAATACCGTTGTTCATATTTAAATCTTTTTTCTTACAAAAGTTACCAAAGCTAAGCCAAGCTAGTTATTCATCTTCATTTAATGAAGACGTCGTGATTTCCTAATTACAAAGATTGGCCGACAGAGTCGGGGGCAAAATGTCAAATTGAGAGTGACCTGTCTTGGGACCATGAACTGAATAAATGTTTCTTTGTCTATCCGGAATCTTTTTCGATAAACTTTTCATCATATATAAGGGATGACATACAGATGAAAAAGAATGTAATGATATAATGAAGAAGAGATGTTTCTTTTCATGTCATTATAAGCAGAATAATATAAAAGGAATAATTTTCTCAACAAAAGGAAATTACTAAGAAGCTTAATTAGACTAATGTTGATACCTAAATTTTTTGGCCAAAGTTTAGTTCCGCGTATTATTCATTTGGAACTAGTTCATATTGTTTAGGCATTTAGAGTTTCCTAAAAGTTGGGACTAGAGTTCTTGATATCTAATCCCAAAAGATTTATATATAGAACAAATATTATCATGTCATTAAAGAGACTTATTGGTCATTTTGAAGTATTATGCAATTAGACTTCTAAGGTTATTTACAATTTTTGGTTCGTGAAAGTAAGGTGGATTCTCGTGCCATACTCAACTTTAACGGCCCTTGTAATGTGTTGGTTGGGGCTCTAATCTCATTTAATCAATGATGAGAAGTCAAATTGCCATAAAAAAAAAAAAAGAAAAAGTCTAAGAGAACCCACGTAAAGTCTAAGTGTCACCTAGTGATCAAGTAGGTCACTTGTGCCTAGCTAACAATTCCTTATACCTTATTGAATTTCATCTCTAAAGGGTCGCAAGACTCGCAACAACCAACAACCAAATAAGAAAAAGAAATAGCACTCAAATGGTTCGCCAATATCCTCATGCATAAATCATTAACTCAAGTTGGAGACCACACTTTTGGTATATACGCATTCAAAATTTATTCCCTTTTTCTTATCAAAATTGTCAAAGAATTCCTCTCTCTCTCTCTCTCTCTCTCAAAATAGGCCTTATAATAGGTTAATGGGGGCTCTAATCTCACTTAATCGAGTTGTGGTTGGAAAAGTTTTGAAGAACCCATATGAAGTGTAAGCGTCATCTAGTGACTAGATAAGTGACTTATGCCTGCCTAATAGTCTCTTGTATCGTCTCGAATTTTATCCCAGGAGGGCTACAACAAGAAAATGAAATAGCACCTCGTCCTTTTGATAATTCAGTACTTCTGGTATCTATGCATTCAACATATCCCCTTTTTCTTATCAAAATTGTCAATGAATTTCCTCTCTCTCTCTCTCTCTCTCTCTCTCTGAGAACCGGATACTATGAATATGGAAGAGGAACATGCCGGATGGCAACGAGAGAGGGAACAGGATTTTGAGGGCCGTACATAATCGCAGAAGCAATGGAAACAGAGCATGTGAACCAAAAAGGTAGGGTTTCCATCTTTCCCGTTCCCGTGTCTTGTGCTCGGAGAAGCTTTAAAAGTAGCAAGAAAAAGGACACCCGTCTCTCTCTCTCTCTCCCTCTGTCTCTCTGGCTGTCTCTCTCTCTCTCTCTGACCACTGATCAATCACCTGTGTCTACTTTTTCCTTCTGTTATTTCTCGCCATAATAACGATAATCGCAATAATATATGCTGCAACTGTTGAAAGATACGACAGCATTCAGTCTTCGTCTCTCCTACGGTATTTGACTTTCTCTGTATCGCTGCGCCTGACCTGAGATGGTGATGACGAAGTACGTCTCGGCATATTTCCTCCTTTTTTCCCTTCCATTCTTGTGTAGTACGCCCTTTTCTCAATCAATTAATGATTTTGTGCATTGATTAGCTCCCAAAAAGGACGTTTTCTTTTTGCTGTGTCCCTTTGCAGGGGAATTATTGCAGCAAGGGAAGGGAGTGGAAATTCATGGGATTTCGCAAATTGTCTAAAATCGGCACATAAATTTATGTATGATTTTTTTTATTTATGATTTCCTAAGATTTGAGTAATATTCGATATTTTGGCAGGAAATTAAAAAGGATTAATTTCCAGCTTTTAGTTAAATTGAAATGAAAAAACGGTGGGCATGGAGGTTTTGGTTTGCGATCCAACTAATTGGATGGGATCACAGCGCCATTTTTTTTTTTTTTTATTTATAGAAATGCAATCAGGTACTTACCAACCTAATGAGTCCCCATGTTTGTGAGAACAAATGTATCGCTTCTCAGTGGAAAAAATAAATAAACAAATATTCATGTTTGATTAGCCAATCAGGTTATTACCAATTTTTTTGTTCAGTTTGGTTCCAAGATCAACCTAAAAATTAGTTAATTCTTTTTTTTTTTTTTTTTAAAGGTTTCACTCCTCTTTAAAATATTCACATATGAAATTAATCTGATGATGACTGGTGGCCAACGTGACCTCAGTGCTTCAATACTCCATCATTAATATATTGTTTTGTCTACTGAACAAGTTAGAAAACTGTGAGCCCCGCCAATCAACTTCATGTCTCTCACAAATAAACATCCTTTTGGCAAAGTCTTCAAATTTGTCAAGAACTTCCCTTGTTTTTGGCCATTGTAACTTTATTTATTTAGCCAAAGATTTCTATAACTCTATTGTCAAGTCATGACAAAGCAACCGTGAAATTCCTTTACAGGCAAGCAAGGAACTTAAGGTGGCAATAAGATGCAATGCAAGAGTAAAAGGAGACAATGACGATTATCTTGGTCCAGTGTTGCCCTCAGGAACCAAACCAATAATAGCAATAGCCGTTGGAATCAAGAATCGAATCAGAATTGGTCGTGTAGGGACAGTTCAGTCTAGTTCCGAGGGTTACCTAGGACCCATGCTTACTACTATCCTTGACCAAAGTTTCTAAGTTGCACTAAAGTGTTTGTGTAATCAGTTAATCTAGTTCATTTGAACTAAGCCCTCAAAAAGAGTATTCAATGAAGTTGGAGGTAGATCTTTACTTGAGAAGGTCCCAAACTCTTGTGTTCCCAACATTACCAAGACTGTTGAAATATGTCTATTGAAGGAGGTTCAACTCTAATACCATGTTTTAACTATTAGCTCATTTCACGAGAACTAACACGCCCCGTCCGACAAAATATAACAGAGTATTCAAGGTGACCACATAAATTGATTACCATTTGAGAACCGATCTTACCTATAAATAACATCGTGAAATCATGTGTATCCGACCGTGTCGCTTTCCTAAAGAACTCAAAACATAAAAAGTAAAGTCCCATCCGCCTTGCCTCTTGAACAATATCAATCCCTACTTTTCTGGTTCTGTACTTTTTTGGAACCTTTCTCCTCATGGTCCAATCGCCCTCCATCGCACCAGCCTCCAAATTGAATGGTGGCGGCCCACGCCAAAATAATGGATGCACGAGAGGAAATGGCCTCCTGCTTCACCAAATCGAGATCCAAACGCAGACTCCTTTTAGCTATTCAAGCCCCCTTGAAGATCCGTGACCGTTTTGCAGAAAAAGTCACCTTGTACATTCTAATTTCTTCTTCTTCTTCTCGATATCACATGCCCACCCCCACCAAAATTTGTATAAGTTCCTGAGAAATTCTGAAATGTTCGAGTCCCACTATTCTGTCGATGTCCTTCAATGGGACCCAAGTTACCCAGCAATGACTTTCCTTCTCTTTCTATACTATAGAAAATCTCACGTTGCGTTTTGAAATTTTTTTTCCCCTCTTTTAGTTTGTGAAAAGTGAATGGGCTAAAAGAAATTGCACCGAACGGGTTTTCGTGGTAAGGAATTATCAGTTCGTTTGGGATTTGGATCGGTAAAGGGTTAGCGGCCTAACTCTAATTCAAACGGGTCATGCCTACAGAAGTAGTATAGTACAGTGAGGATTGAATATCTCTATTTCAAGGGTTAAAAATGCTTCAATTTTCTTGTTAGGGGCATTGTTTATATATAGATCGGAATAATAAATTTCTTTCTTTTCGATAGAGACTTGATATTTCATTGAAAAGATTTTCTATCTTTTTTTTTTTTTTTGGGTGAAAAATAGGTCAAGTCGTGCGATTCCTTTTCCTCGATTTGTTTCTTCAAAAAATAAAAAAAAAATAAAAGAAGAAAAGAAAAGAATGAGCTCTGCACTAAACAAGGAAATGGCCATTCCTTAACAAAATGTTAAGAGGCTTATTGCGCACGGTCATTTCGTACCCGTTACTTTTTCCTCAAACAGTACATATTTTGAGGAAGTTTTAAACATTTCGACGCTATTTCTTTTCGTTTCGCAAATTTTCTAACAAAACAAAAAGAATCACTATACTCTTTCCACTCCATTTCTTTATAATGAACAATCATAAAAGTTGTTAAACTTAAAGGTGTCAATATGGGTCATGACTCATGAGTCGTGAGCCCGATTTCTACCTCACATTTTTAAGACCAAGTTATATATGGATTGTTTAACATTTGAATGACGGGGTGAAAGTGGGTCTAAAATAATATAGATTAACAAGATTGGGTCTTTAATGACTTTTCACAAAATCCATTTTTGAATCATTTAAGAAGAACCAAATTAACAGAATACTTTGGGACCTAGCTTGAGCACACTCGAACACTTGATTCTCTCTCGAAGTCGAGGTCACACTCGTGCCAAATTTTGATGAAACCCACCGTCCCCTCAAGAACATGAAGGTTTGCCTATTCCCCCCTCACCCCTTCTTTGTGTGTGAAGCTCTCTTGCTCGCGAGATGCTTTCGCTTCATCCTCCATTGAGCTCGGATTGTTACAAGGCTGTTGCGACCCTTCAGCAAGGATAAAAAAGACGGGTTTAGAGATAATGTCGAGTTGGTGACCACAATTCTCAATCGGTACGGTACTCCCAAACGTTTATCTTATACTATGTTGGAAAAAGTCATTTCGATTGATTAGCTTATGAAAATTCTATCATGCGAAGAAATTGCCATTAGCTTATTGGGGTTAACTAGAAATCAAATGAGATATAAGATATTAACTCAATTCCTATGCAATTAGAGATTTAGGATCATGGACTTTATTACTCTCGTTATTCAAACTAATGCCCTATGGATACCCTAATTTGATTGATTTGTCAACTGATTATCCATGAAGTCTTTTTATCAAATTATAAGTCCTAAATTTCTATCCGCTAGATGTCCATTGCAATGCTTTTTGGTATTTATTGTGATCCTAAAAATGTAGCCTAAACAATTAGCTAGAATGAGCCAATCACGGCACAAAAGAGACATAACAGAATTACAACCAACTTATTAGAACAATAATAAAAGAACAATTAAAAGATAGAGAATAATTTAGTATGAGTTGGTCAAAAATATAACATGGCGTTGCTATTAAATCCCAGATAGCAACCCATGAGCTAAATTTCAATCTAATCCTATTTCTTTTCTCAAAGACTACTCTATCTAAACCTAAACTAAATCAAAGGTACTCAATAAAATCCCTTTGTTATATGTATACTAACTAAATGAAACTAAGCTAAATCTAATAACCTAATCAAGACCTATGTTCTAAACATTCTTCAATTTTTCATTTTCTCGAATTGTTTATATATTTATTTCTGGTAAATGGGGACTCGGGTCCCTGGGCCCGGTTGGAACTTGGGCCACATTTTGGTCTCATTGGTTTTGGATCTTAAGTTTGCGATTCACTGGGCTCATATATCAAGCCCACTTCAATTTAAAAAGAACTTTTCAAAGCCCAATTTCAGATACACTCCTCTTAAGCCCATCTTGAAGGATTAATGCACTAAGCCCATTTTTTGACCACATCAAGCCTACCTTAAGCCCAATTTCTGTTATAGATTTATTCTAATTTCCATATAAAGACCATCTTCTTATTCTCTGTCCTTGATCGTTTTTTTTTTTTGGTCTGATGTCCTTGGTCGTTTGAAAGCCAACAATTTAAAGACATCTAAAACTTCAATGAACCAAAAAACCTTCCAACCTTATAACGAAAATATCCTTGCCTACCGTCGCCTATCTCAATTCGTTCCCGGACCGCTAGTTCGGCCGCCTTCAGCCATCATTTTTGACCACTAATATCTTCCGACCACAAGACAATCAAAGCACACGGACAATAAGAGATGGAATGAACTAGCTAGTGTAAATGGATATAGAATAACACTCAGGCCATGCATTCAGCACCACCATCTCAACACAACGAACACCATTGTTGATCACCGGCTTATGCAACTAGAAAAGAAAACAAAAGACTATTCAGAAATGTTCTTGGTGACTAGGAACATATTAAAATTCTCACCTAATGACTGACAACATAAATTGTAACATATAAGATGCAATCAATACTTGTTTAGATTGACCAATGGTAAGGACTATTTCACAATAATATCTAAATTGAACACGTTACGGGCATTGCTGGTATGGAACCAGACATGTTATCGAGTTGATTTTTATACGAAACTACTACGAACACAACAAAATCAATACCAATCATCGTGAAACAACTCAGAACTTAAATGATTAAGCAACATTGACATGGTTCGGCCTTTAATCTCGTCAAAACAGCGCAGTTCAGAAACCGAGGTTCCCTGGTTTGTCACCTATACCAGGAGAGCAACAAGCATACGAGCTAATGATTGAAGCTTTCACGATCGTCCATGATCGAAACTAGAATTAGCAAAGCAGATTCAGACAAGATTTGGATTCTTCAGACCTTTTTGGCCAAAAACAGAGCCGAACAAGGGTGACGCGGGAGCAGCTATCGACGGTGGTTTACAGCGAGAACAATGGCGAACGGCGAGGGAATCACAAAAGAGTAACGAAGATCAGATTTTCGTAAGGTTCTCTCTCCATTTTCCCTTCTCTCTGTGATTTTTTCTTTTCCCTCTCGTCCTTTTTGCTCTCCGTTAACCTCCCTCTAAGTTCTGGGAATTCTGTAATGGATGAAGATGGGCGGCAATGATCTTGTGCTGTAGTTGTTGATGATCGTGAACTGCTTTGATAGAGGAATCATGGTCTTTTGAATAGGAAAAGTTAGCCCAAAGCAACTTGCCTAATGGATTAGTTGGTGATTTGTGACTCATTCGCTATTTCTGAAGTAAAATAAAGTAACTTGCTCCATGGATTAGTTGGACTGCCCGACTCTTTATCTTGTTTTGCTCAAAGCATGTTTCTGTTCTCTTCATCAAACCGTCAAAATTAACTATCTTTGATGACTTTTTCTTGTTTTGCTCAAAGCACCTGTTTCTGTTCTCTTCATCAAACTGTCAAAACTAACTATCTTTGATGACTTGTAGATGTATGACAGAAAGCAAGAATCCTCAATATTTTAAGTTTCAATATTTCTAGTAGATTATACATTATTAATTGATGATGCCTGATCCTTTGTCTTGTCTAGCGATGAATGAGGCTGACCATAATTAATTGAACCAACCAAAATAAATGTTTTGAAACTTTTTGGTTGGTCACTCCTCTTGTTCAGACGTGTGAAGGGAGAGGAGAGAACGAGAAGTTAAAAAAGGCACGCCGGCAATTGATGTGAAATGCATTTTTTTTTTCTCTCACATCCAATCATTTTTTTAGTTATAGGCTTTTACGTGGCGACTATAGTGCTAAAAATTCATAGCTAGATGGCGGCAATGAACTGAAGGGCACTGAAGTAGTTGTTGATTGTGAATTGCTTGTTAGGAGAATCATGATACTTTGAACAAATCAAGGTAGTCCAAAGCAACTTGATTAATGGATTAGTTGGTGATTTGTGACCCATTCACTATTTCTAGAGCAAAATAAAGCAACTCGCTTCATGGACAGGTTGATGTGCCCGACTTTTTTACTTGTTTAGCCCAAAGAACGCGTTTCTATTCTCCTTATCAAAGAGGCAAAGTAAATTCTCTTTGATGAGTATGTTGGATGTATCCTCGATATTTTAGGCCTCAAAACATTTATTTTACTCGATGCAAGTTGCAGAAAGATTCTTGTTTGTTTGTCCTATTAATAGTGGTCAACTTCATTCATCGCTATACAAGAAAAAGAGTTAGGCATCACCAACAAAAAATATATGATCTAGGCATCACACTTATGGATAGGAAATTGTGCAAAGGATCATGATTCTCCTATCAAGTAGTTCTCAATCATCAACTATTACCTCAATACCCTTCAACTAGATCATTAATGCCCACTGTGAGAAAGTAATCCACGAATTGAGGGTTTAGTACATGTTTTTCAAATAATTCATTAAAAAATGGTGTGAATGAAAAGCAAATGTTTATCATCGTAGATGCCCATTGTGAGAAAATAAAAGATATGACTGACAGAATGGAGAGGAAAAAAAATACAAAGTGGAGAGGAAATATTTATTCTGATTGAGTGTGGGCCAAATGATACAAAGTGGGTATTCTCTATATTTTAGTGGAGATGCCTGCATTATCTATGATAATTATAAAAATGTCATTGCCTCTGTTAAGATGGAAAATAAGAATTTTCCTATTCAATGGAAATATGTCAAAGATATAGCCATGAAAGCTCAACTTGATGATTCATGGCTATGGCATCGAAGATTTGGCCACTTCAACTTTGCTAGGCTAAAAACTCTCCATTAGAAAAATATGATGAGACTTTCCAGCCATTACAGAAATTTTAGATGTTTATGAAGGCTGTCTTCTTGGAAAGCAACAGAGACAGTCCTTCCCATCTGGAGGTGCATGGAGAGCTAAGAAGCCATTAGAGCTAGTCCATATGGACGTATGTGGACCAATGAGAACCCCCACACTCAATCAAAATAAATATTTCATCCTATTCATTGATGATTACACAAGAATGACATGGGTATACTTTCTTCGAGAAAGATCATAGGTTTTCTCTATCTTCAGAAAATTCAAGAGCCATGTCGAGAATCAAAGTGGCCAAAGAATCAAAGTCCTAAGGAGTGACAGAGGCACAGAATACAATTCAAAGGAGTTTAATAAATTTTGTGAAGATGAAAGAGTCCATCATCAACTAATTGTTGGCTACGTCCCAAAGCAAAACGGAGTAGCTGAAAGAAAAAATAGAACCGTCATGGAGATGGCAAGGTTTATGCTAAAGGAAAAAGGATTTCCTAACTTATTCTAGGCAGATGCAGTCTACATGACCGTATACATCTTAAACAGGTGTCCAACTAAAGCAATCCAAAATAAAACTCCAATCGAAGCATGGAGTGGACGGAAGTTCAGCAAAGCACCTTAAGGTGTTCGGATGCATATGCTACGTCCACATCCCTGCTCGAAAAAGGAGTAAGCTAGATGAAAAGACATAAAAAAGAATATTCCTCGGCTATAGTGACCAATCAAAAGGCTATCGGATTTACAACCTAAGAACTAAGAAGCTTATGATTAGTCGAGATGTCGAGTTTGACAAGAATGCTGCCTAGAATTGGGAGGACGAAAAGATCGAGAAGAAGTACATCACCTTGCTAGACATACCGCCTACTCAAGAGGAGTCAACGTCACAAGAAGAAGGAGAAGTACCAGATTCTACCACTCATGACATAACTCCACCAAGCTCTCAAAGAGTGACACAAGAAGATTCTACTCTAGAGTCTCCAGTACTAAGGGTAAAAGCCCTTAGAAGAATTTACAACACATGCAACTTTTCTGTTTTGGAACCAGAAAACTACGAACAAGCATCCAAAGAAGAAGTCTGGATAAAAGCCATGGAGGAAGAGATCAAGATGATCGAGAAAAATGAAACTTGGGAGCTTGTCGATAGACCCAAAGACAAAGAGATCATTGGTGCCAAGTGGGTTTACAAAACGAAGCTCAACGCGGATGGATCAATCTAAAGCATAAAGCAAAGCTTGTGGCGAAAGAATACTTGCAACAACTAAGTATCAACTATACTGAAACTTTTGCCCCCGTCACTCGCCTCGATACTATTCGAACACTCATAGCCCTAGCAGCACAAAAAGAATGGAAGATCCATCAACTAGATGTGAAGTCGGCATTCTTAAATGGATATCTTCAAGAAGAAATATTTTATCCTCAAAGGCAAGAAGAAAATTTTTTCAAACTCAAGACAACCACCACGAGCATGGTATAGTAGAATCGATGAGTACTTCATCAAGCAAGGATTCATGAGGAGTATGAGTGAGCCAACACTCTACATCAAGACCCAAGGTAAGTCCGACACTCTTATTGTCTCTCTATATGTAGATGATCTCATATATATAGGAAACAATGAGACAATGATCCAAGAATTCAAAGAAGAAATGATGAAGACATTTGAGATGACGGACTTGGGCTTGATGCATTACTTCCTTGGCATTGAGATTGACCAAAACGAAGGAGTGTTTATCTCGCAGAAGAAATATACTGAGAATCTCTTGAAGAAATTCAAGATGAACTATTGCAAAGCAATGTCAACTCCGCTCATGACAAATGAGAAACTATTGAAAGAAGATGGAGCAGAAAAAGCCGATGCCTCCCTCTATAGAAGTTTGATTGGCAGTCTACTATATCTCACTACTACACAATCGGATATTATGTATGCGACAAATTTACTATCATGATTCATGCAAAGTCTGAGTCAAATTCACCTTGGAGTTGCCAAGAGAATTCTCAGATATTTAAGAGGAACTATAGATTACGGCATTTGGTATCAACCAAGTACAAATGCCAAGCTCATTGGCTACACTGATAGCGACTGGGTAGGTTCAGCTGATAATAGGAGAAGTACTACTGGCTATGCATTCACACTAGGTTCTGGAATATTCTCATGGGCATCCAAAAAACAAGACTCAGTGGTACAGTCCACTGCAGAAGCTGAATACATCATAATTGCTACGACCGCTAGTTAAGCAATATGGCTTCGAAAAATTCTAGAAGACATTGGAGAAGCACAAATGGAATCAACTCCGATACTTTGTGACAATAAGTCCACAATTGCTATATCAAAGAACCCAGTATTCCATGGAAGAACTAAACATATTGACACAAAATATCACTTCATTCGTGAAGTGCAAAACAAAGGAGAAATTGAGCTGAAGTATTGTAAGATTGAAGACCAAATTGCGGACATATTCACTAAAGCACTACCAACAGCAAAATTCAAGACATTGAGAAGCATGCTCGGAGTATCACAAAAATGGATCAAGGAGGAGTGTTAAAATGTGATCCATTTTTGGAAAGTGCTAAAACACACTAGACTATTCATGCTTAATGGAGAAAGAACAAGTGGCGGCAACAACTTGTACAAGCCAAAAGTGAAGACTCTAATATGTTGGAGAAGCTTCAAGTACGACGTGGGCAGCAAAAAGGCAAAAGAAAAGTAAACAAAAGTCAACAAAATATGTGGAGCTGTAGAGAATAAAAAAATGAAGAATAATGGAGAAACCACCGGAAGATCTGGAAGAAGCTGCACAAGCCGGAGACAAAGAAGCAAGCTTGTAATTTTATATTAATTTTTGTACTCAATGTCGTTGGAGGAAGGCGGTGACTCACGCCCATAAATAGGAGTTGCGGTGTCTGTTCCAAGCAGCAGAAAAACTAGAAATACTCCTTCCTTTGTAATACCAACTATCCTAATAAAAGTCCTGTTTTTTTTACCCATACTCCCTACCTGTTGTAGTCCACTTATATCCACCCACATTTCACACATACACACTTGCACACACACACACTTCCCCAAAAGCAAAGGTCATATTGTTAAATAGGTAAATGTGACTCTAACCTCCTTGTGAATTTTTCATTATGATGTTATCAAATTGAACTTGTCATTTTTCCTTAATTGTAGATCAACGAAAGACAAAAAGAAAGGAGGAACATTTGCTTTCACCCAAGGTAATTAAGAAAAACATTGCCGGAAGCAACCTTCTTGTTTGTCCTTTGTACTAATCAGATTCGTTGTATCACCATTGTCTATGATGGGGAGTACGTGATTTCTAGGTGAAGGACACATGATTCCGAATACAAAATGTTTAATGAATGCGTTCCTCTGCTGTACAAAAAGTTCTAAGATAAACAAATGAAATGGTTGGATGGAGAGAACATGCTTTCTAGGGGAGGGCACATGGTTTCTGAACAATTCCCAGATACACTGTATAATGAACAAGTCTTCCTAGGCAAGGGTCTATTGATTAATCCGACGTTAAAAGTTAATGTGACTTTAGAGCAGTGCAATGCATTTCTTCTCGTTCAGCCAATGTCAGTGGGTTGCTGACTGAGCAACCTTCGTGTTTGACCATGCCTTTTAAGTCCAGACAATATAATTGGGTTGCGTCCGTCATGGATAGAAAAAAAAAAGGCTAACCTTTATCTCTAGATGCGTGCTGTCTTGCCAAGGCCAATCTTCGATGGACAGCACATGCATTATGGGTGGAGAGCATGTGCTCTTTGAAAGATTACGAATCCATGACGATTAATGAAGAGAAGATGCCTTCTTGCTACACAAAAAGATGTAGATGAACAGACGAAAAGACTCGATGGAAAGTACATGCTTTCTGGGGGAGAGCACTCGCTCTCTAAAAGATCCTAGAGTCACCGTCATCACGCAATATTTCATTGCTTCCGCCATCGCTCGCTCCACTAACGAAATCCCTCAACTGATAAACGTTACTCGATGTACGCGAAGCCAAAAGAACTGCAACAGTGGAAAATTTTTCATTTTGAACCCTCTATTTATCGACCTAAAAAGAGGCCTTTGTTTTTCGCGAATCTCTAATGCTGTGACGGCAAAGACAACGACGGCTGTGGCTGGCCACTCGACTGCCAGATCTTGAGCTCTTGGCCATGGCCGCTTGAGCTCGAGTACTCATGACGCTGTGACCCTCAACTCGCCTCGCCTGCTGCTCGAGCTTCAAGCTCGTGGCAGCAATCGTGAGAGCTTAAGGCACGGATATGAGATCTGGAGCTCGTGGCCACGGACACTTGAGCTTCAAGCTCATGACTGCATGAGCTCTAGCTCTACTCAAGACGTCGTGACCCTTGCCTGCGGACGGCAGGGCTGAGAATCTGTGAGGTCGCCTGCTGGCAAAAGAAAAAAAAAAGTACAGAAAAAGAAAAGCAAAGAAAAAAAGGAAAATAAAAATTTAAAATTAATAAAAACTTCGAAAAAATATTAAAATATTATTAAAAATTGTCCTCATAAACATCGGCTATGTCATGTAGGATGGCCGTGATCATATTAGCAAATTTTGACCAAAATTGATCAAATGAACTTAATTGGCAAAATATGAAAAAATTTAAGGTTTAATTGACAAAATTAAAATATGTAGAAGTGAATTGGCGGAAGTACACTAGATTTAGGATTATTTGAACAATTTTCATGAATAAAGAGGATTAGATTTTGTAAGGTTCTCTCTCCATTTTCCGTTATCTCTGCAATTTTTCTTTTCTCTCTCGTCTTTCCGGCTTTCTGTTAACCTCCGTCTAAGCTGTAGGGATTCTATAATGGATGAAGATGGAGGATGCATCACAGCTTCTATGGTCAGAAAATACTGATATTTAGAGAAAATGAAGATGAAAATCGTTTCTCCCAATTTTTTTCTTTTCCTTCGGATGAGCTCCTCTGGCCCGTTGCCCCTAGCCGCTTCTCTCCTCTCTCTCCTCGTCAGCTGCGTGCCCATGTGACGAAAAGCCGGTTCTGCTCTCCAACACCAGCTCAGCGTTTCTGGCATTACGTCGAAATTCCCCTTGGCGTCCGTCCTAGCTCGCGTCACTCCCTCTTGTTCAGTCGTATGAAGGGAGAGAATGGAGAGAACGAGAATTTCAAAAAGGCACGCCGGCAACTGACGTGAAGAGCAATTTTTTTTTTCCCTCTCACATCCAATCATACTTTTTTAAATCATAGGCTTTTATGTGGCAACCAGAGTGCTAAAAATTCGCAGCTAGAAGTAGTTGTTGATCGTGAATTGCTTGTCAGGAGAATCACCATACTTTAAACGGATCAAGGTAGCCCAAAGCAAGTTGATTAATGGATTAGTTGGCGATTTGTGACCCATTCACTATTTCCAGAGTAAAATAAAGCAACTTGCTTCATGGACTGGTTGGCGTGCCCTACTCTTTTTCTTGTTTAGTCCAAAGCACCTGTTTATATTCTCCTTATCGAAGAGACAAAGTTAGTTATCTTTGAAAACTCTATTGGACGTATCCTCAATATTTTAGGTCTCAAAACTAAATTTTACTCGGTGCAAGTTGCACAAAGATACTTATTTGTTAGTCCTATTAATTATGGTCAACTTTATTCATCGCTAGACAAGAAAGAAGGTTAGGCATTACCAATTAATAATGTATAATCTAGGCATTACACTTATGAACAGGAAAATCATGTAAAGGACCACGATTCTCCTGTCAAACAGTTCTCAACCATCAAATATTAACTCAACACCCTTCAACTAGATCATTACTGCCCATCTTTCTACGAATTTTCAGCACGTAACCACCTCGTAAAAGCCCACATTGATTCCATATTCACCAATGATGTGAAAAGCAAAGATATTGAAACAATAAGGTTATTGAGAATGTACGACAGCAAAAAAATCTAACAAAACACTCATGAGTAATAAATTCTTAACGATAATCTACATGCACTCTAAGTTGGTCATATGATGAAAAATCACCTTTTAACCTCTGTTTTAGATCAAGACTTTTGGCTTCTATACCTTTTCTTGTGGCCATCCAAAATAGAGGATAAGAGGAAATTTTTTTCAATGATCGATTTCGACTGCGCACATTTTTTCTCCATATATTATCAATATTCTTGTGATTTCATTATTTTCTTCTTTATTGGTGAATATGTGATCAATGTAGGCTTTCACGTGACAGTTATAGTACAAAAGACTAAAGATTCACATATGTCTAAGAAAATAATTTACTGAAATAATTATGGAAATATAGGAAGTTCCTCGATTCCTCCTTCAATGTGGACGGATAGACAAAATTAGCTTTTCTCTTATTGAATAAACAATGTTAGCCATCCCTAATGACTTGTAGGTGTACAACGAGAAGTCTTGGTCTTCCTGAGTTTATGATTTATATATATATATATAATCATTACTAGACCAACACTTGTGGATAAAGTATTTTATTCTGCCTCCAACTACTAATGAGCATTCTCGAAAGTCTTGGACTTTATATAATATTTTTTCGTTGCTCAAAAGTCCTGGTCTTCCCGGTCTTTATAGTTTTCTCTCTCCATTAACTCATCATCACTTAGCTTCACCATAACCCTGTGCTTGTCCTCCTGCTCAATAGTGTTCTCTCCTTGCTCGTCCAAACCTAACGCTCGTGCTTGCTGGATTGCTGTGATTGATCTAATTTCATTCACTGATCTGCTCCAAGAAGTCTACTCGGAATAGGTAAAAGAAATCTATCTACTTTCTCTTTTTTTCCCTCAAACTAATGTAACAACAACAATATTTTGGTTCTTAAGCCGGTTTCCTGCCTGTCTATAATCCCAATTAAAGTTGATGTCAAGTTTAATAACAAAAAGTTGTTATTCTAATTTTTGTTAGATAGTAATATTAGGACATTAAGATCAACTTTTAATCTCTCTGTTATGGTTCTTTTTACTAAATGCACACTGACGTGATATGATTTTACACAATGAGCAGTCCCCGAGATCGAAGTATTCATTTATAATGGAATAGGTATTTATTCCTGCTCGTAAATTAATTATTTTACACCGTGAATTTATAGGAATTTTATTTCATGAGATTGAGTAAGCAACAATAAATATCATAATAGCTTCATTCCTCTAGCAAAATTAATAACTTTTGTTGTGTCTTTTCACATATTTGCTCTTATAATAAAATGTCCTTATTATATAGATATGGTGGATTTACCATCAACCGAATAGGATGAGATGAATAATAAGGTGTTTGAGATTTAGTGTTATTTTAAGGTGTGATGGTAATCAATCCTGTCTAGTCAATACGGCCACAACTCAAAATTCTTGTGAAGTGGTTCTTGCCGAAGTCCCAAGGGTGTTATGCGGGGACGACTTGTTTTACCAATGATAGTTCAATGCATGAAATTAATTCATGTATTTTCTTTGGAGAAAAAGAAAAATGTGTCGTTGTTTGCGATAAAGAATTTTTGAATTAGAAAATCAAAATTGTACTTTATTAGAAAAATAAGACACATAGACTCGTGTTTTGTCAAAAAAGAAAAAAATGGTATTTCTACATCAGAAAAGTTTTCGAGATTTTTCATCTTTTATAATGCACATTAATCTAGTATCAAACATATTTCGAAAATTGTTGAACCCTAAAAAGCCCAAGTTGTCATTTTCTATTGTACACTCCTAAAGTCGGTCGTTTTTAATTTTAATTTTTGGAGGCGTCCAAAAGATAAATTTATGATATACAATCAATTGGGCTGTGAAGTCAAGAACACATCACTCCATTTATTTCTGCTCTATCTTTTTTCTTTCCTTTAAGCCCGACAGAGAGAAGAAAGGAGAGAAAAAGAAGGGTTGGGGGGGAGATCAATACTGCATTTAATGGGCGAATTAAGGGTTTCCTACATGTTTTACAAATAATTCATAAAAAAAAAATGTGAATGAAAAGTAAATATTTATCATCGTGGATGCCCACTATGAAAAAGTAAAAGATATGATAGAGAGAACCAAGAGGGGAAAAACTACAAAGTCACCACCTAAAAGAAGTGAAATGCTCAAACTCCCAAAAAATTCATATTGCTAAACAGATAATTGTGGCTATAACCTCTTTGTGAATTTTTCATTATGATATTATCAAATTGTGGAAAACTCGTCATTTTTTCGTTATCATAGATCAATGAAAGACCAAAAGAAAAGAGGAACATTTGCTTTCACCCAAGGTAAATAGGAAAAACATTGCTGGAAGCAACCTCCTCCTCTCTTCTTTCTACTGATCAGAATCATCAGATCAACATTGCCTATGAGGAAGAGCACGTGAATTCTGAGTGAAGTGCACATATTTCTAAACGATTCCGAATACAAAATTTAATGAATGCGTTCCTCTGCTGTAAAAACATATATAAACAAATGAAAAGGCTGGATGAAATGATTAATGAATGCGTTCCTCTGCTGTAAAAACATAAATAAACAAATGAAAAGGCTTAGATGAAATGAACATGCTTTCTGGATGGAGAGCACATTGTTTCTGAACGATTCCCGAATACACTGTCTAATGAATCAGTCTTCCTAGGCGAGTGTCTATTGATTAATCCAATATTAAAAAAGTTAATGTAACTTGGACTGATGCAATGCATTTCTTCTCGTTCCAATGGACCTCGCCCTCTATAAGTCAAGCCAATATCATTGGGTTACGTCCGTCATGGACAGAAAGAAAATAGCTAATCTTTATCTATAGATGCGCGCCCTCTTGCCAAGGCCAATCTTCGATGGAGAGCACATACGTTATGTGTGCAAAGCACGTGCTCTTTGAACGATTACGGATCCCATGATGATTAATGAAAAGAAGATGCCTTCTTGCTGCAAAAAATATGTAGATAAATGTTGGGAAAAATATTTGTGGAGAATGCCCAGAAAATTTTTCCCGCTACTATTTCTGTGAAAATTAAATAGGATAAAATACTAACTGAAAGCAGTAAAGATGAATAATAAATAACACCAGAATTTTAACGTGGAAAACCCTCCAAGGTGAAGGGAAAAACCACGGGACCATAGTCCACTTCAAACTTCCACTATGATAAATAATGGGATACAACTTCACCCAAAGGTGGATCTCTCTCTGTCTTCAATTTGTGGATCTGAACCTCTCACAAACTGGATAACTCACTCAAAGATAACTCTTCTTTGAAGAAGAAAACTATTTCTTCCGCTACGCTGCTCTGATATTCTTGCTTTTGTGTAACCTCTTCTCCGTTAAGGAGGACTTCTATTTATACAATCCCAATTAGAATTGTACAATACAAAATCACGTAGATTTATCTCCTAATCTATTGTGATTTTGTATATATGAGAATATCACTTTGATTTCTTTCCCAATCTCCTTTGATTTTTTGGATGTGGAAGATCACATTGATTTATCTTCCGATCTCTTTTGATATTTTCTTTTTCTTTTTCTTTTTCTCATTTTTTTTTCTTTTCTTTTACACACTCACTACCATACTACTACAAATATACATAATTGCATTGGCCTCTCAAATTGAGAGTGACCTACTCAACAATAAAAAATGAAAAGACTGGATGGAAAGCACATGTTTTTTGGGTGAGCACACGCTCTTTAAAAGATTATGCTCTTTGATCCCCTATTTTGTATTTGATTTGTATGCTTTAAGTGGTAGTTACAATGCTGAAAATTAGCAACAAGATGGGTGGTAATGATTTGCTAAAGGGTGCTGAGGAAATAGTAAATGATTAGGGATATAGGAGAACCGTGATCCTTTTGAACACAATTTTCCCATTCAATAGTGTGATGCGTGAAGTATAATTTTCTAGATTATATATTGTTATTTAGTGACTTTTGACTGGTTCACTATTTCTAGAGCAAATAAAGCAACTTGCCTAACGGATTAGTGGGTGTGCCTGACCCACCCTTTTTCTTGTTTAGCCCAAAGCACAAGTTTTGTTTTCCTTATTTAACAGACAAAGGTAATTTTTAAACATTACGAGACAAAAACTTATGGGTAAAAAGTATTTTATTTTGATTTCTCTGACCATTGATGTGCATCCATCTAAAGGCTTGGTCTTTGTTTAATGTTTTTGCTCGGTGAAAGTCTTGGTCTTTGTGAACTTCCATTTTTTCTCTTTCCATTTGCTCACTATCATTTTGCTTCGCTATGACCCTTGTTCTCCATAGTGACTGATTCGCCCATTTTCTCTCTCCATTAGCTTGTTCTCACTTTGCTTCGCCATAACCCATGTTGTTCTCTACAGTTTACGAATTCACCAATGGCTATTGGGGAGATCATTTTGAGTACCTTCCTTCAAGTCCTGTTCGAGAAGTTAGCTTCTCTGGGCTCAGACTATGAGAAAAGGGGAGAAGCGCCGCCCTTCTCTGGAATTAGCATTGACCTGCTCAATAAGTGGACGAAGATGTTGGTTGTAATCAATTCAATTCTGGGTGATGCAGAGGACAAGCAAGTGAGCAACAAAGGTCCAGTGAAGCTATGGCTAGATGATGTTAGGGACTTGGCCTACGACATGGAAGACTTTCTTGATGAGTTCACCATTGAAGCCACCCAAGCCAAGTCGAAGGCAGAATCCAGCATGATTGGAGGTCTAGTGAAATGGAAGTTCCCTTTTGTTAGCCAACATATATCCTCCATATCAAATCCAAACCCGCGCTCACTCGTGTCTCAAACTGAGGTACAAAAGATCTCTAATAGGTTGGAAGAGATTATCACTAGGAAGGCTCATCTAAGCTTGATAGAGAATGCTGTGAACAGATCTGACTACACTGACAAAAGGCTCCCCAACAATTCTCTGCCAGAGCCTCAATTTTTTGGCAGGGAGAAGGAAGAAGCAGAATTGCTTGATCTCTTGATTGGTGAAGCTGAAAATGTTGATACAACATTGAGCATTGTCCCTATAATTGGGATGGGCGGTGTTGGAAAAACGGCCTTGGCTCAACGGTTATATAATGATGTCAGAGTGAGTAGGTACTTCGAAATGAGAGCATGGGTTTGTGTTTCAGATGTTTTTAATGTTCCTAACATAACTGAGACTATTTTGCGGTCGATCACTAAGGTGTCCAACGAGGGTGAAGATCTTAATGAGCTTCAAGTTAAGTTGAAGGCCACTCTATCGGGGAAAAAGTTTCTTGTGGTTTTAGATGATGTTTGGAATGAAAACTATGGAGAATGGACTGCCCTCTTAAAGCCATTTGAAGCTGGGGCTAAGGGAAGCAAGATCATCATCACGACTCGCAATGATACTGTTGTTTCCATAACAGGAAATTCGTCGTATCCTTTGAAGGAGTTGTCCCTTGATAATTGTACAAGCTTATTAGCCTTTCATGCTCTTAAAACAACAAATTTTGAGAGGCATCCAAATCTTGAAACAATAGGCAAGAAAATAGCTGAAAAATGTAAAGGTTCACCTTTGGCAGTGAAGGTATTGGGAGGTCTCCTACGTAATAAAGGGAATCCTGATCAATGGGAAGCTATCTTAAAGAACAAAATGTGGGATCTTCCAACAGGAGAAAATGATGAGGTTATTCGAGTTTTGAAATTGAGCTATGTCCATCTTCCTTCTTACTTGAAGAGATGTTTTCTTTATTGTGCAGTATTTCCCAAGGATTACGAAATTGAGAGGGATGAGATTGTACACTTATGGATTGCGGAGGGTTTTTTAGATGGAGGAAGATCAAAGGAGAATACCTTGGAATGGGGACGGACTCACTTCAATGAGTTAGTATCTAGATCATTTCTTCAACAATCAAGTATCGACGCATCTAAGTTTTCAATGCATGATCTTTTGAATGATCTAGCAAAGTCAATTGCGGGTGGGATATGCTTTAACTCTGAGTCTCAGTTGGCCGGTAACGAAGATGATGTATCTCTTGAGAAAGTTCGTTATGCATCATTCACCTCATTGTGGAGTGTTACATCAAAATGCATGAGAGCATATCATCGAATGAAGGTACTAAGAAGTTTAATATTATTGCCTTATAGATCTCACAAATATTGCCAATTTCACATGTCCAACAAAGTTCTGCATGACTTGCTAACAAAATTGAAGTACTTAAGGGCGTTCTCCTTATGTCATTATTCCATCATAGAGGTACCGAATTGTGTTGGTGATTTAAAACATCTCCGCTATCTCAATTTCTCGTACACAAATATAGAAAGGCTACCCGAGTCAATTGGCGGCTTGTGCAAATTACAAGCTTTGATTTTAAAAGGTTGTCAAAGGCTTTCGATGTTGCCTCAAGGAATCACAAAATTGGTGAGCTTACAATTTCTCGATATTAGAGATACAATGAGTCTAAAAGAGATGCCATCGAGTATCTATAATTTGAAGAATCTTATGATCTTGTCCAAGTTTTTGGTAGGACCAGACAAAGGTTCACAGTTAAAAGAGTTAAAGAACTTGCCACATCTTCAAGGAGAATTATTCATATCAGAATTGCAAAAGGTGAAAGAGGTTAGAGATGCGGTGGATGCCAATTTAATTGGAAAGCAAGGCCTTACCAACTTATTCTTGCATTGGGGTGAAAATTTTGGAAATTTGCGGAATGGGATGTGCGAAGCAGGGGTGCTTCACTCTCTGCAACCTCACACTAATCTTGAACATCTCTCTATCTCGTACTATGTTGGTCCAAGATTCCCCCCATGGTTAGATAGTCCCTCTTATTCAAAGATGATTTCTTTATGTTTACAGGATTGTCCTAATGTCACATCGCTTCCGTCACTTGGACAACTACCTTCACTTAGAGAATTATCTCTTAAAGGTCTACATGCAGTAAGCATGGTAGGCCCTAGATTTTACGGAGGTAAAAGCCCTTTTTCATCCTTAACAACTTTGACGTTGGAAGAGATGTTGGCATGGAAGGATTGGTCTCATCCTGTTGGGGGTCGAGAAGAAGATGTCCCGTTCTCTTGTCTTAAGCATCTTGTTGTCCGAAGATGTCATTCGTTGGTTGGGGCATTGCCTAGTCAACTTGATTTTCTCATGAAGCTTGAAATTCATTCATGCCCACAATTGAATAACTCAACCAGTGTGGTCTATCTCCCATCTCTCCATGAGTTATACCTTAATGATTGTAACAATGAGATCTTAAAAACCTTGGTCAACCTAACTTCATTGACTGTTCTCAAAATTGAGAATCTTGCGGAGCTTGTTTGCTTTGATAATAGGTTTATGAGCTATTTGATTAAGCTGAAGGAGCTTTATATAGGACGGTGTGACAAGCTAAACTACTTGTGGCAAGATGGAAATGAAATGCTAAATCTTACTCGCCTCCAGGAATTAACCATCAAAAGCTGTCCTCAGTTCACATCATTCGTGGTGGGAGAAACAGAAATAGAGCTGCCATGCAACCTTGAAAAGATGGAATTCAGTAATTGCGCCGGTTTAGAAAAGCTTCCAAGCAAGATGTACACATTAAGAGATTTGACTGTTCATAATTGTCCAAAAATCATGAGACTAAATATTCCTCAAGATAACCCCAACAGCAATAACCCGATATCTCAACTTAAATATCTTAGCATAAGTAAATGTGATTCTTTGATATCATTTCTGGTTGACAAGGGTAGACTTGCTTCTCTGAAGAAGCTTACTATTATTGCGTCTGAGGGGGTGGAGTCGCTTGAAGAGATCATCGCAGAATCACTGAATTATTTGGCTATAAGTACATGTGAGAATTTGGTAAGCATATCACAGTTCCTTCACATGCTCTCCCATCTCACTCATTTGGAAATACGGGAGTGTCCAGAATGGGAGATAGAGGACTTCCCTCCCCTTCCCATCACCCTATCGACTCTTCAGCTTATTGATTGTCCAAAGATAAAGTCTCTACCAGACGAGTGGCATCACCTTACATCCCTTCGGTGGCTAGAAATTGTGAGGTGTGAAAATATTGAATGCTTCCCTGAAGGAGGTTTGCCTCCCAATTTGCAGCACATTTGGATAACAGGGTGCAAGAATATGAAGCGACCAATGAGAGAATGGGGCTTACCCTTGCTCACATCCCTCACGCATCTATTTATTGACGGGAGCAACATGGGAGGAGAGGAAGAAAAGGTGCGGTTTCCTTCAGGGGACGAGGACAAGGAGGATGCCTGGAGTCTTCTCTGTCCTTCCTCTCTAACCGTTCTTAACATAGAAGGAATGAGGAAGGTGGAAAGACTATCAAGCGGTCTTCGCCACCATCTCTCCTCTCTCGAACTGTTATCGATTGTCGATTGCCCCAAGTTGAGGGACTTGCCAGAGGATGGCCTCCCTCCCTCCCTCCAATGGTTGGAAATACGAGGATGCGAGATTCTGAAAGATCGATGCTCAAAACCCACCGGCGACTATTGGCCCCTCATCCAAGAGATCCCGAGCATCATGATTGATGATGACATTATCCGGTGAATTGATTCGTCCATGTATGGTCAGGTTTTCTTAGGGTTTGGGTAAGTTTATGGTTTTGAAGGCATCGATTTCCATTATGCTTCCTCAACTCAATGCTCGACACAAATTCCATACTTTCCCATGAAGAAGCTCCGCATGAATTTCGGGAAATCCAAGAAACCCTCGACATCCGCATCGATTGGGTTCTCAGGTCCGATCAAGTGCAATCGACCCACTTTCGCTTTCATTTGCTAACTGCCGCGATCCATCCCTTCCATCTACAGTCGGATTTCTAGGGTTCGGGTAAGTCCTTTCGTCTTGAATGCATCAATTTCGGCTCTCTGTTACTTCAGTTCGATGCTTAATACAAATATGATTTTCCTCATTGAGATTTTTCGCATAAATTTCTGAAAAACCAGCCGCTGAAGGTGAAAGATTGACATCTGTAAGGAGAAATGTTCAGAGTGCTACCTCTTGCTGTATCGATGACATGTCTTGAACTTTGCTTGTGATTCTCAGAAATTCTGCTTATTTTTCCGCTTGATCGACTCACCATACAAATTGTGAATGTAAATGCACCATGCTTCGCATGAGACTCACTGAGAATCATAGCGTTCCACAATCATATTCCCCTGCATTTTCAGCACTTATTGTATGTTTTCTTCCCAACATCTGTATTCTTGTCCTCTTAAGCTCATTCACTTTGGTTGTTTTGCAGATACCATTGTGATCTATATTGGCAAAATCCCTTAGAAGGATCACTTGCAAATACCATTGTGATACTATGGAGGTAGGGCTAATTCTGTCAATGCCATGTGTCGTATTTCACAATTCAGGGAGAAAAAGAAGAAAGAAAGACGCTTTTGATTTTATTTGGTGCACTGATGTGTTTGATATTTTCTTCTAGTGAAAACTAAAAGCGTGATTAGTCATGTGGAAGCTGTGATATAATTGTGAAGCAAGGTGATGCGTTTTTTTTTTTTTTTTTTTTGTTATTATTTTCGTTAGAATCGAGAACATTCTTTTTGTTGATGATGATCATTCGTAGTATTAAGCAGTCGATCTGGGTTAAATTCTGGCTCCAACCTTTCAATACAACTCCAATTCCTGACAACATTGATATTCCATAAATCATCTTCTGTTTGGGTCTTCATCTCCGGCAGATTGGGAACTATTACCATCAGCTTGCTAGATATTTTTAGCCAATATACTTATGCTTGTTTGGTTGAGATTGTAATGATGTGCTGCCTGCCTCTATGTTTGGATTGTCAGCGGTTACATCTGGGGCAAACTTATCCAGTTCTTTAAAGTATCAATTGTTTATGTATACTCTATTGTCATACATGATGTTATTTATCTGAAAATACCTTCTTATGTGGCATTCTTCCTGTAGGGAGTTTTGAAACAAAAGCTTCGAGCTCACTTGGGTTCCTTTGGTGACACTAGAAATCTTGCACTTCAACCAATCTATGCCTTGTCCGATACATCTCCTCCATCTCTGCTACTGTTGCATATATAAATTTTTTGTTGAAGCAAATTTCATGAGACGTTGTGAAGCTCTATCAAAGGTTAGTTAATAATGTGAATTGCAGTTTACTGTGTACTTTCTATGAGGCTTTTTGGTTGTTATTGCCCATGTAACATGGTGCTTTGACCATATAAATAGGTGGTCAGAAAAGCAGAGTTGCATTTATCAAGATAACTTTCAAGAAACCTCACATGGTTTTGCTTGATGAGCCTTTCAATCATTTGGTAAGTTTACTCATTTTTCTCCACCTTAACACTTAGACTACTTTTTCAGTTAACTTGTTATTGTCTTGAACTAATTGAAATTGTTGGAATATGGTTTTTACATGGAAAATACAGTAGAATCAATCAATGATCACAGCTAAAGGGAGCCTCTATCATCATACATCTAACTTATACTAGAATAGAAACCAATGTAATTGTTCCAACTTGCGAATATTGCGAATAGAATAGTTATGCTAGCCTGATCAGTGTTTGTATACTAGTAATCTATAATAACAAGTATTTCTGATATCTGTGCCTATAGGCAGTACTTAGATTTGCACATAATTAATGTGGAATTCTCTTTGTTTATAAATGTGGACATTAAGTTCTGCTTTAATGACCATGACTACTAAAGTGTTATCTTTGTAGATTGTTAGTTTCTTGTCTAAGAATAGATGAGTATGATTCTGCGTTTTTTACTATTCCCGGCTGTTGGATTTGGATGCGGTTGAGGTGCTCATCCAAGGTCTGGTCTTGTTCCAAGGAGCAATTCTGATGGTGAGATTGATTTTCTTGCCAAAAAACTTCAATTTGGCCAATAATGAATCGTCTTCACGGTTAATAACCCTCTTTTCACCTTGATTTGCAGGTTAGTCATGATGAGCATCTAATAACTGGATGCATGGACGAGCTCTGGGTAGTTTCTCGAGGCAAGGTGGCGCATTTCCATCGTTTTGGATCGGACAATTCATATTTCTTAAAAAAGTATGCAAAAACCTTTGGCAAGAGAAATGTTTCGAACAATAATGATGCCGCGTGTGTGTGTGTGTGTGTGTGTATCATTCACCAACCAAATTTTACAAGCGAATCGGCACTCTGGTCTTTGCAGGAGCAATGTCGGGCGTGTCCTTTAGAGCCATCAAGTCCCGATCGTGCCCTTCCAAATAGGAGAAAGGCCCCCAAGAACGCGACAACTGCCCCTCCCACGAGCCTCCTCATGGGCTCTCTGGGGCTCCCGTTCTTGCACATGCAGTACGTGGCCGCCCCTTTCAGCCCCTCCGTGTCATCATCGAGTTTGTCCATCCATGTGGCCGTAATCGTCAGCGACAAAGTGACAAGCAGGTGGACAGCACTCCTCGAAGAACTCCGCGTGGTTCAAACCCTTCCGCGCGCACGCTGGGAAGACCGGCTACTTCTCGTCCTCGCCCGGGCCCAATCCAACGACCGTCACGGGCATTTTCAGGTCAAAAGACTGCGACGTAGGTGAGGACGGGTGGTGGCGTCTGGAGCTTTTGGTAGAACGTGGGGTGGATAAGTAGCCGAGGGCAAGCACGAAGGCATCTTTGCCTCTTCAGCTAAGGCCGGCGAGGTTCGAGCGGACCTAGGGCGGGAGGACCGTAGCGAGGCCCTGGAACAGCTATAATTCATGGTCACCGCTGATCTCATCGGTGCTGTCGCACCCGAAACTGGTGTAAAGCTGTTGAATATCCGAAACTTGTTTTTATAAGTTGAACACATTAGATTAATCTGAAAGATTATGCCTTCTTTAGTGTCTATCCAGGCAAAGAAGGCGTATTGTATGATGGACACCTCATTACAACGATATATGATGTAACCGACTAATCAAAATTGAGATGTATACATATATGATGGCAAGTATGATGAGATTCATAACATATAATCATCGTGATTGGTTGGGTAATATACCATGTCATTATCACCAAATGATCTATTCTTTACACAAAGTTTACTCTTTCTTCTTGATAAAGGGGACGTAAACTAAATTCAATATCAAAGAGACGCTTGATTACCTCTTGGAGATTGACTCCTGTCGCTAAGCTCACATCTACGGTAGTACTGGTGATACGCCGAAAGATATGGAAACATTGATTGGGTTGCAACGATCCCAGGAACTTCGGCCTCTCCTGATTTAGATCTGGGTCATGTATATATGGCGAATGAGTGGATTGTGTCCGGCATAAGTTTTATATAAATGTGGATCAAATTGACCCACTAATTTATATTCACTCATTTTGTTTGGATAGAAAACACGCATTTCATACTCGACCCAATTTATACCTAATCGAACCCAACATACTCAGATAATCCACTTGGAGTGCATTGATTAAATCACTACAGCTGGTACTTCACATCTACTAGTGTTAGTGCCTTGATGCCTTCGTTGAACCTCTTTGGTGTCGTGAAAAAATTTAGATAACTTTGAAAATAATATATTTTAAAAATCTAGGTAATTAATAAATCAAATCTATAACTTCATCAACTTATTATTAATTTAAAATAATCAACAAAATTAGAGCATGAGCAAGAGGATGCTAAATTTCAGATTCATGACAACCGCCAAATGGTGATTGCCCGATGCTCCTTCCCTCCCCGCGTGAGGTCATTGCCTTCCTCAAGCGACCATCTCACTTGAGTTGCGACCATCACGTAGTCGCTTGCCTTGGTACTCTCTCTAATTGGGACACGATTAGTTGTTGCCGAATGGGATCGGGCATCGGTCTCTTGCCATCTCAGGCGAAGTTGATGCGGTAGTCACCGTCCTTAGGAGGCAGCGAACGCCACTAGTGTAGCTTGTACTCCATAAAATTGAGGTTTTTCATCGGACCCAGATTTCCCCTAATTTTCCCACCACGGCCAAGTTATAATAAATTGTAAGTCAAACGCACAAAGCCAATTGGGAATTGTTGGTGTGGAGTGGAGCTAACATCCTCACTTGCTTTTGACCGGCGGATGTGTACAACTGTTGCAAATTGGATCAACTCCAATTTGATATCTGTCCTTGTCTTAGATTCCAAAAGTACTGTATGCATCTTATTTTGTCTCAAAATAACAAATGCTCGCTATAGTTTGGCCAAGTGAAAACTAAATAATCATGACTCGTGGATGATGCGTATCTCACATGCCCTAGCACCATCTCATTTCCGGCTCATTTATATTTGATCATTCATTTCGTTTTTTATGGTCTGGTGTATTTATATAATGATTGATTTATTTCTACATTTTTAATCTTTAATTTTTTTTTCTAAATGTGCTCTCTCTCTCTCTCTCTCTCTTTTCAATCTCAGGCTGAGTAATGCGAACCAATCGAAAATGAAATTAAGAATAATGCATGAAATCAACCCCAAACTAATTCAAACCTAGAAATTTTGAAACAATCCAGTTCAGATATTAACAAGTAGATCGATCTAATTTAGTTCATAGAATTTTCGCTCACCTTGAGTAGAATCTTAAACAAACAAAGCTTTTAATCACCTTAAAGTCAACTCTTTTTCATTAAAAACAAAACTAGTTTGTTAAAAAAAAAAAATGAAGCCCGTGAACTTACCTTGTAACCACTTGATAGGTGAAACTAAAAGAATATTCTAGTAACTCAATTGGATTGGCTTGAAGGTTAGTTGTGAGGAGATTTAAAGGAAAAAATGAATTTAAAGTTAGTAGAGACTAGTTGTAACTTTGCTTTATTTTTGCGAGATATTGGAAGGCCAAACATATATAGATTTGATTGTGTGAAGGTGGTGATGCCTCGGCCAAGAGGAGCAAATGGGGATGATGTTTTTTTCGAAAATTGTCTCGAACTGTTTATTTTGGATCTGACAGTTCGCATATTTGCTCACTAATTACATAGAAACCTTGGGCAAGCAAGAAGAATGTTTCAAACAATTATGAAGCCACACAAAGATTCAGTAGCTTGTCCAGCTCTGAAACGACAAAACGCATGGACCGACAACGGTTCCAAGAAAAATCTTCACCAACCAATTTCGCAAGCCAACCTCAACCGTGATCTGCAGAGGAGCAATGTCAGGCGAGGATGAGCTTGGCGAGGTTTGAGCGGACCTGGGACGAGAGGAGCGTGGGGAGGCATTGCACAGCTAGTTCGTGGATGCCGCGACGTTGACGTCACCAATGGTGTCTGTCTTGTATTGACGAGTCGAATACATGTGATGTAACTGATTAATCAAAATTGAGACATATACATACGTGAAATCGAGTATGATAAGATTTATAACACACATAAAAATGGTGACTGGTGGAGATAATACTCCACGTCATCACTGCCATGTAATATATTCATTAAAGTCTAGGTCATGTATACGTGGCAAACGAGTAGATCACATCGAGCATAAGTTATACATGAAAGTAAACCAAATTGAATTGCTCACTCATTTTCAATCATTTCCATTGAGTACAAATATGCTATTCACACCCAACCCAATTCATGCCTAGTCCAACCCAACCTACTCAAATAACCCTTATCTTAGGGTGCATTGATGAGCCCACCATGACGGCCCACCCAAATCTTAGTCTCCGGGCCTGTGCAAGAGAGGCGAGACATGGGCTATAAGGGCGCGTTTGGTAACGATTCTGTTCCCGGAGGTAGATTCTGATCAGAATTGATTCTTTTTTATTCTATTCCCGGGAACTGATTCTGAGCAAAAGAATGCGTTTGGTAACTGTATAAAATTTCTGATTCTAGAATAGAAAAAGAACAGAAATGCGTTTGATAACTGTATAAAATTTCTGTTCCAATTCTTTTTTAATTACCTTTTTAGATGAATGTAAATTTGATATTGAATTCTCATAAACCCCTCATTGATTAATTATATTTATAATAAGTAATAAAAATACTAACTAAATAGTTAATAATAAACCATAGTATAAATTATACTAATATACCTAAAATATGTAATAAATATAAATACTAAATTATAATGCAAAATTAAATATGTATTCTATATATAGCAAATATATATTTCAGAATAGGAAGAAATTGAAATAAAATATAGAAATAAAAAATAGATTAAAATAAAAACGAAAATTTTTGTTATTTTAATTTCTTTTTCCTATTAGAATTTCAATATTATTTATATTTACATAAGAGTTTTTTTTATCATGGTGATTTCTCATTTTCAATAAATATTTACTTTTCTATGATTAAATATCTAATCCATTTTGAATTTAATATGGATGGATGTTAATTTTAATTTAGCCAAGATTCCTCTCTCTCTCTCTCTCTCTACTCTCTCTCTCTCTATATATATTCCCTTCCCCAAAACCGAACACCCAACGTTTAAAAAAATAAGTCTTCAAACCAACATGACTCTTTGAAAAAAAAAAAAAAAAAAAAAAAAAAAACTTTAACGAGAAACTCATCACTACAACTTATCCATAAATGAATAATGAAGTAACTTAGTCCATAGTTCAACTTTGAAATATTAGCTTTGATAAGTCAATAATTAAAAAAATATTACAAAAATCGGAAACATAAAGTTATGGAATCTCTGGCATATTGTAATCCATCGCCATTTGATTTGTGATACTTCTCCGAAGCATGTTTATCTCCATTGCTAGCTCATTTGATTTATCATCCACAACCTCCTCTTCTTTAATTCCAAATGGGTACTCCGGATCTCCATATCGGGAAAAGTTTTTGTCCAACTTGTTTTGGTCACGAATATAATTATGAAGAGCATAACATGCAATTATAATAAGTGCTTGCTTTTTAATTGTAAATGGAGGCATGCGTCTCAAAATAGTGAAGCGATTCTTTAATGCTCCAAATGACCTCTCAATGACATTTCTTAAAGATGAATGTCTATGGTTGAATAATTCTTTTGCTGTCCTTGGCCGTCTTCCATTCCCCCTATAATCATTCAGATGATACCGTTCTTTTTTAAACGGAGTTAAAAATCCCAGGAGTGCTGCATAACCAGAATCTACCACGTAGTATTTGCCTATCATGTATATATACAAATTAGTTATGATATGCAACGATGAAACAATCATAAAATGAATTTCTTCTTATAAACAAATTAAATACATGGTGGCGGTCAAGGAAATTACAATTCAAGAGTCTCAAGTGCTGCCGAAAGCACTCGACAATCGTTGACAGATCCTTCCCACCCAGAATATACGAAAGTAAATTTCATGTCAAATGAACAAATACATGACACATTTTGAGTGGTAGTTCCTTTTCTGCCTCTAAATGAGATTTGCTGAGACGTGGGGACGGTAGCATCTATATGGGTGCCATCAATAGCACCTACGCAACCCTATGAATTTATTTCGAAAAAAAAAATCACATGAATTTATGAAAATTCAAAGATTATCAACTACATATATTTGATGATGCAACATTGATATGAAAACTATACCTTGAAATAGGGTTCATGCTTGGGATTCATAAGAATTTCCGGTGAAACGATATCAAATGATGGTGGTTTGATAATCTCTTTTACAAGTTTCAGAACTGCTTTCAACACTAAATTAAAATACTTGCTGATTGTTTGTCATGAATGTTGAAATCTCTCACATAAATCTCTAGATGAGTTATTATGACCAACCAAATATAAGAATATCCCAACTTGTTCATCTATCCTAACATACCGACTATCTTTCAACCAACCTCTTATCCTCATCAAATCACATAGGTTCAGAAAAACATGTCTCTCCATCTTGAAGGCTTCATATATTCTATCTGAATGTCCACAAATAATTTCTCTTATCCATTCCGGTCCCAATAGTCTGCTGTCCCTAATAGGTTCTCTCGTATGCATAGACATGTCCATTGCAACCATGCATGACCATTCTACCAATATGTCAAGATCCTCGTCATCCAAGAATTGATCAACTGATTCTACCTGCTCATTAGACATACTATTTGATCATTCTTCCATAGTACCTATATTATCACACAAATACAATAACATTAATAAAGAAATCTGAAAAGAATCCAATAACAATCAATAATATAAGTTTTAAAGTAAAAGCAAATCAAATATAAAAATTTCAAGCAATCCATCTTATCCATACAACTACAGGGTTTCCACAATTAAACACACAATCAAGTGAAACCACATACAATCCACAAAACACATCTCAACATCCACTAAAGAAATTGAAGAAGCCCATGTCTCCTTTCAGCTGGTGTTCTGATGAATGCCTCTCTCCATATGGCACTATTACATGCTCGTTCCACTGCCTTGTTGTAAAGATCTTGGTCCAAATCATCCATATTAACAAGGATATCAATCACAACTGCTATGGAGAACGGGTCTATAGGTGGTGGTGTCACTTGTGAGACAATAGATCTACTCCCAGATTGACTTGACCTAACTTTGAGCATGTCCTGTATAGCTTTGCACGTGTCAGCAATACCAAATGAGCTACTATTTCTTCTCCTCTTGACATTTGGAGTCCTATCCAACCTATGCTGGTTATGAATGGAAGTTGAAGTATGGTCGGATGTAAAAACGCCATCATCAATGGGGTATTCACTTAAGTCTTCTGGATCACTGATTGCATTGCCACCACCATCACCTTCATCTGACACCGTCAAATCTTGGACATTTCCTATGGCATGCTCTCCAGTAGCATATGTATCATCAAATACAATGCAAAGTTAGGGATATTGAGGAAATTCATCATTCTTGAATTTTGCCCACCCATTATTGGCCTACAATTTTCACAATAATGACAAATGTCAATAACATAATCAAATCTTCTAAAACTTACATCTATAATAATATCAAAATGATCGAAACTTAAAACATACTGTAATGTGAGAGTCCCAAATACTTGGATCGTCGACAACAACTTTGTTATTCACACTATCCGAGCCAAAACCAAATTGTGAAATGAGCTTCTTAAAACTATCATACTGTCTTCTCAGTTTGTTCACCTTATTCTTCAACTGCAATAGGTTATATTGGTATCCCGACTGTTTAGTTAATTCCGCTCGTATGTTGTTCCACCCTGCTTTGTTAAAAGTAGAAGTTGTGCGATTTCCCTTATGTACCTCCTCTACCAACAAACTTACAAACAAGTTGGTTAAAGACTCGGTCCATTTTGCATTGAACATCTCTTTCTGGAATGCCATTTAACCTTGATTGAGCATCATATAAGTTAATTGAGATGAGACTTAAAACTATCATGGAAGATATAAACTTATAAGTCAATATCTAGTATAGAGAGCTAAACGCAAATGGAGAGCTGATATTAGACTTATTACTTACTTCAAGCACCGTGGTATCTCTTGGAGAAGTAGTTAGTGTGGCTTCAAACTCTTGCAGTCTTTTCGGTAACAGATCCCAATAGAAGAAAAGAATTTCAGTATTAACTATGAGAATAACTTTTTAAAAGAAAGAAGTCTGGCCAATGGGCACAAAAAAAGAGAACACCACATCTAATCAAGAAAAAAGTTACCAAAGGGAAGGAGATCCAATACAAACCAAAGAATCTCGACATCTAGTGTAGCATGCAAGTCAAGTAATTAGAATTTGACATTGGCCAAAAAGAGAAGAAAAACAATTGACCAGACCGATTTGGGCCCGAATATGATATTAGCCTGTGAACATTGACTAGACTGATTCAAGCGGGGTAGATAATCCAAATAACCATGTTAACTTCAAAAAAAAATGCAAAAAAATAAGAACTTGGTGCGAAATTATCAATAGAGAATAAACTAGTACATTTTTTCTCTCCTCATCCGTTTCTTTTTCCTAGTTCAGCAACCCTATATGCCATTCACAGCATTGACAAACAGAACACCAAGCAGAACTCGCGAGCTCGAAGCTATATCATTCACATTCTGGACCACAACAGCACCATCTCCACGCCTTTCATCCTCAAAATCACTCCTCACCCCAAACGAAACTGCATGAACCCAACTAATCCCCGCACCAATCTATTTCGAGCAGAGACTCCCCACAGAACCAAATCAAATCCCTCGCCCTCAAAAGCAAATGAAACCCAACCAGTGCCTTCACCAAAGCACTTGACCACCATGAACAGGGTCAGGGGCATCACTGAAAAATCGACGCGTCAAAGCAGAGCGACCCATTAGGCCGAGGGGTCGCTCGCCGAGCGACCCCCTAGGCCCGAATATGATATTAGCCTATGAACATTGACCAAACCGATTCAGGCAAGGCGGATAATCCAGATAACCATGTTAACTTCAGAAAAAAAAAATGCAAAAAAATAAGAACTTGGTGAGAAATTATCAGTAGAGGATGAACTAGTACATTTTTTCTCTCCTCCGTTTCTTTTTCCTAGTTCAGCAACCCTATATGCCATTCACAGCATTGACAAACAGAACACCAAGCAGAACTCGCGAGCTCGGAGCTATATCATTCACATTCTTGACCACAACAGCACCCTCTCCACGCCTTTCATCCTCAAAATCACTCCTCACCCCAAACGAAACCGCACGAACCCAACTAATCCCCGCACCAATCGATTCTGAGCAGAGACTCCCCACGGAACCAAATCGAATCCCCCGCCCTCAAAAGCAAATGAAACCCAACCAATGTCTTCACCAAAGCACTCAACCACCATGAACAGAGTCAAGGGCATCACTGAAAAATCAGTGCATCAAAACAGGGTGACCCAAAAGGCTGAGGGGTTGCTCGCCGAGCGACCCCCTGGGCCTGAATCGACGGGCGACCCCTCGGCAAGCTCGGCGCGCGACCCAGAAGGCCGAGGGGTTGCTCGCCAAGCGACCCCCTGGGCCCGAATCGACAGGCGCCAGCGCCGAGCTTGCCCAGGGGTCGCTCGGCGAGCCACTCCTTGGCCGAATCGGCGCGGGCGCCCGCCGACTCGAGTCTGGTGGCGCTCCTGCCAACTATTGCAAACGACAAACGACGGAGATGGTGAGTGAGCCGTCACCCAGATCAGCCAACAACCACGCTAGCTGTGAGTGAAGGGAACTCACCTTGAACGAGTAGCTTCAACGATGAAGAAGGAGTAGTCGTCATCGTCGTTCTTGTGGAGAGAATGAACCAGAGAGAACGTCGAGCAAAGGAGAGAAGAAAAAGAAAGGGGTTCGAACAGAGAGAGAATGTGGAGCAGGAGGGTACGTCGAGCAAAGGAGAGAGAGCCACTTTTTTTATTCTTTTTTCTGATTCAGAATGAAGAATCATATTTTTTTTTTATTCTAAATTCTATTCCAAATTTGTTCCCAGGAACAAAAATTTTACCAAACGCGATTCTGAGCCCAAACTGATTCTAGGAACAAAGAATCAGAATTTAGCCCTGTTTGGATGGTTACCAAACAAAGCCTAAGTAGGCAGTTAATCCCATGTCTATGAAGGATCACTCCATGATCCCGTAGCACTGAAAATTTAGGGACAACGTTTCGAGAAAATAAATTGTTAGGAAAATATTTTTCTGAAAATATTGTTTATATCGTTTAAAATATTTAATCAAAAAATATTTTCATTATCGATGATGATTTATGTCTAATTTATTTCGTGGACAATGAAAATATTTTTTCGTTCATTTATTTTGATAAACTATATAAGCGATCATTTATAAATAAATGATTACACAAAAACCTTGGGCAAGCAAGAAGGACATTTCAAACAGTTATGATGCCCCGCAGAGCGTTCGGTGGCTTGTCCAGCTCCAAAAAAGACAAAACACATCAACCGACAGTTCAAAGAAAATCTTCAACCGACCAACTTTTCACAGGCGAGCCTCAACCGTGATCTGCACGGGAGCAATGTCGGGCGTGTCCTGCAAGGCCATGAGATCTCGATCGTCACCTCCCAAGTAGGCCCTCAAGAACGCCACCGCCGCCCCGCCCACGAACCTCCTCATGGGCTCCCTCGAGCTCCCGCTCTCGCATATGCAGTTCGAGGACAGAACTCCTATTAAATTGCCCTTGAGGTAGTCATCCAGCATGTCCGTGTGGCCGTAGTCTTTCGCGACGAAGTGCCAAGCAGGCGACCGGCACTTCTCGAAGAACGCCGCGTGGTTCAGCCCCTTCGGCGCGCACGCCGGGATGAAGTTGTACCTCTTGTACTCGCCCAAGCCCGACCCGACGACCATCACGGGCATATTCAGGTCGAAGGACTGTGCGTCGTTGGTGGTGACGGGTGGTTTGGTCTGGAATTTACAGCAGCACGCGGCCAAGCCGTCGACGGGATCGATGCCGAGCAAGGCCGAGAAGGACAGGTCGAGAGGGGTCGATGATTTGCCGAGGGCGAGGGCGAAGGCGTCTTTGCCTCCGCGGCTGTGGCCGGCGAGGACGAGCTTGGCGAGGTTCGCGCTGACCTGGGATGGGAGGACGGCGGCGAGGCCTTTGGACAGCCAGTTCGTGGTCTCGGCTGCAGCGTTGATATCATCGGTGCTGTCAAACCCGGCACACTTGTAAAGCTGTTGAAGATGAGAAACTTGTTTTGATGAGTCAAAAACAATAGGGTTTTTCAGATTACGCATCTTTTGATGGTTATCTTGTTATGGAGATATATGTGAAGGACACATCATACGACGGTGACACGTGATATAATCGATTAATCAAAATTGACATGCATACACACATGATGCCGAGTATGATGAAATTCATAGCGCACAAATAATCATATTATTGGTCAGATTATCCACAACGTCATCACTGTCGATTCCATATACAAAATACTTTCTCTGATTCTAGGTTTGGGTCATTTGCATGTGGCAAATAAGTGGATTGTCTCAAGCATAAGTTATACATGAATGCAGATTCAATTGACCTACTAACTCATATGCGCTCATTTCCATTACATAAATAACATGCTTTTCAAACCTTACCCAATTCAGACCTAATCTAACCCTACCCACTATGCTTTTACAGCACCACTTTGGTGTCGTGAAAATTTTAGAAAGCTCTAACAAAGAAATATTTCAAAAAATTTAGCAAATTAATAAATTAAATCTAAAACTTCATCTATTTAGTATTAATTAAAATAGTCCGGAAAATTAAAATAAGAGCAAGAAGTTTATCAAGAAAAGGCAAGAAAGATATATATATATATATGAAAGAGAAAATATGCTAAAATTCAAATTGATGACAACCGTTAAACGATGATTGCTAGATGCTCCCTCCCTTTCTAGTTGTTTGTCCAAGATGACGACGGAGTGTTTCATCGGTCTCTTGCTATCTCGGACAAAGTCGACGCAATAGTCACTCTCCATAGGGACGACGAACACCACCAATGCAGTTCGTACTCCATAAGATAAGGTTTTTAATCTTAGACCCAAGTTCCCCCTAATTTATACTTTTAAACTTATAATTTTCAAATGTACTTTTTTTTAATCTCGTCTCAAGCTTAGTAGCATGGACCAACCGAAAATGAAATTCAGAATCAGGCCGAAACCAACCCCAACCTAATTCCAACCCAGATATTCCAAGCCACTCTGGTTTTGGTATTTCGACTTTCTGAGCTTTTTTTTTTTTTTTTTTTTTTTTGGTTTTTTGGCACCCTTATGGTCTGAGGTAGACTCCTTTTTCTCTATAAATAATCGTAATAATTTGAAATTTTCACCTGTTACTCATTTTGAACTGGACCACTTCTACCACTGGACAATATACTTCCAAGAAAGGACGAGCTTTGTCCAGGCTTTAATCATTTTGTACCACGTACTATGCTGGCGGGGCGGGCCTCAGTGCCGTGTTGAGGCCCCACCAATCCATGTGATCAGCTTTGATCACAGCCACCCATAAAGCTTTCTTTCTCTCTTTTTAATTTTGAAAATATATAGACCTTTTTATATGTATGACTAACAATAAGTTAATTGCTTGGCATGAATATTGATTTTCATGAGTATCAGATAGTTATTTACTTTTTGGTGATTGATTTATGAATATACTTGAGAGCTGAGCACATGATATGGTATTATAATAAATAAATGTGCATTATATCATATCACAATTGGTATTATGATTGATATAATGAATTTTATAAAAATGTTAGCATTGTCTAGTATTTACAGAAATTAAGACATTTGTTATATTATGATTAATACAATCTTTAATCATGAAAGTTTAATGGTAGACAACTACCATTGTGTTAATATTTTAATAAATAATGAGGTATTCGCATAATTTGACACATCACTTAGTAGATTAATTTTGTAAACTAATTTTAGTAAGTCTATTATTTTCCATCTTTCGCTGGTATGCGACAATCTTAATTGTCAACATATTCATCTTATTTAGTTGGATGAACAGTGGAATGGATAGAATATACTGTATGAGGATGCGGATATACTTGCAATATTATGTCAGATGACATAGAAAAGATATAGGATTTGTTTGACAACCATGTCGGAAAACTAAAACCTCATGCACATTATATTATTGATTGCATTTGACAACTTCTAATTACACGTAATGTAATTAATTATTTTATGTAAAAAATCATTTAATCCGCTATGTAAGGAAGGATTTACTTAGTTAAGTCACAAATTGTTCAATGGGACAATAACACTGTTAAAACCTTTAATTTGAGAGAGAGAGAGAGAGAGAGTCTACCTGAGGAGCAACCATGATATAGCCATGAGAAGAAACATGTTGGATGAGCTGCGAGTAGAAGGAAGTTTCCATCGAATAACCATGGAGAAGCACCATAACAGGGAATTCTCCGGCAACTTCAGCCGGAGATCCGATCAGAAGAGTCTTTGGAGGCGGATTCGCGAGACTGGAAGACGATGTGTCTACCGTTATAAGCACAGTCTTGTACTTTCCAGACAAAAACACGTCGGTAGTCGTTGTTGAAGCGGCCATGGCTGATATCTACGGTAATAGCTTCTATAATTCCTGTGTGAATTTGTAGTGATAAGTTTCACCATATGATGCATGTATTTATAAATAGTCAATCCTGAGGACAGACTCAAAAGGATTTTGTGGACATAAAATGGCCTCTTTTAAACATGACTTAATTGAAACACGTGAGGCTTGAAACGGAGACAAATTAATGCCATCACTATGGGACCATCCATCCACCCAACCGGCCATATCAGGCGGAAGAGAGAGAATTATACTATCGATGAAATAAATTTGGAAATTCTTGCCAAAAGAAATAAATTTGGAACTTGTAACTAATTGATTAAGTTGCCAATATATAATTCACTTTGATTTATGACATAGCAATGCAGGCCCGACAGACTTCATGATTTGGTCCAGAGAAAAGGACTAGGGCTGAAGTTGGGCGATGATGGAAATTCAAAAGTTAAGTTGATGCTGAATGATAAATGGATTAAGGGGGAACGGACCTAACACTAAACTTACACATGAGAGAGAGATAATTGAGATACACATGAGAGTTACGTTGAAAAAGTCCCATATCGAATAATTGGTGTGATGTGAAGTGGTTAATATATATTCAAATTAGCTCATAACTCATTAGTTTAAGCTTTTTAATCAAGGTGGGTTCACATGCCTGGACTTGAGCTCCCGATCTCTCCTACACAGTAGCACTTCTGCTACTTAGGTGATGCAGGATTGAGTGCCTCGGTGCCCCTAGTGAGCACACTAAAGTGAGAGCAGAGATGAGAGAGAAACATGAGACAGAGATTTAGTGGAGGAGAGAGGGAGGAGGACCAATGGAGGTTGACGGTGGCACATGGCGAGAGGAGCTGGGATAAGACAGTGAGAGGAGTAAAGATCAGCGCGACAACGAGCCGGCGGCTTCGTCCTAGGAGAGAAGCTCTTAACATGGAGGTGGTGGCTGGCACAGCATGGAAGGTGCTGGTAGAGATTCATTGAGAGCTTGAGCATTTTGAGGTGTGTGAGTGCTAGGGCTTCTTAGGCTTTCAAAAAAAGGCATTTCAATTATTTTAGTTGGGGCGAGGTATGTCATTTATAGTAGAAGAAACAGAGATAAGTTTTGGCTCATGTGATTTCCACGCATCAAATAGTTTTAGACACGCTCTAAAATTTAAATGGTCGAAATTAATTCTTACTACAATTTCATTTCAATTAATTCTTAATACACATTTAACATATATCAATCAATTTAATGATTTTTATCAACCTTGTCTCTTCTTCTTTTATTTTTAATTCAAACAAGTTTCACATGTTCGTTACTTCGTTTTTTATGAAAGTCATCTAAGATTCGAGTATTTAATAAATTTAACGATCGGGATTCTAATTTGACAGAATATAAATAAAATACATTATTTTGAATTTCTCTCTAAAGATCAATGGCTAACAACTCCTTCTAATAGACGATTCTTTAGTTCAAGTTTTTAAGGGGATTTTTTTTTTTTTTTTTGGGGGGTTGTTAAAGATATGAACTCTTTACGATTATAACTTATAATTTATATTTCAAATTATTAGTTAATAAAAATTCCAACAAGGTTCGACTACTTACAAAAAATCCTTTACAGAAATCAGCTTAAGCACATTAGTAAGTAGAAAAGAGAAAATGAAGCCTATGTAAGAAACAAACTGGAAAAAATCAAAAGATGATGGACTAAAGCATCGGTTTTTAATTGATACGGATACTCTTGTATTTGTATGATAATGTGTGGTTTTTCCATCTTGATAAATAGCAATTTTCACCCTTTCCAATTCTAATTATAATTCTAATTAGACAGTTCTCGTGAGGTTATTTCTGTCAACTCAGTAAGGAATGGAGTGTTATAGCCATTTAGGGCGTGTAAACAGCGTTTGTCATAGGCAAAAACTTGGGTATGTATTTTACAAATCCCCTTTGATAAAGTCACCTCTCGAGACTATGTCTGTATCGTGACAATGAGCAGATCATAACAAGCATGCATTGATTGATTATCCAAACACAGGCCATAAGAATTCGATTTCATATATCCATTGGTTCAATTTAGTAGCTAAGAAAACACCTTTGTCGTGTTGATTAGGTGCATAGAGTAGAGACAATTTTATTTTCTCTATCACTAGCCTGAGTTTATGCTAAAAAACAAAAACTCAAATTCATGGGATAAGTGGCACGATGGGCTAGATTGGACCACATTTTAGGAATTGAGAATCTGCTGGTCCCCCAATGACATAATTTTTTCGATGTGTCTACCGTTTGAAACGGCCACATGGTATTTAAAGCCCAATGTCACCAGTGAAGCGTGGTCCATATTATAAATTTGAGAATATACGAAAGGTGAGTGTACCCGAATACCTATTACTCAACATTTGGTAGATGGCCAATGACTTTATCCCTTTTTGTATGAAAAAATAGGACCACATCTTCCGAGAAAATTATCAAAAATCCTAAATTTATTATATCGATACCAATTCAGTTCTAATTTTTTCAATTTGATCAATTTAATTGTAAATATTTTCACATTCGTATCCATTCAGTCCATTCAACCAATTTAGACCAAAAATTGCTGATGTAGAAGCTAGCCATTCTCTATTGCACTGCTGGCATTCTCAACAGCATTTGTCATAGGCAAAAACTTGGGTATGTATTTTACAAATCCCCTTTGATAAAGTCACCTCTCGAGACTATGTCTGTATCGTGACAATGAGCAGATCATAACAAGCATGCATTGATTGATTATCCAAACACAGGCCATAAGAATTCGATTTCATATATCCATTGGTTCAATTTAGTAGCTAAGAAAACACCTTTGTTGTGTTGATTAGGTGCATAGAGTAGAGACAATTTTATTTTCTCTATCACTAGCCTGAGTTTATGCTAAAAAACAAAAACTCAAATTCATGGGATAAGTGGCACGATGGGCTAGATTGGACCACATTTTAGGAATTGAGAATCTGTTGGTCCCCCAATGACATAATTTTTTCGATGTGTCCACCGTTTGAAACGGCCACATGGTATTTAAAGCCCGATGTCACCAGTGAAGCGTGGTCCATATTATAAATTTGAGAATATACGAAAGGTGAGTGTACCTGAATACCTATTACTCAACATTTGGTAGATGGCCAATGATTTTGTCCCTTTTTGTATGAAAAAATAGGACCACATCTTCCGGGAAAAGTATCAAAAATCCTAAATTTATTATATCGATACCAATTCAGTTCTAAATTTTTCAATTTGATCAATTTAATCGTAAACATTTTCACATTCGTATCCATTCAGTCCATTCAACCATTTTAGACCGAAAATTGCTGATGTAGATGCTAGCCATTCTCTATTGCACTGCTGGCATTGACATAGGTATTTCTAAAATATATTTTAATTATTTGGTGAAATTTTTATAATTATTTGTTCTTTTTTCTTTCTTTCTTTTTTTCCTTCATTTTGGGCCAATGAGGGCCACAACCCTCATCAGATATGGGCATGGATAATTTTGTTGTCTTTATCACTAGCTTGAATTATCAAATTTTTAAAAAATTCAAAATATTATTAAAAATGTTCAAGTCAACATCAGCTATGTGCTGGCCATGCCATGTTAGACAATCGACGTCCATATTTATGATTTTCGGTCTAAATCGGTCGGATAGACTAAATTAATGTCAATGTAAAAAGGTATAAGACCAAATTAGTCCAATTGTAAGGTTTAGGATTGAATTGATATTAATGCAATAGGTTTAGGACTTATTTTGTATTTTTTTTTCTCCCCACATCTGTTGTGACATAGCATTTGTAATTAACATTTTTAAAAGGTCATGGCACTCAAATAATTAATTGAAAAATTATATGGCACTCAAGTAATCGGGAAAAGGTTATGGCACTTAAGTAAGCGTTGTACACAAGTTACGACATTCAAGTGATTGAAGTAAAAAATTATGACACTTAAGTGAGCGTTATACGAAGTTATGATAATTGTGGTATCCTTTCTATTGTATAATATGAATTGCGCAATCAAGTATCATATGAATTGTGCAACTGATTATTTAGGCCCACTCACATTTCGTAAATTTCAATTATCGTAATTGCATTTCGCCATTGTCTTTGGATATCGCTAAGAGAAATTTGAAATTGGGCGTGAAATGTTCATAAATGTCCTTTTGGTCTCTGAACTTGCAAAAAAAAATTTGGCCGATGCTATTTTCACCTTTTAAATGACAAAATCCACTCTATTTACAATAAAAAGACAAAACTACCCTCAATCTTTCAATAGCAGTGCTATTTTCACCTTTTAAATGGCTAAATCCACTCTATTTAAAATAAAAAGACAGAATTACTCTCAATCTTTCAATAGCAATTTAAAGTGATAGCTCCACTCATTTTTTACTATTTTTCTTTAAATCTATTTATCATAATTAAGTATTTCACATGTTTTTTTTTAGTATATCAAAGAAAAGTGCATTCTTAGATATTCCTATAAGTTTCATATATTTCATGTAATATTTATATCGCTAATAATAAGGGAAAAAGACATTCTTTCATATAGTAAAGAATTGAAAAGTCTCTTGTTTCATCATTGATCTTAGGGTTAATACCACGGAAAAATCCCAAACCAGTACACTTATAACAAATTTACCCAAATTAATTTTTTAATCACCAAAAATCCCAAATTAGTCACGTGACAAATTTACTTCAAACTAATCTTTTGACCACAAAAACCTCAATCTACTCTCCATAAGTTTATGTTAAATTAGATTAATATCACGAAAAACTATAAATCGATATGCATGGGACAAATGGAGGGTAAAACCCCAGACCAATACACTCGTCAATCACCACGTGTCATCCAATTCAGTAATTTGATGATAAAATTTAACGAAAACTAACAGATAATAAATTTATGACAAGTGTATCAGTTTTATGTTTTTGGTAGTATTAACTCTCGATCCTATAACAACTTATCTATATTTTGTCTATCTTTTCTCAAAAGCTCACTTTCTTCGTGAACTTTTTTATTTTTTAATTTCGTTTTATATAAAAATTCTTTATTTACTATATTAGCAAATTTATTCCTCATGATATTAGCAAAATACTTTTACACACAGCATTTAAGACTTCAAAGGATTATCTAAGAATACACTAAAAGCATTATGTACAATGAGATATCTTGATTTTTTTTATAAACAATTCATGGATGACATTAATTTTAGTCATTCCAAATAATGATATTTCATTAGCATTTTCAAAAATATATATTTTATGCAACATTTTGATTTAATTAATTTTTTTCTAAAGTTTCATGTTGGAGACTGTCTTGTAATGTTATTCTTGAAAATCTTCAAACAGGTTTTTCTTTCTTTCTTTATGTGATCATCCCTTTATAATGCATATAAAATAAATTTGATAAGAAGGGGTTTGATGGTAATATACATGACAAAATTGAAAATATATAAGCAAGTCAATGTGTTAAAAATTTTTCTTTTTAAAATTTATTCTCTAGTCTGCTTGATAATTATCCATAATTTGTTCAATGACGTAGAAAAGGACTAGGTTTCTTGGAAATTTATATTTTTGAAAAAACGGACTTTTATGGAAGTAATATCTAATAATAAAATAAAATACAATGTCTTTTAATATACATGGGAAATCTATAATAAACAAAAACTAAAAAAGTGGAATTCTTAATTATGATAAGTGAATCCTACATAGATATAGAAAAATAAAGAAAAATAAAGAAAGTAAATAAATTTGGGATCACTGCTTTAAATTGCAATTGAATTTTTTAAGACAATCTAGGTGGATTTAGTCATATAGAGGATGGAAAAAGTGTCACCCTCTTTTCTACTAGAATTTTTGTACTTTTTAACTTGTCTAATTAAGTCCTTGAACTTGCATAACTATTTTTAATAATTAAGTCCCTTCGACTCTAAATCTAGTTTATTGGATCTTGAGTTTCTATCAAAGTATCAATGGCAGCTGAAAACTCAAGTGCAGTGCTTGCGTTGAGACATCCAATAACACCAAGTTTTGTTCTATAGTGTTGTGATTCGCAGTTTTGAGCAAAAATATATTTGGATCCGATAGATATACAACTTTAAGATACAACTTTAAGTAATTTGATTTTGGCCAAAAATTGATGATGTGGTCATTGACGGGTTTATGGGCACAACTGACACTGACGTCGACATTTATTTTATAATTTTTTTGGTTTTTCTTTTCTCATCTTTACTCTTTTATTTTTGTCATGATGCCCCGCATAGCCCTCACCAAAATGCCCTGGCTATGTCCAATGAGGGCATTGCGCGAGGGCCATAGTGCCTAGATCCAGAAAGGGCATTGTGGCCCTCGCCCAGATTCGACGAGGGCCAAAACACCCTTGCCGGCCATCAAGTCAAAAAAAGGTAAATAAAATAAAATAAAAAACCAAACAAATTTATTAAAAATATGTTCACATTAACGTCAATTATGTCGTGTAAGATCCCTGGTGGTCACGTCAACAATTTTTGACCAAAATTAGTTGAATCAATCTAATTGGCAAAACATGAAAACATTTAAGATTAAATTGGAAGAAATGCAATAATTTTTTATTTTTTTTTAAATGGTCCCTAGAAAGCAAAGACATAGGGGATATGGAGACGAGGCACGGTTTATGTGGAGGGGCCGATGATAGTTTGACGGCAGCGGCCAATTCAGCAAACGACGCGATCTTGGCGGGGGTGCCTGTTCTATTCCATGTGCAAATAAAGTGAAGCGGAACTAGACACGGAGGATTAATAAATAGGGATTTAAAATTTCCCATAAAAGAAGGAAATAGATGTATTAAAAGTCAGAAAATTCAAAAAAAAAAAAAAAAAAAAAAAAAAAACAGCATCATTTCGGGTAAAGTTGTTTCTACTAAGGCTCCGTTGTTTCGTGAAAGAAGTTTTATGGATTTTTCGGTGTTCGTTTCACGGAAAATGAATTGTTTGGGGAAAACATTTTTTATAAAGAGAAAAAAGCCTTCTAAACTAGAGGAAAATATTTTCCACTTTTAAAAAACAGAAAACATTTTCCTCACTTTGTCTCTCTTATATCACACCCTCAAGCCCTCTTTAATTAGAAGTATTTTTTTATTTTTAAATTTATTTTAATTTTTCTTTTCTTTTCTTCTTCTTCTGTGGCCGGTCGCTATGACCAACAAGCGCGAGGCTCACACACCTCTGGTGAGGCTTGAGGTCGACGAGCTTAGAGCTCGCCGATCTAGCAAGCGACGAGCCTTGCACTTGCTTGTGGTCGGTCACCGACCAAGAAGCAGAGGAAGAAAACAAAGAAAATAAAATAAAAATAATTAAATAAAAAATAAAATAAATGAAAAAGAGTGCATTGGAGGAAAAGATTTTCCTTACTGAACAGCTAAAAATATTTTTCACTTCATTTTCAAATTCCACCCGAACACCGAAAAATAATTACATTTTCTTGGAAAATGGCTTCCTAAAAAATAATTTCCAAAAACGCGACATTTTCCGCAAAACGAATAGAGTCTAACTCACCGGCCATAGAACTTAGGACTATCGACGATGACCACATAGTCACATCAGAAACTTTAGGCCAATGTTGGTGAAGAATTGGAAGTCTTGATTGCATTTTCACTCAAAAATTTAAATTGAAAAACTTCAAAACTTAATAAATTCGTATAATAAGTTTAGAACCAAATTCGCAACGTTTCTCATAATAAACGCAACCATTCAACATGCGCGTAAACTCCTGCCAACCTTTGGTATCTTGCACCAGAGAGCTTATGAAGATTGGGCAATTCTCCAAGCTTGCTTGCTTAGCATTGCTTTGTTGAATATGAGTAAATTCTTATTCCTAAGCCCTCCATTGTCCTTCTTTTGCTACAATAGATCCCATTTCCTTCAATGCAATCCTGATTTGGACTCGTTATTTTTCCACCACAAAGCAGCGATTTTTCTCTCCATGGCTCTGCATATGAAAACTGGAATTTTAAATATAGACTTAACATATTGTGGAATCGCCTGCACCACTGCTTTGATTAAGATTTCCTTCCTTGCTTTGATTAGATTTATGGCATGCAAGAAAAGTAATCAAGACCATCTTGGGGATGGCACAGCCTAATAATGGGGAGAGAGGCGATATCTAATGAAGTGATGTAGTAAATGGAGAATGGAAAACAAATCATAATTAAAGAGGGTAAATGGATGCAAAAAGGCATAATTAGGGGACCAGCAAATTGGAATGAACCACAAATAGTTGCAGAGTTAATTAACTCAAAGAATTCGCAATGGAAAGATCAAACTCTGCGCCTGTTTTTGGATGATTGAACAGTGGCTGAAATTCTAACTATCCCCTTGAGAGGAGGTGATCCAGCAGACAAACTGGTATGGACAGGCAATCGAATTGGAGATTATTTGGTGAAAAGTGGCTATAACTGTCTTAGAGCTACATAGTCAAAACTGAATATAAACCAAGCGTCTTCGTCCTCCCAAGTTCCCAAAGCACTCTGGAAGCAGATATGGTCTCTGAAAACCTAACCCAAGATCAGAATTTTCATGTGGAGTGTACGCCAAAATGCACTCCCTACTGGCGAGAATCTATTTAAGCGAAGAATCTTACCTAAGCCACTTTGTCTGCTGTGTCATAGCGCACCAGAAACCATAGAACACCTTCTCATCCTATTTCCCAGGACGAGCAATGTTTGGTCTGACCCTGCAATAGGCATTCAAATTTCTCGTCTTGGATTAAACAGAATTGAGGAATGGCTTCTCAACTTCAAAAGTCTCACCTCAAATTCTCTATCTTTTGAGCTTTATGGCCATCACTTTTTGGAGTATTTGGATATCAAGAAATCAAGCAGTCTTCAGGAAACAAAAACCAGAGGCGAAGATAACTGTTGGAATCCGCTTTGGCCATGCATGAAAGCTTCGAGAAATGGAACTCGAGAGCTGAAATCCCCACTCAAAACCCAAAACCCTCACCTGCAATTTGGCAACCTCCAGAACAGGGACATATCAAATGGAACTTTGATGGCCCATTCGTTGATGGGTCGACGATCGCTAGCATCTATCGAGATTCTTCGGGCAAGATCGTGGATCGTCTGGCCAAATTTGTTTGAGTTCAGATCAGCCTTCGTGGGAAGTTGCTCCTCTATTCACCGAGTGCACAACTCTCTTAGCCTAATTGCCAGAAGCAATTTAGCCCATTGTATAGAGAGGCGAACAAAATTGCCGATTCGTTGTTAAAGATCCAAAGGTGTAATGCCCTGCCATGTAATTGGGCTTTAGGCCTCCTCAAGCCCTGCTCATTTAAGCTGTAATTGAGCTTGTCCCTAAAGTAATGGAAAGTTTTATTCTGACCCAAAATAAAAAAATAAAACCCCTGCCGACCCACTCAGAATTTGAAGAATGCCACGCCACGCTGTAAAGAAGTTGGGAGGAACTGACCGGGGCAAGAGCAAGTCTCCATACCTCAATAGAGAATGGACATTGGAAGATAAGATGACTCTGAGACTCCCATTGATGGGAGCATAACTAAGGTGTCAAAACCAAACCGGAAACTTAGAACTGAAAATGGAATTGAACCGAATTTTCGTGTATTTTTTGATTTGTTCAGTTTTCAATTCGGATGATGAAAAAATAATTATTTTTTATTTTGGTTCAAATAGTTCCGGTAACCAAACCAAAAATCGTCCCCTTCTTAATATAATAATTTACTCAATCTATTTCCTTTGTTACTAAATCTCTTCTTCAAATTATAAAAAAGAAAACTGAATTGGTTCAGGTCGGTATTCGATTTAAAGGTAATGCAGATGCAAACAGTTGGGTTCGATTTTTCTGAGAACCTGGATAGAACCGTACCGTTAACAGCCCTAAGCATAAGTAACACGTCAATGAATAGGCAAATACCTAAGGCGATACAAGCGAACCCCGAGTGGGAAGTTTCTCTCGAATGGCAAGCCACATAACGAATGCAAACTGCAGAACCATTCCCTTGAACCAAACCAACTTAGCCCAAGGTGCCGGGTGATGAACCATCCTGAGATGATCCAAAGCCAAGGAGATGGAGAACACTCCATTAGTAGTAGGCTTCCAAATCACCTTACCTTTAGCAGACGAAAAGGGGAAAGGTTTCCAAAATCAGTCCTCGGCCATGACCGAAGAGGGCCACCCGGGCGCGATGAACTCGACATCGACCGTCCACACAATAACCCCGCCAGAAAGGACTGGAGAAGAACTCCTTGACCATAATCTGCTTAGAGAATTCCGATCTCGTCTGTCCGACTCCCTCAAACATCGATAACTGGGCGCGCAGGAGACCAGCTATCCATCCACCAAAAGGATATGCGGCTACCATCTCCCATTCGACGAGTCAAATTTTCTGCATCGATTTGGCGATCATTCTTCATGAAATCCTCCATTCGCCATCCTACGATGCAAAATCGATACTACTCTTTCACAAACTTTACATACAAACTTCGGACTACAACAAGGTTTTCGCGAACTATATGATGCACATTTACAACCAAATCAATAATCATCACAGCGCCATTTTATCTTCCCTCAGACAGGATCATAACAAAAGTTCGAATCCTCTTTGCTTCTACGGAAAAGCCGAAACGTAACTCAAAAGCTTTCACGGCAGAAACTCGACCTTCTGCAGCTCCACGGGAGCGACCTCGTGCCCATCCCTCAAGCCCATCAAGGCCGCGTCGTCGCCTTCCAAATGAGCCCTCAGGAACGCCACCACGACCCCGCCCACGAACCTCCTCATGGGCTCCCTGGCCCTCCCGTTCTTGCACAGGCAGTACGTGGCCTTCCCCCTCAGCCCCTCCGTCTCGTCGTCCAGCATGTCCAGGTGCCCGTACTTCTCAGCGACGAAATAACAAGCAGGTGGCCGGCACTCCGCGAAGAAGTCCGCGTGGTTCACCCCCCTCGGCGCGCACGCCGGGAAGAGCGGGTTCTTCCGGACCTCGCCCAGGCCCGACCCGACGACCAGCACGGGCACGCCGAGGTCGAAGGAGCGGGGGGCGTAGGTGAGCACGGGAGGCGGGGTCTGCTTGCCCTTGTCCATGCCGTCGACGGGGTCGATGCCGAGAAGGGCCGAGAAGGGGAGGGCGAGCGGGGTCGCCGACTTGCCGAGGGCGAGCGCGAAGGCGGCCTTGCCCCCGCGGCTGTGGCCGGCGACGGCGAGCTTGGCGAGGTTCGGGCGGACTTGGGGCGGGAGGAGGCCGGCGAGGCCGCGGGGCAGCCAGTTCGCGGTCGCCGCGGCGGCGTTGATCTCGTCGGTCGTGTCTGGCCCGGCCACGGTGTACAGCTGATGAAATAGCAAAGAAGAAAGAGAATGAAGTTCATTTGATGCCTTTCTATATTAGATATTAATTAATTTTGCCCAAATTGTTCTATTTCATATTATGATTAGCACTCTCTTCAAGGGAAAACTCTTGCCTAAACCCGAGTTTATGATTCCGGAATAATCACAAAAATTGAATTTCGTAAGACTTAAGCAAACGTATATTGAGAAATTAAACGTTGGATGGATGAAACTTTCGAAAGGTGTGATTTTCAAGAGAAAGTAAGAGAGAGATTGAGCTTATTATTTATATCCATGTCTTCATAGATATTATTAATCGATGTGTAGGAACAAGATGGATTTTACATGTATTCGCCAAATCAGTCAAATCAACTCAACATTCAAATCCTTACATGGGAAGTAAATCTAATCGACCTGAGAAAGAATTGATATTTTTCGATTGTCGAATTAAGTGTTATGAATGACTAAAGAGTCGGATCGAGAACATGCTTTATTAGCTTAATTGAATAACGATAGATAAAATATAACGTATCCAAAATTCCACACTAAATAGTATGACAGATCATGTATAGCTCACTTGCTTAATACCCATTTATAAATATAGTTTTAATTTAGTTGACTAGCCATTGCCCTTGATTGCATTAGATTCTCCTCTCAATGACATTTGACTGCATGCCCATTGGGAGACGTTTTGTGGGCAATGTGAACAGCAGAAGATATCTCGCCCACATGACAAGGACAAGCTAAAGCAAATAGGACTAGAAACACTTGAGCTCCCCTCCACAGTGAGCTGCCCTCAGAGGAGAAAAAAAGAAAAAGAAAAGGACAGCAAGCCAAATAGTCAGTAAAACATAATGAGAAAACGAAAGCTTTTTGTCCACCATCTTACTATACTTCTCCACCAAGTCATCTTGGAAGCAGGAAACAACAACCCAACTCGCTAAGTCTTCTTGAGAATTGTTTGTTTCTATGTTTGTGTATGGTCACAATTCGCCTATTTTTATTCGTGTCTCGATCTATCAAACATCTTCATCTAATAATTTAATAATAATTTAATATTAGTGAATTATTCAAGTGAATAAGTGTGTTCATCCTTCTCGTTTAAAGTCTATATTTGAATCATCACATTTGCATATTCTCTTTAAATCATCCCTAAAAACACGGACCTATGTCTCCGATGATTACTCAATATGCGATCGATGTAGGGAGTGGCCACACCCGATGCCCAATGAGGATTTTTAAGTGCTCAAAAAGCCCAAACACCCCAATGATATAAAATGAAAATAGTTTAAACTTTTATTGTAATTGATAGAAGCCCATAAAATTTTGAAGACAAAAACTTCGTGCTCGAAACATCACACAAAAAAAGAGGCACCTCGGTCAAACATTGCTTTTGGGTGCCTATAACATGTTATTACACTTGACGGAATCGATTTGTAATTGCTTTTTATGGAGGCTGTTAGAAGAGTTTGTCATTGTTAAATTTAAGGAGCAGGATTTCTCCGAAAACTTTTACATATAACCTTAAGACTAGAGCCTTGAATGTTAATCCGAACATGCAAACATCCCATGTACTGAATATCTATGAACGCATAGACAAAAACGATAGGAGCTCCGCAATTCATGCATCATGGCGCGAAACATAATCACCCTAAGTTAGAGGAAAACGAAAAGAATGACTAGAAATTTTACAATAGCTTGACTCCATTTGTCTGCCAGAGACCCGTTTCCCCAAGCGTAAATTGTTATGATTAAGATAATTAATCGAGTCAATTCACGAAATTCAATTGATCTCACCCCCAACTCAAGATGCAACAATAGTTTTTCCACCTTGGACTCCCTCCTCTAAAGTTCTGCGTCCGCCGCGAAAAAAGAAGCAAATCATATGGAAGACGGAGAGAGAGGGAGGGAGAGAAATGAATGGGGGCCGACCTGAGGGGCGACGACGACAAACCCGTGGGACGAGACGTGCCGGATGAGCTGCGAGTAGAACGAGTTGTAGAGGAGATAGCCGTGGAGGAACACCAGCACCGGGAATTCCCCGGCGGCGTCCGCGGGGAAAGCGATCAGGAGAGGCTTGGGAGGCCGGTCCGCGGTAGCGCACGACGCTGCTGCCACCGGCGATGTAGCCGAGGCCTCGACTCTCCTGAGATCAGCCTTGTACTTGCCAGTCTCAAACACGTCGCTGGCGGTGGTCGGAAAGGAAGAGGGAGGCATGATTTCCACTTAGAATGTTTTGTCTCTCTTATTCCTTCTCAGGTACCTGGAGTTCTTACAAGGTGGGAAGCGGATAAGTGTGCCTCTATGTGGTGTTGCCTTCGTAGCCTCAGCTTGTAAGAGGAACAATTTGAAGAAAGGGTGCATTCAAAATTCAAATTGGGCCTTGATATTTCTTGCAAAGTAGGGGTGGGCTTTCTTGGCCCATGGGCTGTATGCGTAGGATTATGAAACATGTCATTGACTTTTCGAATGTTCAAATCGAGTTGGACGAGCGTGGAGCCTTTTACAAATGTGACACGGCTTGAGACATGACAATGAGATCGAGAATTTGCATTCAAAAGTTAGGGTTATTACTTCTTTTTCGTTTTAGATTTTATTTTATTTTTTACAAAAGTTAATAAGAAGAAGAAAATTTAGTGCGAAATTTTTCAATTGGGTCTTTATGGAGAAATACAATAATCCATCCGAAGGAAGTGATTCGGTGCGAAATTTGCAATTTACCTATGGGTTTGGTGTGATTTTTATGTTGTACTTTTCCCTTTTTTTATAGCATTCGAAAATCAACTTTTTTTATTTTTACTTAGAATATCAGTATTTCTTTTTCAAACGTACAAATGAAATGAAAATATATTATATGTTTTCAATACTTTTACAAACTTCAGATAGCCTTTTCTCTTTAAAATTTAAAAAAGAATAACAAGTAAGTGTTTTCTTTGCTAAGTCGAACCAAAGGAGATGCTATTTACTGTTTTGGGCCTTTTTGACGACTATCTTATTCAAGGGAGGATCATACTTCTCTCGAAATGCTCAGATGACATGTGCCTCGGGGGCTGGTCCACGTAACAATTTTCAAGATAAGTTGGAAAAACCATGATGATTCGAATAATTTTTATTTTAGATCATAAACTTTAGAATTTTATTTAAATAGCTTCCCTTAAATAGCTTTCTTGAAACACAAGGGATTTGCTCTCATGTCGAAATCATAGCTTAATTTCATTTAATTCCTAAATCTGAAGAAAATTAAATTTATCCCGTATTTATGTAACGTATTAATTGGTCTATCTGAAACTAAAAGTTAGGAATAATCTTTAGCAAGCAAATAGAGATATTGGTGGGTTTGCTCCAATTCCACGGATTGATATTGGTCATTACATAGTCGAGGGGTCAAATGCAATATGATATTAACTATCAAATTAATTTTGAGGTTTCTTCTGCAGGGTGTTCCAATTTAAAATTTCCCCAAAGCTTTTAGGGCTTTAGTGCAATTTTCAATTTCATCTCTGGTATTATTTCGAATGCAGATAGTGCCGTGAATCCCATGTTCCTCTTGTCTTTCAAAGATGCTTTTTCCATTACTTATTCCATGTGTTCAAACTCCCGACTTCCTTTCTTCCCTATCTTTTCCCACTTCCAATCCCGATTCTCTCTCTCCGGAAAAAAAGGTGGAAAAGTGGGGAGGCGACTGCAAAAATGAAAGAAAAAGTTGGTGAAGAATTCAGGGCCATAAAAAAAAAATAAGGGCAAAATTGGGGGGGATGTGGGAAAGAAAAATCCAGAGGCCCACTATTATTCTTCGCCCCTCAAAGTGAGGGGAAAAGGTGTAGACTTGGTCGCCCATAATTCCCAAAATATCCTCATTGCTAAGTAGTATGAGGATTTTCATCATATCCGTTGCTTAAAGAGAAAACTATTTCTACATGAGAATCGGATTGTATGCACGCGTGAAATCTAATTGTTGTGCACATACATACATAGGTAGGGATTGCACCTATTGCCAAATAGTTATATGTTCCATTCTTGTAGATAGATTATGGATCACCAACCAGGTAATTGTTCCATGGTCCAAGACTAGTTTGCAAGCACAGTGCCCTACTCCACTATCAATCTCAACCTTGGCTGCGATGGACGGACCTAAGTGATGCCTCGTCGCTGATCTTGGGCTTCCCCACTCACAACTGGTGGGGGTTGTGGTGACAGGCTCTCCTAATATACAACTGATGTTTCGTTAGTGCTTTAACCCGAACATTCCCAATAATGGGAGATATATTTCAATTCCGTCTAAACCATTTTTTATGACAAAAAAGGAAAAAAGAAACACACTAAAGGCCTTAAAGTTTCATTGTACCTATTCCCCTTAGAGCAGAGCCTATTTGGTTGCAGTATGCATTGGATCAACTAACTCAACTTGGCTCCATCACACAAGCGGAAAGCTAGACACATCCCTGATTTGGCAAATAGAGAAAAGATTAAGGAAATTCGGGATCGTCGCTTCCCATGTGAAACAGACACAGAAAAAAGATTAGATTTCAGGGGAGACTAATGGCGGATCCATCTGGACAGAATCCAAGTGCCAAAACAAGACAAAGAAAACACCAGCGACGTCAAACATTCCCTTAGTTTTGCTTGGCTAGACCTAGGCATTCGTATCCAAAGTCCAAACTGAGCATACTTTACTACATTTTAAAATCACATGTGGTCGCCACCAAGACCGATTTAAAAAATCCAGCATGATGCATTGTGCATGACAGATGAACACAATAACCAAAAAAGCCCACCACATTCCACAATCGCATGAATAAAAAACAAAGGCACCCCTCTCTCTCTCTCTCTCGCAGAATCAAAAGCCAAATCTCCCTCTCTCTCTTCCTCTTTATGTTATTCCTTACTTAAATGAGACTCTTCCTTAACTTTTTTGACTGCCCTAGTCCAAGACCCTCCTTTCTTTTTTGTCCTTTCCCTCGCGGCTAAAGGACAAGGACATACACGATCACATGGTCCTCTCTCCCTCCCTCTCTCTTTGCTTTCTCAGGCGCTTGTCTCGCTTTTACTTTTTCCCAACTTCAGATTAGGACAGAAGACGGAAAATTAAAGGGGGGACACAATTGAGGACTTTACCTTAATCTCTGTCCGGATCACAAACAAACAAGAACCAAATCTCATTGCATCATCACGATGGTCGTCATTTTACATGCTTTCTTGTGGATAAAGCATTTGACATATTCTCGGAAGAGGCGCTCGTTCAATCAAGAAATCTACTAGAATAGAGTATATGATATGGTGGAGGAAAACCCAAAAAATATTTAGGAATTTAGGGAAGACCCAGATGGAATTTTGCCATGAATTCCTCCTTTTTACAATAGGGAAACCAGAAAAAGACCCCAACCCAAATCTAAGAAGACTTACATATTCCCCCTTCCTGGGACAAAAAACTTCGTAACAGATTATAAAGATTATAGTTCGATTCGAAAGGGTGGCCACATAGTTAAATCCCCCAATCACACACGAGAGCTTTCAAATTCTATGTCTAGTGCTTCGTTCGGCGGCGATGGAGAGGAGCCTGGCGACGCCCTGGGTCCAGTTATCGTAATCTCTCTGGTTCGTGCACTCAAACTCCACGATCCCTCTCATCACGGTCTTCAGCCCGAAGTATCTCCGGTTCTCGCCGCCCTCCAGCAAGTGACGGCCTGGCCAGGCCGGCATGTCTTTAAGCACTTCCAAGACCGCATCTGCAGGAATAATTTCAAACAGGGTTCAGGAAAAGAGATAAAGCAAAAGATGAAACCTTTTTGATCTTTCTCTCCACTTTAGTGAAGAAAATTGGATTTGAGCTTTCACAAATCCCCAAATAGAAGAGACCCACATCCACTTACAGCGTTCACATTATCATTAGAGAGAGACAAAAGCAATCAAAACTCACTCTTTTTCTTTTTTGTGATGGTCCCAGCAACATGCCTGCTCTTCATCTTCAGCATCACCTGCGCAAAAGAGGAGGATTTTATAGAGAGACCAAAGGTAAAAAGTAAGGAAAGTGGATCCATTTATTCCATCGTCATCTTACTGATATTTTCACTTTTAGTCTTGTCTAGCATCTCTTTTAGACCATCTATCTTCACTTTCAAAGCTACAAAAGTCTAATCTATGCCCAATTATTGAGTCATCACATGGAAAAGAAAACCACAAAGTACAAGCTTCCAAATATGCCAATTACCTGATTGAATCTGTTTATGTAAACAGAGACTATCTTCCAGTGAAGATCACCTGCATTCAACAGGGGAAATCACATCACCAAAGAGTCTGCAAACGGGTCGTTAATCATCAAAATCCAATGCAGCTACTAACAAATGAAGAAAACAGGTGGAAATGTTACGACTTCAACCTCGGACACATCACGCAATGACCTGTTGGATAAACTCGAACAACTTAACAACAATTCCTTCTACTGTAATGGACTAAATGACTTAAGTATCCACCACAATTCACATGAACCTTTCGCCTTGAGATTCCTTGTGACTAGAAACTACCAATTTCAGTGATTAATAGAGGACCCAACAACCTACATTGCTATAATTTTATCAAAGCAGATGCAACCAAAAAATTCTGCTTATTACCCTTGCGAGTGCGCTTCAGAAGCTCGTTTCCTCTGGCTAGCCACTCCCTGTTGCAGATTCCTAGGAAATTCTCCTCCGGGACAAGTTCGCCACTACTGCTGTTTGAACTACAATTGGTGAGACTAGCACCACCGGCGGCACCTCCGATCCCCTTCTCCACCGGAATAACCGCTGCTATGTTCCACACTTCCTTCAATGTCCTTGCCTTCAATGTTGCAGCCCCACGTAGAGCTGGGGAACCAGGGCCAGATCCACCCAGGTCACAATTCGATCCATCAATTCGTAATCACAACAATCCAACAGAAATTCATAACTCAATTCTCAACTCAAAAGATCGAATCCAAAAATGTGTTCATACCTGTAGCCGCGCCCGCGGTTAAGGTCAGGATATCGCCAGCCGACCGCACATTGACAGCAGAGCTGACGACCGCAGCAAGGTGCTCCCTCTCGGCCCCCATTGCCTCGGCAGCCTCAACACACTGGGCAGCCACCAGGGTTGCGGCCGAGGCAACTGCCATGTCGGTCTTCGCCATCTGCTCGTCCTTGCCCGACCCCGAAGAGGCGGCGGTGGCAGCCGCGATAGCAGCAACTGCTGCGGCGACCCCCGCGACAGAGATAGCTGCATGGAGCTGGGCGTTCTGGGCCCTGGCCTCCTCCTTCTTCTTCTCCCTACGGTCCTTCAACCACCTCCCCACCGTCTTGCCGCCACCGCCGCTGACCACGACACCCCCGCCGCCACCGCCGCCGCCTCCTCCTCCGCCCCCTGGTGTGGAGGAGATCCTGAACTGGTGGACATTGAGGGGGTTGTTCGGCCGGCAAAACTGCATGGAAAGATGATTGTGGGTCGTCCATTCCATGGAAGCATAACACATTCAAGCCTTCAAATTTAACCAATCCTCTCCCTTTCACTCTTTTTTACCCAATTTTCGTTCAAATGGTCATCGCTCGTGCACGTGGACATTGCCCATCATGGTCGTCGGCCATGGGGAGGGGGGACGATCGGTTTTCGGCTATTATTAGCGAACGGGCCAGCGAAGAAAGTCGTTGAAAGTGGTACGCGGGGCAGAGAACGAACGCGCCACCAACTCCCCCTTCATTTCCACATTTTTATGTCTTCATTGTGGGGAGGGAGGAGGAAAGGGGGTGGGACCATACACAAATCCATTAATGCGACCAAGCTCGAGACACGACCGTAATTGAGCAAAAGAGTCCCAACGAGTGGCTCCATGCCACCGTACATTAATGTTCCACCAAATGCTCGCTGCAACACCAAAACGAATCCTCCGTACTTGCGCAGAGAATGAAAATTTCAGATCTTGTCTCCGCCCTCACCTCGACCAGTTCAGTATCATATACCAGAAGGATTAAACTAATGATCCGAGTAAACAAAACACTCGCAAATCCTTGGTGAACCCGAGAGAAGTTTCGAGGAATTTTTCTGTTCTCTAGGAAAAAGGGTGAAAACCCAGAAGGGAAAAATGAAAAGGAGAGCGCGAATTATTGCTTTGAGAAAAGGGAAGCATCGCAGTTCCAGGTCTACTCTATCCGAGTGCAATTTAGGGGGGAGGGGCGGTGGCTTCGATTAAAGCAAAAGCTGGTTCGCTCGTTTCGCGCTGCGTTTTTCTTCTCTCTGCACGACCACAGTCTTCGTGCTTCCCATCCCAGCTCGCAGAAAAAAGGAAAAAAGAAAAACGAAAACTTGGGTCGGGTCGAACTTCGGTCCGAGCTCTGTTCTCTGTAACCATGATAAAAAAATGATTTTTTTTTCCAAGTTTGTGTTCCAGTTTTGTCCGTATCTGTTAACGTGAGGAGGCGAGATCGCGTCGGTTCGCGTCTAGAAGAAAAATTCAAAGGCGAAGCGAAGAACAGAGCAAGTGACCAAGGGAGGGGCTTTTTGTCTGGGTCGGAATCAGCCATAAAAGTGAAGGAAAAAAGTCAAAAAAGAGAAGAAAACTAACCTTGGCGTCGTCGATTTCGGAGGGAGAGACGGGGGGGCTGTCGGTAAGGGAGCCGCAGCTCTGAGCCCCGTTGAGCGGTCCGCTGCTGTGGGAGAGCCTCCCTGAAGTTCTCGGCGACACCTCTTGCTGCAAAAAAAGAAGGAAAAAAATCAAGGCCGAGGCCAACAAAGAAAAATGCCATCACCGAGGAATCTTTCTTTCCGGGTCGGCAAGGATGATCGAAATGATGAAGCAAATGAAGAGGGCGTGCGTGCCTGCGTTTGATGAGAAAGTGCAGGGGAAAGTCGACCTTACGTGACGCTTGAGGGAATTGCCGAATATGGCAGTGAGTTTCAGAAGCCGGGTCTTTGCAGAAAACGCAGTAGATGTGTGTGCGCGTGCGCGTGTGAGCGTGATGATCTTGAAGGAAAAAGCCAAAGAAGATGGAGATGGAGATTGGTTCATGATTTCGCAGAGAGAAGGGGAGCAAATTTTCTGCTGCTACCCAAACAAAAAGCAGAGCACTTTTTCCGGCTAAATGAGACAAGCGCGAATAAGTCAAAATTTACAAGAAATGTTGAAATGCGAGCGACACCACTTCGCCAAGAAATACAAAGAACTGCCAAGAAAGACATGCTCGAGTTTTTCCTTAGCAGGATCACTCACCGACTGAGACATGATCCGCTCCATGACCATCTGGGACGTCTCGGAGGACGCGAAGGAGAAGGGGTTCCCGGAGCAGGTCGCGCCCTCCTCGAGCTCCCCGGCCAGATCCTCCGGGATCGCCCCTCCCCCGCCGCAGCCGCCGCCGCCGTCGCCGCCGCAGCCGAGGGCGGCCCCGGGGGAGACCCCCTTGGGGAGGGGCGGCGCTCCCGCCATCGAGGGGGGCGGCGCGAGGGCCTTGGAGACCTCCAGCGCCGACACGCTCCAGGAGCGGGAGAGGAACTCCATGGGCTCCATCGGCGTCTCCGGCGGCCGGTAGAAGATGGGGTCGAGCCGCCACTGCTCCGCCACCGGCTTCTCCATCTTGGGGGGGAAGGAAGGGGAGGTCGAGCTCCGATGGCGACCGCGTGCTGGTGTAGTTTGTGGTGTACTTAGCGAGATCAGGAAGCAGAGTGCCTCCGCGAGAGAGAGAGAGAGAGAGAGACAGGGGAGTCGGTTTGTGTCAGCTTGCGTTTATATAAGCTTTTTTAAGTGAAGGCATCTTTTGATTTTTTTTTTCTTTTTTTCTGCTTTTTTTTTGTTTTTTTTTTTTTTTGCTGCTCTTTGTTGTTGTTTTTTTTCACTTTTCCTTTTTTCCATGTTTCTTTTTGTTTCATGGGATTGTGTTGTGTCTTTTTCGATTTCTCCTTTCTTTTACGGTTTCTTTTTCATTGTGGACGGGCGGTGTCAGGTAGTGAATACACGACTTGGGAAAAAGTGTGTATTCATTGATGGTTATGAATTAGTTGGGATGGTTTGAATGTGAAATTATTTGAGGAAGTGAGTTAATGGATTTTTCAATAACCCACTTTTTGTGTAGAGACAAGATTTTGGCTACCTTGATGGGTTGCGCGAAACATGGAAATTGAAATTTACATAAATATATTGTGGGCACCTGAAACATTATTATGAACATCTTTGAAGAATATTGTATGTAGATTAGGGTTTGATCGTTCCAATTAAAGAGAAAGTGACCGGCCAAAAAAGAAAATGTTATAACTTAGCAAATTGTAATAAGAATACTATTCACGACTTTGAAATAAGTATGAATGGCAGTATCCAAAAATCACACTGCAAATTGTAAAAGTAGAAACATGGACATGACATTGAAAGCTAAAGTCATTCCAATCATTAGATGCTTTATTCAAGTTAGTGTTCAGTAGATAAAAGGCTTCACGGTTGCACATCACATTCAGATTATCATTGTAAATTTTACGTGGAATTTCGAGAATGAATAATATTGATTTTTCAAAAATAGCTTATTGTATTCTATCTGTAAACAAGTACATAGATAAAGCACATATACAAAACCCACATTTCACAAATAGTGTTAAATTACTGATGAGCATGAATTTATTGATGTCATACTATCTATTCAATATGTATGATGCTCATTAAAAATGGCTCTAGAAAATAATATTTCAAATCGTATTCATCTTTGAGTCTTTAGCTCATCTTGCATATTTACTTTGCAATCTTGCAAAAATTGAACTTTTGATGTATATCATTTTTCATAATTATGACATCCATACTTTTACAAGCAACCGATGAACTTTGGTACTATTGATACATTATTGATACTAGATTTTTTCCTAGCACCAGCGAACTAGAGAAGTGGGACAATTTATACTTGAGAAGTCCAAATCAAAATACTGTGCATGCAATTCCTTGGAATCAGAGTTTACTATTGGGTAGTAAATGAAGCTGCCCTGTCGCTTTGCAACTTTCGGAATGTTGCGGAGTCCTACTAAAGACTGGATCGATGCAGAAAAATGGAATCATAATATCAATGAACTATTAAAATGTGGACTTTCTGCTCTGAGTTCAGGTAAGATCATGCAATTGACTCGCGATAACAAAGAAAATTGCCGAAAGAATCAAAGGAGGGAAATGCACTGCCGACCCATCGTATCATATCATTTTCTTCGAGTGAAGACATCTGGGTTGAAAGGTAAGTAAAATGCGTGTAAATTGATCTCTCCTCTCTCTTATGAAAGAGCTCTTTTCCTGCCCATTATGAAGGTAGCTATTGTTTTCACCATCTTAACCTTCTATCCTTCACCCTAAACCCTAGCCATCACTCCCTACCTACCTTATCGTTTTTGCTTCTTTCCCTTTAGTCCTCAGTTTCTTATTTGCTTTGCTCCTTTCGTCGCGTAGGTACGAGTAAAAAGTTAGATAGCTTTGGACTTATCAAATCTTAAATGTCGACATTATTTGGATCGAGTGAAACATGTTTAAATCCAGCTCTAACGAATGTTACGACACAAAGATAAACCCCACAAATTACTCAACTTGAGTCAGTCAATGCCTACTTTTTGTCATAGTTATAGACCTTCGCTCGAGTGAAATAACATGTCGTTCAAATCATCATATGACACCTACCTTTGACCATACTATTATGGGTCATAACATATCGTACGAGACGATATTGCTCCCATGATGGACTATTTTCAAGTGGACCATGGAAAATAACTATGTAACTACTATAATCAATTCGGCCATGCTCGAAGGATGTGAACCTTAGATAATCTCATTCCCCACCATCTATCCTTACGAGAGGGGCAAGAGGACGGTGACAACACTGATCGATCCATCTTCCATTATTGGATTGGATCATGAGAAAGAAAAGATTGAAATGAAAAATGGAAAAGATATTTAAAAAGAGAGCATGGAAATCGATGGAAATCTTATTAATTTTTGGACCCTACTCGGACACGAACCGAACCATCGAACTGTATCCATCTGGAATATTAATTGAATTGGGCCAATTTTCAAGGAGAGGTCGGGAAGAAACTACGAAACCGGGGATGAACATCCGACGCGTTGCGTGGATGGATTGATAGGAGGAGTTTTAGCAATTATCGTGAAACTTTGTCTGATGCGTACGTAAAATCGGGTGAACAGTGGCCATCAATAAATGCTCGAGCCGTAGGAGATGCGATATGTCCGGTTAAATGGATTCACCGCTTTTGTAGAGAATTCTCAAGACCCAAGAAATTGCATCTACTATTGTTTTTTTTTTTTTTTTTGAAAAAGCATCTATTATTGGTTCTTTTTTTGGTAAATGATAAGAAATATATTAACGTAAGCTAAAGAGAAGTAAGAAGCTATACAACAAGAACCCAGCACCAAGAACTTACACTCACGAAGACAAAATAGTCAAAGTGAGTGAAAGGATACCAAGGTAAAACAAGAATAGCAAGAAAAATCTACTATTGTTTTTTTTTTTTTTGGTAAGAAAAGCATCTACTATTGTTGACACCTACGAATAGTAAAAAAATGGGGAATTAGAGACATGGATTTTGTGAGACATATACCATATGGAGCGAGATATCGCCTTTATAATTATATGGTGTTATGGAAATTATGCCAATCGATTTGTGATCAGCATAGGTTTGATCAACATGAGGTTTGTCATGTACCAAATCAACATTAACCTTATGTGATTATGTCGATGGCCCCACCTCATCTTGAAATCTCGGGTTATGGGCATCGTGGCTAGATACGAGGCGCGAGAGTTGGCATTAACACGACAAAAGTGACTGGCATGATGCCAAACCAAAGATCGATAAAATTTCAAGAACGGTTATTTTTTAGTTTATCGCCATCCCTAAGATAGAGTGACAGATATTGTGGTCAAACGCCGCGAAAGCAGATTGATATCCGTGGAGATGTGATTATAACTAATACCAAACTCGTTACTAGGAATTGATGCTGACTTTTGTGGGACACTATCGAAAACACAAGGTACACGTCTTGGACGTGGGGGCACAAGTATAAAAAGGACATCTCAAGAGAGAAGGACAGGCAGCTCGACCAAATCGTAAGAACTCACTTATTGTATCCGTGTTTTTGTTCATTTTATTTTTTGTGCTATATTCTTGCTCTTGTGAATTCGATTTGAGCTTATGCTGTTAATGTTCAATTCAAGACAAGGTTTAGAAAATCAGCAGACTAGCTCACATGCTTAAGGGTTAGAGGTGAAATTACATAAAGATGCCCACCATACACCAAAAAGTGTAGTCTAGATTGCCTCAACTTATACAGAATCAGACAAATATGTAACCTCACTTGTGCACACCTAAACGATGCGAGGCTTCGTCCCTATCAGGAGGCCGCTTTTCTCTTTTCTGATAATCTATAAAGTAGGAAAATCTTAGAGAATCGGTGAGATTAGATCACAGTCGCGAGGAGAAAATTATACATACCGTTACTACTAATTTCCCCAACACAAGTGGATGGTGTCGGAAGGGTTTGTCTACATTGTAGAATCCCTCTCAAAATATACTAATCGCCCGTACCCTATAAAGGGGTTGTGGCCGGGATGGGCAATAGGGGCGGAATCTTTTTCAAAGCCCGGATCCCTGTCTCTATCCGGTCTTTTTTGGATGTCATAGCCTTTTAAGATCTTGCTAAAGGACCAATCTACATTGTAGAATCCCTCTCAAAATATACTAATTGGCATGATCACATTTATTGAATAAGATTTTAGTGAATAATAAGAAATCATTGGAAACGTCTGATCAATTGGTTTTTTTTCCAGGTTTTATACTTATATGGAACTAAACACATGGACGTTCTTGAAACGTTGCCCCATGCATTTTTGGGCGTCCTTCTCATATTTTCACCCTATTCAAAACTCCAAATCTCCCATTAAATTCACTCAAGATGTCACCCAAGAATTCAATAGACGTCAGTCCGCATCCTTCCATTTTCTGAAGATTTCTCCCACAAATTTTCACATGCCTACCCTCTATTATCTTGGTCATTGAATCAAGTGAGATCCTTAAAATTTAATGCTGAGATTAATTGGATTCACATGAGCTCGAAGCATACAAGTAAAAAATGGATTTATGGCCGAAAATGACAAAAACCGACTTCCCCATTTGGCTATAATACTATAGTTCAAATGAGGGTCATGTAACTCCTCTTGAGTCAAAAGTTTCACCCAATTTATTGATCATTACACAAACTTTTGTCCCTGGCCACCCTATTAGATTTTTGCTCATTGGAAAGTTTCGAAAAATATTTGTTAGTTGTGTCCACGTTGAATTCAATCTTATTAAAGTACTTACCTACATATTATACATGGATTCGATTCAACACGGGTTATGAAATAAACGTTATGTAACTAATGTCTTGGCAGGAGTATGGTGGTTTCCATTGACTGATTTTTTGCAATGTGTGCCGTCCTCGCCCCTGCGATCTTGAAACTTATTGTTAGAAACAAAGACGAATATAGAAAATGATACAAAATATGTAATTTCAAATATCTGTTCCATACTCTATGGCCTAGAATCTTCCCTTTCTATGTCGGTGTGTACTGCGAAGATCCAAGCAGCTAAATTAATCTAAAACTAGCTACTAATTGGAAATCTAAAATTCTATATGTTAAGAAAAGCTAATCAATAAACTAGAGATCAATTGGTCTGCAAAAAATTAGATATCTAGGTTTGGGGATTCGATTAAGCATGAGGAAAAGTTAGCACCTCCGTGTTGCCCTCTTCATATTATTTTCTTTTGGTTAAATTCTTTCTTGGAGTATCATAAGATATCTAGTATAATATTCATATAGTTTTGTTCCGAGTTTTGACACCAAAAATTCCATTATCTTCCCTCAGGTGAAATCATCAAATCATGGTGAGTAACAACTTGATTCCAACACGATTCACGTTCTTTTCAAAATACGCCAGTATTCATAGCAAATCAAATAGTGGATCAATCCAACAAACCACCCCCATTGTATCACTCAATTAGAAAATTGATGAGGTTGACTTTTGATCAAATTTATCCAAATATTAGTAAAAAAAAAAAATTAAGAAAAATTACTCAATCAATAGTCTTAAACCGATTATATGTATGCAATATAGTCATAAACTTTATTAGACAGTTTAGTCCTAGACACGTCGATGATTTTTCAATGTAATATGTCCAACCCGTCTCGCTTCTTGAAAGAAGCGAGATGGGTTTAAGCGGGAGGAGAGAGAGATTGAGGGTTTCCGAGCTGTCCTTGTCCCCCCGGTCGTATAGGTTGAAGGCGTCGCGGATCTCTGCCTTAGCGGAGGAGGAGCCGGATCGGCAGATAGGTCGCAAACTTCGGAGGCGGCTGATGGAGCCGTCCTAATCGGAGTCAATGTCCCCAAATGGCGCGGCGGATCTCGGCGGGGAGGAGGCCGAGCTGGTGGCTAACAAGGACGCCGGAGAGCTTGGCAGGGGAGATCTCGCCGTCGATTTGGTTGGAGACCTTCTGGAGCTCTCACGGTTGCTCGCGTCCTGGAGACTGAGATTGGGCTGCTCGGAATGGTTAAAGTGAACACAAAAATTTCTTGAAAAAAAAAAGTATGAATGGTAAAAAAAAGAAAGTAAAGGAAAGAAAAAAATTTTTAAAATCAGACAAGTATGGAAAATGAAGTTGTTTTGCTTAAATTCTTTCATGCCACCTACATGTTATGGATAATGATTAATAATGATTAATAATGATTGAATCGTCACGCCAAGGTATTTTAAGTGAAAATCAACTAAAAGAATTATATTTGAATTTGATGAAAAAATTTATAATTATATTTGAATTCAAACATTTATAACTGAATTTATGTATGTATAATATTTTTTGAACCAGTTGGATAATTTTTCTGGAAAAATTAAGTGTCTACGTCACGAAATTAAATTATACAGGTTAAAAGTCGTCGTGTTAGAGAAGTAAGACGAAAAATTGATCAGTGAACTAGCAAAATAGCACCACAAGGAGACAACGCCTTTCGTCCTTCTTTCTTTTTGGCAATTGACCGAATCCTCACATGTACAGGGCGCACGTACCTACATTGAAAGAAACCATTTAGTTTGGTGAGATCTAGTACATTTATGCACCGAGACTTAGGGACAGAACGAATTTGATACAGCCGACCTCCTCTAAAAATTGTCCTAATAGCCTCTTTATTCACTTGTGTACATAGATAGCCATTAGGTTCCTAAAGAATCATTGCTAGGGATGAGCAGTTTCAAAATTAGTCCAAGTTCCAATCACCCATCAAAATTGGTTCCCAAATTTTTAGAACCTAAAACCAATGATACATATTCTAGAATTTGGAATATACTTTGACATAGTTTCTAAGGTCAGTTCCAAATCTACTTAGTATAATTGAACAATTGTTGTAAATTATCATCTTTAATTACCACTATTTGCTATTATAATTCACTAATCATGACTCATATTGAAATATTAATGAAGTCTTCTTAGAAATAGGAACCTAATCATAGGGATATGTTCTCCAATTTTTAGAATTTAAAACTTACCCTACATATCTTAAAACTTAAAATTGGGCCAGTTCCCACTAATCCGACTCTCTGCTTTTCGTTTGTGCCCTGAAACCATACTCGCTCTTTCTCCTTGTTGCCATACCTAGTCAACAGAAGAGTCTGGGCAGGTCGAACCTCAAATCGAGCCTACGCATTCTTACTCAAGCCCGATCACACATAAAAAATCAATGAACTCTCCAAGTTAAATCGACCGAGCCAGGCAAACCGAGCTGCCCGCGCCGACTTTCTAGCCCACCTGCCGTTCGTTCCCCTTCACAGTACCATTCGTCAACGAGGCTCCTCAGGTTCAACGGCTGGACCCGCCTACACACTCTTTCTCTCCGCAAATTGACTTTGACCATGTCACTCTCTCTCTCTCTCTATCTAGACAATGTCCACGTCAGATGGGTCCAGGTCAACCCGGGGCTTTGACCGCCACGTCAGGACAAAAGGCTCTGCAACTAGTGGAGAGCAGAGCAATGGGAGGACCAGGAGGAGCACTAGCAGAGGTTTGTGGCCCGAGTGATTACATGTCTCTCCCTCCTCATACAAGCCCAGGCTAATGACCAACGGAGGAAGAAGAAGCAGCCCCTCTCCTCTTCTCAAGAACACTGAAACTCTCTGCAGCCTTGGCCATCTGCAAGGAGACAGCGCAGTGATAGCCACTGACAAGCTTAGAGAATTCGCTCCTTTCTTTCTCTTCTTTTCTTCTTGGCAGAGATTCGGTCTGCCTTCATTCCATTTATTATATTTTGTTTCTTGGGGCACTCTGTTCTCTTGTGTTTTCTTTATATTTCTGCTGGCCTTTCTCTTCGCAATTATGAGGGAGGGACGCGTGAACTGACTACGTCATCATCCCCCTGTTTCGATTTCTTCTTTCTTCGTCTTTTTTGTTTTTTGTTTTCCTTCCTTCATGGTACCCTCTTCTGCGCAAGACTTCATTTGGTTGGCAGGCTTTTGCTTTTTCCCTCTGCTTCTTCAATAATGCTTCTGCAAAAATGTTCAGGATTTCTTTTCTACAGAGAGATATGCAGTCGATGATGCGTAGGCCCCCACCGTAAAAGCCTATGCGCCATTCCACCAAAACAGAAACAGATATATTTTTAATTTTTTTTATGAAAATTTTAGGAATTATGATTTAATTGATCAATGGAACTTTTGTGAATAAATATACTAGAGGTTTTAAAACTTGTTACGAATATGTCATTGGGTCCACAAATTTTAAAAAGTGTGATCAAATTTTAAAATTTATCAAGTTAATTTAATCAAATTCCAAAACTTGTAAGTATTTTCCTTTTGTTGAGTTGGAAATAATTAATGGAAGCACTTAATTACATCCACTTGACAAGTTTAAAAAATTAATTGCATCAATTTGACAAGTTTTAGAATTCAATTGCATTTTTGTAATAAGTTTTAAGATTTGATTGTATTTTTTAAAAAATTTAACACTCAATTTCGTGACAAATTTTAAGATGTACAATTTTGAGTATAATTTGAGCTCCCCATATAAATAAAGAGAAGCTACTGTGGAACGAAAAGGCCGAGATGTCCCTTGGCGTAGTAATTTTTAATAGAGGATTCTACTCTGAAAATGTTTACCAGTACTAAAGATTATTAGGTCCCAAAACAAAACAGTTACTTAATCGTTATCTCTCTACGTGATAAATTATGATTAACTATTGCAAAGTTAAAATTACATACGTATAAATCAAACAACATGCCCACAACCGATGAACTTATAAAAGAAATGGTATGCCGGTACCAATTGCAAGCACTAAATAGATTCCAATCGAAGTGAAGCCAAATATAGTATATGAAAAATCAATCCAGGGTTAATTTTTATTAACCATTTAAAAAAATGTTAAAAGAATAAGCTAATTTGGTAATTAGAGAAATATTGTTGCAATTTATTCTTTTTATATGATAATTAAGTAGTAGTAAAAAATTAGAGAATTATCGAAATTAGTTCACAACCAAGGAGATAAATGGTATAGAATGAAGCATATTTAATGCCATAGGCCAATTCTTAAAGAGTGCTTAGCTGATGTACAACATTATGTGTTGTTTTTGGCCTCCAGATCACTAAATCGTGAGAACTAAAACGATTTACAATGACTAATATATGTTATTGGAGATGTCAATGATTTTTCTTTTTGACTTCTACAATGAAAAAAGGGTACATATGAAAATATAAACTCAAGAGTTTGAAAACAATCAAGTCATAAACTTTTTATCTAAGAGGCAATCAAGTCCTAAATACTCTAACTTATGCATTAAAGTTGTTAACATTCATTAAAAAGTGCAATCAAGTCCTAAATTCATATTGAAAAGTACAGTTTTAAGTTGCCATTTAAGTAATTTTTTAATATTATATTAGACACGTCGCTCATAAAAAACAGAGAAACTCGGTTCCACTTTGAATTATTACTTGAATAGTTTTGGACTCGATTACATGTCCATGGCCCTTTTTTTCTTCTAAGTTGTGAATGCCAAGGCACATGATTATCGAGGGACAAAAAGTTAGGGAAGTTTCACGAATTCAAAAGCTAGATTAGGGGACGCATTTAATTTCTCTTTGCGACTCTTTTGACTGTGCCATAACCAGTTCTGTCGGGTGGGAAAAAAAAATTGTCTGGAGAATGTATGTGAGGTCAATTATGTGGGGCTGCGATTTGCAAATGCACTGTTTTTGCCACCTGAGAATGTCTGTACTTTATTCATGACGAGGCGGACATTTTGTTGGGTGTTAAAACTATACCAATCCGACAAAGTAATTCAAGTATTTATTATTTGACTCGTGCATATAAGTTTATCGGGCAATGTGTGGGAACCAAAGTCATCATGAGCACACCTACAGATACATTCACTGCCCAGTAATCCCTTGTTTCTATATTCTGTCTTGATGCGGGTTCTCTGTCCTTCAATTATGGCAACTTCTGTTTGTGCACGGGTAATAAACTTTTGGAATATTTACACAAGCCGTGCCAACCCTCAACACTTTAACCTAACATATAATATTACCCTGAATTTTTAATTTATTCGATGAGATTTATGCATTGTCATACCTAAATTTTTAATTTACACAATGTGATTATAATTTTTTGGTAAAAATTCAATCTAGTCCTCAAAGTATATAAAAATATATAATGTTATCGTTTTATTAATTCAAGTTTAGGGACAATATTAAACATTTTCATTTAGTTTAGGAAATTAAATTGAACATATATCAAAAGTTCATACACCATATTAAATAAATTAAAAGTTTATGACTCACATTGTATATTGAGTTATAGTTCATGGACCATATTAATTAATTAAAAGTTTAAGGATGACGTTATATATTTTGCTAAAGTTCAGAGATCATTTATGTTATTTTTTCTTATCTTTTAACGGGTTGCCATGTTCATTCCTGAATTTTGAAAAATAAAATAAATAATTACTTTCTGGTAATGGATGATACCCGTGTCAAAACACGTGCTACGTTTATGCGTTAAATTGGGCGCTTGCCTATGAGAAAAAACGAGTGGTTTCAAGTATCGAAAAGTGGATGAAATGGAAAATTTTAAGAGATATGATAATTATATGTTTTTCCTTATACACGGGTGGTTTGAGAATCAATACGTTTTCATCTGTTATTGAGGGCAATATTGGAAGAAATAAGTGACCGTAAGAGTAGTTTTAACTCAATATATAGAAGATACCGTATGACAACTGTTTGGAACATTTGTTATTAAAATGAATCCCTAACGCTTAGTTGTTTGAGGACATCATTCATCGTCAAAACTTTGTGTAGAAATTTTCATTGGATTTCTTCAATTTTGAGATGATAATACCAATTGCGAATATGCCTGTGATAATTTAGAAAATCGCCAATGGTTGACTATCATCTTACAAACCTACAACACGACTCATATTTATTTTTCATATTTTATATATTTTTTTGTATTGACAAAATTGAGATTAGATATATAACCTATTTGGTATATAGGCTCTTTAATATTTCTTTTAGGTGGGAGCTCTAGTAATAACATATGGGATGAAAAACTTATATAAAACGTAATTTTTCTTATAAGTAAACAAAAAAAAAAACTCAAATTTTGCACACCGTAACATATATACCTTAAACTTGTATTTATGTGATCCATTTACCTTCTGTCAAAATTTTATTAGATTTTGTTCGGCCAAAACAATATCATTTTTTATTTTATTTAAGTCACATGGGCACCATATCAATACCTCACCTAGTGATTGACAAGGGTCATCAACCCTTGTCTATGGTCAACGAGGGTCGGCCAGCCCTCTCCCATGGTTGACAATGGTCGGCCAGTGATCTTCGCCAAACTTCGAAAGAAAAAAAAAAAAGAATTCAATTTGAAAAAAAAAACCAATTTTTTTTTATAAAAACTATAAAAATCGTCCACTAAATTTGTCTTACATGGAAATGTTTTAGTGATATATATGTATTAAAAAATCATAAGAAACAAGTTTTCCTTAAAATTAGGTTAAATATAGAAGTGTTTTAACAATTTGGGTTAGACCATTTGCAATCCAACTCAACCCACCTATTTGATGAGTCTCATTTCCATTAATCAAGCTCACTCATGGGTCTTTTCATGTTCCTTTCTCTCATAGTGAATTTTCAGAGTGATAATGTTTCTTTTTCTTCTTTTTCACGTCTCCGAAGTTTTATATGCCACACAATTGAAATGTTAGGTACGATAAAGGAAGAGTATCCTTTTGCCATTTCATTCTATAAAGAACATTAGGATCAGTGTCGCATTCAATTATTTGAAGGTGTCCATATCATAAAGCGGTGCATATCTAATACCTAAGGTCCTCATTCTTATTTCGTCTTTTAGATTACTAACTAAATGACAATTTTCATGCTTTTGAAATAGGTAATCTTAAAAGATGTCAACGACTTCGACAATCCTCGTTTCATCAACGAGAAAAGTATTAATAAATTTATTGTATTGATATTAAATCAATTCTAAAATTTTCAATTATTTCAATCAATTTTAAATCTTTTTGCATTGATACCAATTCAATTCATCCACCCAATTTAGACTGGGAATTACTAACATGGGATTTGACGATCTTATGTGGCGCAATTGGCACTGATGTCAATTTTTTTAGAAGTTTTTATATATTTTTTTTTTATCCTCTTGGCCAATGAGGTCACCGGTCATAGGTTGGTCTGGGCAAGGGCCTCCACACCTCATTCGGCTAGGTTGAGGGCTACCGCGCACTCACTGGCCACAAGCGAGGGTGAGGGCATCATGGCCAACACATGAGGGTGTCAACCCTCACATGGAACCCTCACCTGTGGCCAACAAGGGCATGGGGCGCCTCACCTAGACCAAGCAAGGGCCACCAACCCTTGTCTTTGGCCAGTAACGGTTGTGTCACGTAGGACCGTTGGTTACCACGTTAATAATTTTTGGTTTAAATTGGCCGAATGGACTAAATTAGTACCAATACGAAAAAATTTAAGACTAAATTGATCAAATTAAAAAGTTTAAGACGAAAATGATATCGATACGATATCTTTTGGATTTTTTTGACATTTTATCCTTCTATCGACAGTGCCATTGCTGCACTTCCGTATCTGAATTATGAAGGCGCAGCTCAACGTCTGCGTGAACTACGGAATGGATGGAGACAATCCACCATCCGGGCACCGCCGTCCAACTTTCCAAGAACTACAGCATTAAAAAAGTGCGACTTTTAGAGCCGATCTCGGACCTGCTCAATGCGCTTGCGTTTAGTGGAATAGACGTCACGCTAGGCATAGAAAATCAAGACTCACCATCCATCACATCGAGTGCCAAAGAGGCTAGGACATGGTCCAACACCTATGAATTAACTGGACTGAGGGTCCACCGTAGTTGCGACTTGTACCGGGAGGAGTTTAGACCCACCATCAAGCCGGTGCATCCGCCGACGACGCTCAGGCAGACATGGTTGGAATTATTGACTCTTTGTCGAACACTAGCTCGCCGTTACTAGTTAATGTGTAGCCCCATTTTGGATATGCCTCAGATCCAACTAATGTGAGATCAAATTATGCTCCATTAATCGAAACCATTTCATAGGTTCATGATGGTAATTTGAGTTACACGAACAGGCTATATGCGACTGTGGATGCCTTCTACTGGGCAATGGAGAAGATAGGGGAGAGCTAAGCGGACACAATTGTTTCCGAGAGAGGTTGGCCATCGGCCGTCACCATACCTCGCTTCTCCTTCGTCTATTATAAGGTGCATGATTACATTGAGCATGTTCATATAACTCAACTTGCCATCTTTTAGCATTGGACGAGTCCTAGTGAATTAAGTGTAATCTAAAGCATTGGATGAGCTAAGCATATGTAGTTGTTTCCGAGTGGGGTTGGCCATCAACCACCGCCATGCCTCACTTCTCCTTCGTCCATTATAAAGTGCGTTATCGGATAGACCATGTTCGTATAACTCAAGTTGCTATCTTGAAGCATTGGATGAGTCGTTGTGAATTAAGTGTAACCTAATCTCACATTAATTGGATATGAGGCGTATGCAAATCCGGATAAAAGGTAATTAGTGGCAATGAGCCGGTGTTGGACAAGGAGTTCACGATCCCACCCATGTCGGCCTAAGCTTCACCGGAGGATGCACCGCTTAAGGTTCTAGCACCATGCCAAATGCGTCCGAAGGAAGAAGAACCATTCGTTTGCCCAAAAGCTGTCCCAACGCGGGTAAGAACGCTTGCGGTGTCGGACGGGATTGTCACGGCATCGGCACTAATGCTATGTTTTGCAAGTCCTGGTGTTTCATAAGTTCTTCCATTCTTGTTCTCTTGTGGAGTTGGACAACCGTGGCCGGATTAGGAGATTGTCCCCAAGCATTCTCTAATTTACGTCAATGTCGCCTTCGTAAAACCGATTTCATAGTGAAGCAACGCTAAGATTGATAGAACGAGTATCGTGAAAGCCAAGGGGCTATCTCTTAGAATTTTTACTACCAATTCCATAAATAATGAAAATTATATTTTCCTTAGTAATCTGAAAGAGGATATGAGAGCAGCGTATCCAATAGGGATGTGTGTGTGTGTGTGTGTATATAGTATTATTTAAATTTTACCATTTTAGTTCAAACTTAAAGAGAAATTTTCATTGATGGTCCCGTAGTGGGAAAGTGTATATATATTTATATATACATATGTGGTATAATTTAATTATTACCATTTAATTCTTGTAAGAACATTAGGATCAAAGAGCATTCACTATTTGAGCGTCCTCATCAAAGGATGCATGTCTAGTTACAGGTCATCCTTCTTGGAGGATCATTTGCAAACTAACCACAAAGACCAAATTGTTTTTTTTTTTTTTTCATTCATCAATCCAAAAATGTCAATTTCATCAGCTATGTTCTTCCAATAATTTGTCATTAATAATCTCTCCTCTCTCCCTTCAATATAGATTTAAGATTTATTTGATAACCATTTTGTTCTTGAAAATAATTTTGCTCGGAAATAATTTTTTCTGATTATATTCTCTAAATGGGTTTCTGAGTATTTGAACATGTTTGGTAACTGTACAACTTTTTATTTTTAGAATAGAAAAAAAAAAGGTGATGTGTTTGGTACAACCATCATTTTTTTTTGTGATAAAGGATTTCTTAATTTTTTAATAATTTTATGATTTTTCTTTTTCTTTTTTTCATTCTCTTCTTCTTTCTCCTCTAGCCGGTCACCATCGACTTCACGGGCCTCGGGGTGCCTTGCTAGCCATCATGAGCCCGATGACGGGCTAGAAGAAGAAGAAAAGGAAAAGAAAAGAGAGAAAAAAAGAAAATGGCTCAATTCTAGAATTGTTTAAAAAAAGAAAATGGCTCAATTCTAGAATTGTTTTCCAGAAAAAAAGTAACCTTCACCGGGCTCGAAGAAGAAGAAAAGGAAAAGAAAAGAGAGAAAAAAAGAAAATGGCTCAATTCTAGAATTGTTTTCCAGAACAAAAAGTAACCTTCACCGGGCTTGAAGAAGAAGAAAAGGAAAAGAAAAGAGAGAAAAAAGAAAATGGCTCAATTTTAGAATTGTTTTCCGGAACAAAAAGTAACATTCTCTCTTTATTGATTCCATTTCAAATTTATTCTCAAAAACAAATCTATTCTTAGGAGTAGAAAAATTGGCTAACATCACAAAATGAATTTTTGTTTTTTTCATTCTGAGGAAAAAAATAGAATTAACTAAAAATTAGCTGGTTATCAAATAGGCCTTTAGAACTCCATTAATTCTAGTATAATATCACATTCAAGGAGTTATTATTTTTCCACTTTTTGTAAGGCTAAAGAGCAACAGAAGTCCCCACATTTTCTTCTCTTTTCAATTTTATTCCCACCTTTTTAGGTTATCAATAAATCTTCACCAATCGAAGTCACATCAAATCTATCCCAAGACTGGATTCCCCCAAATAATTGTGATTCAATTGCCTTTTTCCCTCTTGAGCCTTAAATATATATGACGTTGCAATCAAGATTGTGTTTTTTAGAATAACTTAATTTTTTTCTCTTAAAAAAAGGCTAGTATGCAACCAAAGAAATATCTGTCCCTTGAATTATGCATCTATTAAATAATTTATCCTTGAATATCCTTTCTTGAATAATAAAATTAGATAATCTTTTTCCTTAGTGACAGAATTGTAATTCGAGAAGGAATCTAATGATATTTGGTCTCACAAATGGTGTCAAAGGGAGTGGAAGTGGGATATATTTAAGACCAAATTCGAAAGGTATTTTTTGTATGATTAAAAGGTAAAATATAATTGAAAATTAAGCTTGTGCTGAATTTGCCATCGGCATCCAGGATTGATGCCACCGGACCAAGTCACTGGACCATGCGAAACGACCTTGAACTTGCTCTTGTCGCCGTACTCACCAACTTACCACAAACATGATTCATCACCATAAGAAACAACATCTAAGGTTTGTAACTCGCAAACAAACAAACTTGATTCAACATTAACCAGCTTTTCCTTCTTCTTTTTACCTCGTTTACTTCCTTTCAGCTTTCCTTTTAATTTCTTTCGATTTTTTTTTCTAGGCCGATATGGTAATCACATCAACGACTCTCTTTTAAAAAAAATAAAAAGATCAAGTCATTATTTTTTGTTACTTAAATTAACAAAGTTAATGGAATTACTTAATTACTTTTTTGCAACTATTTTTTGACTTTTTGGTGCACTTGTCCTTAAAAAATGTGACGTGCCAAAATTTTTCGGTAGGGAAAATCATTGAACACACTTAATCTCACTATTTTAAAGATCATTAGGATTAAAATGTGCGACAACAAAATTTGATACCAAAATGTACCTCAAATGACAATTTTAGCTTTGACCACTTAATTTTCCATTTAAAAAAACCTTGCCCACCATAATCTCAATAATAGTCTCTTTTTGCTGATGTCTAGTGTCATCAATGTGTTTCAAGTTTCATGTACTTGGATGTATGATTAGTCGTTTAAAATCTCATCATAAATCTTTATATTACTCAATAAAGTTGCTATAATGGAAAGGTTAGAATACCATCATCTAGCTGTATTTTCTAGACTAAAGAACCAAAGTAATCAAGATGATGGCTACTTTTTACTTCTCCTCGGCCTAAAGCACAAAAATTATCAATGCCCATGACAAGATTGGCTGATGTACGTGTAGGACCCTCCGAATTCACTGTTCACCATTGGTGGCTTTTCTCTTTCTTCTTCCATTACTTCTTTCGAGACATTAAACATGATGAATCCTATGATTGGCGCTCATGTGTCCTAAAATCCAAAGCCACACACACATTTTTGCAATGGAGAGTTCAAATTATAGAATATCAAGGGATATGAATAGACAAAGAGGGAGAAATAAGAGAGGTGATTAGAGTGGTGGGATCATCGGGTTGGGTTGGCGGCCTTGGCGGGACAGGAGGATCTCATTGTCATCATTAAAACTGGATGCTACGTGTCCCTTTTGTCGCCCTCTGAAGCCTATTCAAATTCCACTAAGTGAACTAAAGACATCCTCAGGTTCTAAGGTTGGACCCCAACGTGGACCCCAATTTTGACCCGGTTTAGTTCGATTGATCCCCACTGGCCTTTCATTCGAGGACTTGCACATGTGTTTTTGTCACCCAGCGGGAAAAGATGAAGCATTCCATAATTTTATTTTATTTTTTTTGTTGGGGGAGGGGGGAAGGAAATGTGGGGATATAGATAGAAAAGGATTTTAGTTTTAGGGTAAGTTTTATTTAGAAGAAAATTTCCTTAGGATCGTTTAGGGAAATGATTAAATTGAAAAAAAAAATCATAGCCGATGGAAAATCTGTAATTAAATCCAGGAATATTTTTCAACAAAGTTCATTTTCCATGAAGCAAAAAAATCAGCGTGGGATTCTCATTCTCTAACTTTTTAATACTCAAGCAATTTGAGCTTACTTTTTAAAATTCTTTTTATATGGTAAAGTCTCTTAGTCATACATTTTCTGTTTTTTTAGTTATGTATTGGTGCTGAGTTGTTGGAGAATGACTCAACCCCTTAGGAGTCCTCTCATGGCATACATAGTGGACCTTTAGATAAATGCCGGACCATAAATGTATAAATCACTGAAGTTCTCTAAATTGTCTTCTCAATCAATATAGCATCTTATGATCGTGCTCAAGTGTATCGCGATCGAATGGTCATTGTTTTATACACATTCGTCTAGAGATGGTAAAAATGGACGTCCCACTTGTCAAATCCACTTAAATTCCAAAGCGATTATAGGTGGAATCTTTGACTACGACCACTATCTCATCACCTATATTTTTCCAAGACACAACGATCTTATGAGAGGGGTTGACATGGTGTGCTTTGTTCTATCGTCCATGGCAGCTAGAGGCCCACCTTGAAACAGACATTTCATCGAACTCTGTTCTTCATGTCGATTTAGCATTCGACTCACTCTATCTTCCTCACGTTTGAAGCTTATTTGGTCTCAAGTTCGAGCTCTTTCACAAAGTCTCAACCATTCAATTAATAAGCCGTCAAATTAGAGAGATGCTTTTTGACCCCAAAGAAAAAAAAAAGAAAAGAAAAAATCTAGAGAGATGCTAATACCTTATCTCTCTTGGATTTGTTGTATGACATCCACACGAGGCCGTCACATTAGAGTTCCACTTGTTCATTAGGGACCAAGGTCTACCGCCATGTCTGAATGTGATAATCACGAAGTTTTTGTCACTCCTTTTCAGATATAAAGTATCAATCATTCTATCCACATTATAGATTTACTAACCCTAATCTGTGAAAAAGAAGAAGGTATAAGGTACGAGAGTCGCAAGTTGTCGTGAAATATGCACATCAACCGACGGCTAACTGCATGCGTGGATCAATTAAGTCAACTCTGATCAATTGTGTCTGTCGGTGCCTCCCACTGGATCCAGTTGTCTTGTTCCATGTATCCATTACATAGCATACGCTATAATCATATCATAATGGTTCTACAGTTTTGAAATTTTATAAATGAGAAATTTGGCATATCTCGTATCAGTTGTTGGATTCAAACCTTTGAATATCAGTCATCGGATTGTATTTGTGTTATCAAAGTTAAAGTATATCTCCACTTTAAGCGTGTAAAAAAATGTGATCTCAATAGAAATCTTAGTCCGAATAGAAACCGTAACTTGACGAATGAACAAACAAGCAAAATTTTCATGTATGAGTCCAAGTGGAGGTGGAGTCGGTCAAGGAATTTCTATGTAAGAATAATAATATTTCATGTGTTTGGAAATGTTCTATTATGCTTTTTTGTCGTACAAGAAGATCGATCTTGGGGGCTTGCATGTGCAGAAATTATTGAGTAAAATTGAAACTTTTCATGATCTAGAACAATTAAAACTTTTCAATCAATTAAATCTTTTCTTTTGTAAAATTGACAAATTATTTCATAAGAAATTATCAAGGCTAAATATCTTACGAGTTATTAGGTTTAGAAATTCTGAGGGTGTTTAAATGGTTCCAATGTGATTGTAAGTAATTTCCATCGTGAAGTCTACTTTTTTTTTTTTTTTTCGGTAAGGTGTGAAGTCTGTTTTGTTTAGTAGTGAAATGTTAATATCGACTGAACCTTATACATCCCGTGTCTAGCTTCTTTTCTTGTTCTGGTTAGCATTGGGAATAATTGTTTGTTTTTTACGACAGTCAATATTCAAACCAAATCTTGTCAATTGTCTACAGTGGTTGAGTAACGCAGGCATGTTGTTGTGCTCAAGCCTATCGAAGCATAACTAAGGCTGCAAGTAGATCCGCATCTTCTGTGAGAGAACAAATTTCATGAACTAACTTAGTACTGACCACTTATTGTTGCTCTATTTAGATACCAAATTACATTTGTATTTAACAATCTATACCATCTAGAGTATGCCACAATGTCAAATCTCATGGTAGCAATGCTCGGTAGTGTCGATGATGTGGTGCTAGAGGCTGAGACCAATATTAGTTGTGACAATCAACTGATGATGGTGGTCATCGCATTGGTTGATTATAGTTTTGGTAGATCGTGGTGGTGACCAGTAGCAGAAGTTGTGACAAACTAAAGTATTATTTGTGGCTAGAATGGATAGAGGGAATCAACAGTTAGGAACAATAGAAAGGTTGACAAGTATTTGATGAAGGCAATGACTATCGACGATGATGACAAGTAGACCCAGTGGCGCCGATGGTATATAGCTGATAATTATGGCGGCCTCCGTATCTAGACATGCATTTTCAATTATTTGTTTTGTTTTACTCAGTAATTGAATGACTTCTATCAATTTCATTTAATCAGTGTATTTCGGGTGACTTATAATTTTTACTTTGTAAATCTATTTACGCTTTCAATTTCACTGTGTAGTTATTGAATTTTTCAACTGTAGATACTTATTCGTTGGATTTGTGAAGTGGAATCGCCCAAACTACTGGACTATAAGTGATAAACCATACAATTTTCCTTATTTAGTAAGCTCAAAAGTAAAAAATTGCTTATATCTTTTTCATCTAATTCACTGAAAATTCTTGCTCGCTCCGTTCTTCAATAACGGCACGTTTCCCATCACCATTCACATCTCTTCATCAAATCACACAGAGAGAATAGGGAAAAAAGTAGTTCCAAGTTCCGAGGAACAACCCCTCAAATGGTACTTTAGTATTCATTAATTTCTCTTTTACGCCGGCAATGATAGACATCCAAAGTAGCTCTCGCTTCAGTCAATTCAAAATGCGCGTTTCCGGTTAGAGGACATTGTGAAAAAAAGTAAAGCGGCAATTCCGGATGAGTGTTAAGACGTGTAAATTATATCACATGACAAAGTGGCACCAGTTGACACAACTGTAATGTAAATAAATTTCATAAAACAATTAATTAAGATTTTCTTTTCAATACACAAATACAATTACAAAATTCGATTATGACACGTGAGTAAGAATTAATAATTTATTGAATAGGAAAAAGAGAGAAAGACCGGTGATGAAAGGAAAACAAAGAGTAAGATAAAGGGACCTTCTTGCATTCTCAGCCGAAAAGGGTTTCATTTTAAGGAAGTTTCTTAGTAAATGTCGTGATATCTGTCAAGTAATTAACTAAACAAAAGTTATAAATTTTAACCGACCGATTATTTTGGTGATATGAGTGATAATTATTTTAAGAACTATTTTTTTAATAAAATATGCTTGACAAGTGAAGTTCAACAATCAAACATCGATCTCAAAAGGACACAATTATTTATAAAAAAAATTGAAAAACCAGTGATGCTTTCGGAGGTCGAGACGTTCCAAAAGCAGGCTTTGTTTTTTGACCGCGAATGGGGTCACAGAATTCAAAAAGAGACGCGAGTGGGAACCGATCGAGCTGGCTCTAAAACTTTTTCGGGCTTTTTTTCTTTGGTAACATAAAGACATTTTAAAATAATATGATTATTAATTATTAATAAATAAATGTCATAAAAAATTCTAAACTATATCTATTGTGATGTGAATACTTTAAACTTTTTTTAGATAACAAAAAATCCTAAATTTGTCGATTATGACACAAATATCCTCAATTTTTTTGTATCACAAAAAAATTCAAACATATACACGTGTAATATATATACTTTCTATTTCAATTCATCTCTAGTATAAGTTCGAGATTTTTTATTTATGTCGCAATAGGCAAGTTTCGGTTTTAAGGAATACAAAAAAAGTTTGAAGTATTTATATCATGGCGGGCACAGCTTGGTAACATGAGGACGTTTTGTTAAACATATTGATTTTAAAATGATATGATTATTAACTATTGATTACACATTAGATGAGAACCGTAAAAGGATTGGAAACAAATAATTTTCTAATATTGAAGCGAAATATCTTAATTATCACTATTAAGGATTAATTTGTCAAGAAGAGCCATCTTGCTTGGTAATGGTTTAACTTCAACATGTACGTTCTGTTTGCTCTGTAGAAAGAATGATTTGAAAAATATTTTTCAAATAATCATTTATATCATTCAAGAAGTTAAATGAACAGAAAATAAATTTTTTATTTGTGAAATTGTTTAAATATAGATTATTATTGATAATGAAAATATTTTGATGATTGTAGTAAAGCCCTCACTAGTTATTACTAAAACACGAAATGATATCAATGTAACGGTGAGTTTAGTGGTGTAAGGCTTACTTTCAGTAGTTAGGGATTCTCTGACCATAGGTTCGAATCCTCTGGTCGCTCACGGTCTAAAGAAGTCTCGATTTGCTATCCAGCTTAAGTTTCGGTTTATTTATAATAACTGAAAATTTTTTATGAATCATAATTTAAAAATAATTTATGTCATCATTTCTCGTCATTGAAGTCGTAGCTCTCATTTAGCCAGTACAACATGAGCTGGTTCCTATTTAGTGTCCTCTTCCTGAAGAAAGTACATAAACTATATAATAACGACCGTGCGCCGCCGCTTGGGAGGCGCCGTAGAATAAATAGGACGGAGGCGATGTTTGTGTTGGGACTTGAAGTGATCACGAGAAAGATTTACTTTTCCTCTTTCCATTAATGAATTTTAGTAGCATAGATGGAATGGCCTCGTAGGCTAGGGGAGAAAGAACCTGGACAAGCAACAGTGGAGCTGTAAATTTTGGATCTTCGTACAAGCCCAGTTGCACGATTAAGAGCTAATTCTTTTCGTCCTTTGAGCTTATGTAATTTTTCAGTTAAAATGTTAGAAATTATAATTTGTCCGATCAAATTTTTAATCTGCACAACTTTTCTAGATAAGTCTGTCCAGTTTCGAATCCGATCAATTGAATTTGACATATTCATTAGCGTCATCATGAGTTTTTTTTTTTTTTTTTTTTTTTTTTTTGTGATCGAGAATTTGCCGGAGCTTATCATTATCGACTTATGTCGATTTGGGGTCTTACGAGTCTCTGCGGTGGAGGCCCAACGGCGACTATATCTTGGGGGAAACTGGCCCAGCAACCCATTGCCGAGGCCCTCCACTTTAATCGCTAACAATGCAGGATTTCGAACCCTTGATCTTTTTCGCTGGAGGAGAGATCTCACGAGTTTGATGTGGAAAGTGATGAGAAAAAATGCTCATAGGTAGATATTTCATTATCGTTGAGGTTTGGTTGTGGTCATTAGGAGATTTTAGTTGCATGAATTAATTGACAGTCTGTTGTGGCAAAGGAAACATTCGCATTAGGCTCAGGATGCCTTTGAAGAGTGCCTCAACTCCAATGAAGTGGACGTAGAGTGGGAGACACTTGATTAGAAAATTTATGTGAATTTAGAAGAACTCGATAAGAGAGATTTAAAGTTTAAGAACCCGATTGAAGAAACAATTTGCACAAATTTTTGAAGGGATGAAAGCAGAAATTTACCTTTTAAAGTACAAAAATCAATCCATGCAATGAGTGAAGAATCTGTCTAAATGTAATGGACTTGTTAAAAACATATAAAGAGAATTGGTTTCTTCTTAATGAGTTGGTTAGGATCTTTATTTTTCCTCTTTCATGATTAATGAACTAATTTCGAATAAATGAAAAGAATAAGGATTCGGGAGCTACTCTTAAAAACATAAAAAACCATATGATTTTGTCGCGAAACTAGATTGAAGAATAAAGGGAAGAACTTTGAGAGGAAGATTGTGCCTCTATTTTCATCGATTGTAATTTGTTGTACAATACTGTATATAAACACATGAAGGAATAATAATAAAAGAAAGTGTATATTCCTGTAATCTCTCTATTCCTAAGATATAAACAATTGTATCTATTTATGATATATGTAAATCTCGATAATCATATCTTCCAACACTCCCCCTCAAGCTGGTGGCTTGTATATGTCCAATATACCTAGCTTGCTTAGAAGATATGTATGTTGCCTTTGACAAAGAGGCTTAGTGAAAATGTCCGCAGGTTGCTCCGTGGTTCTGATTCCTCTTGTTTTGACGATTCCCTCTTGAATCTTCTCTCGAGTGAAGTGACAATCAACTTCTATGTGCTTTGTTCTCTCATGAACTATAGGATTTGCTGCAAGCTTGAGTGCTGAATCATTGTCACAGAATAATGTAGTTGGTCCTTTAACCTCCGCCCCGAGATCTAGAAGTAAACCCCTTAGCCAAACTATCTCACAAATAGTTTTGGCCATGGATCGATATTCTGCTTCTGCTGAGGATAAGGATATAGTGGATTGTTTTTTTGTTTTCCATGAAAGCAATGATTCCCCGAATTTGATGCAAAAACCAGTAATAGATCTCCTGCTCATTGAACATGTAGCATAATCTGCATCGCAATAAGCTGTCATCTCCATGTTGCATCTCCGGGAAAGAAGTATTCCTAATCCTGGACATGTCTTCAAATATCTCACAATCTTCATGGCCGCATTTAAATGTGATTGTTTAGGGCTGTGCATGAATTGACTGAGAGTCTGAATTGCATAGCAAATGTCTGGCCTAGTCATGGTGAGATATATGAGCTTCCCTACTATTCTCTGATATCCAGATGGATCCTTTAACAATGGATCATCACAAGTAGATATGCCAGAATCATAATCAGCAGAAGTTAGCTTGACATTCTGCTCGATGGGAACAATAGATGGTTTGCAACCTGACAAACTTGCCTTTGAAATAATCTCCATTACGAACTTTCGCTGACTAAGTGAAATTCCCTGATCCGAACGAGCTATCTCAATTCCAAGAAAATATTTAGGCGGCCCTAAATCTTTGATATAAAAGTGGAATGCAGATATTCTTTCAGCTTCTTCACAGCGGAATCATCATTTCCCATAATTAAGATGTCGTCAACATAAATCATTAGATAAATAGACGACATACTTTTCTTCCAAGTGAATAATGCATAATCATACTTGGACTATCTAAAGCCAGCAATCATAAGAGCACTCGTAAACTTGGCATACCATTGTCGAGATGCTTGTTTTAATCCATAAAGAGATTTTCGGAGACGACATACCTTAGACTCCCCCTGTCTCCGTAATCCGGGTGGAAGATCCATGTATATTTCTTCGTCTAGATCACCATGCAAAAATGCATTATAAACATCCATCTGGTGCAACGACCAGTCACGAAAAGCAGCAACCGATAGAAAAGAGCAAACTGTAACGTCTTTGGCTACTGGGGAAAAAGTCTCATGATAGTCAAAGCCTTCTCTTTGTGTATATCCTTTGGCAACTAACCGGGCCTTGTACCTTTCTATAGAGCCATCTGCTCTATATTTTATTTTATACACCCACTTGCATCCAATTGGTTTGCGATGAGTGGGTAAAGGTACAACGTCCCAAGTGTGGTTATCCATAAGGGCTTTTAGTTCTGCCACCATAGCCCGTTGCCAACGTGGGTCATGCATTGCTTCATTATAACTAGAAGGCTCGTGCTCCTCAGAAATACTATTCATGCAACATGAATGCTCCGATGATAGCCTATCGAATGAAACGTAGGAAGAGATAGGATAATGAGTACTTGATGACCTAGAAGAAGCACACATGTAGTCCTTTGTCCAAATTGGTGGACGACTAGCTCGACCAGATCGCCGAGGTTCTTCATGCGGAGTCAAGGAGGACTTGTCATTGTGACTTGGTTCTGGAGGAACTGCTATTGGAGAATCCCTTTCTGTTAACGGTTCTTCAAGTGAAGTTGCCTGAATAGCCTCATTGGAAATTGTATTTGGTGCATCAGATAATTCATGAATTCTTGGAGGAGGAACAACAATATGAGATCCTTCTAGAGAAAAATTCTCTTCTGATAGAAAAGGCTTATTAGTTGTCCTCTCATCTTCAGAAGAATGATTCATGTCTTGGAAAGGGAAAATATCTTCATGAAATACCACATCCCTGCTTATAAAGAATTCTCCTGATGATGGCTCATACACCCTGTATCCTCGTTTCAGATTTGGATACCTCATGAACATGCACTGGCGAGCACGAGGTCCCATTTTATCTCTGTGCCCTACTGTAGTTACGTAGCATAGACACCCAAGAACTCTGAGATGACTCAGATCTGGCTTCCTTCCATATAGTATCTCAAAAGGAGTTTTTCCTTTAAGAATACGGGATGGCATACGATTGATCAGATATGCTGCTGTGACCACGCAATCTCCCCAAAAAATTTCAGGGATAGATGCCTGAAACTTAAGAGCACGTGCTACTTCAAGAAGGTGGTGGTGTTTCCGCTCAACAACTCCATTCTGCTGTGGTGTGTATGTGCAAGAGCTCTCATGTAAAATTCCATTCAATGTGAATAAAGAATCACATTCACTATTAAAAAATTCTCTACCATTATCAGTGCGAATGCGTTTAATGGATTTCCCAAATTGATTTTTAGATATGGCAAGAAAGGTCCTAATGTGAGAAAATACTTGACTTTTGGACTACATTAGGAATATCCATGTAGCTCGCGAAAAATCATCCACAATGGTGAGAAAGAATCGAGACCCATCATGATTCAAGGTATGATAAGGTCCCCAAACATCGATATGAATTAATGAAAAAATTTCATCGACTTGAGAAGTACTGTTATGAAAGGAAGGACGTGTCTACTTTGCTAATGGACAAATGGGACACTGTGGACAAGGAAATAAAGCAGAATGACCCCAGTCTTTGATGATTAAGAAGGATCTTATTATTGATAGCAGAGTTACACAAGGATTTATTGAAAAGAAATTGGAAACTTTGCATGACATCCATCCAGAAATATAGCCCTTGGAATACTCTACCCAAGCCCATTAGTTTCCCAGTCGAAAGGGCCTGAAACAAACATTTATCAGAATTGAATAAGATTCAACATGAATTTTCTTCACAGACCTGGGATACTGACACGAGATTGAAATGGAAATCAGGAATATAGAACACATATTTAAGCACAATGAGTGGGCTAAGAGTTACTGTGCCTATCATTTCAACTTGTGTAGTATTTCCATTTGGGAGCTGAACTGATATGGGAGAGGATAATTTTTTAATATTGCAAAGTGAGTTCTTATCACAAACAATGTGATTACTAGCACCTGAGTCAATAATCCATGCATTCCTTGAAATTGAATCAAACAATAAGAAGTACCGTGAAACCCCCAGTCTTGTCAGAAGTGTCCAGCTTCCTTAGTGCCTCCATCAGCTCTTGATATTGATCATGAGTAATTGTTTTGTCTGATGGTTGCCTTGACACCTGGAAAATTGTAGAAAATTTTCCTTTTTCCTTCTCTCTAGGTTTCCCATGCAGCTTCCAGCAATTTTCTATTGTATGATGTGGACGCCTATAATATTCACAGTACAATTTACCTTTGCCTCTAGGATTGAAATTCCTCCCAGTCGAGACGGGCTTATTCGTGGGCTACAGGACTTGGGCCAAGGTTGGCCCATAATTGTTCTCTGCTCCAATTGCTGAATTTCCGGAAATATCCAGCCCAGGCGAATTGTTGCCCCGCGGCCCATTCGGCCCATGACGTCGTGAGCCGTTGGATTCACTCGCTGCCAGCGACGAATGAAGACCATCGGATCGTCGTATAAAACTCGAATTGCTAGGGTTTCCGTCGAGGAACCCTAGCTCTCCTTCTTGCAGCCAGAGCGACTCCGTCTCCCCCGGAAACCCTAAGATCCGCAGATCTCTGCTGATTCTCCTCTTGGATGGCAAGTTGGTAGAATCGATTGAGGCTCGGCATGGGTTCCATCGTTAGGATTTGAGAACGGAACGAGAGGTAAGCCTCGTTGAGGATAAGCAGGAATCTCGTCGTTTTCTCCCTTTCTCGCATGGCTTTGTACTGCTGCAGAATCGGCTCCGGCCATTCGAACTTCTCCTCGGCTGCTTCAAGCTCATTCCACAGAGCCGAGAGCTTGTTGTAGACGGTTGCTATGCTCATATTCCCCTGTTTTAATTCCGAAATCTGCTGTGTTATTGCGAAAATTTTTACCTGATCAAGCTTCCCAAACATTTCTTTAATATTCTCCCACATTTGCTTTGAATCCTCCGTCGGGGGGAGACCGGCCACGACTTCGGATGAAATGCAATTTCCTATCCAAGTCCTAACGAGTTGATTGCATTTTCTCCAAAATCGTGCCATCCTCTCGTCGGCAGGAATTGGGATTGTTCCGTCTAAAAAGCCCTCTTTATCTTTTGTTACTAGCGCGCGCCGGAACTCACGTGCCCAATTTGAGTAGTTGTCGGCACCAGTTAGCTCTCTGCTGATGAGTCTTAACTCTGGTCCGTCTGCGTTTGTTGTGTGAAGTGGGTCGCTGGGCTCCGGTCGACTGCCGGTAGGAAAAATGTGATATGGAAAAAACCCGGGATTGGGGTAAGGATTTCCCCCCATGCCTGAATTATTTGGTACTGTGCCTTGCCCGGGATTGAGGTAAGGATTTCCCCCCATGCCCGAATTATTTGGTACCGTGCCTTAAGGATTTGTTTGCCCCGCATGACCCGAATTGAAAGCTGTCGAATGGGTATTTGTTCCCATCCCGACTCCTGTTGATCCGCCCGTCTGCTCTGGGCTGATGGCAGAGTTTGCCCCATCAATGGTTGGCGGACCTCCATCAGTCCCAACGCTGCTCTGGTAGCTTCCTGGCTGTGATGAATGGAACCATGGATATGGTATCCACTGGTATGGATGGCCCATGAAGGGCTGCCCCAGATTGAACTGAGCCGGGAACTGTTGCCATTGCACGTTTTGGGTTTGTGCCTGGCTGAATTGCTGTCGAGCAGCAGAAGTAACAATAGACGAATCTTGAATACCTTGTTCTTCTGACGTGACTTCTCCAGCAGATTGGTTATTTGAGGTTGAGACAGGGTCTTGTGCTTTAGGCAAGGTAAATATTTCTTCCCTCTATAGTAATGATTCTTGTGGTAACTCTGTTTTGCAGATGGAGTTCCACGAGCGGCAATCGAGAAAAGAAGAGCGGAAGCGACTATAGGATCAGAATTTCAGCGGCTCTGATACCATGTCACGAAACTAGATTGAAGAATAAAGGGAAGAACTTTGAGAGGAAGATTGTGCCTCTATTTTCATTGATTGTAATCTGTTGTACAATACTGTATATAAACACATGAAGGAATAATAATAAAAGAAAGTGTACATTCCTGTAATCTCTCTATTCCTAAGATATAAACAATTGTATCTATTTATGATATATGTAAATCTCAATAATCATATCTTCCAACAGATTTCAAACCATTCTGGACCACCATTTAAGATTCAGACCTTTGATCATATTCCCCTCAACATCATTAGTTAGCCCCAAACAAAAAAAAAAAAAGGTCGATCCATTTAATGTAGTTTCCCTCTACTTTATTAGTAATAGCACATGCATAGATTGATTCCACCACCTTAATTAAACTATTTTTCACTAATAATGAATTTAATCAAAGTATAACCGTCAATCATTTGAATTTTGCACGCAGAAAAACATGCTAATCACATCGATCGATAATGGTTAACACTGCAAAAGGCGAGGAATGTTGTGCCAAATGTACGTAAATCCTAAAATGGCCTCGCCCACGACTACTCAAAAGAAAGGACAAGTGAAAAATAAGAGATAGCCAAAGCAGCGAGAAAAAAATTGAAGCAGTTGGACACATTACATATTATACGACTTCCTACATTTGGTTAAGAATGTATAAACAACCGTAACGTCTTAATACCATGTCGGGGAAAGATAGCTTGCCACTTAGGACGATACATATATGATCAATCCTCCTAGTTTCTCACCACTTGAATTCTTCTTGGAGGTTTGGGTCAGTGGGTTGTGCACGTCGTCACGGTAAAGCTTCTTGCAAAAGAAAACAGCGAAATACTTCTACATGCTTGTCATAAGTACTTGGCATAGCAATGAAAAGCAAGAGCTTTTGAGCAAGACGATTCTTGTACTAGATCATGAGGAAATAAGAGTACTAACACAAGCACGACATTTGCACAATCTACCTACATCTCACTCTCATGAAACTCGTGTTCACATTCACCTGTCTATTTAAATACATGAACAAGAGCTCATCCGGGTACAATACACAGACTGATGTAATTCTTTTTTTTTTGCATTTTTTGGGGGGCGAGCTCTTGACGGGTTTTATGCAAGTGAAGAGATTTTGATTAATTTTTCATGCCTATGCCGTCACTTCAATGACTTCAGTAACTATTAGATTGGATCGGTCGGTCCAAATTATTGTTGGGACTAGATAATTCTCCAACTCTTCAGAGAAAATATATGAAATGTGTCTACCTTTGACTAGAATTTTGTAGAAACTCTTGTCAATGTCGCCCTCAACTTGAGTGAATTGATCATTTTTCTCTTTCATGTGCACAAATGAAGCAAAAAAACTATTGTCAGTACGTAAAATACATTTCACTAGCTGCAAGAGAGGTGATTTTACAATTGAGAGAGCTCAAAATCCAAGTGAGTTTGAGACTTCGCTTAAGCCTTTTCTCTAGACCCCTCATTGTCAGACAAAGTTGGTGTTGAAGCACTATTAAATATTAATTGAAGATGAAATCCCCAGATTCCGGCAATTTATTGCAATTGCACCTCCAGAAGGAACTAACTAATTGGGCTCACCAACATTTGGCGCAGGACTTCAATTGTAGCTAGGCAACCGTACGAGAAACTTGAAGTCTTGTTGCAGGAGCCACCTCCGCAATTAGCCCAACGACAGGCTATAAATGGAGAAGGCAGATCAAAAGTAATTACCGTTCAAAATCAACTCATTAGCTTGTCATCTCCTCAGCTGAAGCAGGGGATTTCATGCAATTGAGGATGCCTGCAAATAATGGGGAAGCAAGAAAGGAAATGTCTATTGGAGCACAACCCAATGATATGAAGTTAAACAAAAGAAACAACTATAAGAATAAGCTCTTTAAGGTTAATGTTAGATATTTCTTCCTAGTACAAGATGCATATGGTCACAAGAAAGAAATTGTTGCCTCAAGCCTGGTAGATCAACTGCAGTTTCGCTCGTAGATGACACTAAATAGACATAGGAATTTTAGCCGTTTTAAACAACCCGGTGTGTAGATGAGTCATGTGATCTTGACATTACCTACCTTTATGACATTGAATGGATTCTTCTCTCATATGGCTAACAACTAGTGACGTCAACTCCATTTCTAGGAAGTAGGGTGATTGGTTCCCTATCTGATTTCCGAGGCAATTCGGTAACACCGATTGAGTTTAAATGAGAGAATGTTTCGAATTCAATAAGAGGTGAAGAAGACTCACATTAAGGGAAAGATCGAAAGAAGAGAGGAGGCTTGTGTAAGACATTTTAAAAAAAAAAATAACAATTAGTTTGAGCGGTCCAGCTCCCGAACTCGACAGCCTGGACACTAGTATCACTTTTAGAAACTAGAAATTGGATTGGTACTTCTTGGAGCCGGATCGAACTGAACCGTTCGATCAGTTCATCTTGCTCACCCTACTAGAAAGATCAGCATAAAGTACCATAGCAGTAGGTATTGTGTCAACATCACATATTATAGTTGTTTATTTAACTTTTTGATTGTTAAAATATCCCATATCGCTTATCTATAAGTCTTATTTGAGTCATATATTCATGTATTTTTCATTTCATCAAATAGTTTAAGCTTCTCGGTTTGACTTTTTTGTTTAATTGTATGTGCCCTTCTTAGTCCGGTTATGGGCGTTGTATTCATGTTCTCTCTACCTTAGAGCTAAGCTTTGGGTTGGATCTCTCACATCAACAAGGTCAGACAAAATCTTAGACTAACACGAAATGATAAACAAGACGAAAATTTGATTGACCTCCATTACCAACTCGAGCTAAATATTAATATGGAAATTGGCGACTATGACAGATTCTTCATTGATTATTTTGTGGTTCTTTTCACCCTCAAAGTATCAACAACAATCAATCTGGGCCTTCCTTCTTCAATCAAATCCACAGAGAACCTATAAACTGACACAAACAAAGCAGAAAGGGGCAATTGACACTATAGCTTAAACCACTAACCAGTTTAGACCGTTGTGTTCATAGTTCGATTTGATCATGCCCTATGACCTGATTGGATTTCCTTGTCTTTCATTTAGGAAATAATGCATACTGATGGTTCTCCATATGCTCCTCCTTAAACTCATTTGGAAGGATGACTGACTGAGAATGTATTATCAATGGACGGATCAAACAGAAAAAGTGCTAAATCTTCTCTCGGTGGACATGTCGGAATCTTGTCTGTCTTCTTCTTTGACAAAATCTGGAGACATTCTTCTATGCATAGAATGAAACTAAGTCGGACGTAATTGATGACAATCTATACAGTTCGACAGAAGTCGACTTAATATATTTATGGAAATTTAACTAATATCAATCATCCATGACAAATACTACACGCCACATCATGGAATTTAAACCCGGCAATATCCAGATAGAAGCAACCCAACGGGAAGACATGAACTCTTCAAATCAATGCACTTTCAAATTCCATCTCACCATCTAATTCTGAATAGTAGCTGCAAACATGCGCACAGAGAGAGAGAGAGAGAGAGAGAGAGAGAGAGACGGTTGGGAATTACACAAGGGAGGAACTTGAGATGATGATCAGTGCACGAAAGAGCCTGCTTCCATCCAGGTTCATATTCACATCTAATCCTGATTAGCAGCTGCACAGAGAGAGAGAGAGAGAGAGAGAGAGAGAGAGAGAGAGAGAGAGAGAGATTACGGTTGGGGGTTACACAAGGGAGGAACTTGAGATGATGTTCAGTGCACGAAAGAGCCTGCTTCCATCCAGGTTCATATTCACATTCAAACAAGAAAATGCTGTTCTCACTGGGCTTACACGGTCCTTTCCCACATCACCTTCTTTGCACACACCATCCGCAACATCGAGGGACCTAACGAAACCACATAAAAAACCAAATCGAACTCAGTCGAGAACATCCACTTGGCCAGATGTCATAGAAAGTACAACCCCAGAGGCAAAATTCCTCGTTTAGCTAGATTGTCAAACTGTATAAGAACAGTGACCGAATCAACTAAACGACGCGACAGCGGAGCATTTTTCACGGAACTAAGGACGCGGACCAGCGGTGAATTAAAGGTCAAACAGAATCATTTTTTAAAAAAATCTAAATGGACAACCAGAACCTAAACGGACTTTTGAAAAGATATCAGATTTGATTGTATTAATTGAAAAGTTTTGGACCCAATTAATATTGGCTCTTTCCTTTCATTAAATTAAATGAAGGCTAAGGCACATGATTATTCACTTGAGGGACACAAAGTGAGGAAAGTCTCACGAATTCAAAAATTAGATTGGGAATACATTTTATCTCTCTTTGCGACCTTTTAATCTCAGGGTTACGACTAGTTCTGTCGAGTGGACAAAAATGTCTGTAGAATGCATGCAAGGTCAAATTATGTGGCGCTGCAATTTGCAAATACACTGTTTTTGCCACTTGGGAATGTCTGTACTTTGTTCATCGCGGTGCGTACATTTTGTTGGGTGCTAAAACTGCGTCAAGCCGACAAAGTAATTCAAGTATTTATTATTTGACTCGTGAATATAAGTTTATTGGGCAGTGAGTTGGGACCAGAGCCATCATGAGCCCATCTACAGGTACATTCGCCGCCCAGTAGTCACTAATCACTTGTTTCTATATTCAATCGTGACGCAGGCTCTGCCCTTCAATTATTGCAACTTCTGTTAGTGTACGGATGTTTAACTTTGAGAAATAACAATTTATATCATAAAAAATTAAAAAATTAATAATTATTTATAAATTATTATAAAGTTCAATTTTTTTTTAAATTTATAATCTACAACAAACTATTATTCTAACGGTAGTCCAAAACCTATTACACTGACAAAGTCCATAAACTTTTGGGATAATTACACAAATTATATTTAAACTTTAGTTTAATGTATAATATTATTATTAAAATTTTTATTTATTCAATATAATATGTGAACTTTAGCCTAATGTGTAGTTTCGTCTTTGAACTTTTAATTTGTTTAATGTGGTACTTGATTTGTATTGTAAATGTTTAATCTAGTCTTTCAACTATATAAAAATATTCAATATTTTCCTTTATTAATTCAAGTTTTGAAACAATATTGAACATTTTCATAAGATTTATAGACTAAATTGAACATGTATTAAAATCCCAAGGCAAATTACTTTTTTGTGTATGACCAAAAAAAAAAAAAAATCCCTTTTTTGTGATATATTCATGTTTATGTCTATCCAAGGAATTTATGGACGGAGAAGGTTGGTGCTCTTCAATAGACTTTTATTTGGATATTCCGGATTTGTTATCATCGCCGCTTTAAGTAGTTCATTAGCTTTCTCATAATAAAAACTTGTTTGGATACGGCACTTACATCAGATTTTCATGCACACGAGGATATATATGAAGTCACGGAAACACAAAAAAAATATTGCCATATAATTGGTTGAAAGAAAAGATACCAAGATAAGAATATGCTGAATAGGATTCTGTAGTCTCAGCTTATCTCGTAATGAATAGAGCAGGAGATGCTTTACATATCTTTAAAAATTGACCATCTAAGGTAAGTGGATAATATAATATCAACTACAGTCATTTACGATCAATCAAGATGTACATAATGTATGGACATATATGCATAAACGAGGGAAGAATCAACTAATTACCTCTAAGGCTTAATGCTCAAAGTGGAATCCAATTCTTATACAACATATATTCTTGGTTTGGAAATCATACATAATCAGAGGAGATGAGAGAACCTCCAAATTATCCCTAACACAATTAATGTTCATAGTGGAATTTGATTCATATACAGTAAATATTATTGTTTTGGAAATTAATTGCCAGCCAGTCACAATTTGACAATGTAAATAGTCAAGAAAGGGCCTTCTGTTCTCAAGGATAAGTCGTTTTAGTTTCCATTAATCAAGCTCGCCTGTGGGTCTTCACTAATGAATTTTGAGAAAAATAATGTTTTTTTTTTCTTTTTCATGTTATGTACGATGAAGAGCATCCATTTACCATTTCTTTCTCGTGAGAACATTAGGTTCAAAGTAAGATTCAATTATTTGAAGGTGTCCATATCATGAAGCGGTGCATGTCTAATGCCATAGGTCTTCATTCTTAGTTTATCTTTCAGATTGCTAACTAATGACAATTTTCATGCTTTTGAAAGTAGCTATCCTAAAAGATGTCATCAACTTTGACGATCCACGTTTTATCAATAGTAGCATTGCTGCACTACCAAATTGGAATTACAAAGGCGCAGCTCGACATTGGTGTGAACTACAGAATGGCTGCGGACAGCTCTCCTCTCCGGACATGGTGGTCCAACTTTTCAAGAATTACAGCATTGGAAAAGTGCGACTTTTCGAGCCGAACTCAGCCGTGCTCGAAGCGCTTGAGAACAGTGGAATAGATGTCGCGCTAGGCATAAAAAACGAAGACATACCATCCATAGCATCGAGTGCTAAAGCGGCTGAGACATGGTTCAACAACCTTGTGGAGCCCTACATCCCGCTAATGAATTTTCAGTATATCACAGCTGGTAATGAAGTCGTTCCCGGAGATTTGGCTAAATATGTATTACCGGCTATGCGAAATATACAAAATATTATAAATTCATATGAATATACTGGATTGAGGGTGTCCACAGTAGTTGGGATCGCCACCTTGGGGAGTTTAGACCCACCCTCAAGCGGTGCATTCGCTGACAAAGCTCGAGCCGACATGGTTGGAATCATAAACTTCTGGTTGAAAACTAGCTCCCCATTACTAGCTAATGTGTACGCCTATTTTGCATTTACCTCGGATCCCGATCATGTGAGATTAGATTACTTCCAATTCACTGCGACCGGGCCATTGGTTCAAGATGGCAACTTGAGTTACTTGAATATGCTAGACGCGATGGTGGAAGCTTTCTGCTAGGTGACGGAGGAGGAAGGCGTGAGCTTCATGGACACGATGGTTTCCGAAAGTGGTTGGCCATCAGCCAGAGACGAATTCTGGACCACCTTGCTGCTTGCACGAACTTATAAAGAAGTTTCTTGCCAAGCAAGCAACTCCAAAGAGGCCAGAACACTAGGAAGGATTCATCTAAATGTTTAATGAAAATCAAAAGCAAGTAGGTGTTGATCAACATTGGGGCTTATTCTATTCGGATGAGACGCCAGTTTATCCTTTATTTCCAAAGGGTTGATTAAGATAAGTAGACTGAATCCTTTTCCAAGGTAGTCTAGGAGATGAGCAATGAATAACGTTTGAACATTCACTGATCTGTTTTACCATTGTTCCTATTCATCTACTTGGATCTAGAGTTGTTTAGATGGAGTTTCATGCAACGGGAATCTAATATATTTCAATTTCAAGGATCAATAGATTGGAACTTCTAAATCTTATAAATAGATTTCAATTTGATCCTAAACTTTTCAGTAGCTTTACTAAATAGTCCTAGATTTAAAACTTTCCTGTGGATTAAAATTGAAAGTTCTAAATCTAAAGTTTTCGACCAATGGCCAAGCATTCTGCAGAAACCATCGCATGCAGATTGCTGTGCCTTCTTTCTCCATCACCCATTATAATGTGTATGATTGCATTGAGCATGTTCATATAACTCAAGTTGCCATCTTGAAGCACCAGACAAGTTGCACTGAGATAAATATAATCTAATCTTACATTAGTTGGATATCAGGTGTATGCAAGTACGGATACACATTAATTAGTGGCAATGAACAAGTGCTTGACAAGAAGTTTACGATCCCCCTATATTGGCCTAAGCTTCGTCAGAGGATGCACTGCTCAAGGTTCTAGCACCACGCCAAATGGGTAAGAAGAAGAAAAGTCATTCGTTTGCCCAGAAGCTTTACCACCGCAAGTACGAACTCTTGCGGGGCCGAATGTGATTGTCACAGCAACCCTCACTCCATCATATTTATGATTACTCAAATTGGTCGAAGATTTTGCGTTGTTGGTCATAAATACCGAGCTAAATCTCCGGAGATTACTTCGTTACCGGCGGAAATACATGGAGGACTGACGTGGCTCCGGTAGTGTTGCAAAATGGTGCTGAACCATGTCTTGGACGCATCAGCACACGATGCTATGTTTTGCAAGTCTCGGTGTTTTATGCGTTCTTCCGATCTCGGATACTTGAGTTGGACAACCGTGGCCGGATTAGGGAGATTTTCCCCAACCATTCCAAAAATCATGTCCTTGTCGCCTTCGTAAAACTGACTTCATAGTGAATGTTAGAAGTATCGTCAAAGCCAAGGCCATCTCTTAGAATTTTTATCACCAGTTTCAAATATAATGAAAGTTGTCTTTAAATTAGTAATCTGAGAGAGAGAGAGAGAGAGTGAGTGAGTGAAGGCAGCGTATCCAATAGGGATATATATATATATATATATAGTATTATTTAATTGTTACCATTTAATTCAGATTAAAAGAGAAATTTTCATTGTTGGTCCCGTGTTCGGAACGATATTTATAGTATTATTTAACTATTACCATTTGATTCCTGTAAGAACATTAGGTTGAAAGAGCATTCACTATTTCAACGTCCCCATCGAAGGATGCATGTCTAGTGAGTGGTCACCACTCTTGAAGGATCATTTGCACACAGGTGTCGTTACCTTGTAGGGACTTATCCGAGTAACCGTAAAGCCCAAATTGTTTTTCTTGACATTCATGAAACTAAAAATGTCAACTTCTCAACTTTGTTCTTCCGATAATTTGTCACGAATGATCTCTCTCTCTCTCTCTCCGCCGCACCCCCCCCCTCCCCTCCAATATAGATTTAGTCCTCCATTGATTCTACAGCCACGCATATTTTGCAATGGATGGTTCAAATTATTGAACATCAAGAGATTTGAATAGGGAAAGAGAGAGAGAGAGAGAGAGAGAGAGAGAGAGATAAGCAGAAGTGAATGAATTGGTGGGATCATTGGGTTGGGGGGACAGCTTTGGTGGGACAGGAAAAATCTCATTGTCATAGTTAAAGTTGGATGCTGCGTGTCCCTTTGGACACCCTACGAGTCCTATTCAAATTCCACCGAATGAACTAAAAGGCATCCTCAGTTACGAAGGTTGGTCTCACACATGGACCCCAACATTGACCCGGTTTAGTTCAATAGATCCCCACTCGCCTTTATTTTGCACATATGTTCCTGTCATTGGGAAGGAAAATGGGGGGATATAGATAGAAAATGATTTAGTTTTAGGGTAAGTCTTGTTTTGAAGAAAATTTACCATCGAAAGATGTTTTTCTCATTTCCCGACAGTTGGGTCATTTAGGAAAATAAGTAAAGAGAATTTTTTTTATTGTCAATGAAAAATTTTCTAATTAAATTTAGGAATACTTTAAACTGGTACATGTATGAATAATTTATCCAAAACTAATTTTTTTTTTTTTTTTTTTTATGACCTGGGAACCCCGCACACCGACAGCCCAGAAAGAAACCCCCAGGGAGCACGTAGAAACCACCACCCACGCACCCTGGGTAAGTCGCCAAGTGTCTCCACTGCGCCCCCCCGCAACTTGCGTTGCAGGGGGCTTCAACTCCGCCTCCAGCGTGGAGGTCCTGGAGCCTACCAGCGGAGCCACCCTCGCGGGTGGTCAAAACTAATTTTTTTGATCATGAAAAACAGTAAAATTGTACACATGTGACAAATGTACCCCTACAAAAAAACCAAAATTGGTACATTTGCAACAAATTCACTTCAAACTAATTTGTTCAAGTGTCAAAAAAACCCCAAAATGATACATTTGTGACAAATATACCTTCCGTTAAATTTGATTAATATCACAAAAAAACCATAAATATTTTACAACTGTGACATATGAAGAGCAAAATCCAAATTAATATACTAATCAATTGTTACATTATTAAATTTAGTAAGTTGATAGTAAAATTTAACGGAAATTAACATATGATAAATTTGTCACAAGTGTACTAATTTAGGGTTTTTGGTGGTCAAAAAATTATTTCAGAGTAAATTTGTCATATGTGTATTAGTTTAGGGTTTTTCAAGGTATTAACCCTATTTTTAAAGAAAGTTCATATTTTTATAAAAAAGTGAATCAATTTTTGTATGATTCTCACTCTCTAACTTTTTAATACTCATGCAATTTGATTTTTTGAAACTCTTTTTAAAGTCTCTTAATTAAAAATTTTCTGTTTTTCAGTTATTTAATTAGTGATGAGTTGTTGGGTAATGACTCAAACCCCTTAGGAGAGTCCTATCCGGACATTCATCATGGACCCCTGGATAAATGCCGGACCATAAATGTACAAATCATCTGAAGTTTCCAAAATTATTTCTCAACTATTATGGACTCTTATGATCACAAGCAAGTGTATTGTGATCTGTGGTCGCCTTTCCCTATGCATTATAGTGCATTATAATGGGTAAAACTCATCCTGAAAAGTTAGCTGTTTAGGAGAGATACATCGGACAACTAAGGAGATATTCTAGGATTTATAATGAATTGGATTCCACATTGGGCAACTAATTAGATATCATGGGACTTATAATAGGTTGGGTTTCCTCTCCCAAATAGCTAGCTTTTCGGGATGAGTTCTACTCATTGTAATGCATCAATTTGGTATTGGAGCCATTCCTTGGGCACCCACCTTTTGGTACTTTATCATCAAGGTTGACAAAGGTGTCGTCCTTGGGATTGTTCTATGAGTTCGCAAAATCCTTGAAGAGAGGGAGGATGATGCGGGCAAAGTCCAACATTAAGCAACTAAAGAGATATTCTGAGGCTTGCAATAGATTTGGTTATGATGCGGTTGTAGGGGTAGGTGAGTGATGTTTTGAGTGATAATGGATGGATTTAGGGTGTGATCGTGTCATGTAGGACGGCCAATCAGTGATTTCCAGCCAAATTTAGCTAGATTGACTTAATTGGCTAAAACATGAAAAGATTTAGGACTAAACTGGCACAATTAAAGAATTTAGAATTGACATAAATATAATAGATTTGACAACTTATTGGTAATTCATTATCTTTCCTTGAGATACTCAAAGATCCAATATAGAAACATTAAATGTGACATCCAAAAAATTCCTACATGTATTAATACATAGGAATTTGGTTGTGATCAATGTAATGTGTGAAAAATTTATACGATCAATTGACATGACTGTTATGTTTGAATGATGGGTTAGAAATTTACTAAGTTAATTATTTACTTTTGTTCGGAAAGTTTTGCTAAACGTTTTGACAGGTTCAAAATATTTTTCGGATTTATTGATATTTAGAATGGACATTGGTATTCTTATTTATGTATTGATTCGCTTAATTCAACCGAAAAAGCTATTTTGGAAAATTGTTCTTTTGGCTCTCTCTTCCATTGGCAAGTGAGACTTTGAACTTTATATTTCTAACTTTCTTCCATCGGCAAAGTGAGACATTGAACTTAGCCTTTGTTGATGTCATGTCTATATCATCTATATCAATAACTTCTAGTTTAATGCAAGGGGTGACTAGCTTCTTTATTTAGCTGATGAGAATGTACCACATGCCTAAGCTATTCACCTCGAGGCCACTTGAAGAAATTCTATTAGAACACTTACCCTCTCTACCATTTGATTCAATGATTTCAACCTATGGGCATATCACTAACCATTGTTAACCCATCTCATCTTTCATTCTTTGTTATGGCCATGTATAAACTTAGAGAGAGAGAATTTCCAAGACAAGGCTCCACTCCATTACTTCACCAATCGTTCTCCACTTCCCTTTCAACTTTTGCTTTTAATTCCAAGATGTAAAAGCAAAAGGTCACACGTTCGTATTTTATTAAAGTTTCAAGCTCGTTTCTGGGTTTGGATGAGGTAAACTCATTAATTTCCTCTACTCTTCATAAATGGGTTTGTCGTTTTCAATACATAAATTATTGATTTCGGTTTTGCTTTACTTTGAAGGAAAACTAAAGCTTTGATTTTACGCAAACTATCATCAAAGTAAGTAAAAACTCTAGGCGCTAAGGTAGGTTGTTCTAATAAGTACTTAACTAGGTTGTTTGATGGGTGTTTTCTTTAAGTGAGTTTTATGATCATGTATAAGTATGGTATTAACATATTTGGTTCCTCACTTATGTTAATTCTGATGATGGCATGTGGATTGTGTACTGATAATTTCAATTGTTATGATACGAAGTATGGGTAAACTTTTTTGATGGTTGGTGGTATTTTGGTGGAAAAAAGTGTAAAAAGGGCAAGAAATTTTAGCGAGTTACCGAATCAAGAAAATTACCGATTTTAGCGAGTTATTGAATGTCGAAGTTACAAAATTAGGGGTTACTGATTTCTTTTTACTATGCTTTATGTTATCTAGATATCTTAGTTATTCATGTGTTGTTGAGCATCATTATTTAGTAAATGCATATTCGCTATATTTGAGGAGACTATGCATAGACTGTTAATGTTAAATATGTTTAACCGGTGATGGTTAAGCGAAATGATGTGGTGCATTGGATGTTGATGTTGATCATATCCATCTGCATTAGTGCTACGTGATGACATTGAATATTGAAAAAGAAAAGTCTTGTCATCCATGTGAGGGTGGGGACTTTGCTCCGTGTGTGGGGATGCCCTGAGAAAAGTTTCAGGATGTTTCAGGAGTTAAGGTGTCTCGCATATAAGATTATGTATGAGTATGACAAGATGCCTCGTGAGCGAATGTTGCAGGATACCTTGGAGTTGAGATGTCCTGTGTGTCAGAATGTCTCGAGAGTGTTCAAAAGGAGAAGTGAAAAGGATGTTGCATGCCCGTGAATATACATATATGCATGTTAATAAGATACCGAATGGTTATGATGCATCAAGAAATTATATGCCATACGTATGCATTGAGTGACAATATCATGCATCCGTGTGAGACATTTACAAAGAAGGTAAGGTGTATGCTCATGCATTGATTATGTTGCTTTGAATATTTGTGATTGCTATTATGCCAGGGTGGGTGCGAAGGAGAACTCCTATTTTAGACTTAAAGATTTCACTTATTGGATTTCGGCTCATTCCTTTATTTTTTTAGACATGTAAGATGGCCCTTCCTCCGCCACCACTTTTTGAAGCCTTGGCACACATTGAGTATGAGTATATGGAGGGTATGTTACCTAATTTAGTTTTTATGTTTACCAAGTTACTATCATGGAATGGGTTGATGTAGGACTTGCTGAGTGAGTTTCCCATCAGTTTGTAACCTAGTATAAGATCTTTGGTGGTAACTGAAACAGACTACTTAGAGGCTTTGATGGTCCTCTTGGTTACATTGTTGATGAGCCGACGTTGGGGAATGTTATCGATCGTTAGATATTGGATTGGTGTTGTATAGACAAGCTTCTGAGAGTGGGGGTGTGGTAGTGGAGATAGGAGTTACCGAACCCTTCCTAGGTATTTTGTATTGTGATGTTGTAATGTAAGTGATGCATATGTACATTATTAAGTATGTGAAATAATAATATGATATGTCAAATTATTTGTTGTGCTTCTGCTTACGAATAATTAATGAAAGAGAAATTAAATACAACTCGTGTAGCGCTTGATGTACTTGAGGCATCATATCGAAAAGCCTAAAATCAACTTTTATTCATTATTAATTTTCATAGGTTGGAGTGATAAACTCCCTTATTTTCTTAAGACCTATCCTAATCCAATTGAAGCCTTGGATATTCCTTACCAATATTCTTTTTAAGTAAAAGCTTCAACGGATAAATTACATGCCTCAATTTTGCATGCTGTCATAATGGACGCTTGAATGGTAGGCAACATGGAGTTATACATGGTCATGTAAGAAAACAAGATATTATACTATAAATGCTCCTAGAAAACCCTTCTTAGTTTGGAAATCAATTGCCCATCAACCGCAATTTGACAATATAAATAGGCTCACCCTATTTCCACTCCATTATTAGCTCCTTAGACCCCATTTCACATTAAATTGACTACACTATCTTTTAGGGATCCCATTCTTGATTTAAGATTATTTCTTACATTTTTTTTTCTTTTGTTTCAATTTTTCTAGAGACAAAATTTCCCATACTCCTCTTAAACAACATTTATTAAAATGGGGGCCTGACTCTTGATTTAAAATCATTTCTTGCCTTCTTTTGTTCGATTTTAGTTTTTCCAAAAACACATTATTTGACAAAAAAAAGCTAATTATTTTGTTAACAAGTTGTATATTTCTTTTTTTTTACGTGGAAGCTATTATTCAAAAAATAACCTAAGCACAATTAAGAGTGAAAAGAACCATCGACCAATTATATTATGCATTTGTTTAATTATAACTTTAGCAAGTGTCATTACGTTATATACAATGTATTTTAACTGCTTGACTTTCATTTTATTCAGTGAATCTAATTGTCAAATTTTTAATTATTTATTGTGTGATGATTAAATATTTTGGAAGACCCTAATACATTCTTCTATTTATACCAATGAACTTCAAGAGGATAGTCAATCACATGAGATCTGGTCTTTTTTTCTCCGACTTGCAATAGAAGTATTATGTTGATCACGATAACTGCTTCTCATATTGCAACAAAAAAGAACATATTTGTCTCTATTTGACCTTTGTATAGAGAAAACATAACCTTGAGCAAGAAGATGCTTTCAAACACTACTCCAAAGATCCTTTGGCGTTAAAAAATGACTTGGCAAAGTTTCAAATGAATTTGTGGACACAATTGATTGTTGTTCTCCTTTTGTAGTTTCATCATTAATAGATACATTTAAGCAAAAAACGATATTGTCTTCCACATGCACTACAAAAAAAATAGTGCAATGAAAGATGAGTAAATTGTATATAATGCATACATCAACCCCAATATTGAAGGCGAAATTCACGATCGAGAGGATAATCTAGGGAAATAAAGTAGCAATTTGTGAAGAGAACTACCATTTCATTACTCCAATTATATAATTAGTGCTTGCTCAATTTACAGCAATAGAGATAACTTCAGAAGAAGACATGCATGAAGGAAATGCTGTGACGTAATGGGTGCGGAAGAAGTGGAAAGGGTGAAAAAAGTTGTTTGAAAGAGATGTGGGTAGTTTTGTCTTTTACTAAAATTGAAACAAAAGAAAATGAAGAAAAAAGGTAAAAAAAATTTTAAATCAAGAATGGGACCCGTAAAGGATAATGTAGTTAATTCAATGTGACAAGGAATGTCAAGAGTCAATAAGAAGTGGAAATAGCATGAGCCTATAAATAATCAAGAAAGGTTCTTCTGATTCTCAAGGACAAGTTGTTAGTATCCATCGGTCGAGCTTGCCTGTGAGTTTTTAAATATTTATTTTTATAATAATTTTTGGGAAAATGAACTCACTTTTATGGTCTCCTTGAAGTTCTTCTATATGTCACGCCATTGCATGATAAAGGAAGAGCATCCTTACTCTCTTTCGTATTACTAACTAATAATGATGACTTTCATGTTTCTAGATAGGTGATAAGAATATAAGAGATGGCATCAGCTTGGATGAATATCCTCATATCAGTAGTAGCATTGCTTCACTACCACATCAGAATTACAAAGAAGCAGCTCGACATTGGTGGGAAGTACGGAAATGTCGGAGACAACCTGCCTCTCCAGCGACGGTGGTCCAACTCTACAAGAAGTATAACATTGGAAAAATGTAACTTTTTGACCCGAACGCGGACGTGCTCAATGTGCCTAAGGGCAGAAGAATAGACGCCACGCTAGGCATAAAAGACCAAGACTTATAATCCATAGCATCAAGTGCCGATGCGGCTAAGACATGGTTTGACGCCAGTGTGCAACCTTACATGAGCGACGGTCAATTTTCAGCATATTACAGCCGATGATGAAGTCGTTCCCAGAGATTTGGCTCAATATGTACTATTGGCTATGCAAAATTTATAAACTGTTGTAAGTAATTATAAATATAGTGGATTAATGGTGTCTATAGTATTTGCGACCAGTACCTTGGGGAGTTCATACCCACGCTCGAGCAGTGCATTGTCGACGTAGCTCAACCCAACATGGTTGGAATACCTCCCCATTACTAGTTAATGCGTATCCCTGTTTTGCCTATGCCTCAGATTTAACTAACGCGAGATCAGATTATACTCAATTCACCGCGCCCGGTCCAGTGGTTCAGGATGGCGACTTGAGTTAGTTGAACTTGCTTGATGCGATTGTGGATGCAGTGGTTTTTGAGAGCGGTTGGCCGTTGGCTGGAAATGGAGACTTCACCACTCCACAGCTTGCACAAACTTAAAATCAAAATTTTTTGAAGAAGTTTCTCGCCAAGTAGGCAACTCCTAAGAGGCCTGACCACTACTTGGAAGGATTCATCTTTGCAATGTTTAGTGAGGATCAAAAGCCCCCGGGCGTGGAGCAAAATTTCGGCTCGTTCAATCCGGATGGGACGCCGGTTTATCCTGTACTTTCAGATTTCAAAACTTATTGAGAGAGTTATTATTGACAACAGTGATTTCTAATGTATAATGTTTGTATTTAAAAAAGAATTCCTAGATTTGTTTTAACTTGTCAGAGTTTCAAGTCAATGAGTTGTTTAGATGAAGTTTCATGCAACTGGAATAATAAATTTTAATGGTGAGGAACAATATATTGGATGTTCTAAATCCTATGATTGCATACGTGCTTTGGGGTTGACTCGAACAATACTTTGTTTTCGATAAACTAATTAAATGCGTTATGCTGAGGTTATGACTTGAATACATCCCCTACATATGATTTGAATGAATTATATAAATCGATAGGTGTTTGCTAATGAACCTCTCATTAGAAAGCTACCATGAACTTATAAAATGGTATGGAATATCCAAAATTTGCTAAGGTTGATTCTAGGCTCCTAACATTGATCTTTTTCTCTATCAAACCTCCTAGTTTCTCATTTTTCAAGAGGCTCCAACTCGTGCAGGGAATTAGATTTAGTCTTTCCGTTAATCTACTATTATGTAGAGTCAAAGAGTTCATAATTTCCCATACATCTGTAAATTATTATCCCTTGAATATCCTTTCTTGAATGATAAAATTAGATCATCTTCTTTCCTTAGTGACAAAATTGGATAAATGTGACTCAAACTCTTCGAAAGGTACTTTTATAGGATTAAAAGGTTAAGATCAAATTGAAAAATTAAGCCCATTCTGTTGCTCAAATTTGCTATCGGTATCCAGGATTTATGTTGCTTGACCAGGTCACCGGACCATGCAAAACGACCTTGAGCTAGCCTCGTCATATCCTCCTTTACTGGGTCTCGTCGCCGCCGTCGCCAACTTGGCAAAGATATGATACCGCGGTTGAAAGCAATATCTAGGGTTCTTAACTCGTGAACAAACATACTCAATTCAATATCAACCTGCTTTTCCTTTCCAATTTTTGGTGTATTTCCTTTCAGCTTTCCTTTTATTCTCTTTTAATATTTTTTTTTCTAAAATGGCTGATATGGCAACCACATCATCACCTTTCTTTTAGGAAGATAATATAAAAATGCCGCATCATTAGTTTTTGTTACTCAAATTGGATGAAATTAATGCATTTACTCGATTTACCAATTTGATTAGTTTAGGACTTGATTGCTTTATTTGAAAATTTTAAAATTCGATCTCACTTTCGTGACAAATTTTAAGGATTTTGTTGCATTTTTCCTTAAAAATGGCGACATCTCAAATTTTTCAGCAAGAAAACTCATTGAATACCCTCAATCTCACAAATTTAAAAATTATTAGGATTAAAATGTACAATAACAAAGTCGAATACCAGCATGTACCTTGTATGACAATTTCAAAACTTCGACCATTAATTTTCCATTTAGAAAGACGTAGTCCGTTGTAATCTCAATAGCACTGTCCTGTTTTTGCCAATATCTAGTCTAATCAATATGTTTTAAGTTTCATGTACTTGGATGCATGTTGAGTTGTTTAAATATCTCATCATAAATCTTCATATTACTTAATAAAGTTGCTACAAAAAAAGTTTGAATGTCCCTAGCTAGCTGTATTTTATAGACAAAAGAACCAAAGTAATCAAGGATGATGGCAACTTTGTACTTTTCCTTGATTCAAAGCAAATAAATATCAATAGCCATGAAAGAGATGGCTCATCTGCGCGCAGGACCCTACAAATGCACCCATTAGAATACTCACTACTGAGCTTATGGCTTTTATCTTCCTTCTTCCATTACATCTTTTCAAGACATTAAGCATGATGAATCCTATGATTGTTCCTCATGTGTCGTAAAATCTAAAGCCACACACATTTTGCAATGAATAGATCAAATTATTGGACATCAAGAGATATGAATAGAAAAAGGGAGAGATGAGAGAGTGATTTATGAATAGAAAAAGGGAGAGATGAGAGAGTGATTTAAGTGGTGGGATCATAGGGTTCGTGGGACAGAGGGATCTCATTGTCATCATTAAAGCTGGATCTACGTGTCCCTGTGGACATCCTATGAGCCCGATTCATATTCCACTGAGTGAACTAAAGACGTCCTGCGACCGAAAAAAGAACTAAAGACGTCCTCAGGTTCCAAGGTTGGTCTCAAACATGGACCCCAACATTGACTCGGTCGAGTTCTATAGGTCCCCACTCGGCTTTATTTGAGGACCCGCACATATGTTTTTGTCACGCCGTGGGGAATGATGAAGCATTCCATAAACTTTGGGGGGAAAATGTGGGCATATACATAGAAAAGGATTTTAGTTTTAGGATAAAATTGCTTCGAAGAAAATTTGCTGTTAGAAAATGCTTGTCTCATTTTTGGACAATCAAATTATTTAGGAAAATGAGTAAACAGAAAAATATTTCATAGCCAATTTAAAATGTGTAATCAAATCTAGGAACATTTTTCCCGAGAGAGTTGATTTTCTGTAAAACAAGCGAATTAAGTTTTTGCAATTCTCATTCTCTAACTTTTTGAAACTCGTGTGATTTGATTTCTTAACTCTGTTTATACGATAGTCTTTAAACTTTTTTGAATTGTCCAATCGAAAGTTTCATTGCCATTGCTTGGTCTATAGAGATGAAACACAATTTCTTTGCTAGATAATATCGTCACCACAGTCCTATATTCTTGTAGTGCTAGGCAAGGTGTTGTGGTCGTTTCTTACTAGAATCATGTTAATAAATTAACGAAAGTTGCTAGTCAGAAGTAACATAAAAAATCGATTGCACGCATCAAAAGATTAAAAGGAACGTGAGATTTTGTGAGAGCATCGCTAACTATTTTAAAAACTTAAACTGTTAGATAAATGCATAGTTTAATATTTAATTACTCTAACATTCCGCCTCATGCTTATTCTGGTCTTTTACTTAGTACTAAGAGTGGAAATTTAATTGAAGAGGTAAATGTAGTCTAATAAGATTTGAACTTAGGACCTCTAGTTTTGATATCATATGAGATTTGGCAAGATCATTGTCACCTATTCTAAAAAATTAAGCTTTAGATGAAGGCATGATTTAATATTTAATTACTTCTTATTTGGGAAAAAAAAGAAACAAAAATCTCAGAATAAAAATATAGTTCAGGATGTCTAAGTTAGTGATGACCCAAAATTCATGGCACCTACACTACGGAAACTTTTATGACGTCATGAAGATGTCATTTGATTATTTAAGATTTTGTAAATTTTGGACATCGTCTAGCCTAACCTATAGAGTTGCGCTAGCATCATCGTCTACAGCATGACAGTCAAAGGATGGCGACACAGTGTCCTTTCTTCAGCGGAAGCTTGTGGAAATTTTCTAGAGTTTCACGCTAATGTCTTTCTCCCATGAAAATATGTGGGTGAGGGTTGACTGTTCGTTTTTCAAACTAACGGTCTAGTTAGCCAAGCATTTTTCCTTAACATATATGCACTTTGGCTAGGGTTGAGCACTAGCCTAGTTCCAACATAGTTTGGTTCTAGATGGTTCCTAGTTCCAGTGTTTATTGGCACTATTCAATCCGGTTACAAGTTCTAGGGTGGAACAAGGCCAAATTGACATTATACGGTGCTTTAACTTTTGTCTATTTATTAAAAAGCCCCAAGTATGTCATAATAATTAATAAACTATCACAAACTCCCACTAGTCATTGTGGGATCTCACACCTAAGCTCTGTTTTGTCTTAAAAAGCAAAAGGATAGTTTGTTTCCTTCCTTGCAAATGTGGGATCTCACATTTGATCTCTATTTTGTTTTTTTGTTTTGTTTTTGTTGGTTTTATTTATTTGTATGACGATGGACTTAAGGCCCGTCCGCCCATGTTGGGCCTAAAAGCCTGGCCCACAAAATTAGGGCCCATGGATGGAGGGATACGTTGAAGAGTTGTAACTTTTGGGGGGACGTCTTTTGCTGAAGGGACACGTCTTTTGGAGAAGACATATTTAAGGGAAGAAAAGAAAAAGAGAACATACCTTTTGGAAAAAATATACACTTTTCTTTTCTCCCTCTCCCAAAAACCAACGTAACTCGTCCCCCCCTTTGAACCAACAGTAGGCTCCTTGGTAGACTGGGATCAGATTCTTCCTCGAACTTCAACGTTGGTGTTTAATCTGTGGACAATAAGGTACGCTCGATTATGTAGTGTAACTTTCGATCGGTGATACATGTTATTCTTAGGCTCGTCTTCCGCATTCGTTTTAGGGGTTCGATTTAGTGTCGAATCCGGTTTTTGGGAATCAGAAATTCCCAACATTGGTATCAGAGTCCTAGTTCATGTTTTCCCGACCCTTTCATGTTTATGAATGATTTTTGATTGAATTTTCGTGAAAAATTGGCACCGATAAGGGGCGGAAAAATCTCGACACCTGATTCTGTTCGCCCCATTTTTTTTTTTGTTTTCTGTAAGTCGAAATTTCTTTCTAAAAGCATAGGATCGAAGCCCTCGTCGAGACGAGAAAAACGAGTGGCGGATCGCCGCTGAGGCCGCCGGACGCGCTCCGCCACGCTCGGCCGGAACGAACGGGGGTCATCGGCGCGTGCAACACACGCGCCGATTCGGTCCCCCATAGGCGCGTGCGACGCACGCGCCGTTTCGGCCGAAGGCACGTGCGACGCACATGCGGAAGCCTGGCGCGTGTCGCGCATGTGCCGGCTGATGTCTGCGTGACGACAGCCCTCGCACGCGCGCGGCACGTGCCGGTCGGTTTGCTTGATCGACCTGATCGGGCTGTCCGGTCTGATTGGCCCGACCCGCCGCCCGTTGACTCCGACCCGTTGACCGTTGACTTTGACCGTTGACCCCCCAAAAATTAAAAAGGGAAAAAGAATCTGTTTATTTTTCAATTATGTCTATGTGGGTTATAAATAATCCATTTTTTATTCTGCATTTGTTGCATGAATCATGGAAAATCATGTATTTTCCCTTATGTTCATTATGGATTATAAGTGATCCATTTTTAGTTCTGCATTTGTTGTAGGAACTATGATGCGTTATGCACGGATACTTGCATTCCCGAGAACGGATGAAGGAAGTGCAAGACTTAAAAGGCTGATGACAGAGTTAGCTAATTATCGGTGGCATGACGGTGATTTAGTATCACATGTGGTCAGGGTCAATTAGATGATACATGAAATCATCTGAAATGGTTATCTTATGCCGGATTTTGAGAAGGTGCCAGCCTTGATGAACACTCTTCCACCTGAATGGCAAGCAGTGTTAGATCACCTATGGGAGGTCAACGTGGTCCCGGGTTATAGGAGGCTAATAGTAGCTTTTGTAAGAGAGTACTATAGGATGGAGTTAACCAAAACTTCAACTCTTAGATTGAGCGCCACATGGCGCAGAGTAAATGCGCCTTGGAGGCGACATGAAAGCTCTCCAAAAGTTTTTCCATGGTTGGCAAATGTGCCTTCAGATTTCTTAGATATTTTGACTAATAGATTAGCGGGGATTTTCTCTATTTATTTCCTAGATTAGTTTGAGATGTTTTTGGTGTAAATATCTCTTTCTATGTTGATATTTTCCTTTGTATATATTACTTAGTGTAGTGGATAGTTGTATTATGTGAAAGTATTATTATTCTATTGGATGTCAAATATTATTTGCTTTTTTTGTTATTGTTGACTGCTGTGGGTAGTTCATAGAAGTTTTTGTAACTTCATAAAATTTATTTTGCATAAGAAAATTGTATTAATAATAGTTTTAAGTTAGGATTTTTGGAGGATGATTGGAAACATAGTGACATTTTGATTCTGAAACCTTACTTGAAATTGTTCATTGATATGATGGGTCTGTGCAAAGTGGATGCATAAATGATAGGCATTAATTATTCGTGCATATATGTCTGATGTGTTCAAATCGATGGTTTCAACAATTAAGAACGTAATTACTGATATGAACAGCAACAATTGTGAAATATTGAATATGAAGATTCAATATGTGCTGGAAAAGCAAGAAGCATTATAAGCTATTGACCATGTTATGGAAAATCTTGAGGATGCTGTGCGCCACCTTGAGCTAGTAGAGAACTGCCTAACGGCATTTAAACCGAAAATAGATATTTGCAATGCTGGTTCTAGCTTAGAAAGGGCTTTGAGCTCTAAGCGCAAGCGTATTGATTCGTTCAATATGTGGGAATGCAAATGATCAAGTTCTTATTGCAAGAAATCAAGAGTTAACCAACACAAGAGAGGAAAACGTCCTCAAGTGAAGAAAATGTCAAAGGTGAGGTGTTACAATTGTGACAAGAAAGGTCACTATGCTCGCAACTGTTGTGAGCCGAAAAAGGTAAACACCTCTTGTACATTTGAGAACTTTGCTTATGTGTCAAATTCTGTATTATTGGCTGAATCCAATCCTTTGTGGACTATAGATTCATGAGCAACAGACCATGTAGTGAAGGATAGAGAATCCTTCGTGGAATTCCGACGAGTACTAACTGGAACTAAGTGGATCTATGTGGGAAATAACTCCAGAGCTGAAGTTAAAGGGATTGACACCTGCCAATTGAACATGCGTGGTGGACGCACCTTGTTCATACATGATGTTTTATATGCTCCGAGAATTCGTCGAAATTTAGTGTCTGTTTTGGTGTTGGTCAAGCTTGGTTTTAATATGAACTTCCATAATAGAGGTGTAGATTTGTATTTGGATACAAACTACTATGGTTGTGGTTATTTTCTAGATGGTTTCATTGTATTAGATATTGACTATGTTAATGCAAATGTTTGTTATTCCCTTTTCACGTCTCCTAATTCATATGATAATGATGTGAATGTGTGACATGCTAGACTTGGTCATATTGGCCAACAACGTATGAATAGACTAGCCAAAGAGGGTTTGTTGGGCAACATTGAAAAAGTCGATTTGCCCATATGTGAGCATTGCCTAGTAGGGAAAATGACAAGGAAACCATTTGGAAAAGGTAAAAGAGCTGAATTTCCTCTGCATTTAATCCATTCTGACGTTTATGGTCCAATGAATGTGAGAGGAAGGCATGGGGCTGTTTATTTCATCACTTTTATAGATGATTAAACTCGATTCGGATATATCTATTTGATTTCTCATAAATCTGAAGCATTAAGTTGTTTCAAAAGGTTTATGAACTTGGTAGAAAATCAATTAGATAAGAAAATAAAAGTATTAAGATCCGATCGAGGTCGAGAATATTTATCTGATGAGTTCAGAAAATTATGTGATGAAAAAGAAATAAAAAGACAGTTGTCTATTCCATATACTCCTCAACAAAATGGTGTTGCGGAAAGAATAAACAAAACCCTACTGAAATAGTTAGGTCCATGATGGCACATGCTAACTTACCTATCACTTTTTGGAGTGATGCGTTGTTAACTGCTGCCTATATACTTAACTGGATACCTTCCAAATAAGTTATTTTCACTCCATATGAGTTATGGACATGTAGAAAACCGGACTTAAGTTTTCTTAAGTCATGGGATTGTGCTGCCTATACTCATGAGCCCTCTCACAAGTTTGGGAAGTTGGGTCCCAGAGGAAAAAAGAGTATTTTTATAAGATACTCCGAACACTCGAAAGGGTATGTGTTCATAGGTGAGCAGGAAAGTGGGAGTATAACTGAATTTGAATCACGAGATGTCACATTCTTAGATGATGAATTTCCTAAGAAGGACGAAATAGGTGAAGATTACTCCCTATTTGAAACCTTGGATCAAGATAATGATATTAGTGGAGTTCGTCCAAGTGGGAGTAATATAAGAAGTGATGAATTGAATTCAACTCATTCTCAATTACAACTACATGATGAGACAACATCATCATTATCTAATCCTAGTGGGAGCATAATGGGGAATGATGTGCAAAGTGTACAATCTCCCATACGGCGAACGAGTCGCAAAAGTATTCCCCATCAACGTTTTGACATTGAAGGGGAAACTTTTATGATTGCTCCGCAAGATGAGGATGAGCCAAGAAATATTAATGGAGCTCTAAATTGCCCTAGTAAGGAAAAATTGATTCATGCAATGGAAGAGGAGATTGAGTCAAACCAAGTTTGGGAACTAGTTGATCTTCCAAAATGACGCAAAGCTATTGGGAACAAGTGGGTTCTCAAAATAAAGCGAAAAGCTGATGGCTCGATAGAAAGGCATAAGGCTCGCCTTGTGGCGAAGGGGTATAATCAACAAGAATGAATTGATTATGAAGAAACATTTTCTCTTGTAGTGAGATTTACCTCGATTCGCATTATTCTGGCAATAGTGGCTAGTATGGATCTTGAGTTACATCAAATGGATGTAAAGACTGCTTTCCTCAATGGAGAATTAGAGGAAGAAATATATATGGAACAACCTGCTGGTTTTATTAAAGAAGGCCAAGAAGGAAAGGTATGTCGACTTTTGAGATCGATATATGGCCTTAAGCAGTCGTCAAGACAGTGGTATATACGTTTTCATAATGCCATAATGGCATATGATTTTACAATGATTGATGAAGATCATTGTGTATATATCAAAAGATCTAAAGATCAATTTGTGATCATATCATTATATGTTGATGATATACTAATTGCCGGAAGCAATATGGAGTTTGTAAATACTGTGAAGAGTTGGTTATCTTCCAACTTTGAGATGAAAGATATGGGTGAGGCTGGATACATTCTTGGAGTTAAGATTTCAAGAGATCGTTCGAAGATGTCGTTATCTCTTTCGCAAGAAACATATATAAATAAGGTTCTTGAACGATTTCGTATGCAAGATTGTAAACCCATAGACACTCCTATTGCAAAAGGTGAAGGATTGAGCCATAGACTGTGTCCAAGGACTTCACAAGAGAAGGAACAAATGAAACATGTTCCTTATGCTAGTGTTGTTGGGAGCTTGATGTACGCTATGATGTGTACAAGACCTGACATATGTTTTGCAGTTGGAATGGTGAGTAGATACCAATCCAATCCAAGTCAAGTACATTAGAAAGCCGTTAAGTGAATACTGAGGTATCTAAAGGAAACTGCTGATTATATGCTGAGTTATCAAGGAAAGGATTTGCGACTCTAAGGCTATTCTGATGCTGATTGGGAAGGAGATTTAGATAAAAAGAAATCTACCTCTGAGTTTGTTTTCTTACTGAATAATGGTGCTATATGTTGGAGCAGTAAGAAACAAACGTGTATAGCCTTGCCCATGATGGAAGCTGAGTTCGTGGCATTATCAGCAGCGGTATAAGAATGAGTTTGGCTTAAGAGATTTTTTGGATCATTTAGGTGTTATTGAGAAAGCTGCAAATCCATTATTGGTTAACTATGATAGCCAAGCAGCTATAGCGTACACCAAAGATCCAAAATATCATGGCAAGACCAAACATATAGATACCAAGTATAATTTTTGTCAAAGATATGGTTGCACGAAAAGATGTGAACTTACAGTACATATCTACGCATAGAATGGTAGCAGATTCTATGACAAAGCCAATACCTAGAGATGTGTTTTGTGGCCATGTGAAATCTCTAGGATTGCGTAGAGGCTGATGTATAAATATTGTAATTTCCCTTAAGTGTTCACATTTGATGAATTTGTGTTTTCATCATTAATGCTTATGAATCTTTGTTTGACCTTTATGCATCTTAATGCTCAGTGCATTACATTAAGTTGAGAAAGTATGTCGAACAGATATAAGATTAGCCCACTCACACGGGTAATCGCCTCTATTTACTATGTGATAAATAGAGATGAGACGGTTTTTAAGCTTATTATTTAGGTGATAATCGAGAGCTCAAGCTTAAAATATATATGTCGCCTTAACTAAGTGTTAAGATGATGACATGATATGTACTATGTCCGAAAGTAAAATACCCCACATATTTTACTTTATCTGTCTAAGATGCTATATGTGAGTTCTGATGAATTATGTGAATGAGTAGATACGTGAACTCAAGTTAGACATTGAGTATGTCTGAACTATCATCTGTACGGTATTGAAGGTGTAGACATACGCTCCATAGGAAATAAGTTAATACCGTAATACGTATTTCATACTACGTATGCATGTGACGACCAATAATAGTTGCAAAAGTTTGATCTCAACTTTTATGCCGTGTGAGACTCTTGAGGAAAAGAGTTCCTCAATTTGAGTGCCCTTATGACTCTTATTTATTCTCAAGATTTCTATTTAGTGTTTGCTATTTTAGGATGTTGCCAATGGTCATGAGTTGATTCGATCTAATGGGACATTTCTAGAAAAGCAAGCTGAACTGAAATTGAGAGTTTGAAGGAAAGAGGAAGATCGAATTTGGAGAATCACATTGTAGTTTTGTATTCACTGGTCGACCAATTATGACTGTCTTTGGGATAATCATAATTGTGAATACAGTATATATCATTGTTTAAAAGAGATCAAGAGAGATATAAATGTGATCAATCGATCTAGGGTACTGCATACTAAATCTACTTAGAGTGTGATGCCCATTATGAGCTGCTATATATTCCTAACAGATGTATAGCAACGAGCTCTCAAAGGATGCTGGTCGCACGGATTATTCACCGGTATGAATGTTGCAGAGAGGTAAAGAGGATCCTGCTTCAGCCCACCATGTGCGAGTGGGAGATGTTGGTTTTATTTATTTGTATGACGATGGGCTTAAGGCTCGTCCGCCCATGTTGGGCCTAAAAGCCTAGCCCACAAAATTAGGGCCCATGGGATACGTTGAAGAGTTGTAACTTTTGGGGGGACGTCTTTTGCTGAAGGGACACGTTTTTTGGAGAAGACGTATTTAAGGGGAGAAAAGAAAAAGAGAACGTACCTTTTGGAAAAAATATACGCTTTTCTTTTCTCCCTCTCCCAAAAACCAATGTAACTCGTCCCCCCCTTTGAACCAACAGTAGGCTCCTTGGTAGACCGGGATCAAATTCTTCCTCGAACTTCAACGTTGGTGTTTAATCTGTGGACAATAAGGTACCCTCGATTATGTAGTGTAACTTTCGATCGGTAATACATGTTATTCCTGGGCTCGTCTTCCGCATTCGTTTTAGGGGTTCGATTTAATGTCGAATCCGATTTTTGGGAATCAGAAATTCCCGACAGTTTTTACTTTTAATCATTTCCAACATTGATCTATAAGGAAAAAGACATGCCGCCTTTCTAGGTTCCAAAATTTTGGAAGTCTTTAGTTCAAAGATCAGTCTACTTGGAAATCAATCACCCTTAAAATTGTTAGAACTATAAGAGTGATTAACGAAGTCTCTATGTTTGGACAGGTGGGGAGTAGCAATAGATGTTGGGAAATATGACGTATTCATTCATGGATAACTTCCCGCGAAGGAAATTATTGCACCAGATTACTCCAGCTAGCTATATTTCTCGTGGTAAGCTGGTAAGCGATTCAACGGAGGATACTTTATGATTTTTAGCCATTGATTTTTTTCTCCTTTTTTTCGTTTATGTATAATCAAGGTATTCAAATTAAAAAAAAAAATCAAACTTTTATGTTGTTTAGTTACTTATTGGTGCTGAGCTGTTGGGCAATGACTCAACCTCTTGAAGATTCTTAGTGGAACCCTAGTTAAAAGCCGGGCCATAAGTGTACAAATCATCAACAGCTCCGAAAGTTGTTTTCTCAATCGATGTAGACAATTGAAATCAGGCCCATGTATATTAGGATCAATTAGTCGCCATCTCCTACGCTTTCATTTAGAGATGGCAAAAAATAGACATCCCACCCGTCGAATCCACTTAAGACTTCTCCTCGAAACTTAAATTCCAACCCGATTTTAGTTGGAACCTTTGGCTGTAACCATCATCCCATCCCCTTCATTCTTCTAAGACCTAATATTTCATAAAGTTAGTTTGACACTGTGTGCTTCTTTCCATCATCTGTGGCAGCTAGAGGCGTACCTTGAAACGACATTTCATTAAACTCTATGGTTCTTGTTGATTTAGGATCTGATCGTTCACTCTTCCTCATGTCCGAAGCTTATCTGGTGTTGAGTTCCAGCTCTTTCACTGTGTCTCAACCGTTCAATGAGGGATCCACTTGTTCGCTAGGGACGAAGGTCCATCTAGGCCGAATGCGATGATCTCGCAGTTTTTTTCACTCCTTTTCAGATATAGAATACCTATCCCTCTATTCACGTTACAGATTTGTCAACCCAAATCCGTTTAAGAGCTTGAAGTGAGGTAAGAATCTAAAGAATAAGGCATGAGATGCCATGCAATATCCTTGTCAACCTACAGCTACATGCCTACGTAGATCATCAACATCAACTCGAATGTTTAGTGACAAAAGTGCTCCGGGGCACATTTTACTAATTTCCCAGTGTAAAGCAAAGCCGAAAATATTATTATGACGACAATATGTATGGATTGCTTTTCTTGCTTTTTATCTTTTGTTGCTCGGTTAGCCATGCATTTAAAGATAAATTTTTGTCCTTGATTGCCTAATCATAAATTGTTAATGCAACATGAATTATTCCATTCTCGAAATTATCAGAAGGGAAGTCGGAGGTGTTGAAGGAGAAGGCGGAGTTCGACGATGCGAACATGAAGGTGAGCCTTGACGGCCTGGAAGGCAATGTCCTCAAGCTGTACAGGGTGTCTCGTTTGACCTGCGAGCTCACTCCGAACGAAAACGGCTGTTTGGCAACACTGACGATCGAGTACGAGAAGTCGACGCTAGTGTTGGACACCAAGGGTCACCAACACTGATCCTATTAAAATATCAAAATCTGGAATTGCCATGAAATGCTCCAATTGTTGTGGCATTAGACACAACAAGGTAACAGCCTCCAACCTCCGGTGCCTATTGAGATAAAACTAAGTATAAGGACTTTCAAATACAAATGTGATACATTTTCTCTTAAAATACCTTTCTTATATAAGTGTAATATACAGGGCAAATGAGGTAGGCCAAGGAAACATCCAAACCAACCAAGCATTGAAAGAGGGGCATCTAACAAACAAAGTGACAATCAAATATTGTTAGATATGAGAAGAGGAGGGTGAGTAATCTATAAGTGCAATTCATATGGTTTTGATAATGCCAAGAGTAAAATGTTGACATGGTTCCTCTTCTTATATGATCTATAAGGATACGAATTTTATGTATCTGAAGCCACTAGAAACTCATATTTGAGGGTCAATATTTTATTTTGTTAACATTTTTGTAATATATTGTGATCAACATAATAACATTATGTTTCCCCTAAATTTCATATGTTTGGCAGTAACATAGTACAATAAATTTTTCAAGGCGATGCAAATCATATAGTGGACCTTTCAAACCAAGTTTCTGGACCCCCTCAAACTCAACAATCTCAAAGTGAAGCAAGGTAATGAATCTGTAAGGAGAGTTGGATGTCTAGAGTAAAGCTCGTTTAAATCTAGTATTTATTTATTGAAGTTTTTTTGGATGGTTGTGATATAAAACATGCTTTTGGACCTTCTGTGTAGATGATGCTATTGGCATTTTGATAATGAATCTGGTCGGTTGCATATGGTTTGTATGCTGGGACTCTCTCTCTCTCTACCCACTCATCTTGCCAGAATTGGATGCGAGTCTCTTAGTTTTCGTTCAATCAATCGAGTATCGCCGGATATCACGTGTTTTATCTAAGATATTGCCTATGATGAATGCCGCGCTGATTTTACTATAATAGCAAAGCCTTTTCCTTGTTGGTAATATTTTGTAGTAAATTAGAAAAAAAAATTCAGGTGATATAGAGGCAATGTTAGAAAAATTTGGAAAATAAACTTTGCATATCACAACTCAGCCCTGTTTGGGAGTATTGATGGAGGGTAATTGTGTCATGTATATATCAGTTTGTATTTTTGGTAATCCAAAAAAATTAGTTTAAAGTAAATTTATCACAAATGCAAATGTTTAGGGTTTTTCATAGTATTAACCTTAGGGATTTTCACATGGACTTGCCACATCATTATATATTATCCACATCAGCAAATTAATTGGTAAAATTTGACGGAAGTTAACGAAGGGTAACATGTGTACTAGTTTGGAGTTTTTCATGGTACTAATCCTATGGATTTCCATATGAAATTGTAATGTTACCATGTGTCATCCATGTCAACAAATTTAACAGTAAAATTTGACAAAAGTTAACGGAGGGTAGATTTGTCATAGGTGTAACAATTTAGAGTTTTTGTGATATTATTCTTAAAATAAATTCAATCACCAAAAATACTAGTTCAACTCAAATTTGGGAACAAATATATCGGCAATGATCTTAGTGCCTAAAGATCGAATTACCGATTTTGTGCTATCCATAACCTAATTTTAATGCCTAAAGATCGAATTATAGATTTGTGTGCGATTCAAAATTAGAAACTTTCCTAACTTAGATGTGCTTAAAAATCTCCAACAAATCAATATTGGTGTCAATCAATCTATTTTAGGACACAAAATATTGGGCAGAAGGACATTAGAAGTAACGAAAGTTATCTATAACCCTCATTTTAGTTTTAAAATTTTTTGTTGGATCGTGTCAAATCGCAAAAAAAGCGATTATTTAAGTGTCAACGATGAGAAATTTCATCCAAAAAAATGTGGCTTCTATAATTAATAATTTGGTTAATACCTTGAAAAACCCTAAACTGGTACGTATATGACAAATTTACCCACCTGTGACAAATTTACCCCGATTAACCATAAAAAAACCATAAAAAACCCCAAACTGGTAAATTTGTGACAAATATACCCTCCGTTAAATTGGATTAAAACCACAAAAAAATCACAAAAATTGTAAACTATGATAAACGGAGCGTAAAATCCAAAATTGGTATACCAATTAACAACGTGTCATTTAACTTAATAATTTGACAATAAAATTTAATGAAAACTAACAGCAAATTTGTTGTAAATGTATTTGTTTGGGGTAAATTTGTCAAAAGTATAAAAATCCAATCCATGTAGCATTTCCATGTGGTGTGCTTGGAATTGAAGTAATCACTTTTTAACAACAATTGTCACTAAAGTGATCACTTCAGACAAAATTTAGCACTCCAACAAATATTTATAACTTTTAGATGATGTTATTCAAGAGTTATATACTAACTAGGCACACCGGCAAGCCATGTAGAATTGAGAAAGTAATAAAATATGGCCACATCGGATTTTTAGTTATCTAAATTGGAGTTAACACTAGAGTGATTGTTTTTTTTTTTTTTTTTTTGAAAAAGTGTCATTTAAATGATTCAAAAAAAAAATTGACATTAAAGCAAACATCATACACAACTTTTGTCACTTTTAGTGTCCTCCTCTCTAGAATATTGAAATCAATTTGGGTTTGGAAAATTTTCTAGTATGGAGAATTCGTTTCTCAAATGGTTGGCCACGGTGGAGCCTTTTAAGGCGCGTATGACAAAATTTATGGAATAAAAATCAATTTCTATGATTTCTCAATTTCTATTCTATGGACGAGTTTCTTAGTAAAGAAACGCGTTTGATAACAATTTAGAAGTTCTATTTCTAGGAGCAGCAATGGTTGGCATTCGGTGGTCGGAGTCTGATGTTTAGCGATCGGCGATCGACGGCGGGTGGTCGGAGTCCGGCGCCCGGCGTTCGATGTTCGAAGGCTGGCGATCGGCAACTAGTGGCGGGTGGCCAACGGCCGAAGTTTGGTGGCCGGCGACGGGTGGCCAAGCTAGAGTTCGGCAGCTGGCGAAGGGGGCTAATAGCCGGAGTCCGGCGGCCAGTGGCTGGTGGACAATGGCCGAAGTCTGACAGTCGACATTCGACGCTTGGTGTTGATTGACGGGCAGTCGACGGGGATGTTCGATGGTCGGTGGTAGGCCTCTAGTGTCGATGGTTTGCGATGAGTGGCCAACGACCGATGGGCGTCCAACATCCGGTGGCTGGTGGTTGGTGATGAGCGATTGGAGTTCGGTGGGCGACGGCCGACGTTCGGTGGTCGGCGGTTGATGGCGAGTGGCTAATGGCCGGGCCGGTGGAGGGTAGGGGCGACCAGCGGTGGGCGTTCGGCATCCCATGGCCGACAGGTGGGTGACGGGCGATGATGAGAGTGAGCAATGAAGAAAGTTTTGATTTCTCATTTCTATTTCAGAAATAAAAAAGCTAAAAATTTTAACTTCTGATTTCCACTCCAAATTTATTTATGGATTAGAAATTTGTTCAAGATATAGAAAAATGAAATTGTGTTACCAAATGGATTTCTATTTCAAACTTGTTCTGGGGAATAGAGAAATGGAAAAATAGAGAAATAGAAACGTTGCCATACGCGCCCTTAGTGACCAGTGAAGAGAGCTTGTGCGGCGGGACTCGTGAGGATTGGCAAATCTATGTCAAAATGGCCGGGTTAGTGTTGCAGCAGACCAGCTACCACAGCAAAGGAAATTAACACCGGGAGAATGCTGGACGACAATTCGAGGAAAGATGTCGAGCTTGCTTGGCGGGCTGAGCATGGCCATGGAAAGGCCCGTGCGGCAAACCTGCAACACCACAAGCAAGAACAAGCAGCCACGAGCAAAACCGAGTAACGGCAAAAAGGGGTGGCCCTGCAGCAGGGAAACCAGCGGCGGTGCATGGGGAGTAAGCTGCTCAAGAACACGTCGGGAAACCTGAAATAGAGAAAACAGAGTGGCCGGTAGCTTGAACAGGGCCAATGAAGCCGATGTTATGTCGTTTGGCAGCTGCAGGTCGCGGTAAGATGAGGCCATGGGGAAATCAAGGATCGGCAGGATTGGACTGCAACTCGGAGCAAAGGACCGCCGGGTAGAACTGGAACACTGCTGGGCACGTGGCAAGGCTCGTCGTTGTTGAACCTTGATGTGCCTGCAGCTGTGTCGTCGCTGGTGCAGTTAGAGGGCTTGTCGGATATAGCTGGATTTGCGAGCGGAAGGCTTTGGGACTGCTGGAAGGAATTCGGCGGCTGCCACCCATCTTGCGGTCGAGTTGCTGCTCGTAACACAAGGCGAAGCATCAAGGGAAATTACACCATCAAAGATGATGGCCACTTTTGAGTCTATAAATTTTAAAGTACAAATTCACGTGTAGTCAGAATGCTTCAAGGTGCTGAACATGTGTCTTGAAAAATTCACGTGCTTATCGCAGAGTGCAGCCATTTGCTTCTCAAAGTAAAGGGCCTTCGGTTGGCCTACTATGCAAAATACCCTTCCTCTTCGATGGGTTTCTAATCCGCCCCGTGCCCTTTAGGATTTGTCATGTTTGGAAACTCACTTGATGTGCATAATCTATTGACGGATATGCGCAATTTAAGGGAATACGAAGAATTATAGTTGTACTTAATGCCCAAAGTGGAATCCATTTCTTACACAACTGATATTCTTGTCTTGGAAATCATGCACAGTCAGGTTAGACACAGAGAATCTCAAATTTTATCCAAAACAATTAATGCTCCTAGTGGAATCCCATTCATATACGGCAAATATTCTTGTTTTGGAAACTACTTGTCATCTGCCGATCAATATAAAGTCTTCTGTTCTCAAGGATAGTTGTTCTAATTTCCATTGATTCAAGCTCTCCTGTAACTCTTTACATGTTTCTTTCTCTCACGGTAAAGTCTCAGAGGAAATCTTTCTTTTCCCTTTTTTTCATGTGTTGGAAGTTCTATAAGCCACACCATTGAAATGTTTTGCACGAAAAAGGAGGGGTATCCTTTAATTATTAATTCTCGTAAGAAAATTAGGATCAGATTGAAGGTGTCCATATCATGAAGCTGTGCAGAGTCTAATACCACAGGGCTTCATTCTTACTTTATCTTTCAGATTACTAACGATAATTTTCATACTTTTGAAATAGGTATCTCAGAGATGGCACCAGCTTTGATGATCCTCATTCTATCGATCGTAGCATCGCTGCACTACCATATCAGAATCGCAATCGCACTGTCTGACATCGGTGTGAACTATGGAATGGTCGGCGACAATCTCCCCTCTCCGGCGATGGTTGTCCAACTCTACAAGAAGTACAGCATTGGAAAAATACGACTCTTCGACCCGAACCCTGATGCGCTCAATGCACTTCGGGGCAGTGGAATAGATGTCACGCTAGGCATAAAAAACCAAGACTTACCATCCATAGCATCAAGTGTCGATACGGCTAAGACATGGTTTGACGCCAATGTGCAACCCTACGTAAGCGACATCAATTTTCAGTATATTACAGCCGGTAATGAAGTCGTTCCTGGAGATTTGGCTCAATATGTATTACCGGCTATGCACAATTTACACACCATCATAAGCAATTATAAATATACTGGACTGAGGGTGTCCACAGCAGTTGCGAGTAGTACTTTGGGGACTTCATACCCACCCTCGAGCGGTGTATTTGCTGAGGCAGCTCGAGCCGACATGGTTGGAATCATAAACTTCTTGTCGAGCACTAGCTCCCCATTACTAGTTAATGCATATCCCTATTTTGCATATGCATCAGATCCAATTAACGTGAGATTAGATTATGCTCAATTCACCGCGCCCGGTCCAGTGGTTCGGGATGGCAACTTGAGCTATTCGAACCTGCTTGATGCGATGTTGGATGCTTTCTACTGGGCCATGGAGAAGGAAGGTGTGAGCAGCGTGGATCTGGTGGTTGCTGAGAGCGGTTGGCCGTCAGCCGGAAACGGAAACTTCACCACTCCGCAGCTTGCACAAACTTATAATAAAAATTTTGTGAAGAAGTTTCTAGCCAAGCAAGCAACTCCTAAGAGGCCAGACCACTACTTGGAAGGATTCATCTTTGCAATGTTTAATGAGAATAAAAAGCCTCCGGGCGTGGAGCAAAATTTCGGCTTGTTCAATCCGGATGGGACGCCGGTTTATCCTGTATTTTCATAGGGTTGATTAAGAGAGGTGGACTATATCAATGAGCATCCACAGAATTGTTTTAATGTCGTTCCTATTCATCTACGTGGATCTAGTTTCAAGTCAATAAGTAGTTTAGATGAAGCTTCATACAATAGGAATATAATAAATTTCAATTTCCAGGTAACAATAAATTTCAAGTTTTAAATCGTATGTACTGATTTCAATAGGCTTCTCCATTTTTCAGTTACTTCATTTAATAAGTCCTAAATTTAAATCTTAGGTGTGGTTTAAAATCGGAAGATTTAAATCTTCCCATTTTCAACGGACGGCCAAGCACTCTCTAAGAACCATCCCGTCCAGGTTGTCCATGCCTTCCGTCTCCATTGCCCATTATAATGTGCATGATCGCATTGAGCATGTTCATATAACTAAGGTTGTCATTTTGAAGCATCCGACAAGATGCATTGAATTGAGCATAACCTAATCTCAGAATTAGTTGGATATGAGGTGTACACAACATACGAATACACCTTAATTAATGGGAATGAGCTAGTGATTGACAAGAAGTTTTGATCCCACCCTATCGGCCTAAGCTTCATCGGAGAGTGCACCACTTAAGGTTCTAGCACAATGCAAAACATGTCTAAAGAAGAAAAGGTGCCATTTATTTGCTCAGAAGTTGTCTGACCGCGGGTAAGAACTCCTCCGGTGCCAGACGCGATTGTTGGAAGATATGCGGAATCCCGGATTATACAATCAAAGATCTGATTTGATTATTGATATGTTTGGGAAATTAAGATTAGATCTAGACATAGATTGATTCGTAGAATCATTTATTTCCTTTATTCGTACATAAGTTGTATTATATTTACAAACAGAATTGTACAGATTAATGCATTGAAGTGAATAGAAACAGAGCTGTTCCTTCTTCAATCTTCATCATCTGTAGATCTCCATATTCTTACATGGTATCAGAGCGACCGAATCTCTGAACCTAGCCTCCGCTTCCGCCATTATTCCTCTCTTTGCTGTGACACTCTGACCTGCGAAGAAAACCCTTTTTTCAGACATAGTATCACACTCAGAAATTTTTACTTACCATGGCGAATCTGCAAGATGAAACTTCCACCACACCAGAACCAATCTGCTGGAGAGATCATTCCTGCTGCTGGAGTCATGCCTCAGACATCGATTCCACCTGTTACAATTCAAACAACAGAGCAGCAGCTATTATTTCCGACTCCGCCCGTGCAATGGCAGCCCACACATGCTCAGTTCACTATGGGGCAGCCTATGACGGGCCAGCCTTTCCAATGGATTCCATATCCAATTTATGTTGGGTCAAACCCAAACTCATCATCGCCTGGATACGTGGGCCACCAAAGCCACGTCCAACCCGACGGGGGTCCGCTAGCCTCAGATGGGGCAAACCCGACCGACGGAGTGGAGCGGATGCACGGGTCGAATGAACCGGGTACGGGTACGAATCCCTACCCGGGATTCTCGAATGCGGATTTTTCATTCGGGTTAAATGAATCGGGTCACGGGACAAATCCCTACCCGAATCATATGCCCAGCTTCCTGCCGTTTCCAGCGGCGGCTTTCGCCGGACGACTAGAACCAGGCGACCCCTTGTTTGTTTCCACAGCCGACGGACCAGAGCTGCGACTAATCAGTCAACAACTGACCGGGCCAGAAAGTTACCCCAAGTGGTCGCAAGAATTCCGGCGTGCCCTAGCGACAAAAGACAAGGATGGATTTCTCGACGGAACCATCCCGATTCCCCTCGACGAGCGACTGGCCCGACTCTGGAGGAAGAACAATCGCCTGATCCGAACTTGGATCGGCAATTGTCTCTCCACAGAGGTCGCAGCCGGACTCCCACCGACAGAAGATGCCAAAGGCATATGGGACAATATCAAGGAGATGTACGGGAAGATGGATCAAGCGAAAATATTCACCCTCATGCAGAACTCGGTGATTTAAAACAAGGAAATTCGACGGTCACGGCTTGTTTCAACAAGCTATCGTCGTTATGGAACAGCCTCGAAGCAGCAGAAGAAAAACTCGAGGGTCCCGAATCCACACTCCGACAGTACAAATCGATCAAGGATAGGGAAAAGGCAACGCGATTTTTGCTCATTTTAAACGAAAATTTCCTTACCTTTCGCTCGCAGATCTTGGCTATGGATCCCATGCCATCAATCAGGCGAATCTATCAACTGGCAGTACAAGAGGAAAGCCAGCGATTCGCATCTCCGGAGAACACGAAGAGTGGCGAGAGTATCGCTCTCGCAATCCGCGGGGAGCGAAGAATCGGACCCAGCAAAACCCTAGCAGAGAAGAGAGAGAAACGATCGCTAGGGTTTCACGGAGAGGGATCGCTCGGCCCACGCGGAGAAATGCAGCTCTATAAATCCGAAGGAATGAACGGCTCAGATCGAGCGCGCACATCCAACGGCTCACGGGAGACCGATTTTTAAAGGAATCGGACGGCCCCCATGAACTCGCGACAAAAGGATCCGACGGACAGATTTTTGCCACGTCATCCAGAAATTTCGGGCACAATTTTAAAGGAAAGGGTAAATTATTTTGTGAGTATTGCAAGCGGTCTAATCACTCCATTGACAGTTGTTGGAAGTCGCATGGGAAACCAGCAGAAAAAGGAAAAAGGATTTCGGCGGCATATCAATTGCATGGATCCACCGGCCCAAATTCGATCATCCTATTACCCATGGACAATACCGGCAAGAATCGATGCAAGCTCGCAAAAATTGGATGTCTCGACAAAGGAGGCAATTTTTCAGGTATCACACCTAGCTTGATTAACTTTATATCAAGGAAAGCATGGATTATCGATTCAGGAGCAAGTGACCATATTATATGTGACAAGGGTCTTTTCTCGAGAGTAAATGAGGGGCTGAATTTTCCTATTTCTGTACAATTGCCTAATGGAAATATTAGCCATATTAATATGACAGGAACAGTCAATCTCAGCCCTCAAGTCATTCTTAAAAATGTCCTTTTATGTCCCAGAATTCCAATTCAATCTCATTTCCGTGTCGAAAGTTTGCCAAGAAAATTCATGTCGAGTAGTATTCAATGCTGATAACTGTTTATTTCAGGACCTTTCGACTGGCAAACCGATGGGCTGGGGTAGTATTTCGAAGGACTTTTTTTCTGGTCAAGTCTCCCAAGTAATTTTGATTTATCCAGCTTTCCATTAAATAAATCCTCCTTGTGTAATTTGAGCTTGAATGATAAAAATTCTCTTATGCATATGAGATTAGGCCACAAAGTGCCACCTTTCCTTGCCCTAAATGTCCCATTTGTCCCCTAGCAAAACAGTCTCGTTCCCCTTTTCCGTCTAGTAATTCTCGCGCTAGCCAAATTTTTTCCTTGATACATGTTGATATATGGGGACCTTATCATAAGGTTAATTATGATGGATCTCGTTATTTCCTCACAATAGTTGATGACTATTCTCGTGCGACATGGATTTTCTTGATGCAATCAAAAGATCAGGCTTACTCTTATTTAAAGACCTTTTTCGCCTTATCCAAAAATCAATTTGGAAAGTCGATCCGGCGAATCCGAACTGATAATGGAGCAGAATTTTTTAGTCGCAATTGTTCCATACTTTTCTCCTCTCATGGCATTCAGCATGAAAGTACATGCACTTACACACCACAACAGAATGGAGTGGTTGAGCGCAAGCATCGGCATCTTTTGGAGGTCGCACATGCCTTGAAGTTTCAAGCTTCAATACCAGATGATTATTGGGGAAATTGCATCATCAAAGCAGCTTATTTAATCAACCGTATGCCCACCAAAATACTCAATGGACGAACTCCATTCGAGCTACTCTATGGCAGAAAACCAGATTTACAACACCTCAAAATTTTTGGCTGTCTTTGCTATGCTGCAACATTGGGCTCTCGAAACAAGTTGAGCCCACGTGCTCAAAAATGCATCTTCATGGGCTATCCTACTCTGCAGAAGGGCTATCGAGTTCTTGATATGTCAACAAAGGAATTTATCATAAGCCGTGACGTGCTTTTCCATGAAGACACATTCCCTTTCTCCCAAATGGTGTCCACAAATGAGAATTCCGACATCAGCTCTAATTCTCATCATTTATCATATGATGACGCACTCTTTGCAGACCATGGTTACATACAGCTAGTCCAGTCGAGGAATCCAATTCCCCCTCATATTCCAGCAAGGACTTCATCTTCAGTGGAGAATCCACAATCATCAGCAAACTTGACAGAAGAAGAAGCTGAAAATGCTAGTAACACTGAGGAAGAAGTCGGTCCTGACATCTCGCCAGTCAATGAGACAATCCTCACTCTGGCTAACGATCAACCAAGACGTCCTCGCCGGGCCATTCAACCTCCGACATGGACCAAAGACTACATCTGTGCCACTCATAACTCTCCAGGTATTCCATATCCTGTATCCTCCTATGTTTCCTTTCATAGACTATCAAAGGAACATAGATGTTGCATCAGTCGCCTATCAGAGGAACAGGAACCATCTAGTTATGGTAAAGCAGCTATTGATCCTAGATGGCAACAAGCCATGGCAGCAGAATTAAAGGCACTGAATGACAACCACACATGGGATCTTGTCTCATTACCACCTGATCGAAAACCAATTGGGTGCAAGTGGGTCTACAAGATTAAATATCGTGCAGATGGATCCATTGAACGATACAAGGCACGCTTAGTTGCCAAGGGATTTACTCAGCGGGAAGGTTTTGATTACCACGAGACATTCTCTCCAAGCCAAGGATGTCACAGTCCGTTCTTTCTTGACTGTTGCTGCTATCAATGATTGGACTCTACATCAAATGGATGTGCATAATGCCTTCCTCCATGGCGATTTAGATGAAGAGATATACATGGATGTCCCTCAAGGTTTACGGAGACAGGGGGAGAATAAAGTGTGTCGTCTCCGCAAATCCCTTTATGGGTTGAAGCAAGCATCCGACAATGGTATGCAAAATTTGCAAATGCTCTTACAACAAAGAGGCTTTCAAAGAATCAAAGTATGACTATGCATTGTTCACAAGAAACAGAGGTATGTCATCTATCTATTTGATGATATATGTCGATGATATTCTTCTTATGGGAAATGATAAGGCTGCCATAGAAAGATTCAAGGAATATTTGCATGCTACTTTTCATATTAAGGATTTAGGAGCGCCTAAATACTTCCTTGGAATCGAAATTGCTCGGTCTGATTTAGGAATTTCCCTCGCAACGAAAGTTTATATTGGAGATTATATCAGAGGCAGGGCTATCAGGATGTAAACCAGCAGCAATTCCCATCGAGCAAAATACTAAATTAACTTCTGCAGCTTATGATGAGGGTATATCCAAAGATGATGACCCTATACTCAGAGATCCATCTGGGTATCAAAGGCTTGTTGGGAAACTTATATATTTGACAATGACTAGGCCGATATCTCTTATGCAAGTACATGACACCGAGCCGTTCATGCATAGTCCAAAGCAATCTCATTTTGATGCAGCATTGAAGATTGTGAAATATTTAAAGAAATGTCCAGGACTTGGGATACTTCAAAAAGAAATGTGACATGAAGATGACAAAGATACCGTGATGCAGATTATGCAACATGTCCTATAAGTCGAAGATCGATCACAAGTTCTTGCATTAAATTTGGGGAATCACTCCTTTCATGGAAGACCAAAAAGCAACCCACTTTGTCTTTATCTTCAGCTGAGGCCGAGTATCGAGCTATGGCCAAGACCATGTGTCAAATAGTGTGGATGCGAGGTTTACTTAAGGATCTCGGGATAGAAGTGCAAGGACCAACCAGGCTACATTGTGATAACGATGCAGCTCTTAAACTTGCAGCGAATCCCATAGTACATGAAAGAACCAAGCACATTGAAGTCGATTGTCACTTCACTCGAGAAAAGATACAAGAAGGCGTGATTGAGACAAGAGGAATTGGAACAATGGAGCAGCTAGCAGATATCTTTACCAAGCCTCTATGTCAAAGACAGCACGCATATTTGTTGAGCAAGCTGGGTGTCTTAGACATATACAGGCCACCAGCTTGAGGGGGAGTGTTGGAAGATATGCGGAATCCCGGATTATACAATCAAAGATCTGATTTGATTATTGATATGTTTGGGAAATTAAGATTAGATCTAGACATAGATTGATTCGTAGAATCATTTATTTCCTTTATTCGTACATAAGTTGTATTATATTTACAAACAGAATTGTACATATTAATGCATTGAAGTGAATAGAAACAGAGCTGTTCCTTCTTCAATCTTCATCATCTGCAGATCTCCATATTCTTACAGCGATTGTCACAGCAACCCTCACTCCATCATATTTGTATTTTCTTAAATTGGTTGAAGATTTTGCATTGTCGATAATATATGCCGAGCTATATCTCTGGAGACGACTTCGTTACCACACGGAAGACTGATGTTGCTCCTGTAGAGTTGCAAATTGGTGCCGGACCATGTCTTCGCCGCATCAGCCCTCGATGCTTTGTTTTGCAAGTCTTGGTTTCACATGCGTCCTCCAAATCTTGTAATTCTTGTAGAGTCGGACAGCTGCGGCCGGAGTAGAAAGATTGTCCCCAAGCATATACCGTGGTTCCCGTCATGTCGAGATGCGCCTTCGTAGAACCGATTTGATAGTGAAGCAATGCGAAGATTGATAGAATGAGTATCGTCAAAGCCAAGGCCATTTCTTAGATTTTTACTACCAATTTCAGAAATAATGAAAGTTATCTTTATAGTAAACTGAAAGAGGTAATGAGAGTAGACCGTCTCTTACTTTTAATTTTGTTCCCACCTTTTTAGGCTATCAATAAATCCTATCCAGTCGAAATCAAATCAAAATCTTTCCCAAGACTAAATTCCCTCCAAATTTTGTCAGTTAGTTGACTTTTTGCTCTCTTCAGCCTTAAATTTTTATGACACTGCCATTACGATTACGTTTTTTAGACTAACCCATTTTTTTTTTCTGTTCATACCAAAAATTCCAAAAAAAATTAATAAATTAAAAAAAGCTGATATGCAGCCAAAGAAATATTTTCCCTTGAATTATGCATTTGTTAAATTATTCTCCCTTGATTATCCTTTGTTGAATAAAAAATTAGATAATCTTCTTTTGACGAATTGGATTTGGGAAAGAATCTAATACTACATTCGCTCTCCCAAATGGTGTTAAAGGGACTGGGATATATTAGAAACAAATTCGAAAGGTATTCTTTTTATAGGATTAAAAAGATCAACTTAAAAATTAGGCTCGATCGGCAGGCCAAATTTGCTATCATAATCCAGCATCAATGCTGCCTGGTCAGGTGACTAGACCATAACGACCTTGAGCTTGCCTCGTCATCCTCCTTCACTTGGGTCTCGTCGCCACCATCACCAACTTGGCAAAGACATGATTTGCCGCCATTTGAAGCAATATCTAAGGTTCCTTACTCCCAAACAAACAAAACTCGATTCGATATCAACTTGCCTCTTCCTTTATTTATTTATTTTTTACTTTATTTCCTTTATGGTTAACCTAGTCAGTTACAATATACACCAGTGATGGTGTGCAATAGATTGAAGTAGTGATGCATTAGGTATGATAATAGTGAGTTATGCACTCAAAGGAAAATGGTTAATGCTTCATAAAAGAGCTGTTAAAGCTCTAGATCCCATTGCTGATAAACAGGGATGGATATCAGAAAAGTAGCTGACAAATTTCTAAGATAAGACAGCAATACACATTTTGAGAAACCTACTCTACTAAGTGAAGCGATTGCAGGAACAATCCCGATACTAGTAGAGAACTTCCTAACGACTCTCAAATGACTAGCTATCATCCTTGAAGGCCTCCAATAGATATATTGAAGACCTAAAGTGTATAAGGAGCAGTGAAGCTGTGAAGAGGGTTAGCCACAAGAATAGAATACATGAAATATTGTTATTGCCTTCTAAGCTAGAAATCTTCACTGATTCTATATGTAAACTTCCCTATATTTGGTTTAGCATTGTAATCGCTAATAGTCAAGTGTACAAAAGTAAGTGTAGTATTCTCGTATCTCGTTAGTGTGATCTATCAAGTGAATGGAACTATATTAGCCAATTGTAACTTCCAATGTTGATTATTAGCGGAATCCAATCATTGTCAAGGCTATTAGTCTAAGAGTAGATGTAGATTTTATTGTTGAATTGCTATACATCCTTGTGTGATTTGTTTATTCTACTTTGATTTACTAACTATGATAACGTGTATTAATTTATCTCCAGCACCATCTTGAGTGCTGATTAGTTGATATTCCACTAAAAGTTTTAATCTGTCAACACTCCACTTATTCAACCCTTTCTAAATTGCTTTATTAGCCTCAATACTAAAATCTAAAGCCGCGCAAGCATATTGCAATGGATAGTTCAATTTTTTTGAACATCAAGAGATAAAGATCGACAAGGGGGAACGGATAAGAGGAAGTGGAGGTAAGTGGTGGCATCATTGGATTGGTGGGACAGGAGGATCTCATTGTCATCATTAAATACATGGATACTACGCGTCCCTTCGGACACCGTACGAGCCCTGTACATATTCCATTGAGTGAACTAAAGACATTCTTAGAGTTATTTAAAAAAAAAAAAAAAACTAGAGATATCCTCAGGTTCTAAGGCTGGTCACGAACTTGGAACCCCCATCGACCCGGTTTAGCTCGCTAGATACTTACTCGCCTTCATTTGAGGACTCGCGTATATCTTTAAATTATTAGAATGCATTTAAATAAGATTATATTACATATTCGAAATTGACAAGAATTAATATAAATTTCATATTTACATTAACAAGTATATAAAATCTCTCGATGACACGATTTACATAACTGTAAAAATCGATTATGAGAGGTAAGCACAAAATTTGTCATGATATCAGTTTAATATTTTTTATTATCAAAATATTAATTGAGATAAAATTTATCACAAGTGTATTAATTTTGACATTTTTTGTGTCATTAATCTCAAAAGAAATTCAATCATTAAAGATATAAATTCAACTTAAATTGGGGAACAAATAAACCAGCAACCAATCTTAGTGCCTGAAGATCGATTCAACGATTTCCTGATATCCATAACCCAATTTTAATGCGTAAAGATCGAATTAAATGTGCCTAAAAATATTCAACGAATCAAAATTTGTGTCAATCAATCTTTTTTAGGACATGAAATATTGAAATCGATCTCGGTCCAGAAAATTTTCTAGTGTGGAGAATTCCTTTCTCAAATGGTGGAGCTTTTCAATAACCAATGACGAGAGCTTTCGTGGCAGGGATGGGCAAATCTCCGTCGACAAGGGCTAGGCTAGTGTTGCAGCAAACCAGCTGCCACAGCAAAGGAAAGCAGCCTCGGAAGAATACTGGAAGGCAGTTCAGGGAAAGATGCCGACCTTGCCTCACGGGCTAAGCACAACGATGGAAAGACCGGCGTGCAGGAAACCTGCAAGGCTGCAACACAACAAGCAAGAACAAGTAGTAACGAGCAAAACCGAGTAATGGCAAAAAGGGGTGGCCCACCAACAGGAAAACCAGCGGCGGTGCAGGGAAGTAAGCTGATCGGCAACCCGTCGGTTGTTGAACCTTGCTGTGCCTGCAGCTGCGTCGTCGCTGGTGCAGCTAGAGGGCTTGCCGGATGTAGGTGGATTTCCTAGCAGAAGGCTTTGGGACTGCTGGAAGGAACTCGACGACAAGCCACCAGCTTGCGGTCTGCTCGAAACACAAGGCGACGCACCAAGGAGAATGTTATCATCAAAGATGATGGCTACTTTTTAATTCTATAAATTTTGAAGTACAATTTCACCTCCAGTCAGTCAGAATGCTTCAAGGTGCAGACCAACTGTCATGGGGAATTCACGTGCTTATCTCAGAGTGCAGCCACTTCCTTCTCAAAGTAAAGGGCCTTCGGTTGGCCTACTGCGCGTGAGCTTAAAGAAAAGGTTGCGGGTTAAATTATAAAGGCAGAGTCCAAAATATCATTCCTCTTCGATGGGTTTCTAATCCGTCCCATGCTCTTCAGAATTTGTCATGCTCAAAGACTCAGTTGATGTGCATAATCTATTGGCATATATCCGCAATTTGAGGGAATATGAAGATATATTGTTGTACTTAATGCCCACAGTGGAATCCATTTCTTATGCAATTATTATTCTTGTCTTGAATATCATGCATAATCAGGTTAGATACAGAGAATCTCAAAATTTTTATCTAAATATCAACGCTCCTGGTGGAATCCCATTCATTAACGGCACCTATTCTTGTTTTGGAAATTAGTTGCCATTTGCCAATCAATATAAGGTCTTCTGTTCTCAAGGACTAGCTTTTTTATTTTCCATTGATTCAGGCTCTCCTGTAAGTCTTAACATGTTTCTTTCTCTCACAGTAAAGTCTGAGAGGAAATCGTTCTTTTCCCTTTTTTTTTCCATGTCTTGGAAGTTCTATATGCCCCACCATTGAAATGTTGTGCACGATAAAGGAGGTGCATCCTTTAATTATTTAATTCTCGTAGGAAAATTAGGATCAAATTGAAGGTGTCCATATCATGAAAAGCCGTGCACAGTCTAATACCACAGGTCTTCATTCTTAATTTATCTTTCAGATTACTAACTAATGATAATCTTTCAGACAGATGACGCCAACTTTGATGATCTTCATTCTATCAATCGTAGCATTGCTGCACTACCGTATCAGAATCGCAATGGCACAGTCCGAGATCGGTGTGAGCAGCGGAATGGTTGGCAACAATCTCCCCTCTCCGGCGACGGTGGTCCAAGTCTACAAGAAGTGCAACATTGGAAAAATACGACTTTTCGACCCGACCCCTGACGCGCTCAATGCACTTTAAAGCAGTGGAAGAAGAAGGGCCATTCTTTTTTCCAGAAGTTGTCCGACCACCGGTGAAACTCTTGCGATGCCAGACGCGATTGTCACATCAACTATCACTCCATCATATTTATAATTTACATAAATTGGTTGAGGATTTTGCTTTGTCGGTAATGCACACCGAGCTAAATCTCCGGATATGACATCGACACCACACGGAAGACTGACGTTGCACCCGTAGAGCTGCAAATATCGAGCGCATTGGCGCTCGATGCTTTGTTTTGCAAGTCCTGTAGAGTCGGACCACCGAGGCTGGAGTTAGGGACATTGTCCCTGGCATTTTCACTACCAATTTCAGAAATAATTAAAATTATCTTTCAGTTAATAAACTGAAAGAGGTAATGAGATCAGGCCGTCCCTTACATTTTCTCTTCCTTTAACTTTATTCCCACCTTTCTCGGTTATCAAATCTTTCCCAAGACTGGATTCCTTCCAAAATTTGTCATTTAATTGCCTTTTTGCTCCTTCGGCCTTAAATATTTATGGCACTACAATTAATATTATGTTATTTAGACTAACACGATTCTTTCTCTATTCATACAAAGAATTCCGAAAAAAATTAATGAATGAAAAAAGGCTGATATGCAGCCAACCAAATATACTCGCTCGAATTATGCATCTGTTAAACTGTTCTCCCTTGAATATCCTATTTTGAATAATAAATAAGACAATCTTCTTTCCTTAGTGACAAAATTGGATTTGGGAAAGAATCTAATCTGCTCTCAAAACTGGTGTTAAAAGGACTGGGATATATAAGAAACAAATTCGAAAGGTATTTTTTTATAGGATTAAAAAGGTTTAAAACAAAATCGAAAAATCAAGCTGGTTCTGCAAGTTGAATTTGCCATCGAAATCCAGGGTCAATGCCGCCTGTCCAAGTCACCAGAACATGCGAAACGACCTTGAGCTTGCCTCGCCGTCTTCCTTCACTTGGTCTCGTCACCGCCGTCGCCAACTCGGCAGTGACACAATTTGCTGCCGTTTGAAGCAGTGTCCAGGTTTTCCGACCACAAAAAAAAAAAAAAAAAAAAAAGAGCAGTGTCCAGGGTTCCAAACTCCCAAACAAACAAAACCTGATTGGATATCAACTCTTTCTCTCTCTCTCTCTCTCTCTGTTTATTTCCCTTTTTCCTCTTTCAATTATTTTTCCTAACATGGCTGATATGGCAACTACGTCAGCGCCTATCTTTTCTGAAAACAACAAAAGGCCACCTCATCATTTTTTATTACTCAAATTAGACGAAATTAACGGAGTCATTCAATTGCATGAATTTGACAAGTTTTAGGAAAAATTCCAAATAAGAACCCGGAGTAAATCTATTTTCTCAAATTAGGACTCAAAGTAAACTTTGTTTCAAATAAGAACCCAAAGTGGATCAATTGTTTCAAATAAGAACCCAAAATGATCAAGTTAATCTTAGCTCATCGGAAGACATTTTCCGACGATTAAAACATGGGCAATTTTGTCAGAAATTTGTCATTCGAAAAAAAAGGGAAAATTCTAAATTAATTAAGTTTAGGTTATTCGTTTAGATGTTTATGTTTTCTTCTTTCTTTTCCCCCACTGCTCCTCAACCAAATTGCTACTTGGTCATTATCGTGACTCGATTCTCGTCGCTCCTCGCCTTGCTTGATTGGTGGAGAATTTGAGTCTCCGCAAACAAAGAAAGAAGCATATGGTTTTTTTCTTGTTTTTGAATTCGTGCCTCAATCGGTGGAGAATTTGGATTCTCGACTTTGTGGAGGATGGGTACAAGGAATGGGGAGAACTTTGGTCTTTGACTTTGCAGAGGATGGGTACAAGGAATGGGGAAACTGTAGAAAACCTATGGTTTTTTTGTTTATATTTTAGGATTTATTAATTTTCCCTAGATTTTTTTGGGACAAAATTTGCCCAAACTCCGATCGTTAGAAATGTCACATGCTTGATAACCGGCAAATATTTAGCTGACCAACAAGCTCAGGTTCTTATTTGGAATTGATTCAACCACTTTGAATCCTTATTTTAGACAATGGGTCAATATTAGGTCTTTATCTGACACAAAGTTTATTTCGAGTCCTTATTTGAGAAAATTTATCCATTTCGGGTCCTTATTTGGAATTTTCCCCAAGTTTTATAATTCAATTTCATCATTTGAAAATTTTAAAACTTTATCGTACTTGTATTACAAGTTTTAAGCCTTTTGATATACTTTTCCTTTTAAAGAGTGACGTGTCATTCTTAAATCATTAAATACACCTAATCTCACTATTTTACTGATTATTAGGATTAAAATGTGCAATAACATAGTCGGATACCAACATGCACCTCGTCTGACAATTTAAGATCACACACATATATATAAAGATGAAAAATGAGTTTTTTTTTATATATAGGTGGAGGGAGGTGCTTTAAAAAATTATTTATTGACACCATGGTGCTGCTTTTCGATCTTTCAATTTTGCACCTCAGCGATTTACAAAATTATTCTCTGGCACCTTATACGTCACTTTTCAATTTCGCACCACGATGCTGCTTTCAATTTCTCACCAAAGTGCTTTACAAAGTCTTTCTCTGGCACCTCTGTGGCCAATGTTGCTTTTGAAATTTGCAGCTAGGCTCTTCAAGAAATTATTCTCTGGCATCTCAGTGTCGCTTTTCAAATCCACACCATACTGTTTTCCAAAATTATTCACTAGTAACTCGGGTGCTGCTTTGTGAAACTTGCAAGTAAGTGCTTTTCAAATGTCTCATTTGTTAGCGGACAACCTCTCGGAATCTCTTCTATGATCTATGATCAGGCCCCAATACCTAACCTTTTGCTTTCGAGACTCGTACGGTAGGATCTCTTATTTCATAATAAAACACACGCCTGTTTATATAATAATAGATTAAGTTAATGTGGAGAGAGAGAGAGAGAGAGAGAGATGTAAATTAATTTTATAAAGAAATTTGAATTATTGTCACGTGAGAGAGATTTTAATTCTTTGCAGAGTAAAATATTTATGAGATAAGTTGGTAATTAATTAAGTATATGATAATCTTATCAATTCTCTCGTAACATGTTATTGTTATTCCAATATATGTTAAGAATGAGCATGGACTGTTCATAGAATTGTTTTATGAGAGTTTGAGATATGACCATTTCATCGATTCCCTTTCAACATGTTATTCTAATATATGTTAAGAAGGAGCATGGGTTGTTCATAGAATTGTTTTATGGAAGTTTGAGACTGAAATAGTATGTGGTCTGGAATGATTAATTTATCATTTAAGTAGTATTATTTTTTTTATATATTTTTTATTTAAAGTTGCTTTATGTGGATAATTATTCACTCCATATATTGGTGAGAATACTATATCTTAACTTTGGATACATTACAAGTGCAATATTTCATTTTATGATGATTGGGGCAAAAGCTCGACTCTTCCCTAGTTATTAATGAAACGGAGGATGACATCACTGGATGGTGAGCCTAATGGTGTAACACTTACTTTCGAGTGATCTAGGATTGTCTAGTCATAGGTTCGAAATCCACTGGCTGCAACTCGACCTTAGAGAGCGTTAATTTGTCGCTATTCAGTCTAAATAAGTCTTGGTACGTTCGCAACATATGTTAAATTGTTTTGTGGCTTCAAATTTCGTTGGCTTTATTCTTACTAATATTAAGGTGATGTTACCAACAAGCGTGTGGCCTTGCTGGTAAAGGGATTGGGAGCGGAGTTGGAAAGTACCAGATTTGGGATTCGATTTTCGTGAGCACACCGCATGGATATCTATATAAAAGAGATGAGGGAGATCTCAAATAAAAAACAAATATTGAGGTGATGGTTTTGCTAGGACTTGAAGGCAATATTTGGTAACCTTGATTCTGATTTTTTGTTCCCGAGATTAGTTTGGGAGCGAATCGCGTTTGGTAAAAATTTTGTTTCCGGAAACAAATTTCTATTTTTTTGTTCCTAGAAGTAGATTTGGAACAGAATCAAGAATTAAAAAAAAAAAAAAGTTGATTCTTGTTCCGGGAATAAATCTAAGAATCAAAACCAACTCTTCTTCTTCCATTTTCTCTTCTTCTTCTTCTTCATCGACCGCCATCCCACGGTTGCTGTCTGCTACCATCTGCCGCCGGTCGCCGGCAACCGGTCCGGCGAGCTCACCGGAGGCAAGCCTAGCCACCGGCAAGGCTCGGCCTCGCTGAGGTTGGGCAAGCTTCGCGATCTGGCAAGGCCGAGCCTTGCCGGTGGCTAAGCAGGCCTCGCCTAGCCCCGGTGAGGCTTGCTCGCCCTGCCGGTGGCTAGGCAAGCCTCGCCGGTGGCCAGGTGGGTCTCGCCTAGCCTCGCTGTGGCTCGCCCAGCCCCGTCGATGGCCAGGCGAGCCTTGCCCAGCCCCGTGAGGCTAGCCTGGCCACTGGCGAGGCCGAGCCTCGTTGGGGCTAGGTGAGCCTTGCCTAGCTGTCGGTGAGGCTTGGCCAACGAGGGCCGGCGACGCTCCAGTGAGGTTGTCAGCCCTCGTTTGGCTGGTCACCGGACCAACAACCGGCCACTGGAAGAAGAAGAACATGAGAGAGAAAGGAAAAAAGGAAAAGAAAAAAAAAAAAAAAATTATTTAAAAATTAAAAGAAATTGATTTGGAACAAAATCAATAAGCAAGGTACCAAATGCAATTCTATTCCGAATCAGAAATTTTGGATAGTTACCAAGGGTGCGTATGATAAAATTTCTATTTATCGATTTCTCTATTTCTCTATTTCTCAGAACAGGTTTGGAACATAAATCCGTTTGGTAATGCAATTTGATTTCTCTATTTCTAAAACAGATTTCTATTCCAAAAATAGAGAAATCGAAGAAATCAAAAGCTGAAAATTTTAACTTCTCAGTTTCTGAAATAGAAATCAGAAGTTGAAATCAAACCATATAAAAGAACCTTGCGCTTTCTTGCTAACTTAATTCACTCATAACCACAGCTTCACAAATTATTGCTAATTTTCTTTTTCTTATTTTGCTCATGTTTTTTTTTTTATTTTTTTTAATAACTTCCTCTTTAGGATGAAAGGCTTGAATGGGTCCCCAATTTAAAAAAAAAAACGACCAAAGTTCTTAAATGCTTACTTAAAAACAATGGGGTTTTTTCCTCCTAGAAAGGGCACGCGCATGACCAGTTGAAGAAAAAGTTCTTATGCAATAGATGAATAAAAATGTGCCTAGAAATTTAACCTTGTTTCTTTATGGATTCAAAATTCTTGCAAAATCAAAATAATTAGATTGTTACACAATCTTGAATTTTAATTCGAAGGCAAGAGATTCAAGAGAATCTCTCTCTTTGCTATGCAAGGGCCATTAAAGGTTCATTGAGCAACAATAAAGAAATTAGGGATGAGCAACTGGATTGATGCAATTTGAGAATCAAAATAAACCGACCATCCCCCGATTGGTTCCTAACCATAAACGTTATTTCAAGGTAGAATTCTCATATATTCCTTTACACCATCAATTTTATTTTGTCGATGATCTTGTATAATACTAGTCTTTGATAAAATGACAGGGCTGTATAGGCGCCATTGATGGCACTCATATTCATGCTTCTGTACCTATGTTGAAGCAAATCCCATTTAGAGGTAGGAAATGAATCACTACTCAGAATGTGATGTGCGTTTGTTCATTTAATATGAAATTTACTTTTGTATATGCTGGTTAGGAAGGCTCTATCAACGATTGTCAAGTGCTTACAACAGCACTGGAGACTCATTGCTTAGAATTTTCTAGGCCGTCACCAGGTATTTGCTTGTCCTTTAAAGAGTAATTTTCTTTATGATCATATTTATAGTTACAAATTATAACCAATGTATGAATACATTGTTGTAGGCAAATACTATGTCGTGGATTTTGGTTATGCAACAACTCCGGGATTTTTAACTCCTTTTAAAGGTAAATGGTATCATTTAAATGATTATAGGGGTACAACGAGACGTCCAACAACTACAAGAGAATTGTTCAACTATAGGCATTCTTCTCTAAGGAATGTCATTGAAAGATCATTTGTGGCATTGAAGAATCGTTTTTTCATATTGAGACACATGCCCTCATTTGCAATTCGAAAGCAAGCACATATTATAATTGCATGTTGTGCCATCCATAATTACATCCGTGATCAGGACAAGATGGATAAGACTTTTCCCTATATGGAGATTCGTAGTACTTGTCTGAATTTACGCAAGATGAGCTTGCAAATGATACATTGACCGAGGAGGGAAACCAAATAAATACGCTTAGGAAAACCATTGCCAATAAAATGGCAATGGATAATAATATGCCGGAAGTTCCATGAAATTGTATTTTCAATTTTTGTAATGTATTAGTATTATTTCGACTATTATTTTGTATTTGAGGATTTCCTATGTTGTTATTTATAGAAATAGAAATATAAATTTTATTATGTTATCAAACGGATTTCTATTCTAGAAATAAAAATTTTGAGTCATTATCAAACGGGTTTCTTTGCTCAAAAACTTGTCCGGGGAATAGAAATTGAGAAATCAATTTTTGGCCAGAAATCAATTTCTGGAACAAAAATTTTGTCATGCGTGCCCCAAATGGCTTAAAATGCTTAGAAATTGTTCTCGGGAACAGAATAAAAAAGAATTATTTCTAATCAGAATCTGTTCCCGGAAACAGAATCGTTACCAAACGCATCCGAAATGATCACGAAAAAAGATTTCATTCCGTTGTGGATTAAAGTAGATGGGATGGCCACATTTAGATGGGTATACAGGTTAGCACAAGAAAACTGGGACAAGCAACAGCGACTTATAAAATTTGGGTATTCATACGTACTGACATAATTGGAGAAAGTATCTTGATATCAAGAACGATAGAAATTACATTTGAAAAGATATCGTTCCTCTCATAGTCAATTTCTTCACTTATTCCTTGACTATAGTCAAAATGATGCTTAATTTTAGAAGAAATTTGAAGGGATGCAAATTTCTTTTGGCTACGGCTGAGATTTCTTAATATCAGGAAAGGAAGAAAATAGGGTCTACGTTGTAGTCACAATGAGATGTTGTGCACGATAAAGGAGGTGAAATCTTTTTTCGTGATCATAATTTTATAAGTCGCTGTGAAATTATGGAAGTTTTTATGAATAACATTCTTACTTAAACATCTTTTTAAATTTCTAATATGGTAAACACGAGACTAGACATTATTATATTTTGAGTTGATGGATGTGCTTCCGCCATATAAATTGCGCAGGGACCGATCTAAAAGATATAAACCCCCATGATCGATAGACCTTAAAGTTCAGTGCCATTAGGATCATCCATGTCCACTCAGAAATCTCGACCCGGCAAATCGTCAAATAAAAATAAAAACGAAAAAGAGGGGTGCAACACGAGAACTTCACAAGAGGTCACCCATCCTAGTACTACTCTTGCCCAAGTACGCTTAACTTCGGAGTTCTGATGGGATCCGATGCATTAGTGCTGGTATGATCACACCCGTCATGTTACGCATTGCGAACTTATTTTAAGCGCATTATGTTAAAGATAATTTGCCTCGTGTTCTAATTCACAGTCCACTTAGTTGATGGCCGATTGATTTATACCAAATCTTAGTATGTGGGCCCTCCTCTAACTGGTACTTCTCCTGGAATGCTGAAGATGAAAGCTACCTGATCTGGAGTAGCTGCAACTGAAGTGATGAAGTAGCCTTGCTTCCACCTTTCATGAATTGCCGGACATCCTCCTCCATTTGAAACGAGTCCACTTACAAAACCCCATTGGGAGGACAATTTTCTAAGAGCATTAGGAAAATATGTAATCATTAAGTAAATCAATTTGATGCGCCGGCATGCAAATGAGCAGTAAATCAAGTTGACACTTTGTAGGTGGGACTTGGCCTTGCAGTGTCGAGCGGTATTTTTTGTAGCAAGGTGGGACTAATCCTGTTGCGCACATCCCGCACGCGTTTGTTCATGTCTTCTTATTGAATTTGCTATAAATTCACATTAATATTTTATTAGCCAGGACATTTTATTCATTGGGTTCCAGTTAATTTAGGTAACTAAATTTAAATCATGGGTGACGATCAAATAATTGGTCCATGTTGTCTTGAAGAGCAATATTTCACTTTGGATGTGAATGTTCTTCTCAGTCTGGGACATAAGCACATTTAGGATCATTGTAACTTTTTAAATCATTTGAATCATCAATTATTTTCACGCATAAATAATAATTGTTAAAATATATATGTGCTAATGAAAGAGCAATATTTCACTTTGGATGTGAATGTTCTTCTCAGTCTTGATTTATTATTTGTTAGACTCTTCAAGGAACCTGAGTGAGAGTTGGGTACTTGTGGAGTAAATGGAGATTTATCGTGTATGCTCTACCGCACTGACTGGTAAGTAATTGTAGGTACATTTTTTTCCTTTTGCATCATGCATTTGCATTAGCATTTTCATGCATCATATAAATTGCATTTTAAAATTGAATTAATTTTCCAAAAAAAAAAAAATCATTTATTGCATGCGTATGATTAAAATTTATGTCTCAATTCATCTTTGAAGGAACCTTTGCGAGCTCACCTTCAAAGATGGGCAGCTGTTGACACCTAAATTTTGAGCAACCCATTTAGTTATTTATGACACAAAAATTAGGGATTAATTTTTTAACTCCTAAAATAAATAAATTGCATAGCATATAATTTTAGGTGCATTTATTTTTAATTTTGCATTTACAATGGGCCGGTGACATATGGGTTTGAATTGATGGTTCAGAACTTTAAATTGATGAGTTGGGCTAAGCCCCCGAGCGCTCAATAGATTGTTTGAAAACAACCTAGCAAATGGAATAATTTTATCAAACGGATTTCTATTCCAAAAACAAGTCTAGAATAGAAAAATTGTTTCTGGAATAGAAACGGGTGGTTGTCATAAACCCCTTAAGTGTCAAATTTTTTGGACCACTGTCTAAGAGCTTATTTCAAGCCACATAGACTTTTTTTTTCAATTTGCAGAAATAATTTTCTTTTCCAGAAACTTGAAAACCTTTTGGTTGTATCATGTAAATATCCTCCAAATTACCATAAAAGAATGCAATTTTAACATCCAACTACTCCAAATATAAATTCTTAATAACAATAATACTCAATACTAACCTGATATTTGTCAATTTCACAACTGGGGAAAAAATCTCCTTGTAATCAATTCCTTGTGTTTGTTGAAACAATTTTACTATTAACCTTGCTTTGTACCATTTCCTGCCATCAAGTTCTTCTTTGACCCCATATATCCACAAATTCTACAATGCTTTCTTCTTATATGGTAATTGAGTTAACACCTAAGTTCTGTTTTTCTCAAGTGAGTCTAACTCATCCTGTATTATTAATTCCCACTCAATAGAATCTTTAACATGCACTACTTTTGAATTTTTTTTGATTTGCTGGCATTAGTCAAAAACAAATAATGCAATGACAAAGAATATCTTTATATATGTTTAGATGTTCTACTAGATCTTCTCAAAGTGGGTTCAGGTGTACAATTCTTGTTTTGGTTTTTGATCTAAGTTGACAACAACAATTTCAGGATTTTCAACCTAAACACTTTTCAAAACCTCCTCTAATTTAATCTCTCTTTTCCACTGTTTGTTTCTTCACAATAGATTCTACTACAGATTTGTCCTTAAATAACATGTTTTCATTGAATGTAACATCAACAGTTTTTATTATTTTTCTATTTAGTCTATATCAAAATTAATAACCAAAATATAGTTAGACTTGTTCGTAGGAGTTTGCTGGGCTTCTCTTATACTCGCTCGATTGTAATTGATGCCATGAAGCGATTATATATCCAAGGACTGTGCAGTAGAGTGAATGAGATTCTTTCACCTTCTCTGACAAGATTTGCAATTAATTTACCAAATTTGGAAAGAGAACATATTCTGTCGACACTTACCAAAAAAAAAAAAAAACATATTCTGTTGACGAGATGCAATCGAACACTCCTTTTTATCTGAAAGGCATCCACTCATACTGATTCCAGCCTTCTTTTTCTTCGTAAGGTGAGTGGACGTACATGATCCCTCCCCTCTTTTGTTCTTTCTCTGCACTATTTTAATAGATTTTCTTGAGTGGGGATAAATTCTACAACAATGCTGCCACAGTATAGAACTTCGTTAATCTTTGAAAGGTAATAGGAAGATATATATATAACTTGATGCTTTGATTTGTCAGCATCCCCTGGATTTGATTGTCAATTTCCATGTGGTGCTTTTAGTTCTACGAAATCAATTACAACTAAATAACTGTTTGAACGAGGTCACTTTTTTTACCCGATTGAATTGATGATCGAGGGACATAAAGCAGAAGAAGAAAGACGGATTTCTTAAGCAAACTTAATTATTAGCACTCATGGTACAAGGCCCCTTATAGGTGCAAGATTTGCATCAAGGGTCTCTATAATAAGTCATATCACTTAATTGTCCTTATTTATTTAGGATAGGATGATAGAGAACTTTCTTCTGATATGATGTCTAGCAGCTGCTTCCCCTGTGCCTGCAAAACACAAAGTAAGTCGTTAGAGTGGGAGCTTGATACATCTTAGTCTCAGAGAGCTTTGAGAATATATGGACGAAATTTTTTTTTTTTTTTAATGATATTTACCCTAGCAAAATTTGACATAATGGAGTTTTGTCTAGCCTTTGTTGTTTATTTGCATTTGTTAAGATAATATGTGCGGATGTTTCCCTGTAATGAAGTTATCATTCGATTGCTCTTGAGGAGTGGTTATAATCTTTATAAGCATATTTACTAATTCTTAAATTATAACTATGAAATAGTTAGTTATCACCTGGTCGTCTACCTTTTATATCTTCACCTTTCACTAGCCGTCGCTGTCGCTCTCATTCTCGCTCCCGCTCCCGTCGCTGCACCTGTTGTCACGAGTTATGAATTCCCTGCTCTGAGTCTGGGCCTGTTGAGCAGGGTAACGGTAATTGCTTCGGCCCATGCTGTGATTCTGGTCAAATTGCATAGGGTAACGGCTATTCTTTTGGCCCGTGCTGACATTCTTGACAGCTCGCTCACAAAAAGGGCCCTTACCGTAGGCAGTCTGGAATTCGACAGGGGCAAGCCCACTACTGTAGCCACTCTGAGTTTGATTCTTGCGGCTCACCCTTTCCGTGGCCTGCTGGCCAGGGCCTTTGGCCATGTCGCCACGGCCTTTAGCCCTGTCAACATAGCGTTCAGTCACGTAGCCACGGCCTTCAGCCGTGTCAAAATAGCCTTCAGTCACGTAGCCACGGCCTTTAGCCTTGTCAACATAGCCTTCAGTCACGTAGCTACGGCCTTTAGCCGTGTCAACATAGCCTTCAGTCACGTAGCCACGGCCTTCAGCCGGGTCAACATAGCCTTCAGTCACGTAGCCATGACCTTCAGCCGTGTCAAAATAGCCTTCAGTCACGTAGCCACGGCCTTTAGCCGTGTCAACATAGCCTTCAGTCACGTAGCCACGGCCTTTAGCCGGGTCAACATAGCCTTCAGTCACGTAGCCATGGCCTTCCGCGTCAACATAGCCTTCAGCCATGTAGCCACGGCCTTCCGCATCAACATAGCCTTCAGCCTTGTAGCCACGGCAATCCCCTTTCTGGCCAAGCGACTGGAATTGGATAATTGTATATCCCGCGCGTTGGCCCACGCTGCTCGGTGGGCGGGAGGATTTCTCGGCTTTCTTGAAGCGCTGGACCGAGGCCATGGCAACTGAGGCAAGAGGCCTTTTGTGTGTAGTTCTCTCAGGCCAATTTTTTTTGCTTGCTTGACTCTGTGAGGCAGTCTTGAATAGCAATTTATAGGCATGGGGTTGAGTGGAATTCTTTTCGCTGTGGTTACGTTATCTCTTGGATTCGCTTTTGTAGGATGAGAGATAGTAGCATCTATTCTGTCTCCAGAAGATAAAATTCCAAGCTTAATTCTCAACATTATAGAAAATATTCCAATGTATATGGTGGAAAATGATTCCAATTGGCACTAGTTTGCCTATCTTTCTCCATCTAAATGATTTGTTTCTAGATGATCAGAAATCATGTGAGTCACTATTACGAATCCAATGGGAAGTGTCCGCAAAACAACTTTTTTCCATGAAATTGGGAAAGAGTAAATAGAGCTCTTTTGAAACGGTTTGGATTTTGTCGAGTGTTATTGCTGTTTTCTTTTTTTTTTCTTTGGTTGATCAAATGGTGTTTTACTTGACCTTCCAACAGTTTGTAAAGAAAAAATAATAATTGAGTTAATTAATCGTTGTTTTTCATTGACATGTTATACTATATAAATAGAGATATCGCCACCTATAATTATGGTTGAAATATATAATTATTTGATTTACATGATAATTAAATAAAAATTAATTAGAAAAGATCTCCAAATGACCAACTCTTGGATATTTTGCTTGATTAGAATTTGCTTGTGAATCACTCTCATGAATCCAATCGAGGGTGTTGCAAAACAACTTCTCATATGAAACTAGGAAAGAGTAATTAAAGCTCTTTTGAAACGGGTTGGATTTTGTTGAGTGTTACTACCGTTTTCTTTCTTTTTCTTTGGTTGATGAAATGGTGTTTTACTTGGCCTTCCAATAGTTTGTAAAGAAAAAAAAAATTAAGGGGGTGCATGACAACTGCCTATTTCTTTCCAAAACAATTTTTCTATTTCAGACTTGTTTTGGAATAGAAATTCATTTGATAAACTTATTCCATTTTTCTATTTCTAGAATAGATTTCTATTCCAGAAATATGTTTGGAATAGAAATTAGAAATAAAAATTTTCTACTTCTCTATTTCTAAAATAAAAATGAGAAATAAAAATTTTCTCATCGTCCGTCAACCGGTCCTTCATCCGTTGTCGCCGACCACCATCCGTCGGTCACCGACCGCTCGTCGGCCCCCGCCACCGCCGCCGCCACCGCCGGCGCGCCGCCGCCACCCGCCGGTCTACCGCCATCTGAAAGGAAGAAATTTTGTGTCGTTATCAAACGGTTATTTTTGCTTAGAAACTCTTCTAGAAATAGAAATAGAAAAATCTATTTTTGTTTCAGAAACTATTTCTAGAATAGAATGGTTGTCATGCGCGCCCTAAGTCATTGAAGCATTACTTTTCATTGATATAAATAGAAATATCACCACCTCTAATTATAGTCGAAATAGATAACAATTTGATTTACATAAAAATTAATTTAAAAACAAATAAAAAAAGATCCATAGATGATCAACTCTTGGATACTTTGCTTGACCAGAAATTGCGTGCAAATCACCATCACAAATCCAATCGAGAGTGTACATAAACCAACTTTTTTCCATGAAACTAGGAAAGAATAAATAGAGCTCTTTTGAAACGGGTTGGATTTTGTCGAGTGTTATCACTGTTTTTTTTTTTCTTTGGTTGATGAAGTGGTGTTTTACTTGACCTTCTAATAGTTTGTAAAGAAAGAAAAAGAATTGAGCCAATGAAGCGTTGCTTTTCATTGATATATCATACTGTATAAATAGAGATATCACCATCTATAATTATGTACTTCATCAGTTTTGATTCTCGTGAAAAAAATTTCATCAAACGCTGCCTTTTGGTTTTATTATAGGAGATTCAGGTTATGTGTTAAGGCTTGAACAAGGAATGTCAAATGCAAGGGAAAATTTTATTCTCAACTTGTATATACAGCCCTGATAATTGATACATAAATGGCTTAAAGACTAACTGCTTCTGAGCACAAATCACTCCAAAATCTAATCAATGATGTAATCTAGACACAAGTAGCTAGATGGTTTATGATTTGAACTCAAACTATGCCAAAATTTAATCTACGACATAACTTGTTTTAAGTGTAAAACTGAATATAATCAATAGCAATACTCCTGGATAGGAAACATAACGTCAGAATTTAATCAACAACGCTGGGCTTGTAGAACAACATTGAAATTTTATCAACGATGCTGGACCTAATAGAGATATACGTTGGAATTCAATCAATGATGGGAATCTTGAAAAACTACAATTAAAATGTGATAAAGTAAAGATAATTGTTGTATTATTTAGGGGGCTTCTCGTTGGACTGGTTGAAGTATTTCTAGGATGGACGAGTAGCCATTAATCGGTTGCTTCTTCTTGGACGCTACTGTGACGTCCCAGTAGCGTCACTTAGGCTGCGCATGACAAAATTTTTGAAATAGAAATTGATTTCTGACCAAAAATCAATTTCTCAATTTCTATTCCCCGGACAAGTTTCTGAGCAAAGAAACCCGTTTGATAATGACTCAAAATTTCTATTTCTGAAACAGAAATCCGTTTGATAACAGAAAAAAAATTCTATTTCTATGAATCATGCTATCCCCATCCTTTTACCTCACTCTTCTTGGTGCTTGTGATGGTAATTTAATTTGATAAAAGTTGGTAAATCACTTTAATTTAGATTGGTAATTCGATAGAGTAGTTAGGAACTTCGAAACATTAGCAATTTATGTAAATAAAAGCTAGTAATTAGTATAGAAAATGCTAATATGCAAACTATAAAAGATTTGGTATTTTCAAATGCTAATGTGCAAATAGTGAATGTATTCATTCTCCTCATTCAAGATTCGGGTTCAAGTCACTACGCTTTTTTGGGCGACTCACGAACATCATTTTCAGATATAATTGCAATCGAGGAACTATTGTTACTATACTTTTTATTTTTCATCAGCTCATGGCCATGGTGGTTCGAGACAGAATAGTATCGGATTTTTAGATATAATTGCAACATAAGCGTTTCGGTAAACTATGCTGGAACTATTCAGCTGCAGAATGTTCAGCTACAGTTTCACAGAGGGACAGGTGGTAATTGATCTCATCATGGTGGTCCAAAATAGAATGAGATTGTGTGAGTGCATAAAAAAATTTATCAGGATGACATCAATTCACCTCCTGAAATATGGAATCGATCAATTAATTGTAACTTATTTCCGCATTACATAAGATTCCAGTTAAAGTGTTACTGCATGATCTAAAGTTAAGATATAGTAGCCTTGTGAAAAGTTACATGGCCGATTGACATAAGACACAGACACCCATGAATAATTGATCGATTCCATATTTTAGGAGGTGAAATCTTAAATAGAGATTTACTGCTCTAGATCAATCCGGCCAGTCCGATTCAATCCGATCTAGGCGGTTCTCGGTTTGGTCGATCTGATATGACCGGTTCTCGGGTCTCTTTTTCTTTCCTCGTCCCCTTTGATAGTATATCAAGAGAAGGAGAACCCATGGAACCGTTCAATCTGCCAATTAGGTCAAGATGAAGGAGGTCAACCCCTGAGCTCCTCCATTGTCTATGTTATTTCATAGATGTCCGTATGCCGTGTGGGACAAACCATTAACATAAACAAGTGGAATGATTGGAAATACAATTACAAAACTATATTCCATGGACCAAAACTTAAAAAAAAAAAAAAAAAAAAAAATCTAATATCACAAAGGAAGAATTTATAATACGTAACCGTGTTCATGTTAGTCCTACCTACGGCTTGCCAAATTGAAGAGAAGGATTTCTTAAAAAACACATTCTTGTTTGTATGAAGTTAAAGAAACGAAGTGAAAGGATTACAAGAGGTTGGTAAAGTCAACTATTGGGTAAAAGGTCATGTTTTGTATTCAAAACAAAAATGTTTTTTTTTTTTTTTTTTTCGCGCCGAAATTTGGAATATTATTTAAATTTTAGAAAATTATGATCAAATTATGTGTGAAGTTGTGTATCAATACTTGAGTATTTAGAAGTTTCGAGAGTTTCATATTTGAAATAGGTCAATGTGCATGAGTTGCAAGACTTAGACTAAATGAATGGAGAGAAATATAAGTCAAGGCAAGCCCTAAATACATAAAAGATATAATGAATGCATCTCTGCCCTCTCTTTTCCCTCCCTCGCATCCTTCAAATCCTTTCTCTTCTTTCTTTCTTATGTACCTCACAATCCCATTTTTTTCATTTCCAATCACCCCTACCCAACATAGTATCAAAGAGCACTCTAATCTGTAAATACAAGAACCCCTATTTTATATGCTTGTAGAAGAAAAACTAAGACCCGTTGATGTTTGGGTTTAAACTTGAGAACCCTCTCTTAATATGGTAATCTATATCATGTATAGAGCTAACAGTACAAGACCTCCGATGAAACTAAACGAGTGAAATACTAATATTATAGCTAATTTCTTGTATCTGAAAAGGATGAAATATCTAAAATGACTATAAATTGCGCCACAGACTCAAATTATTGTAATAACCTCTAGTTATTTTATATCAGTAAAAGTGAAATAATATAAATTATTTCACTCTTTTATATTAATCCATTATAACCAATATTTTCTCTACACAATATAATAATTATTAAGTAAATCATTTGAGCAGGTTGGCCCCTGCGCCTCTCCGCTTTGGAATTCTAGCCTCGTCAACGTTGACTATAAGGGGACAAACTCTCATTATCCACTTGGAAATCCTTTTTCATCTTTTTAATAATGCGAAAACCCAAGAGCTGCCATCTCATTCTTCACCCACCGACGAATAGGAGTTTCACACGTCATGAATTTTGGGTCTACAGCTAACTTCCTATTAAACCATTTTTGCTAAAACAATAAACGCATTAATCCCCCGGTTAAAAAGGTTTGCTTAATCGAAAGGCACGTTTATTTTCTTACTAAATTTATAAAAAAAAATTGGGTCAAAGAGGGTCCTACTTGATATCTGAATGTAAATATATATTTTTGTACCTTTTCTTGGGGTCATGTGTTCCAACAACGCATTCACTCTATCACATTAAACTAGCGTGAAATACAAGGTAGTGGGCCCTAAATTTTGGTGTACGCTCATGTGCAACATATTTTGTCATAAATCATGGCATATTTCCAGAAAAATAAGTAAACAGGCGTGTGAACCGGAGAAGGTGGACCTCGCGTGAATTTCTCCTAGATTTGTTGGGGGCACAATTTACAAGTTAGAAGAATTACACCCATAACGTTATATATACTCCGCGTGATTGAATGAGTATAAAATGGGGCCAGATGTCATCATGTTCCAATCAGTCTCTTTGACTGGAAGGAGTTAAAAAGGGAGTCAACTTTTCCATCCTTAACTCGTAGGCAGTTTAATATTATCTTTCTCTTGTGAGAGAAATGGTTAAAGGGGAGTCATACAACTTATGTGGATACGACACTCTAGTCCTAAATTCTTCTTTTCATTGCAGTAAATCTTACAAATGATTTGGTAAGCATGATTAAACGGCGAGCTGCAATACTCTAAGTCAATGCTGCCCATTGTTACCCGCTGATTCATTTGTTAAAATTTGTATAAGATCATCACCAATTGATCTAAAACATTTAAGCTATTATATGAAAGCATGATGTATTATTGAACTATTGTAACATTTCCCTTCATACTTAGGCTTGTATTTCACCTGAGAAAAATGTGTGAAATAATAATAGGCAAAGAAAAAATTTAAAAATATTTGAACTCAGGACACCCTCTAGAGCCACTACTATGTATAATTTACTGCACAATAATTTACTCCAAAAACCTTGGAATATGGTGCTTGTGTTAGAATATTTAAATAGCAAATCACGAAATCATTTAACAGCTTATACTTTTAGAACAATTAGTTATGATCCCACAAAATCTCAATATAGTAGCAAAGTAGGAGGGCTTGAGTTCACATATTTCAAACTTCTATTTACCTCACAAATTACCTGTTTGCAAGCTTTACACTTAAGTTAAAGTTTAACCTACGCGTGATGGGTTAAATCATGTTTTCATCCAGTTGCTTAAGTTTTTAGAAAATTGTTTATAGTCCCATAGAATCTCAACATACTATATTTTATGCCTTAAAATGACGCCTTGTGGGTTGGCCCCTAGAATCCACAAGTTATGTGTGAAATACATTTGCTTTTTGTGAAAAGACAATGTAACTTTGTTTTATCCCTCATTGTCCAGATAATCCTTTCCTAATTCACTACTCAGAATGTGATGTGCGTTTGTTCATCTGATATGAAATTTACTTTTGTATATGCTAGTTAAGAAGGCTCAAAATCGGAGCAAATTTCCTAGGCTGCCACCAGGTATAATTTTCTTTATGATCATATTTATAGTTACAAATTATAACCAATGTATGAATCATTGTTGTAGGCAAATACTATGTCGTGGATTTTGGTTAATTTTTAACTCCTTTTAAAGGTGAATGGTATCATTTAAATGATTATAGGGGTACCAACAACTACAAGAGAATTGTTCAACTATAGGCATTCTTCTCTAAGGAATGTCATTGAAAGATCATTTGCGGCATTGAAGAATCGTTTTTTCATATTGAGGCACATGTCCTCATTTGTCAATTTTAATTGCATGTTGTACCATCCATAATTACATCCGTGAAGGATAAGAACTTTTCCTAACCAAATAAATACACTTAGTTGCTAATAAAATGGTAAGGGATAATAATATGCCGGAAGTTCCATGAAATTGTATTTTCAACTTTTGTGCAAAATTTCAGACTATTATTTTGTATTTAAGTTTTATGTTGTTATCTAATCAATTTCTATTTCTAGAAATAAAAATTTTATTATGTTATCAAACGGATTTCTATTCCAGAAATATAAATTTTGAGTCATTATCAAACGGGTTTCTTTGCTCAGAAACTTGTCCGGGGAATATAAATTGAGAAATCAATTTTTGGCCAAAATCAATTTCTGAAACAAAAATTTTGTCATGCATGCCCCAAATGGCTTAAAATGCTTAGAAATTGTTCCCGAGAACAGAATAAAAAAGAATTATTTCTGATCAGAATTTGTTCCCGAGAACATAATCATTACCAAACGCATCTGAAATGATCACGAAAAAAAATTTCATTCCGTTGTGGATTAAAGTAGATGGGATGGCCACATTTAGATGGGTATACAGGTTAGCACAAGAAAACTGGGACAAGCAACAGCGACTTATAAAATTTGGGTATTCATACGTACTGACATAATTGGAGAAAATATCTTGATATCAAGAACGACATAAATTACATTTGAAAAGATATCGTTCCTCTCATAGTCAATTTCTTCACTTATTCCTTGACTATAGTCAAAATGATGCTTAATTTTAGAAGAAATTTGAAGGGATGCAAATTTCTTTTGGCTAAGGCTGAGATTTCTTAATATCAGGAAAGGAAGAAAATAGGGTCTACGTTGTAGTCAAGTTTTCTAACTCGTTCCTTGATTTAAGGTTAATTTTGTGAGAAATCGAAAAGATACAGTTTGCCAATGATGAGAAGATTGAAAACTTGATTGCATCTAAAATGATTTCTGATTCAATGGATTAAACAATTTAATCCCTCAATAACGACTCGTACTGCGCTTTCTTAGGCTTTTTTCCTACTCCAACGTAAACCTAAGAAACTTTCTATGCCCTCAACGTCAACCTCACCTTCAATAGACTATGGTATGTACCCGCTCGTTAGGCAATCAATAAATGTGATCGATATGTGTCAACGCGACCATTTGTAATTTGCCTACCACAATTCAACTCAATAAAAGAAAAAAGTCTCTCATGATTGTTAAAACCTTCTATCTTTCCTTAAAATTTGATGTCGACTTTGATAATGTCACTCCATAAGTAACTAATTAGGTGCATTTATGTCGGGGTGAGCATTGCTCTAGAGTTAACCCTGAATTGACCCTAGATTAGCCCAACCTTGCCGGTCCTGGTCCGCTTCCCAAGAAGATTGGATCGGTTCTTGGTTCTCAATTCCTGGACCGCACTGTGCGGGTTGGTCCTCGATCCTGAGAGTTCCGAGTCGGTTCAACCCGGACCAACCTTGACTATATATATCTAATATATTACTTATAATTTTTTTATATAGAGAAAAACTTAAAATAAACGGTGTCAACAATATTAAACGGTTATTTAGTGAGGAGTTCAAGTAATTTTACATTATTTTTTAATAACTTAGATTTTTAATATCTTTTACGGTGTCAATAGTCATAATTTATAAATAAGGAAAATATTTTTGTGAGGAGTCCTCACGTCGTCCAAAAAAACATAAACAACTTCTTATGGCATCATCATGTAGTATTCGTTTTCTTCTGTCTTATTTGTTCTCTTAGTCTTCAATTTGCCAAAATCGAAATAAACAACTTCTCCGCTCACCACTTGACACTCGCCTCACTCGCTTTGGGTCACTCGTGCCGCTTGCCGCTCAATGCTCGCTTGGCTTGTTGCTTCCCGCTCGACATTCAATACTCATTTTGTTCAATGCTCACCCCACTTGACCCTCATCGCTTGTTTTTCTTAATTGACCTCGCTCATCATCGAACTCATTGGGTCGGTATGGTCCTCGGTTACCCTTTTAAGAAGCATAAAAATGAAATAAAAAATTATTGGTTGATCTTAGGTTGACTCTAAAACCGAATTGAACTCATTGGGTCAATTTGGTCCTCAATCGCTTTTTTAAGGAGTACAAAAAATAAAATAAAAAATTATTGGTTGGTCTTAGGTTGACTCTGAAACCGGACCGAACCCAATGGGTTAGTTCAGTCCTCAATCGCTTTTTTAAGAAGTATAAAAAATGAAAAAAAAAATTATCGATTGTTCCTGAGTTAACCCTGAAACCGGACCGAACTCATTTGGTCGGTTCGGTCATCGGTCCCAAGCTCAATAGGGTCGGTCTTCGGTCTTAAAAATTGAGGACTAGCACTGTGCGGGTTGGTCCTAGGTTTAGGGGGCGGACCCGCCCAATCCGGACCATACTCACCCCTACATTTATGCTCTTAGGAACAATTTTTGTTCAAAAGTAATTTTTTTTTTTAATTTCTATTCCCTAAACGAGTTTATGAATAGAAGAATACATTTGATAACTGGATAAAATTTATATTTTCAAAATAGAACAAAATAATAGATATGCATTTGGTATGACCTTGAAAATTTCTATTTCCAATTTTTTTCACTTAATTATAAAAATTTCAATGGAGACTTAACAATTCATGTTTGGATAAAATTGGACTTTTGGTACTCTAAGATGGCCTCAAAAAATCCAATGTAATAATTAGTCATAGATAGATGGCTAGAAATGGCAATAAGGATATAACTCACAATATGGAGAGGTTGATCGTAAATCTTTGAGCATGATAATAAATAAGGGCATAGACCTTTCGAGCTTTTTAAGTTGCAAGAAGAAGAACAAATGTTACGTAGTGGAATGGGCAATGACCGAACAACTAAGGATGGAGGTGATCCTAAAGTTGGTGCGCCTATTTGCACAAATTCATCAAACTTTCTAACAAATGATATCAGAAATCAATGGAGCACGTGATTATTCGGCTACTATAAACATAAAACAAATGATAATGCAAAGCACTTTTTTTTAGAGCTATCTAAGTTTCTATTTATACAAAGTTGCATATAATCTTAAAGGATGTATGCAATAGAATCTTAAGGGAATACGATCAAAGTCGCCAAGCTTTTGTGATTTAGCATTGTCTCTAAAAGAAAACGACATTTAAAAATCCATATAATAAAGCCTAAAATGTTTATTCAATTTTAATTAATTTTCATCAAAAAAATTTTCACATTTCTTTATTCTAAACTAGAATGAACATCACAATATAGTAAATCCATTCAAAATCCAATTTCTAAATTATTTCCTAAATTTCTCAAGTTTTTTTAATTTTTATTCCCAAAAATAGGGACTCGGATGGAGTTAGGAGACTAGACCTTGTGTCAATTGTATAAAAACGAACATTAGGTTATATTGAGCTTTTAAAAAAAAAAATTTATTCCTCTTTTTGTTCTTAGGAACAAAAAACTAGATTTTTTTTTCTTTGTATTCTGTTCTAAATCTATTTCCTATCTATTAGTCTATTCTAAGGAATAAAAAAAAAAAATTAGCTGACATTACCAAATGAATTATTTTAGGGAACAAAAAGAAAAAAAATTAAAAAATAATAATTACTAAATAGGCCTCTAGTGGGACTACTAATTTATGATGTGATGACCAATGATGTCCTCGACAAAAGCTCTTCATGGAGGTGGCTTACAGACCCATCCTTCACTCTTGTCGAGTATAAAGTTTTACGGTTTATCACAAAATATATATAAGATCTAAGACTAGAGAGGAAAATTTTTTGAGAGAGAATCTTGTGCAGCTGTCCCACTGCACCACATGACATGACATGATAGATCAGAGAATTCTTGGGCATTTCTATTAGGTAAAAATTCTGCTTTAAGTAACGTAATTTTTTTTTTATTTAATCCTCGAACTTTTAATTTATCTGATGAACCCTTGAATTTGTATAATTTTTTTAATCAACTCTATCCGGTTTCAAATGGAATCAAATAAAGTGGACATGTTAATTAGAGTTGTAAGAATGTGATGTGGAAAGTTTAAAGATGTATGCAACTTTAATCTGGACTTAGAGGAGGAGAAATTTGATTAGAAGATATATGTAAATTCAAACACTTGATTAGAGAGATTAAAATTTCAAGAACTTCATTGAATTGAAAGACCGAAAGAGGAAATTTACCTTCTGAAGCACAAAAATCAAATCCATGCTACAAATGAAAACTTTGTGTAGATGTGCTAGCTTTATTACATCATATAATGTTATGACCAATACAGAAATTACAATGAAAATTAAAACTGAGACGAATAAAGGAACAAACAGATTTAAATGGAAAACCCATTGATCAGTTGAATAATGAATCCTATAAAGGTATAACTATGGATCGTTTGCATTCTGCATGCACGAAGTATGCTCAGCAAATCGATCCTCAATGGTTAACAGTGAAAAGGGCGAAGAATGTTGTACCGAATGAACATAGATCCTAAAATGATCTCGTGTCTCTTTTGCTCATATTGCTCATACACTTTCGCTATTCAAAAGAAAATACAAGCGAAGCAATGAGGAAAGATACGAAGCAATTAGGCACATTACATCTTATATTATATGACTTTCCGCAAATATGTGGTCAAGAAAGTATGCACAACTGTAACATCCTAATCCCATGTCGGGGAAAGATAGCTTGCCGCTTAGGCGATACATAAACAGAGATGAATCCTCATAGGTCACCTCAAGAATATTCTGTTCCAGGGTTTGGCCCAGTGGGCTGCGCCCGCTGTTACGGTGAAGCTTCTTGCAAAATTAAATGGCAAAAGATTCCGACATTCTTGTTATGAATTATAGGAATAAGCAGAAGGAGAAAGAACTTATGAGCAAGACGATTCATGTACTAAGATCTTAAGGAAATGAGAGGACTAATACAAGCATGAGAATTGGACAATCAACTCATATCTCACTCTCATGAAAAATTTTATGCCCATTCGCTTGTCTGTCGGGTTCAATGAAACTAATCTGTACAACAGCTCATTGGAGTACAATAAACATCCCGCATCAAACAGACCTCCGAATAAGGCTATCACAAAAACGTCATCCGCAATCTCCAGTTCTAACATGGTACAAGAGATATCAGCTTTCTACTTTGCCTTTTGCTTTATGGGCACTGAAGAATGCCCAAAAAGAACATCAGGGGAACTAACCAGCGATAACTCCCTTGCATAAGTGAGCCTGTTGCAGAAAGAAGAGAGACGTTGAAAACATGATTTAGCCTAAGAACAAAGTCTCTTGACTGATGTTTTTCTTTTTTTGCCCCCCTTTTTGGCCAGCTTTTGACGGATTTTATTCGATAAGCATAAACTGCAACTTTCACCTTCTCAATTTCTTCCACATCAATACTGAACTTCTGTGAAGAAGTTTTGTTTAGTTTTTCATGCCTGTGCTTGGACTCAAATTAAGTAAATTAATAATCTTTTTTTTCATGAGCACAAATGAAACACATTAACCTTTGTTAGCATATCTATTACTTTTCACTAGTGGCAAAAGAGTTGTTCGTGCAATTCAGAGAGCTCAAAAGCCAATTTAGTTTGGGACTTTGCTTGAACCTTACCTCTAGACCCATCAGTGGCTGCTGAGGGGGGTGCTGAAGGAGTATTATTTGAAGATGAAATCCCAAGATTCGAGCAATCCAAACCAATTGCACCTTCAAATGGTAATGGCTAATTAGGCTCACCAACATTTGGCGCATTAGGAAAAAAAGGAAATATTAATCCTTAGAGAACAACTATTTCTCACAGCCACTAAACTACAGAAAAACATAAACAGAAAAACTGTTCCTTTCATGTTTAGAGAAAAATAATCGAGGACTCACACTGTTTGTAGCATGGGAAAGCAGTGAGATTGAAGAGATTGTAGTAGCCTTCATCACATAGGCAACTGTACGAGACAATTGAAGTCTTGTTACAGGAGCCACCTCCGCAATCAGCCCAATGACAGGCTATAAATGGAGAAGGCAACCGAATTTAGCATGAACTCATCTACAAACCAGCATAAAGCAACTTGAGACATTAAGCAGATCAAAGGTAAGTAGTTACGGTTGAAAATTGATTCGTTAGCTTGTCTTGCTTTCTCCTCAGCTGAAGCAGGGGATTTCATGCATGAGAAATTGAGGGTGCCTGCAAAAAATGGGGAAGCAAGAGAAATGGTATCAGAGCAACAATCAAATCATATAAAGTTAACGAACAAAAGAAACAGCTATAAGAGTAAAATTTTTAAGGTTAAGTATCGGATATTTCATTCTTGTCCACGATGCATGTTGGCACATGGAAGAGATTATTGCCTCAAGACTAGTCGATCCCAGTCAACTGCAGTTTCAAACTCATATAGATGATACTTAATAGGACATCTTGCCATTTAAAACAACTGCACATGTAGACAAGTTCTGTGATCTTGACACTACCTATCTTTATAACATTAAATGGACTCTTCTCTCTCATTTGGCTAACAACTAGTGAAAGCAAGTCTGGTAATATAAGTTCTAGAAAGATCAGTATCCGTCAATGTTTTTTGTTTTGCCACTATTCGTTGATTTTGAGTGTTGGTTTAATTATAGACATGTAATCATAGAGAAGTTAAACTATGCTAAGTCTAGTTGTAACAGTCAGAGCTCCGAGGAAGAAAGACAGGATGAGAAAGTGGGATTGTTCGCAAAGGCTCAAACCAACATGCATTAAGACAGCGAACTTTTAAGTCTTTCCTTTCAGCAACCATACAAGTCTGTGTCTTATAACTTTTTAGACAAGAAATCAATAGCAATATTCAGAATATCCAAATTTATGTCTTATTAGGTGGAGGAATGAGAATACGCTCGTCAACATCAGTTTAGGTATCGCATGAACATCACATGTCATGGTTGCTTGTTTAACTTTCTTTCTAACGTTAACTAACCCACGTCACTTGTCTACAGGGCCTATACAACTCTTATATTCAAGTAATCTCCGTTCACTTAGCAGCTTAACTTTTTCAGCATAACTTTTTGACTTGACACCGGAGCTAATTTTGCCCTTAGATTTATCTCAAGTGTGAGGCTCCCCCATCTATCAATTCAATGCGCTTTCTCATGTAGTCTCTCTCCAACTAATAGCTTTGGGTCGGACTTCTGTTGCAGTAACAATGTCAGACAAAATCTCAGAGTAACACGAAACCATAGACAAGATGATAATTTGATTGACCTCCATTACCAACTCAAGCTAAATAATAATTTAGAACCTCTTTGATTATTTTGGCCTTCTTTTCACCTTCAAATTTTAATAATGATCAATCTAGGATTCCCTTCTTCATTTAAAATGCATAGAGAATCCACCCGGTAAACTTATACAAACAAAGCAGAAAGGAGCAATTAACACTATATTATAGCTTAAACAGATAAACAGTTAAAACCATTGTGTTCATAGACTCATATTTGATCATGCCCTATGACCCAATTAGATTTCCTCATCTTCCATTTAGGAAATGCTGCATACTGATGGTTCCACAAATGGTCTACCTGAACTCATTTGGAAGGATGACTAGCTGAAAATAAATTATTGACAGACAGATCAAACAGACAAAGGATCACCCCAGCTTATAAAGTCTTGTTTCTGTTTTCTTCGGCAAATATTGGAAACATTCTTCTATGCACAATATGAAACTAAGTCGGATGTACTTTGTGACAATCTAGGCAGTATGACAGAAGTTGATCTATCCCATCTATCAGTAATTTAGTAAAGTCTTCCTTTGGAAACTTAGTTGTTATGAATCATCCATTACCATCTCTTCATTCGCCATACAAAACTATCGGTAAAATACAGAGAGCAACCCAACAGAAGACATGTACTGAGATCATTGCTTCACATCAATTCACTTTTATCTCAACATCTAATCCTGAATAGCAGCTGCAGAGAGAGAGAGAGATTACAGTTAGGAATTACACAAGGGAGGAAATTCAGATGAAGATCAGTGCTTGAAAGAGGATGCTTCCATCCAGGGTCACATTCACATTCATACAAGAAAGTGATATTCCCACTGGGCTTGCACGTTCCTCTCCCACATTGCACTTCCTTGCACACATCATCTGCAACATCGAGGCACCAAAACAAACCAAATTAACAAAAAAAAAAAAAAAAAACACAAATCGAACGGCAGTCGAGAACACCCAGTTGGGCAAATGTCCGTAAAAGGACAGCCCCAGACGAAAACAAAGCAAACTCCTCTCTGAGCCAAATCGGCAAACCCCATAAGAACAGTAACCGAATCAGAAAACGACGAAACAGAGGAGCATGGTTTTCAGGGAGGTAACGACGCGAACCCGCGACGGGCGAAAGGAGAGGGGACAAGACGTTGCCGAGAGCAAGCGTGGGCAGCAGAACGGAGATCACGGCGAGACAAGCAGCAGCCGCAGCAGCAGCATCGATTGCCAAAGCCATCGCTGATCAAGAAGGCAAGCTAAGCAAGTTCTGCGGGGCGGCGACCCGATGATCAGTAACGAAAGATCGGTCGACCCGCTTCCGTTTTTGTCTCTCTCGCTTGTCCTCAAAGACGAAAAAAATATTCGGAATGACCTTGGTTTACTTCGGGTGGGAGTTGAACTGGAAGTCACTGAGTCAATCTGAAGTCAATAAAGATAGATTTTTTCCTGGGTCAGAAAGAGGTTATTTTGCTTACACGTGTTGTTGGGTAGTTGAGGCTTCTACATGTAGGGAAAATCTAAAATCTCTATAAACTCTGGTGTTCGCCTAGAATAAAATTAAATCTCACCTGTTGATCCTAACTTTCTAAATTTTACGGGGGAGTATCGGCGAGATCCCTATAGTCGTGCGTGGCTGACGGGATCCCATCCTTATAGTCGAGTCCTGTGCCGTGGAGACAGCCATGGCGACCATCCCTTGGGGCATGGCCCTAAACCTGGAAGTCCGGCACCCTCCATGGCCCTAGATGCCGAGCCTTCAAATTCGGGCGTGAAGTGAAGATTGTGGTCCATGGTGAGAGTGTGGGTCTGAGCAATGGGTCTCTAATATTTGAGATTTTTGAAAAAGTTAAAGAAAAGATGGTGGGACCCACTTTAAATAATGAAAGCGAAAGAAAAAAAAAGGGAAGAGATAAAAAGGAAAAGAAAGCCCACGTCCGGGCAGAAGGTCGGGCAGAAGAAAAGAGGAGAAAAGAGGGAAGAAGAAGAAGAAGAAGGAGGAGGGGAAGAAAGGAAATGGGTTTTGGTACGTGTACGCCACGAATGCCTCACCAAGCCGACTTGACTCCATAAAGCAATGCCCGGTAAAAGATTAGGCCTCTCGTTTGTCCAATTGAAGTAATTTATAGGTTTAGGGCTCATTCGGAATTTTTGGAAAATCAAGCGGTGAAGTCCGATTTTGGAGTTGTTGAGCCCCGTATTTTTGTAGAAATGATAGTTTAGGGTGTTGTGAAGCTATCAGATTTTATGGATCGTAATTTGAGCTTATGATTTGTTCAAAACAAAATTTCAAAGTTTCCCGCACGTAGTGAACAGTACGTGTCCAGTAGCTTTGGGCCCATATTTTGTCATTTTTCGGCTTGATTTTGGGATAGTCAAGTTGGGATTCTTGTAATATGTTTGAAAGGCTTTTTATTTCGAATCGGGGTTTAGAGAAGAAAGTTATGGCGCGATCAAGTTTTGCGCTTAAACTCCGTGTTGCGAATGGCATGAACAATCACTTTGGTTATACGATTTGTTAGTGCGTAGGAGTCTTTTTGTTTGAGTTAAGGCGTAGTTTAATCATTTCGTAGTTAAGATAGAGTTTTATTTTGATTTTAACATTATTCCTCGGTTATTTGATAGGGCCGTGAGTTCGACGATACGAGCATCATTTGTCGTTTGGTCGTAGACGATGAGGTGAGTGGTACTATATCTTCTTTGGTTTTGTAAAATCATGTCTTAAAGTATATATATGTATATATATTGAATCGAGAAAAGCATTTTTATTGCATAAAAGTCGGATCGAGCAATTACTACTCTTTAGTTGATTGTGAATGTTTGAAAGGCGTGTAATACAAAGTTCATGGAGAAATATATATGAAATTGCTTTGCGACTAATTTATGGAAATGTTTATAATGATTTGAGAAATGGATGGGAAATGGATGATGGGCTATGCTGCAAAAGGTTATTTGTTTGGTTTATGATATTGATTTTTGAATTGGATTTATGGTATTGAAGAATGGTTATTTATGCTCAATACGACTGTGAACCCAATGAGGGGTTTTTTGGGGTATGCATACTAGGTTTAGGATATCCTACTAGGCCCAGCCATCGGCTTTGTAGGTGGAGACCTTGCTAAGGGAAAAAGCTTGGTCGCATTGTCATCAGGCGTTGTGTTGTGACCAGAATATTGAGCAATAAATTAGTCAATGGATGGACCATTGATATGTGATATTTGATGGAGATTATTCAATGGACTTGACCATTGATACTCAACTTTTGATGATGATTTAGTATAAAGCTTTGATGATAAGAAATAACTCTTATATGATTCGATATGTATTTTATATATTGAGTTGGCGTTATGAAGTTTGGTATTGCTTTGTATACATGCATAGTGGTTGTTCGATCTGCTTAGAAGATATGTACTACTCATTGAGCTGTTGTTACTCATTCCACTTGTACTTTAATCTTTTCAGGTTCCTCAATTAGCGGCAAATAGAGTGAGAGTGCCGTTGGTGGGAAACTTTTGAGGAGTTCTATTTTTTGGTATGGTTTAAAGAAATTGTTTACATAGTTTTTACTAGTGGTTGAGTTAGCTAAGTTCTTATTGTATATTTCTTTTTAGTGGATTATAGAAACTCTGATGTTGCAATTAATCTGTTGGTCTATTTGATATGTATATATAGTTTGGAATATATATAAGTTGATATTAGGTTATTAGTTGTGTTTGAGGCTGCGTCCTTCGCGTGGAAGAATGGCCGTGTCATCCCCATTCTTTTTAGTTTTGGGGCGTGACAGGGTCAAAGTAGAGTCAATCATTAAATGACCTTGGCTAGGCCCAAATGTTGAGCCTATAATAATGTCCAAATACCAATGATATACAATTTACATATAAGTATTTGGGCCAATCTCAAGCTATAGTTAGGTGAGCCGAGTATTATATGCAAGTCCATTGTCTAAACTCGCTCATTTACCTTTCTGATTTGGGTATGTCAAAGGAGCCACCCATGAGTGATCGCATCTTGGTCAAAGAAAGAGAAAGAAAGAACTGGGATGAGGGTTGAATTTAGGATTTTGATCTGATGGTAATGAGCATAAAAGGGAGCAGGCCCATACTATCATCCCGTCGCTTTGACAATAGGGGATCATTATCTCCTTTTGCAAGTTTACCTAGAATGAATTAATCTAGTTCGTTATTCAAAAGCTAAGGAGTCTTGGGTTAGGCGTTCTATAAGCTATTTGATGAAATCGGCCAAGGTTGAAATAGTTATTTCCTAGGGAGGTTAGGAGCCCATCGTTGTTCCTCAAAAAGTGGAAGGCTTAGTTACATAAAAGAATACGGAACCAAGTTGAACGACGGGTATGTCAATTGTCAAACATAGGAAAGCTCAAAATCAAGATTTAATCATTTGAAAATATTACGTGTTACCAATAAATAAAGTTTGGAAATTATTTATCGTCTATGAAATCTATTTAGAGTGACTTTCACTTTCAATATTTTCTAAAATCTTTTGGAACTCAAATTTTGATTTTTATTTAATCTCAACGACATGAAACCTATTAAAATTTTCAAACATTAACATGTGGAATGCCATGAGTATTTTCAAGTTCCTTTTTTTTTTTTTTTTTTTTTTTTTTGAAATTTACTTTGTAATTTTTATTCACAAATTTGGTGGAGAAAGTGATAAGTAGAACTAAGAGGCAGTTGAAAATGGCACTTGATTTAATTAACGAAGCTTGGGCATCTGATACCAATAGTTCTAACCTCAAAGTCCCCCTTTTTTTTTTCAAGATAACTTACGATGGCTAACGCTGCAGCGTGCGGCTACGGCTCTTGGTCGATGCATTTAAGAATTCTTGGTCGATCACGAAGTATAAAACTTCATCTTGCTGTCTCGATTCTTTTGTTTTAGCGCACTGTGGCCAAGTGGCGGAGTCAATCGGGGACCATCTTATTATAAAGAGATATCGAAACGAAGACACACAACACATGGAGAGAGAGAGAGAGAGATTGAGTTTTCAGAATCATTGTCTTATCTCTTCATAAGTTGCACATTTCTAACCGCCCTCTGCAGAAAAGCAATCCCTCGCTCACACACTCATGGAATAACATAAATCGGACGTGTCTAAGTGAAGTGAAATCCGAAGACAGGCTCTGTTAGACCCGGAGCGGCAAGAAGTTCTAGGGAGTTCCCCGTGGAAGGTCGCAGCAAGACCGCCATTGTCATGCAGGGATCGAGCCTGAGAAAGCGGGGGAGGCCAGAGAATGATGATTAAGGGAGACTCGAGGGCTCGAAGAGAGACAAGCTTAGGACAGAGAATATCACCGAGTTGCACTCAAAGCTCCGGTCTATGGTCCCTGGCATATGTCCCAAGGTTCTGTCGCATTCCCATTCATCTTTTACATTTCGCGCGACTCTGTTACTAGTATGTAAGGATAAAAAGGATACGATTTTGATTAGATGGGACCTGGGTTTTGATTCCAGCAAACCTAGTCGTTCTAGGTTATTCCGTAGAGTGAAAAACTGGGGTGCTTTTTAACAGTGGTGAGAATCGACATGAATCGCAGACATGATTACGGCATTCTAAACCAAATTGCAAGCCTGATAGCCATGTTGATCATTGGTGCACAGCAAAATCATCTCCATCATCTTAAGTAATTATCTTTTAGCAGTTCACTATCTAAGTCAATGATATCGCCAAGCAAAATACCGGTAAATTTTATGGGCTCAATTTAGTCTTATCGATCATGTTTATTAATTTCTTGTTTCTGCAGGTTCCAAGGGCAGAAGGTTTGCAAGAAGCGATTCTTTACATCAGGTCCCATGAAGAAGAAAGGGCGAGGCTAGAGAAGCTGAAGATGTCATCTGACCAAGTAATAACCAACAGCACATCGATCAGCGTCACTTTGTCTGACAGCAATCTCGCTTGCTTTGTGATCACGACGTCAATCCGACGAAATTTGGTGACGGACGTATATAGTGTCTTCGACCAACATCGAGTAGAAACTCTTGCCTCTCACATCGTGGCTCGCGAAGGGAGTATGAGGATGACGGTGACGGTGACGGCTGCAATGTACGATATCGACGACTGCACTGTTGAGAAGATTAAGCAGGACATTCTCGTGGTATGAAGTATATAGGGGTCTCAATTTCGTATACTGCGATTAACATCTCGAGTTTTTCCGCACATACATAGGGTAATAGGGAAGAAGATGGAAATGTCTATGAGTATGATGGTAAAGGAATACTAATTTCTACACTAATCAGTGAAAGTCCATCTTAGACAATTTCAGCAGAACGTTTATCAAGTTGCAGTAAAAGGTCAAAAGCTGCGCTTATGTTTTCATCTGAAAGATGAGAAAAATTAACCAGCTTTAGATGAAGAGAATCCTTGCACAATTATGGAACAAGTTACAGCTCTATCCCGTTTGGAACATGAATCGAAGTCGATTTACCATGGGCCGGAGATAGTTTCGGAGCAACTCCCTAGCCAGTATAATTGCTTGACTTAGCAACCTAGTCATCGAGGAAGTACAGGAGGGCCGATCGCCCGATAGTGTGGAAATAAACTCCAGTAGCGTCATTGTAGTCGCTGCGTAGAATCCACACCTATGAATTGCGTTTGCGATCTTGAATCAGTGAATCACTTCCAGAGAAAATAAGCTTTCCATAGCAGCAGCACATGCGATGAAGGCATTCTATAATATAATCACAGCCATGGCAAAACAACGTAGACTCGAGATTGAAATATAAGCTTTAAATCAATGAGTTATGAGTCAACTTAGATATTTATTAACTACTCTATACCACATCACATGTGAGTTTGGCGCAACAGAAGTGTAGTGCCAATCAACCATTGAGATTGATATACAAGCCTAAGTGAATGAATTATGAGCCAATTTGAATATATTAACTACTTTACACCACATCACGTGTGAGTTTGGCGCAACTAAAGTGAAGCACTAATCAACCATCGTCTTTAATACCATTTGTTGGGAATGTTCAACGGAAGTATTTCACCTAGGGACTTTACCAAAAAAAAAAGTATTTCACCTAGGGAGATTGCCCACCGGCACAACAAAAGTGAAGCACCAATCAACCATTGGCTTTGATATTATTTGTCGGGAATGCACAGCAGAAGTCGATAATTTCACCTAGGAAGATCGCCAAAAGGGAACTTGAGCCCATTAATAAATCTAGTTAGACTAACATTCGCTCAAAAACTTAAGTCAATGAATTATGGGCCAACTTGCATATATTAACTATTCTACACTACATTACTTATCCAATGCGAGACTTTTTTAACACAAATTACACGTATATCCTAATGTTTGTAATGATAGTCTTCGGGCATCAAAAGTAGCATCAGCTGCCCTCATTTCATTACGGGTTAATCTTTTCTCATTTCATTACGGGTTAATCTTTTTCTTGGTGACGATGGAAATACGATAATTTTTTATCATTTTCATTGCAACAACAACGTGAATTGAATTAAGTAGTTTTTTTTTAGTACATGAAAAGTTCAAACATAATTTTTTTTTACTTAACACAAAATATGTTCTTAATTTCTTTTCTTTTCAAGTACTTTGTGGTGGCCAAATGCTATCGCGTGCAGCTTCGCCGCTCTCTCCTTGCTCCTCCTATTCATCACCAAGGTGGGCAAGAGCACAGTGCTGGCTAGGTGGTGGCAATCTTAGACATCATGGCATGTCACGCCCTAACTCTCTGACACATGGCATCCCTTCCTTCTTTTGAACATTTAATTACGACGTCCCAAGAGGCATTGCCGACCCATTCATTTTATTTTCAATTAAACATAAGTGAAAGCAGAATCAACTCCATCCAATCATATTCATTAATAGGGATAGCAAGGAAACATATCAACACAAACACTTTCATACATATATACATATATACATCAATTTAGTGTATCAGAAGTTTAATGATTACACATCCACAACATGGATTCTTTCCGATTACCAAAAGGGGTTGGGAGTTAACCTAGCTCCTCTATCGTACGAGGGAGACCTCAAAAAGTAGTACCTCCCCTACGTGCCTAATACGTGTCCATGTCGTAGTACATTGGCTCGGGCTTAGGATCAAGCTCCGGGTCTGAGTCTACTCCGAGTCAGTGACAAAGTTGTCAAGGACGTCCACGATCATAGGGTCCTAGATGGCACTCCTGGATCCCCCGCTTAGTGGCCCGTCAAAACTGCAGAGAGGGTTGAAGAGCTCTCCTCCGAACCATACGTTCCACACCATGAACTAGTTGGGCATCGAGCTTGCCAACCCCTTGTCCACTCAGATGATGGTCACGTACTTCTCGTGTACAATGTTGGTCTCCTCTATTAGGAAGGGGGTCACTTGAGTGTCCTAATCAACGGACACTCCCAAAATGCACGTGGCGGAATGGACTACTCATGATTTGGGCATGAAAACGTTAAACCATAACAGTGAGAAAACTCAATAAGTGGACTCCCTAAACCTCGCGAAAGAGAGTACTTCGCCTCGGAGACACCCTCTATGTGCTGACTTAATTGTCGATGGTAGATCAATAGTAAAACATTTGCTTTGCATAATCTATAAGTATGAAATGAGCAACTCACCATACAACGCCCTAATGACATATCCAACAATTACATGAATGATTCTCCACGTGAGTCCACAATTCCAATAGGCACATGACAAACACAAATAATTTAGACACAACCATTATCACTTCCATGCAGGGAGAATTACCAAAAAAGTCATAAACCTATTGCAATTGTGTTAATTCAGTCATAAACTTTTTTTTCCCAATTTAGTCCTAATTTTTTTACAATTGTGCCAATTCAGTTCATCCGGCCAAAATTGGCCGGCCTGTGATCGATTTTTTAATAATTTTTTTCGAATTTTTTAATTTTTTTTCCTATCTTGTTCTTCCTTTGGCTGGCGCCGGCCGGCCGGCCAGAGGTGAGGGCCGGCGAGGTCAGCCTCATCGGCCATTGGCGAGGCTTGCCCCCACCAGCCACTAGTGAAGGCGAGCCTCGCCCAACGATGGCGAGGCCACCGTCGCCAGATTTGGCAAAGCTCGACCTTGCCATCGTTGGGCGAGGCTCGCCTTTGCCAATAGCCGATGAGGGCGAGCCTCGCCAATGGCCGGCGAGGCTGCCATTGCCGATCCGGCGAGGCTTGACCTCACCATGGCCGGGCGAGGCCGAGCCTCGCCTTGGCCGGGCGATGGTGGCCTCGCCATGGCCGGGCGAGGCTCGCCTTTGCCGGTGGTCTCGTCGGCCCTCGCCTTTGGTCGACCGGCCGGCGTCGGCTAGAGGAAGAAGAAGATAGGGAAAAAAAATTCAAAAAAAAAAAATCGTTCGCCGGCCGGCCAGCATCCACATCAGTCCCGGCCGGCCAATTTTGGCCAGATGGACTGAATTGGCATAATTGTAAAAGGTTTAGAACTAAATTGGCCAAAAAAAAATTATGACTGAATTGGCACAATTGCAATTAGGGATGAGCGTGGTTCCTGAGTAAAACCGGGAATCGGATAACCGAACCGGAGGTTCCGGTTAGGTTCCCGGTTCTAAGGGGGCTGGTTCCGGTTCCCGGTTCTAATTTCGGTTCCCATAGGAACCGGAATCGGAGGAACCGGAACTGGCCAAGTTAAAAAAAAAAAAAACCCTAACCCCCTGCACATGATTTCCCCCCTCTTTTGTTCAATCTTCCTCCCTTTCCCTTTCTTTTTCTCTCTCTCTCTTTTCTCCCCTTTTTCCTCCTCACGTCACTTCCTGCCCCCAACTTTTTTTTCTTTTCCTCTCTCTCTCTCTCTCTCTCTCTCCTTTTTCCTCTTCTCTCGACCGAAACCCCCATTCTTCTTCTTCTTTCCTCTCACCGGCTGCTTCACCCACCACCAAACCGCCGCCCCACGCCCTACTCATCACCACCTCTTGGCCACCGAACCCCCACCACCCATTGCTCGTCCAACAAGCTGTCTCGCCGTTGAGCCTGATGAGCTGTCTCGCCGTCCGCGCTGCCGTGAGGCATCGCCACCGTCCCTAAGCCACCGTCACCACCTCTTGCCACCGCTCACTCGGCCGTCCGGGCCGTCGTTGCTCCGAACTGTCACCACCTCCGCCCGAACCAAGCTCTTCCCCCCTTGGCCGTGGGTTGAGCCGTGACCGCCGCTGCTCTGCCTTCGCCGTGCCCTAAATTACTCTCACAACACTCAGTCTCACTGTCTCACGACACTCTACCCTCTATTCTCTGCTCGATGCCACCAAGTAGCATCCCCGCCGCGCCTCGCCTCGGCTGTAGCTCTCATCGACGTCGCTCCTGCTTCGCCCGTTGCTGCCTTCGCCACGCCTCGCCTCGCCTCGCCTGCAGCCTGCACCGACGTCGCTCCTGCTCTGCCCACTGCTGCCTTCGCCGTGCCTCGCTTGCAGCCCGCGATGCCACTGCTCTCCCTTCGCCGTGCCCCGAAGCCCGCAACACCGCAACTCTGCCTTTGCCGTGCCCCAAAGCCCGCGACCCACAGTGCCCTCACTCAGCTCCGAGCTTTCCCCTAGCAACGCTGCTGCAGCTCGCCGCTTGCCCTTGACACCACCGTCGCTCGCCCTCGACCACCGCCGCTCGCCCTCGCCACCGCTGACCTCTGCGCTTACCTCTTCTTGTGAGTGTTCTCTCTCTATCATTTTGAAACTCATATTTGTTTGTTCTTTGTTGCTCATAAGTTGTGTGGAAGATATTTGGGGTAGAACGCATGTTATAATTTGTAACAGTTTGCCAGCCGGAACAACTCTAATAGTTCATTGTAAATCCAAAGACGACGATCTCGGGATCCATTATATAACGAGTAGCTGGGAATTCAAATTTAGACCCAGTTTGTTTGGGAAAACTTTATTTTTTTGTAGCTTTGCATGGCCGAATAATTTTCAACGGTTTGATATATATTTGCAAAGTAGGGACAGTGATCATTGCACCACGTGTGCTTGGAAGATCTTTCCTGAAAGTTACGAGGTGGTTTCTTTGCATTTTAGATTTCATGTTTCAGGCTGATATTGCTCATTTTGGCTATGCCTTTGCATTTCTGTATTTGCAGCTTACATTATTCGCTATCAGTGTATCTTCCATTCTATAAATGGCTGAATATTCCTTCGCAAGTCATCCAGAATCTAACTGAGTTCTTTTCTATCTCATTCTTGTTTTTGTTGGTTATTTAGAATTCTTTGCTGTAAATTTCTTTAGTTGTTTTAATCTCTTGTTTACCTTTTGCAGGCGGAGTAGGTATACCAGAGTCAAGATCGAATGTTGCCTCCCAAAGGATCAACAGCCTGGCCAACCGCTCAAATTACCAAACTCCTGCTTCAGCATTGTATGAAGCTACAGATGGTTCTGGAGTTGCTTCGGATAGGAATGGTGATTACACATTCGTTTCACTTGCCATCTCATCTGATTTTGGCTTAATTTACTTATATACTTCCTTCTAGATAAGTGACAAATATGATCATCTGATGTTTGTATGTAAGAGAATAAAGTAAAATGGAGCAAAGATCATCGAAAAGCCGAATGTACTTGAAACCATTGATTGCTTCGCTTACGTTATAATTATGCAATGTGGTGTCTTGTATCACATTCTAAAAACTTGTTAGATGTAATCATTGTCTTTAAATCAAATTGATTTCAGGTTGTCTTCGAATCTAATGATGTTATTTTACTTGAAACAACTCAAAATTCATTGACTAGTGAGTGGTGTTATTATTTGAATATCTATGTGAGTACTTTGTGGTTCAATTGCAACATGCTACAGAGACATTTTGCGGTCCATGCTTTCTTGGCATTTTTAAGTGAGCACGATTAAACATGTTGTTTGATCAAGTTTTGTTGAACGCAGGCGAGTCAGGTTCCACGGCAAGTGCAAATCCTATAGCAATGATGGAATTTTACATGAAAAAGGCTGCCCAGGAGGAGAGGAGGACACAACCTAGACAATCGAAAGACGAAATGCCTCCACCTCCTTCTCTTCAAGGTTAGCTTTTCAATTCCTTGCGAGCGGGCGTTATTTCTGTTTTCTTGTGTCTTGCTATATGCATTTTGGTTGAGATGACATATTTGTGTTTTGTTTCATAGGACCCGCCAAGAAAGGTCATCACATGGGTGACTTCATTCCTCCAGAAGAGCTTGAAAGGTTTTTGGCTTCATGTAATGATGCCTTTGCCCAAAGGCTGCTAGAGAGGCTGCTGAAAGGGCCAGGATTCAGGCTGAAAATGTTGGCCATAAGCTTTTGTCAAAAATGGGGTGGAAAGGTCTTTTTTTTCTATTCCCCATGGCTCTTGGTTTCATTCCATCCAGAAGATAAGGCAGTTTAGATGTAGCTAGATCCTTTTGTTAGGATAAATGTTTTGCTCAAGCAGCTTAATCATTCATGTGTGCATGATGTACTGAAGTTTTCATCTTCTCTGTGCATATGAATGTGTCGATTTGTTAAGTACCATTTATAGCTCCTAAGTGGCTCGAGTATGGGGAAACTCCCTGTCCTGTGACATTTAAGCCAACAATGGTGGTGGATGAGGAATTCGTCTTATAGTGTCTGACTTCTTAATTGCATTTGTTATCGCTTATGATCGGAGGGGAAGAGGCTAATGGGTGCACCTGGCTAATTGAGCAGGTGAGGGTCTATTGCTGATCCAATCATGGCTGGTGAAGTGAAGAAAAACAATTTGGGCGTTGGTGCTCATAATCCTGGAGAAGTGGCGCCAGAAGATGATATATACGAGCAATTATAGTCACTGTTAGAGCACGTTTCATCCATCATGTGCTCAAACTACTGGATTGTTCGTGAGTGTAAAAATAGTTTGTTTATTAATGCTTCTAAAATGTTGTTTGATGTTTGTGTTATATTCTCTTTGATGAATGACAAGTTTGTTTATTATTGCTGCATTCATTTCCATTTTTTTAACTAAAAAAGAAAAAAAAAAGAAAAAAAAAAAGAACCTGTTGGAACCCGGAACCGATCCCGGAACCGACCCCGGAACCTGTGACAGGGTAGGTTCCAAATTCTTGATTTTGACGGGTAGGTTCTAGGTTCCAAAAAATGAGGAACCTGTACCCGAGGGTAGGTTCCAGGTTCCAAGCGGAACCTGTAAGGAACTTAGAACCGCTCACCCCTAATTGTAATAGGTTTAGGAATTTTTTGGTAATTCTCCCTTCTATGCACAATGCATCCACACGAGTCCAGGTTGTTATGATGGCTCTTGGCCATGACCGATACTCGCGTCGGTGATCTTCCGGCATAATCAAGCATCATCCTACCCCCATCAGGCACAGCAACGTCTCGACCTCACTCAAAAACAATATTCAACTAAGAGTATTGTTCCGAAATCCATCCGTGAACAGCATTTGAATCTACGCTAGGCATCCGGAATCCCTAAGATATTGTCCCTTGTAGTCATACGAGTACAAATCATTTAAGTGATCACACGAGCATATCAATCACTCAAGCCAATTTTTATCTTCCAACTTAGCTAATGCAACAGTGTTTAATCCTCACACGTTATACACTAGCAATTTTTACACACTAAAATACCATAAAATAATTCCATATGATCACCCATTGATTATTTATCCACCAAAATAATCATATAATAAACTCATTCTATTATTATCAATGCAAACACATAAAACTTGACATCTCACCGCAGTACTTCATGAATCATTCCTATCATGCCTTTCTAAGCTTTCTTTTCAAACAATACTTTAGAACAAATGTTATTAACTTTCATCCTCATGGCAATCATCCCTCAATTCCACACAATATCACACCATGGGTTTACTTATCAACATAACTTATCACTTTTCAAAATAAGATATCGCAAGCACTTATCAATTTTCAAGATAAGCTATCACGATTATTTATTACTTTCAAGAAAAGCTATCACAAAAACTTATCACTTTTCAAGATAAGTTATCACCATTACTTATTACTTATCAAGATAAGCTATCACCATTACTTATCACTTATCAAGATAAGCTATCACCATTACTTATCACTTATCAAGATAAGTTATTACGATTACTTATCTCTTATCAAGATAAGCTATCACCTAATCCATCTATCTCTTAATCTAATTATCATTAACCTTAATTCTAACCCTAATTCCATCCTAATAAAAATCAGGAAACCACTCACTGGATTGGCTTCTAAGCTTTGACAGTGAGCGGTGGTGGAGACGATGGCATGTGGATCACAGCGATGGATGGTCGTGGTGGTGTGCCACATGACAAGGAAGTGGTGTGAGACAGCGGTGAGGATGGCAACGACAACAGCAACTCACAACCTTGGGTGGCGGTAATGTGTCGTGGCGATGGACGGCAATGGCAATGGCGGGCGGTGGCGTTGTTGGATAGAGGACGATGACAAGCAAGATGGGGAACGGCGTCACAATGTGCAGCGAGCCGTGCCGTGAGACGGCGGTTGATGATGGTGATGAGCAATCAAGAGAGGAAGAGAAAGAGGGGGAGAGAGAGACGCGTGAGGGAGAGAAAGTGAGGGCCGAGACAGAGAGAAATTGGGGTGGTCTGTGGTGAGAGAGATAGAGAGGGGGAGAGAGAGATGGCGTGAGGAAGAGAGAGAGAGTTGAGGGATGAGAGTAAGAGAATGAGTGAGAGAATAAGGGCTTCTCTTCCAAGTTTCTTCAAAACTTTAATGAACTTAATACAAAATTCCTTGAATTATTCTTGCCCAAGTCTTTTGAATGGCCACCAAGAGTTCTTGAAAATCTTCCCATCCATTCTTCAATTAAATGCTAGATTTCAAGTATGTGATCAAGTTGAAAATGAACTAAGGAAACTAACCAAGTTAGACTCTCCCCTTTCCCTCTTCAAATAGGCGCCTATCCCTCCTTGGAAGACAACAATTCTTATCTCGTTAAGCCAATAAGCTTCTAGAAGGAATTTTTAGGAATTTAATTAAACTATAGTCCAAAGCACTATTCATGCACATGGGTATATAATGTACAAGCTTCCAAAAGGCTAAGTGTGGGCTTAATTGGCCTTGATGGGCCCACCCGGGCCGCCCATGATGAGCATGAGGCTCGTTGGGCCCACTTGCAGCTTGGGCCCTAATGGCTCCTCATTTGCGGCCTGTTTTCATTTTTTTTTTTTTTTTTTAAAATCCATGATCCGCCGATGAAAAATTGAATTTTTATCTTAAGGTGAACATCCCTTATTTTTACATGATTTATCGATTACCATCGTAATTCTATTCCTTAGATAGGGTTCAAATTGAGAATATCACATATGTGCTGCCTGGGCCACCGGCCACAAGGGGAACTCACACGTGCAATGGGGGAAAATGTGCAACGTCTTGGACAAGTCCAGTGACCATGTGCCTATCGCTATCATCTCGTCTCTGGGTTTTGGGCTGACGTGCCATTCCAAAGCCCCCTCTAGTTTATCAGACGTTTCAATATTTAAGGTTCTTCGACCATTTTTTTTTTTTTTTTTTTTTAAGGTTCTTTTCTCTATATTTGGTCTTTAATGTTGGTAGGCTAATGAGACGTGCAGGTATGTCTTCGCAAATATTGCTTATGTAAGATATTTCATATTTTTTTTTCATAAAAAATTGCATGTTCAATATAAGTAAATCTGTGTTCTATCAATCAATAAAAGAAGAAAAATTGTACAAAACGACTTATTACTAATTCGCATGAAGCCATGAAAAATCCGTCAATTTTCCTAAACCCGTTTATTTAGACTGCCTCTCCTCATTTTATGGTATCGTTTTTTAAGTGATCATTGTGATAAGTAAAGATTAAGTGGAACTCTACAAAACCTCCTAGTCTTGCCGAAGTTGGGCGGGCTCAACTTTTTGACCAAAGCCCATTGGCTAAATATTTGTCTTTCTAGCCTTGCAGGCTTTGCGATGGGTGAACAGTGTCATTCAACTAGGGGTATTAGGCCGACAAGTCAGTTGAATAACACTGTGCGAAGCACAAATCAGCTTAGTGGGTCGTGTTGCCACAACCGAGTGAAGGTTTCCAGTAGTAGTCTAGATAACCCTAGCACCCAGTATGAATAACGCGTTATTTTAATGTGCCGGTGCTCACATGCATTCCTCCCCCAATTTCCCACCAAGTTTTTCTTCTTGATCGAGTAGGAATACGGAAGCTTCACCAGGGGTCACCCTCCCTCGGAGGGTTCTCCTCTTTTTTCTCCCTTAGCCTCTTAGGGATATATACAGGTCCAACCCTTAGCATGGGTTGTTTTAAATGTTCAAACATTTGTTGAAAGTGACGGTTAAACATTTGGTGTAGGCTTTTCTTTTATTAGAAAAACAGTACAGGACATGCCAAGAGGAATTTAAGTTGCTTCACACCCAGGAAGAAGGGGGAAAAGAAAAATTGAAAATACAATGGCAAAAAGCATAGCAACGACGTAAACCCTTACCGACCTTGCATGTGCTTAAGGATATGCAGACAAAAAAGGCGAAACGGGTCCTCCATATTTTATTTAATCATATGCACATGCATTTAAACTTTTCTCATATAGTCCATCCAATGAACTCTCCAAATGAAAAATAAAAACATCAATCAAAACATCAAATATTTTTTAATATTTGTACTATGCGAATAGTGTGTTCTCAGATAACAGGCTGTATCCATATGTTCTGTCTTCGGTTTTCTTCTATTAAAAAAACATAGAAGTTATCTCTAAATTTCTTTTATTTCACCCTACGCATCACCTACTTCTAGAATCTGCATTTTTCCCCTTGAGCTTTCTCGGAATCTAGATCACACCTTGAAGTTTAGGAAACTACAAGGATGTATGGAGGATGGGAGTTATGTATACTTCTAAACCTCATGAGCAAAATGTAAGACTAATGGAGCAGAATTAATTGTGCTTTCATTTAAAAATATTTATGGGATTAAGAATTTTTTTTTGGTCGAAAAAATTTGTATCCATGACTCAAAAGGATACATGAGAAGTATATAGACTTTCGTGGTAAAACAAATCGAAATAAAGCAAAGGCCAAAACACTACAAAACAAAGCCAAATCCAGAAAACAAACAAAATCAACAAAGCACCGGTAGGGTTAAGCATACACTCATTCTAAAAGAATGGATTTGTCAAGCAAAATAATTGGTGGTCAATCACTAGATTTCATATCGTCATCAGTAATGAGCACATATCGGAAATTTCTTCTCCAATAACTACAATTATCACGCGCCTAGGTTCGATTTCCTCTACACCATTGCTATATGTAGACAATTAAAATAGGTTGAATAGACACGGATCTAACCTTTAGAAGAGCAAATCTTCATAGTTTAGTGAGACACTTGAACTCCTACAATCATCATTGAAACTGGAGGCAAATGACTTGTACACGGACAAAGTACGAGGGTATCAAATCCCTAAAAACATTATTAAACTCCCAAATCTAAATCGGGAAAGAAGAACTCCTAAGTTTAGAACTAGATTTAGAATACTAATTTAAATTACACGGGGTAAAATTTAGTCTATTAAATAGGAATACTAAAAAAATAATACTAACATCTAAAAAAAGCAAAATGGCAGCAGTATCAATGGACCCCACTGCCTATTACCCTTTGAGAAGGACGTACATAATTTATTTTTAGAGACAATGCTTGCTTGTCATAGACGTTATCGCTTTCCCAACAAAATCCTCACGCAAAACGACCCATCAAATGAGACATGAAGATAATGAAAATTGACCTTCTAGCCATGTTAATGATCTATAATAAGAAGTTTAAGAAGTTACTCTTTATCTTGGCTCTATTTGTTTTGCAAAAAAACGAATGGTTGAAAAATACTTTTCTAAAAATTATCTCTTGTATTGTTTGAAATTATTAGTCAATGAAAATATTTTTATTATTGACAATAATTTATTTATATATATTATGGTGGACGATGAAAATATTTTTCATTCATTTATTTTTATAAGTGGTTCAAGGACTTTTTTAGAAAATATTTTCAAATCATTCATTTTTTGTGAAACAAATACATTTTATATTTCTTCTCCATCCATACTGTCTACAATTAGATTATAAATGCTTTTGCAAGATTTGTCCCATATATTTCATATCTATTTAAGAGGAAGACATGATGATGTACTCAAGTGACTAGACCAAGTAAAGTGACAAATCTCAATAGTTGCAGTGTCTCCCTAAACAAAAAAACGAGTCAAAGGATCAAGAAACAAACACGCCACGTGATTGCCAACTAATCCTTTCCACATTACAGAAAATCGATGTTGATGATGAGATGAGACTTCTTAATTCCTCCATAATTGATTGGCAGGACAAGGACATCACCACCTTTAGGGTTCCATGCATCTTATATCACAGAGTTTCCCGAAGATTATTTTATTGAGCTTTTGTACGAATTTATTTTTGTTTGCTATGTGGTTTTTAAGGCAATGAAAAGGACCAAACAATGGGGGAAACATAACTAGGGGTGTGTGGTAGAAGAGCTAAGTGCAATAATTCAACTACGTTATTAAAAATGCCATAAATTGGCATAATAAATGGAGCAGTTAATGTATTTACGGGATAATAAGTTAAGCATTTTAAACTCATGAATAATAAAATCGTGTTTATTTGAGTAGGACTAGGATGTTTTTAGGATGATGAAGCCCTTGCATGGTGGACAAGGACTGACTTGCCGGACCATGGACATCGCTGAGTCTTCCTTCATTTGTTGATCTTGTGCATGGATCGTTTCTATTGCTTTCTTTGTGCTCTGCTCCCGTTTTCGTAGCAATGACTTATCTTTCGACCGGTTATTTGCCAGCAATGCCTGGTACACTAAGATCAACATAATAAATCGATGTACTAGTTGATGTGATAGATTCTAAGTGCACAATAAGTAAATTACAAAGTGTAGGGATAGAAAACTTGCTTCAATAAGAAAATGATCGCAATCAATTGACATATGCATGAAACATGTGGTTCATTTCTATTCTAAATAGATTAACAAAGTAGAGCCAAGAGAATGATGGGACTAGCTGCACTAGCCATAGACACCCGTACTAAGTCGGGTCCTCGTGACTCCAGCATGGTCACAAAGCCAACCCGTGTCGTGGGCTTACGAACAAAGGAATGTACCCTTGACATCCAGAAAGAAATTTCAGGAATGAGATGGGCAACTAGTAATGCGGGCATGCGTTCTGAGTGGTATTCATCTTAATACCATTCTAGGAGATCCTATGTGGCCCAGGTCCTATAGTAGATTGTGTGTACAAAAGTGTAGTGCTAAAGCATTAAAAACATGAACAATAGTTTACATCAAACACTATTTCAATATTCGGAAAGTAAACATTCATTACTCAACACATACAGCAAGCCATGGTTAGCAATCACTCCACTCATTGTAGCTTCCAATTTCAAAAACATTTAACACTCAATGTTAGGGATGTACAATATCCTCACGGCCAAAGAAAAATATTTTTCAAAGCAAGAAAATCGGCCTAACTCCACTAAGAGTGTTTTTTCATCCTCAGTGGAGTCGATAAGTTATCACGACCCTCGTGAAGGTATGCCACATAAGAGTAGATTAATGGATTACTAAGTTTATACTTAGCTCGTGTTCTCCCATGCCCATAGCAATTCGTAACTTAAGTTTAAGTTATAAACATGCAACATCATTTTTATTTAGGAGCCGCCATTAATCTATTTTTGTAGGTTGATTAGAAACCCAAGTAAAATATCAGGAGATTTAATTTACTCCAACGAACTAAAGATTGTGGATTCAGGGACTTGATTACGTTAGATTACTCTAATGCCATTTTGGTACCATTTCTTTTATTGGAAAAATGTTTTGTAGGCATTTAAGTTGATTTTGATCTATCCACTAACTTGTGAGATAAGCATGCGAGTGCGCAAATATGAATAAAAGACTCAATAATCTAAGCGATAAATAAATCAAAGCACATCTATTCCATTCAAATTTGGTGACAAATAAAATTAACAATCTATCCAGTAGCTTAATGATGGCTAAATCATCGTTGGAGCTCCTTAAACCGACGACATCCTCATTGGTTCCAATAAACTCGTTCGATGCTAGAGATCCAATTGATGACTTGATCAGCCAAATCTAGTGGTCGACAACCTCCTTTGGGGTTCCTCAGTTCGTTTTTACATCCTTAGACGAATTCTAAACCCCGAAGTCGTGATCGCTTAATTCAATTTGGCTCGAGCTTCAAGAAAATCAAGGTATAGTGCATACTAAACTTGAATCCGATGAAGCGAGATCATGCTAGGTGATTGGGGCTTTGATTCAAATCCTAGGACACTATTACATGCTTAAAATGATGATTAGGAGCTGATGATGATTAAGATGATGATTAGGATATCTAGTGATTATTGATGATGATTGAACATGAGTGCATTGCTTGTTGATTGCATGTATGTCTATTTTGGAAACTCGGATGACAAATTGGACAGATTTGTTTAACATCTTCAATTGACCTTGAATCTGATTTTGATTATCTTTGATGCCTTCTAATGTTTTGTAGAAGACTTTCCAAGATTTCCGTAGGAACTTGTTTGTTCAATTTGGCCATCATTTGCTAGGTCAAATGAGTCTTACAAAATTGAAGTCAAATCTAGAAAATTGACGTGTTCTGCAAGTGTTCCGTTTCTATGACCTTTTTCTATTTGCCAATTTTCTATGATTTCTTGTGTTTATATTCTTAAGTCAGTGCCTCAATGCAAATTATTCATTAGGTTCAAATCTACAACATATAAAATTTCCGTGATGATTGAAGTTAGTTTACGTAGGTCAATTGCGTTTAGAACATCTGTGTTTACTACTGTGACTTTGCTATGCTAATTGACCTATTTGCATTCCCCGATTTTTGTAAAATCATACATTCAAAATTTTTGGTTGAAGTCTCCGTAGAATTTGTTTATTACCTCCTTGTCTACAAAATATGTAATTTTCATGAGGATTGGACATGATTAGATTAGGTCGATTCTGCTTAAACCGAACATATTTGTTACTGGAAATTGGTTGTTATAACTGGTTTGCATGCAATCAATAATTTTTGTAAAATCAAACACTTGGAATTGGAGGTCGAGGTCTTCCTGAATGTTGTTTGTCACCTTATGATCTGCATTGCCTACAATTTCTGGATCGAAAGAAGTTCATTAGGTTGATATGAATTGCTTGAAACCGAACAATTTAGGTACTGGAAATTGCCTATTCCTAAATGACACCTGTCAATTTGTGGTGTTCTATAAATTCATATGTTCTAAATCAGGATGTGATGTCTTCATGAAAATTGTGGGACATTTCTTGATCAATGTTGTATAAAAATATCAGATCAAATGAGTTGCTTTAGGATGGTAAAAATAGCTATGAACTAAATATGGTTACTTCTGTAATGCTGATTTCCCCACGATGTACAAGTTTGCTTATTCTTACAAAATCATGCATGCCGAATTAGGTGAGAGGGTCTTCATGAGATTTGTTTGGGACATGCTTAACTTCATTGTCAAAAAATTTCAGAAAATAAAAACGTGATTTGCTATTTGTGCTGACCCTCTTGAAGTTGCATGACTTGCTAAAAATCCAGTTTCCAGAACTAATCTTTGGGCATTGTTCGATTTTTAATAAATTCATATGATGTAAATCTTTGTACGCATCCTTCATGAAATTTTTAAAGAACTTTTCAAGCTATGATTCGGCATTAGTTTCATTAATTTTGAAATTCTTTTGTGTATTCAAAAGAGGGCCTTCAAGGATCTTTGTCGCAAGTCACCGGATCGTCGGATCGGGATGGAAGCTCCATGTGTTCGTCGGCACACACGCCGATGTTGGATCCGAGAGGAAAAAGCCGTCGTTTAGCAGCTTTCCGTCAACAGGCGGAGGCAGCACTTGCGACCAACGATGAGGTGTCAAGGCAGAGACGGCCGCGCCGGTGTGGCGTCAGAAACGAGTGATGATCAGTGAAGCCGCGCTGGAAAGAGAGAGGAGGAGAGAGAAGAGAGATAGAGAGATAGAGAGCTAGAGAGAGAATTGATCTAAAATTTGTGAGGTCCTACTGGGTTTTATTATCAAATCCTAGCTGTCGATTCAATGCGACGACTAAGGATTGATCTTACAAGTCTAACTAATTTCCTTGGTGATTTAAGTAAGATTGAAATTTGACATGTGCTTACTTAGACGATGATGATTAGTCAGAACAGTTCGGATCGATTTCATGACTTAAGGTCTATCTAGGGGCATTTTCATAATTTCACAAATCTAGGGAGAGTTTGCAAAATCTGACAAATTGGAGGGCATGGGATTGTCATACACATGGCGAGGCACCATGTAGTGGTCATCGGTCACCAAGCACCGGCCAGAGGAGGGCCGAATCGGCCTCCTCCACCCGTGACCAGTCAAACTAATTTGACCAGTCCAAACCAATTCGGCCAAGTCGACCACCCCTTAGACGGTTTGGTCCCTATCCTCTTGAATTTTACGCATTTTACCCCACTCATGGACCAAATTGAAAAGAAATCTTATCTAATTTGAGTAAAAATGGTCTAACCTAAAGGAAAACGGTCCAAATTTGAAGGAATTAGACCAATTGAACTATTTAAATGCAATCTGGTAATTTTCTATTGCCTAATTGCCTAATTAACATGAAGAACATTGGCCTCATGCCATGGGTACACGCAATGGGATTTCCTAGGCTAAATTGGAAAATTTTACGCAATTGTCAAGTCCAAAAGATGCAAATTAATTGAAATTGAATTTAATTAAAATTGCGAGGTACCTATCAAATTAATTGCCCATACCTAGAGTAACCTATTGCACTCAAATTGACCTTGAATTGATTGTGCAATTTTTATGCTAAAATTGAATTGGGGTCTAATGATGAAATTGAACCTCAATTTTCAAAATTATACCTTAGGCTCAAATGAGTCAACTTGAATTTCGTCAATTAGAGTTCATTATCTTGGTTTTCTCATATTCAAGTAAGCTAAATTCCTCAAATTGAAATGTTCCTAAGTGAATTCCCCAAAATTAACCCCTGATTCGAATATATTCCAAAAAAATGAATGGAATGAAAGTGTTCATTTGCAAATCATGTAGGATCGACCCAGACCCCCTAATTAGGGCTGAAAATGAGAGACCATATTTCAGCACTCTTGATCTCAAAATTGATTGAATGAGTGAATGGGTGATGATCTTTAGATCAGATATCGTAAAGGGAACTAAGCATAGTTATGACTATAATGAAAGTAATTTTATTTTTGGCTGATTTTAGCCCTATAACTAAAATTTGGAAAACAAGGCTCTTAATTGATTTTTGCAAAAATTTTATCCTAAAGTTAAATTGGGACTAAAAGGAATCTTTTTGCGTGAAAACTCAATTTTTGATGTGGGGGTTAGACTTTTGCTTTGGTCAACCCAAAAGTTAACCATTTGATTTTTTGGGTTTTTATTGGAAACGACAACCATTTGACTTTTCGGATTTTTATTGGAAACGACTAGGAAATTATCTAGAAATAACATTCTCAAATAAAAGAAACAAAAACTAACACTTTTTGTTCGAAAAAGGGCTCTATCGGATCTAGGAAATGGACCCATTTATGCAAAAAATAATCATAATTATTGTCTGAGTACAGGACGAGAAAATCCTCCAACTATTGCAACAAATACTATGTAATCTAGGGTTAAGTATATTACCGGTATTAGGTTTCCCCGCTAGCATCAAGGAAGTTATAGTGATGGGTTCGTTTATGGGCTGTTGATGTTTCATCGGTGTTTTACCTAGGGGTGAGCGGGTCCAGAGTGGGTAGGGTCTAGATCTGGACCATGTTCCTTACCCTGTTATAACCGATTCTCCTTTTTTGGACCTTGTTCCCTACCTTGTTTTCATTGGACCCTGTTCCCGGCCCACCCTGTTTTTCCGGTCCAGGAACAGGGTTGACCCTGTTTATATTAGCTAGTATTACAGGTAGGGTGGCATAAAAAGAGTTTTTCTTCAGCCTTTTCCTTTTCCTCCTCAATTATTAAATTCTCAGGGTGTCTCTCAATGGATCATCATCCTCATAATCCAAAATCAAGAACTAAGATACTTCTAACCAATACAAACTTACAAGGGGAATTGTCCCAAGGTATGCAGAAGGCTCAAAATGAAATATTTTCAGATGGAAAGATGAAAACTTTCTGATATCCTAGGCAAATAAACTATTTCTTTCCAATGCATCACGAAAAAAAAAATCAAATCTTTGCAATGTAAAAGAACAACGGTGAACAATGCCACTATAAAAGGGCAGAACATAGACAATACCATTATAAAAAGAGCAGAACACAGAAAGGGCAGGACACATCAGCCTACCCTGAGAAGCAACACTTGACAATCTTGAGACTTTATATAAAATTCAATCTCATGCCAACTTCAAGACCCAGAAAAAGAGACTCCAAAAGCATAACCATCTCTATAATTCTATAATGATTTCTATAATTATTAATCAAGTATACTGAGCAATTGAAAACAGAGATCCCAACCTTTAGTGCTCCGCTTAAAATTGCACAAAGGGCACTTGGCAAACTTGACCGAACTTAGCGTAAGCATCGTCCCACAGAAGTCGCAAAACAAGAAATCACGATCTCGGGAACGCGCCATGAGTTAGCCTGCAGAGGACAACTCAAAATCAGATTTTTTTCCCCTCCTCCGTTTCCCTTACAAAGGGCCGAAAGCACACAAATTCATACGAGGGTGTCACCTGCAAAGAACCATTCTAGAAAAAATTGAAATGTCTACAAGCTACTCTACTTCTTAGAACCCAACCCATTCGATAGCTTCAAAGGGAAGACAAGACTCACCCCAGCGTCGACGTTGAATCAGCGAGCCAAGCGTGGGCGTCGGAGCAGATCTGTCGGGCGTCGAGCAGAGGAGGACCCAGCAGCAGGGAGGTGGTGGTGCAGGGTGCTCGGACGGACGGGCTGAGGACGGAATCGCGGCAGGAACGGCGGCTTTTGGCGTCTGGTCGCAGCGGTGGTGGCACCCAGAGGTGGGGAGTGAACCAGCAAAAGTCGGCAACGGGGCTCGGGTGGAGCAGCGAGGCAGTGGCAGCTTCGCGAAGGGGGCGGCGGTAGATCGGCGGCGGGGAGCTCGGGAAACAACGCGCGGTGAGATCTACGGGTCAGGGGCTTCGGCAAGGCAACAGCAACAGGTGGAACGACGAGATCGAACGAAGGCAGCGTCGGCGCTCGGGTGCGAGCTTGACAGGGGTTAGCAGCTTCGCGATTTCGGGAGGGGAACGGTGGCGGTGGTGCGAGCGCGAGGGGTGCAACGAGAGCGGTAGAGGCGGCGTCGGCTTCGCGATTTCGGGAAAGGAGCTCAGGGAAGTTTCTGGTTCTTTGCGTCTGCGGGTAAAGATAGAAAGTAAGAATAAAATTAGGGTTTTGGGATGGCGTAAAAACCGGTTCTTCAACCGGTTCCCAAACCAGTCCGGTCGATCCGATTCCTGGGTGGGTAATCCTTCGGAACCGGTTCCCGGACCGGTTTAAACAGGGTCTGAGTTTTGGGAACTGGTTCCCGAACCGGTTTTAACCGGAACCGGTTCCCGACCCTGTTTTCCGGGTGGGCCGGACCAGGAACCGGGTAAACCCGGTCCGGTTGCACACCCCTAGTTTTACCCCTAACATTTACAATGGGCAAGGTAAGTCCCAACCCCATTTAAACCATTTTTATTTACACGAAAAATTCATGTGGAACATCATGCTATTTCCCATTCTTAAAGATGAGTAAACTATTGAGTCCCATCATTCATTAGGGAAAAAATCTTCCTACCTAGTAGTGTTATTAAGATCGCGTCGTGTGTGCAGCTACAACAATTATTCTATAAATTTACTTCTGCTGCTTCTCAACATCCTCAAGTCTTCTATGTAGTCAAAGATCTTTGGGAATTATTGGGTGAATTTGCCCAACTTGTACAACTCCCAATCCATACAAGAGCAGGGCCTTATCGTCTTTCCCCTTTTCTTCTAAGGCTCTGTTCGCTTCATGAAGAATGAATGATTTGAAAAATATTTTCCTAAAAATGATCATTCATATCACTTATAAAAATTGAATGAATAAAATAAAATTTCATCGCCTGTGAAAAAATTCATGAAAATATTTTCCCAAAGCTAATTATTTCAGACACTCATTTTTATGAAAATATTTTCAAAATCATTCATCTTTCGCGAAACGAACAGTGGCTTGATCCAGCAAGCTTCCAAGAATCAGGTACACTCGGCAATGACATCTCAGGATATAGATTTGATGCTTCCGCATATTGAGACATTTGATAGCTACATAACACATTGAACTCCACTGAGCTAACCCCATCAGAAATTCTGGACCCGTCTACTGCAGACAAAGCGTGGCTTTCCCATTATGATTCATGTCGAAATGAAGAAGGGCCAACCTTCAGATTGTACCTGGGGCGGTCCTGTTGGCTTTATCTAAATGCTGAAAATATGGAAGCTTTGAAGTCACTGATTTGGCTTGCCTCCCCAACAACTGCTATCCCACGTTCCGTCTCCATCCCTCGGCAATGGCTCCTTGTGCACAAGTATTACGCCAAATGGACCCGCTTCTGCAGTCAATGCTAGGTAGTAAATGGTTCCTAGTAACAGTAGTAAATGCCAAGTCATTTCTGGGGAGTTTTCTACTCTTTGGGAGAGTGGCCAGCGACGAGCGCGAAGCAGCGCTGGCAGGGACGACGGAGAAAAAGACAGCTGAGTTTGCGTTTGGACAGTGGATCTAAGAAAAGTTGTTGGTTGGGAAGAGAGAAAGTCATACGCATTTCTAAGAAGAGAAAGTGATTGTTTGGTGAAGAAACTCACGTGCGAAATACAATCCAGTGCCTCACTGTAGATTCTAATTTTCAAAATGGAGGATGCAAAGTGACATTCTGGTTGAAGTAAAGAATAGAAGAATTTTTTAAATACTCCTATAAGTCAATAATTCAACTCTTCAAAGGTCAAATGTTTTATCTGGATACAGTAGGTCTTATGTCGTAATCGCATTGCCTCCTAATCAAAATACTCTAGGATGCCATGTCTTCCATCGTGTGACTGCAAACTTATCAGATGCAACATTCCTGAGGATTGTTAATTGTGTCAATTCATGTCGTCATGTCAGTTTGCCTATCCAATAAGGGCTCTTTATAAAGAAACGAAAGCCGGTCCCTAGTTTACTAATTATGACCTAATTCTAAAACGAGGAATTTGTAAGATACGATGCACAGTATTATTAGGTTGCCATACCAGCTGTTGGGTAAGGCATGTAACGGAAGATATTTTGGCACAATACGCTTTGACAAAAAGATCGATATGACTCACTAAATGCTTATGTCAATGGATGATAGAAACTCCTCTTTAACACTTTTCAACTGTTCTACAAGTTAAATTGCCTTTGCCCACTTGGGGTTACTTACTTCTGCTCTTTTGGGAAATGCATAAACTGAGAGAGACGAAAGGGCGTGAAAGATGACTTGATGGAGGGAAATTGCATCTTGGCGAATATCAAGGTTTGGAGACAAGATGGAAAAAGCCCTTCACCTCAAACCCTAAAGTACACTTCATCAGGCAAAACACCTTTCTTCTTTCTGCAAAACTATTGCACATTACGGGTGCAAATGAGCCCAGTAAATCTCGGCCGTTGAATCGTGCACGACTCATGTAGGGCCGGCTTCATCCAACGACTGGGATTCACCTGGCTTGCTGGTGCATCTGGTTCAGGCAAGTGTTTACTCTCTTGTTTGCATGTGCGTGTGCGCTTTGGTCGAGAGCACGTGCAGGCCCGGTTGGCAAACCATCCAGATTAAGGGACCATTGCCCCTTACATTGGGCCCCACCATCCCACAACCCCAATGTCTCTCCAATCTCTTGTAAGTCCCAACAAATTTAGAAAATATTAGTGAAATAATAAATAAAATTAAGGATAGAGCTCGCAATACAATGACCCCATTATGAATCTCCAAGTGGGACAAATGCACATCTTCTCCCCCGAATCTTTAAAATGAGTATTTTACAAGGATTCCCCATGTTCTTTTGACCCATTTCCACATGGTCTCTGATCATCACCCCACGCCTAATTTTCACCAATACCCTCTACCCAAATTACCAAATCAGCCCCGGACGGTACTAGTGGGGGCAGGCGGCCAGGGCAAGATGGGTATAGGCAATAAGATTGGGTGAACATTGAATGTGAAAGCCATAGTGAAAACTGTTAGGATACATTAATTCAATCACTAATGCAGATAAGATGGCATTTATCGATAGTAACTCAAGATTATAAAATAATTCCTCCAATGTGAGAACTTTTCAAAGAATGTCAATGGAAGGTAAGGTATCACACAACTCACCAATTCATTAGCTCTCCTAGGGATCGGCGGTGCGGCTTTATGCATGTTGCTTCCTCTCAGCTTCCCTCACACCCCCCACCACAGGACAAAATAGTTCTCTCTCTAAAACCTGCGTTGCCAATAAGAAGACCCATCATAATTCTCTGCATACGGTGGTTGCGAGAGAGAGAGAGAGAGAGAGAGAGAGAGTAATGAGACAGTGAGATGAGGCTGTCAAACCAGAAACAAGAAAAGAAAATCTTGCAGCTGAGTTGTGCTTTATAATAAGAAAGATCATTGCAGTAGTAGTGCTCCAAACAAGTGCTTAAGCATTGCCTTCAAATCGTGTTCGTTTGCCTCGTCCTCCTCCTCCTCCATGTTCTTCTTGGCAGTTTAGGCGGATTTGAAGAGATAAAAGGGAAATGGGAAAGACAGGAAAGTGGCTCAGACACTTCTTGACGGGCAAGAAAGACAGGGATCACAAAGAGAAGGACAAGAGCTCAGCCAATCACACCCACAATTCCTCCTCGATTTCGTCCGAAAACCCGACGACCCCGATCTCATTCCTGCCCACGACTCCGAAGGAGAAGCGGCGGTGGAGCTTCCGGCGATCGTCTGCCGCGCCAGCAACTCCTCCTTCAAAGGACCTGAATTCCTCAGAACTTGTTGCCTCTACTCCTGCAACACCACCAGCCCTGTTGGCCACCCTAGACTCTGAGAATGAGCAGAAGAAGCACGCGATGGCCGTGGCAGCAGCAACTGCTGCTGCCGCCGACGCGGCAGTGGCAGCTGCACAGGCTGCGGCTGCCGTGATCCGGCTGACTGCAGCTGCTAACGGAAGAGGCAGCGCCATTGAGGAGGCTGCTGCAATCAAGATCCAATCAGTTTTCAGATCTTACTTGGTAAAAAATGCTATACTCCTAGAGATCAGAGATTAAAGTAGATGTAGCATTCCTTGAGACATGGACTAGTAGCCCATTCCAACAAGAGTCAAGTCAACGGGATTGGCGTGATCTGATCTGCTTTTTGGGTTGTTTCTCAGGCGAGGAAAGCACTTCGCGCGTTGAAAGGGCTGGTGAAGTTGCAGGCGTTGGTGAGGGGTCACCTGGTGAGGAAACAGGCCACGGCAACTCTCCGGTGCATACAGGCATTGGTGACGGTCCAGGCCAGGGCCCGGGCAAACAGGCTACGCAGCGCCGAGGTCCCAAAGCCCACCGACCCAAGACTCTCGACGCACCGGAAATCCACTCAAGACAATCGGTTCCGCAACATATACCATGTAAGATCCAATTTCTTTGGCCAAGAAAAGCTAATCCTGTATTGTGAGTCTCCTAACATGATGGAACAGTGACCTCTAATATCTGATATTAATCTTATTAGGAAATGATGACTGAATCTTTGATTTATGCATTTAGGAATCTGAGAAAATGATGGAGGAGAATATAAAGATTGTAGAGATGGACATAGGGGAATCAAAAGCAAGCACAAAGAGCAGGAATAGCTACTCCACTCATCCGGAGCCCGAGTGGATCGATCCCAAATTCTCGGCGCACCGGGCATACTTCAAGCCCGAGAACAACCAGAAATCCCCGGCGCCGTCGGCCCTTACGGAGCTCAGCCCAAGAACCTGCAGTGGCCACTTCGAGGATTACTCCCTCGGGATGGCTCAGAGCAGCCCGCAGTTCTCCTCAGCCATGTCCAAGCCTGACCCTGCTCCGATACCCTTCGCCTTCCCTAGGTCCGAGTACGCAGAATCCCTCTCTTACGACTACCCATTGTACCCAAACTACATGGCCAACACTGAGTCCTCCCGGGCCAAGGCCCGATCCCAGAGCGCGCCGAAACAGAGGCCAGAGATCTACTACGAGAGGCAGCCGAGCCGGAGAAGGCCCTCAATGGAGGGGAGGAACGTGCCACGCGCGATGAGGATGCAGCGGTCATCGTCGCACGTCGGGTCGGCGGCCCAAAACTACCAGTATCCCTGGTCAATCAAGCTGGATAAGTCGACGATGTCGCTTAAGGAGAGTGAGTGTGGATCCACCAGCACAGTGCTCACAAACGCCAATTACTGCAGATCCCTAGTTTCATTTGATGTGAGTAGTGCTAACTCTAAAAATGGTAAAGACACATCAAAAGAGAAACTCGATATATGCTAAGTAATTACTTGTTTTTTTTTTTTTTTTTTTTTAATGCAGGTTCATGGAAACAGGTACTGATTGAGCTTCTTTAGTGAGTGCTTTCTCTGTGACCACTGTGAATGACAATAAAGACGCTGCCGTATCAAACTCACTGCCCATCTTCAAAAGCACAGATGTGATTGAAGAGAGTCTAGAGCTAGTTTTCTCATGAATTCAACTACTGAGTTTTCTGACAATTTCCCAATTCTCCCTCTTTTTTTTTTTTCTCAAAAAATAGGAAGCACCTACTTGATGCAACCTAAGTGTAAAGTCTGTAATTCTCTCTTGCCTCTCTCTTTTGACTTTCTCATCTTGAATTTATGTAGCTGAGCACGTCCCTGAAGAAAGTGTTGTCTCTTTTTTAACTTAAAGCAAACTCCAATGTATTTTTCAAAGGGACAGTCATTCAACTGTTGCTTCATCTTGTCAAAAAGCTGATTGAGTCAATTTCATTCCCCCAATATGATGTTCGCGATGCTTCATTCTCGACATTGTAAAACTTGTGAAAAATAATGGCAGACGATGAAAATCTCGTGCTGTTTCCATCGGAAGCCTTTCGTTCGAAGTTGAAAGAAATGGAGATACGCTGATGTTTGTACTAATGCCTCCAGTGTTGCTGTTGAAAATGACAGAACAACAATGCTCTTGACCAAAAAACACAGAGACTTCATGCACAAGTTTTGATGACAAGAAAGGACAGAGGCAAATGACAGATTGCTTGGTGGGTTTTCTCTAAGATAGCAACCCAGTCATGGCATTATTCATGAGGATTAAGAAATGAAATGGAGTTGGGCAGAGAGGTTGATAGCTTCATTAAATCTGCCACATTCGACCCCAAAAAAATAAAAATTTAAGTGGAGACTGACCGTAGGTAGTAGGACAATGGGCCTAGGTATACATTCTGTGGGCTTTTATGTTGCATGGCTTTCTATGGGCTAATTACGAATGGGCCTAGACATGTGAGAACTTGCAATGGCGATCCATACATGAAGCAAGCCTTGGGGATGTGAGGATAATACATGAAAGTAGGGATGTTAGAACTGAACCGAAAAACCGAATTGAAATACGAACCAAAATGAAGTTCGATGTAATTTCGATTTGGTTCGGTTTTAGGTTCGGATTATGGAAAAAACCGAATTTGTTTTTATCAGTTCAGTTTGATTAACCGAATTGAACCATTCGAGAATGAAATCCTAAAAAGTAAATCTCATCTACTGCAAGTGCAATCCACTAACCCTAAAAAAGAGTGAAATATCTCTCTCTCCTTCTACACTCTCTCTCGCCTCGCAATCCAACGAATCTCGGAGGAAGCGATGATTTTTCGCCATCCATCGCTATCGTCTCACTGCTGTAGCCCTGCATTTCCGGCAAATTCCCCTCCGACATTGCCCGTCGGCTCGAGGTGCGCTTCGACCTTCTCCGATTTTTGCTACGCTTTTCAATTTCCTGTTGCGATGTCCAGATTGAGCTCGATTTCGGCCTGGGTGTCGATGGAACTGTTGGGTGTCAGTGGCTGCCATTGGTAGGAGAACGAGGCTGTTTCAAGAGAGAGACGAGAGAGACAAGGGTTGGGGGAATCTCTTAGACAAAAGAGAGTTAGGCTGCGTTTGGCAATCAGAATAAAATTCGGGGTAGGATGTGATTTTTTATCACATTCTACATTTGGTGCTTGCTCATGATAAGATAAAGTTAGATATAAGGGAGATTTAGGCAGGATAAAATTATCTCATAAGGAAGGTAAGATAAATGTGAATAAGATTTCTAATATCCATAATAGAAAAGTTATTTTTCTCGAATAACAAACTTATTAAATTAATACAATTTAAAATATATTTTAATATAAATAATAATCGAATTCTAATTTAAGAAAATAAAAAATAAAAAATATTTTTTAATTTAATCTTATTTTAATTTATATATTCAACTTTAATTCTATCTTATAATAAACATTATATAAATTATATATTTATATTTATTATATTTTAGGCATTTTTGTATTTTAGGTATATTAATACAATTTACTATTTGATAAAATTTTATGGGAAAATTCCAAATAAGGACCCGAAGTAGACCAATTTTCTCAAATAAGGATCCGAAATGAACTTTGTGTCAGATAAAGACCTAAAGTGGACCCATTGTCTCAAATAAGGACCCGAAGTGGTTGACTCAATTCCAAATAAGGACCTAAGCTTGCTGGTTAGCTAAATATTTGCCAATTATCGAGCATGTGACATTTTCGACGACTGGAGTTTGGGCAATTTTGTCCCAAAAAAATCTAAGGAAAATTAACAAATCCTAAAACGTAAACAAAAAAACCCTAGGTTTTCTACGATATCCTCATTCCATGTACCCATCCTCTGCAAAGTCAAAGACCGAAGTTCTCCCCATTCCTTGTACCCATCCTCCACAAAGTCGAAGACCCAAATTCTCTGCTGGTTGAGGCACGAATTCAAAAATAAGAAGTAAATCAGATTCTTCTTTCTTTATTTGCGGAGACGCGAATTCTCCATCGGTCGAGCAAGGTGAGGAGCGATGAGAATCGAGTCATGACAATGACTAGCAACAAATTGGTTGAGGAGCAGCGGGGGAGAAGAAAGAAGAAAACGTAAACATCTAAATGAATAATCTAAACTTAATTAATTTAGAATTTTCCATTTTTTTCCAATCAAAAATTTCTGACAAAATTGCCCCCTATTTTAATTTTGGAAAATGTTTGCCGGTGAGCTAAGGTCCTCAATAGAGATTAACTTGATCACTTTGGGTCCTTATTTAACACAAAATTCACTTCGGGTCCTTATTTGAAACAATGGATCTACTTCGGGTCCTTATTTGATATAAAGTTCACTATGGGTCCTTATTTGAGAAAATAGATTCACTTTAGGTCCTTATTTGGAATTTTCCCAAATTTTATTGAAGAATGATGAAAGGGTTAAAAAGAAATAATAAAGAGAAATTTTTTTTAAAAAAAAAGGAAAAAATAAAATAAAAATAAATTAAGGAATAGTGTCATGAGAGATTTTCACCATCTCCATTTATTAACTTTTAGGTTCATTTACAATGATATGCCATTTATATTAAAAAAAATGTACGTTATATGATGTAAATATATCCAGTTTTAATATTGTGATTCACCAAACAGTAGATAAGATATAAAAAAATCCAAGGATTTCATATTCATATTCTATATAGTTCTATCCTAGTTAGAAATCCAGACGACCAAACGTAGCCTTAGTATTTTGCACTTCTTCACGTACCATGTGGAGACAAGAGCCGATTGCCAGGTGGCCATCGCAGTGAGCGATGGATCTGTGTTGGGTTTTCACTACTGAATATATATCCCCCCTCTGTTCTTGTCTCTCTCTTCTGTCATTTTGAGGTTAGATTTGTTGCTTTAGATCTAAGGTTCTCGTCTTTTTTCTTTCTTTTTTCCCCCTTCTTTTTGGGTTAGAATTTCATTAGGGGGGTTGGAATGAGGCCTTTCTTGCATCTGGGGGGGTTTGTTCAAATTTGCATTGCCCTCCAACCCCAATTTAGAGGAGACAAAGTGTAAAATATTCCTACTTTTTTCCTGCAAACTGTCCTCTGCTACTCTGATAGAAATGCATATTAGCTCTTAGATTTGGATTCAGTTGTGGTTATTGTTATCTACCCTTTTTGTAATTAAATACGATGAAGTTGTTCTGAATGTGGAAATTATGAAAGTCCATCTTCATGGCTTGATTTTTCTTGGTTTTGCCATGCCCTGAAAGTATCAAAAATATTTTAATGTTGGGTTCAGTTCTCTCTCTAGTATAAAATCTGGTATAAATTACTCTTATAATACACAACCAAAAAAAAAAAGAGAAAACAAAAGTGAAAACCAAAATCGAAAATCCAAACCAAACCCAGCCTAGAAAAATTACTCTTAAAATATACGATAGAAAAAAAAAAAAAAAAGCCAAAATCGAAAACTGAAAACTAATCGAAAACCCGAACCGAACCAAATCGAGGTTTCAGTTCGTATTCAGTTCGGGCCGCATTTGGTTCCATTCAACAGTTTTTCCTAATGATTAAGTTTAGTTCGACAACCCTACGTGAAAGTATGCATTGGTTGCTGATAGTAGGCCCGATCATATGGGCAGATTTGGCTACACTCAAGTCTACCGATGACAAAGAATATAGGATTTATTGCAAAAATCATTCTCAAATTTGCTTTCCATATCAAATATTTGTCACTTTCAAAACTAGGACCTATTTTCCTCTTGTAGACCCAAAATTTACGCCCAAAAAAACCAAATCCAATATTGAGAATGGAGTAATTTGGGAAAAGAATACAGCAACTTGGCAAACCATATGTAGGTGGAAGATGCAACTTGAAATTCAATGCAAGAATTGCGGACGGCAATTGCAACTTTCCCATGAATATATACAAATTATCTGCATAGGCCAAACCAAGATAGTCAATTGAAGCTTTTCCATACAGAGTAACGTGTTCAAGTTGACTCATTTACATTTCGGGTCCTAACAGCTTGATGAGCCCTCAAGCCTATGATCGGTTCCAATATATAAAATGAACACACGTAGCATGCTTCATAAGTGGCAGCAATAGTTTGGGGAATGAAAAATTAAGGAGATCATAATTGAGAGGTAATTCTCGTTTTTACGTCAGTTTGAAATGTAGTATGTTATGTGAGTTTTCTGCTATGTAGCACCGACACGGACACGCGACACGATACGCCAACACGTCATTTCTTAAAAATAGAGAATTTCGACACGTTCCGACACGTTATATATTAAATATATTTTTATATATAAATACATAAATAAATAATAATAATAATAGCCTAGAATTAATTTACACTAAAAATATTAAATAATATCATTCATTATTTTAATTTGTTACAATAATACATAAAACTTAGAGGAAAAAAACGTTATTTAAAGAAAAATACTGAAATGATATTTTTAAATTTATTTATTTATCTTATATAGCATTCTTTATTACTTCTTTCATAGTAAAAGACTTTTTAAAAAACTAAAACAATTCTTAAAAAAAACTGAAAAAAAAAAAAAAATTGACCCCATGCGTGTATATGTATAGCATTTTTATTACTTATTTTATTACTTCTTTTGTGTATATTTATATTTTGACCCCACAAGTATTAGAAATTTTTAAAATTGACCCCATGTGTGTCGGAATCGCGTGTCGGAATTCTGGACTCACGTGTCAGAGCGTGTCGGAGAGAGTTGACCACGTGTCGGATTTTTTGACACTTGTTGACCGCGTGTCGGAGCGTGTCGGGGACGTGTCGGAGCGTGTCGGACACGACACGAAGGTTTCCGGAGAATGTCTGTGCTACATAGGTTTTCTGATATGTATCTAAAATAAAATAAATGAGTTCCAAAATCTTTAAAGAGTGAAGTTCTAGTTCAATTCATCAATTCAGTTCTATTTAATTGCGGAATTCTGTCTTTTCTACATAAGTTGATACCCAATAAATCTCGTAACATTATCGATGAATTTGGCTCATCAAATTCCAACATTTACCATTTCCTTGAAATTTGTTCTGTTTAATTATTTCTAAATTAGACAGGCAGATGTTATACAAAGGGCCCAATTCATCATGGATGCATAAATCATTCCTATGTGGTTTTTAACTGATAAATGATATTTATTCAACACAAATAAAATCACCCTCAAGCGCTCTCTCCCTTCTATTCAATTAAGCTAAGAAGGGATAGAGAGAAAGGATTTAAGATTTTATATGCTAGCTAAAGATACAAAAAAATGATTTCATTTGTGATTACCTGACAAATTGCTTTGATGGAGTTAGAAAACGTAGTTTTTTGGCCAACCAATGAGAAGCAAAGTTAGAAATACACAATTTATATTTAACAATTAAGTGGTGTTTGGACTAGTTTTTGCACACCTCTACCTCTTAAGGCGATTTTAGGTGCGCACTTCATATTTTATTTACGGAGTATTTCTAGTAAGACTTGAACCTAAGATCATGAAGGGAGAAGCAACCTCTCATTATTTAAGCCAACACCTTTCTGAAACAAATCCTTTTTTAATTCATGCATTTCTCTCTTTTTTTCCTACATGCTTCCCTTTCCATATGTTACACACAAATACCGGCCCTATGTCCCACCATTCGGAGATTGTTAATATTGTGATAAAAACTCACTACAACAAATAAATTGAAAAAAAAGATTTGCCACATCTAGAAGTGTCAAAATGGGTTAAAAACACATTTTAAACCTATATATACAATGAGTTCGGTCATACATGATTTAGTCAAGTTTTAATAAAAGAGTTGTTAATGGGTTAAGTTATAAGCCTAATCATACGTGAGTTTAAATGGGTCTAAGAAATAAATTCATTCGTAATCCATTAAGCTTAAAAAGGTTATTAGTTGAAGAAATGTATAATAGAAAAAAAAAAAAAGAAGAGGAAGAAGAAGGAAACCCTACCTACGTCTGCGGTGGGAAAGGGCGAAGAAACAAGGGTAACCCAAAACTGGTGCCCTGCGTCGTCGGCAATGTCGCCCACGGTAGCCCATATCGCCGGTGGCGTTGCCAGCAACAACCAAGGTCTCGCAAGCAAGCACCGGTCTTCATCTCTCCCTCACGCAATGGACAAAGTAATCACGCCGGATGTCTTGTTCTTCCATTACAACGGACATGAGATCCGAATCCGCCGTCAAGACCCATCTTTCCATTCAAGAAGGATGAAGCAATTGTGCCTTGCGACTTCAATCTCGTCACCGGAAATTTGGTTCATCGCTCAAACTCTTTCCCCATGAACATTCGCATAACTATCGTAGTTAGGGCTCGATCAGAGAGTATGCTAGGAAGCTTCATGGGCTTCTTGTTGTGCCTACGATGGTGGTGGTACGAGCCACCAACGCACGAAGGAGGCTTGCGATTGGAGGTGGAGTTGGAAGAGATGCCGGAGGCGGAGAGGATGCGCGGGAGCTTGGAACTGGTGATAGATGGGGACAGCGGCAGATGGGGCGTGGCGGCGGCGACGAAGCTAGAGACCTTCAATTTTTATTTTTATTTTTACTATTTTTAATGTTCTTTGCAGGTTAGTTTAAAAACAAGAGAAGGGTTTCATATCTGTTTGGGCCTTTTTCTCTGTTTTTTGGATGGGTTTGGCTTGGCTGTGGTGCGTAAGGTTGGATTGGGCATGCATCATCTAAATTGTTTAGGAAATAAATGGATCAATGGCATATAGAAAATTTCGGTTGTAAAATTAGTTCCACACATGCATGTCGGAAGTCCAATAACTATAAAATGATATCTGACTAGGGTTGATCAGTACCAAAATAAATAAATTTCAAATTTTTAACCCGGAACTTACTTTGTTAGAATCGATTTTCAGTTTTTTGAACTTGAAACCTACATTATTTATCCTGGGACTAACCTATTTTTCTGGTCCCAAGACCAATTTCTTTTTCTTGTTTTGCTTCATTTCTTTAAAAAGAAATTAATGACAAATAACAATTTTAGCAAAATATTATAAGTGACAAAATGGCTTAAGTAAAACATCGATACAATATATATAAAAATGTAAAGTGATAAGGAAGTTACGCTCAATTAAGAATATAAATCACTCTTCAAACAAAAAATAGGTTCTAATCGGTTCCCGAGTGGGTGGATGGGTGTGTAGGTTCAACAATTAGAACCTAAAACTTACCCTCATGTACCGGTCCCAAAAATTTGGAACTAAGAACAAGCCTATTTCTTTGGGCAGTCCAAGCCAATTTCCGAGTAGAATCAAACTGGTTTTGCATCCCTAATTTTTGCAAAGACATTAGACCATGGTCAATATCATAATGAAACTCACAATCACAAGATAATATAAAAAAACAAAGAGAATCAAACTAGTTTCGCATCCCTAATTTTTGCAAAGACATTAGACCATGGTCAATATCATAATGAAACTCACAATCACAAGATAATATAAATAAAAAAACAAAGAGAAAATGCTACCAAAAATTCAAATTATATTCATTGTGACACATTTTATCCTGAACTTTTTATATGACTCTAAAAACCACAAGCTATCTATATTGTGACAAATGTATCCCAAATATTTTTTTATGACACCAAAAATTCCAAAATTATACCAGTGTGATACATTTATCCTTCATTATGTTTTCATCGGAGATCACCGTTAGAAGTCCTACATGACTACTGACTTGAACGTTGGACTTCGAATGGCACCAACGTGGCCTAAGTGAAGGAAAATAATGTTTTTTTTTTTATTTGATGTGACTAAAATATTAGGGAACGCCATTTGCTTGGGCTTCATCTATCTTTCCCCCCTGCTGCATGTCCAAACTCTCCAAGCTCGAGTTCTCTCTACTGAAGCTCCATGTTTCCCTCTCTTTCTCACTTGGTCCTCATCCAAAGCTTTATTGCTCCATGCTCGAGTTGTCTATCCGAAGCTCCATTTGTCGACACGAACAACGTCATTTTCCTCTCTCGCAAGCTCAATTTGCTCAAAACTCGTTTTCTGGTTGACTAGCTAAAGGTGATTTGGGGTTTTAGGGCTTTGTATGTTGGTTGATTCTCTCTCTCAAGGAAGCTCAACTCGACCAACAGCTTCAATTCACTACAATAGCAAAATTGCCAAAACAAAAACCTCAAAAGTAAAGTTTGGTGAAAAGAATACTCATAGAATGCTGGTGAATCAAGACTAGCAAAAACAATGAAAACTAGAAAAGCCCCAAATCACAGAGTTGATCTTCTTTGTGGAGACAAACAGGAAACCTCTAAAGAAACCCAAATTGCCTTCAACTAGTAAACTAGCAATCAAGCTCTGTGCAAATCAAAATTTCTTGAGAGAAAGAGAGATTTGAGTAGGATATTAACCCTAGAGCCCCAAATCAAGTTCAATGAACCGCAAGAGGGGAAAACAATGATGTTCATGTGGGCAAATGGACTTTCAGATAGAGCACTTGAGCAGAGAGCAATGAAGCTTTAAACGTAGGCCAAGTCAAAGAGAGAGCTAGAGGATGGACCTTCAGTCGAGAAAACTTGAGGATAGAAAGTTTGGAACATGGAGTAAAGGGGAAAAATAGACGAAGCCCAAAATTAACAATGTTCCTAAATATTTCAATCGCGCCAAATAAAAAAAAAAAAAAAAAGGCATCGTTTTCCTTCACTTAGTCCACTTTGGTGCCACGTTAGTATCATTTGAAGTCTATTATCCAAGTCAACAACTACATAAGACTTTTAAGGATGATTTTTGATGGAAACATAATGAAAATTAAATGTATCACAAGAGTATAAATTTAGTGTCCTTTTCAAAAGTAGAAAACATTTTCCATAGCTTCTTCCACCTTGCTTCTTTTCACCAACACATTTTTGTTTTATTTTTATGCATTCTTTTTTTTTTTCTTTTTTTCCTTTTCTTTTTTTCTTTTCTTTCTTTCCTTTCTTTCCTTTTCATCTTTCTTCCTTAGCCTTGGCCGGTCACCAACCGCGGTCTCGAGCCAACTCGAGCCTTGCCCTAGGCTAGCAAGGCTCCACCTAGCCCGATCGAGGGAAGTCGAGCTCTGGCCTCGCCAGATCGGGCGAGGCGGAGTGTCGCCGGCCAAGGGTGAAGCTCAGGCCTCGCCAAATCCGGCGAGCTGGGCGAGGCTTAGGCCTCGCTCGAGCTCACTAGAGGTTCGCTAAGCTCTTGCAAGCTCGGGCGAGATCGGCCAAGCCTCGAGCTCGCTGAATCTGGCGACCGCATCTTGGTCGACCATCGGGCAACTGGTCATCGTCAAGCCTGCGGCGGCGGAAGAAGGAGGAAGGAGGAGGAAGGAGGAGGAGGAAGGAGGAAGGAAAAGAAAGAAAAAGAAATAAAAATTTTGATTTTTTAAAAATACAAATAATTAAAAATTCAAATTTTTAAAAATATATAAAAAAAAAACTAATTTTTTGGTCAATTAAAAATATTAAAATGCAATTCTTCAATAATTTTTCTCAAACAATTAAATTAGCTAACAAACGGTGGAAAATATTTTCCACTCAAAATTCAAGTTTCAGTTAAACATTGAAAAAATGACTTCAGAAAATATTTTCTGAAATTGCTATTTTCCATTAAACGAACGGACCCTAAATGTATCATAGGAGTATAAATCTAGGGTTTTTGTGTCATAAAAAAAATTGGAGTAGATGTGTCATATTAGATATAGTTTGAAATATTTAATCCCTCAAAAAAGTTCGTAATAAATTAATCAAGACAATATAATTTGGGATTTGGTGGCATTTTTCCAAAAAAGAAAAAAAAGAAATATACCTTGTACGATCTTGCCGATATTACCCTTCTGCCCCAGGTCCACGCATAAACGGAGGACGCGCACGCACCGCATCTTCGCCCAGCCCCGATATAAATAGCCCGCACACTTGCGAGCACTGGTATTAGGGTTTTCGCTTGCACCAGAGCGTCGAAGTGGGGAGGGTTTGCTCGGTAGAGCCGTCACCAGCAGCTCCTTCGCTCCGAGGCAAACCCTAGTCTCCTCCCAACCATGGCCGTCGGGTAACTCTCCCCTCTCTCTCGCGTGGGTCGGTTCTCGCCGTTCGAAACTTTGGTGTTTGGACTGATGGGTCGGTGGTTTGATGCAGGAAGAACAAGAGGATTTCCAAGGGGAAGAAGGGAGGCAAGAAGAAGGCGTGAGTTTCGGTGTTCCTGTTTTTTGGGGGGGCCTCATTGGGTGTTCGTAGATCTGTTGAATGTTCTGGTTTGTTCTGATTTTGTCCGTCTTCTGTTGTTGTTGTTGTGGGGGCATTTGTGCAGGGTCGATCCGTTTTCCAAGAAGGACTGGTATGATATCAAGGCCCCATCCGTGTTCTCCGTGAAGAACGTGGGCAAGACTCTTGTTTCCCGTACTCAGGGTACCAAGGTGTGTTCTGTTTTCGCTTTCGTTTAATCTAATCTGATTGGCTTCGTTAGAAAATGGGGGAAGTTTTCAGTGTATGTGTGTAATCGCTCGATTTGAAGTCTCCTGTTGTCTGGACTTTTGATCTAAATGCCATTGCTCGAATGGTGGTCTAGGTAACACTTAAGACATCGTCGTTAGTTTTCTTGCTGTATTTATCTTTGTAGTGGTTGATGTGTAGAGCAGCCTCGTTGAGCTTATTTGCTCAATACTGTCGATTGCTTTTGTGATACTTCCCTTGAATAACTAGGCATTAAGGTCTTACTGTTGGGGATTGAGCTGTGATAAGAATTGGAGATATTGATATGCGCAATGCTGAACATGTCATTTGTCGTTCTCTCTGTGGCGCTCATAGCTGGTTTCTTTGTGAAAATTCAGCACTGATCTTGCCATGCCCTTTGTAAGGATCTTATGAGGGTACAAGAATAAGGATAATTTGAAGTCAATGCCTTTGGATGTCTTTTTTTATTCAATTATGGCACCTTTGTTGGTGTTATCTTTTTCAGTGACCCCCCGGGGGCGGGGGTTTCACGCAGATTTAAGATGTCGAAAAGTTATTTATTCCTCATAGTGTCTTTTAACATGACACTAATTTTGCATATTTGCAGATTGCTTCAGAAGGTCTCAAACACAGAGTGTTTGAGGTGTCATTGGCTGACCTTCAGGGTGATGAGGACCATGCCTACAGAAAGATTCGTCTGAGGAGTGAAGATGTTCAGGGAAGGAATGTCTTGACTAATTTCTGGGTAAGGTTAACATGGTCATCACCCTTTTTGAGTATCATCTACACCTTTTGAAATGAATTTGACCTATGCCTTTCCTTTATATAATTTCAGGGAATGGACTTCACAACCGATAAATTGAGGTCCTTGGTGAGAAAATGGCAGACATTGATTGAAGCTCATGTTGATGTGAAGACAACAGATAATTACACTTTGAGGATGTTCTGCATCGGCTTCACCAAGAGACGTCCAAATCAGGTCAAGAGAACCTGCTATGCACAATCCAGCCAGATCAGACAGGTGATTTATCTGTCATGCAGAATATGCTTTTTCTGTGGTCTATGATAGAATAACAGTCTCTTGCCATATCGGTAGAAGCATTACAGTTAATCTGCATGGTCCATCGATTGATGGCGTGCTCAACATCATATGTTTGCTTTCCTTTTTAATTTTTTGTTCTGCTCGGCTCCCTATAATGTATATGCTTTAATAATTTACATAGTGGCAGGATGTGCTGATATATACTTTTCCTTAAGAGATTGGCTATGTGATTATGGTGGCAATTTAAAGTAGAATTGCTTTTGTTCCAGATTCGCAGGAAGATGAGGGAAATTATGGTCAACCAGGCCACTACCTGCGACCTGAAGGAATTGGTCAGGAAGTTCATTCCTGAGATGATTGGGAAGGAAATTGAGAAGGCAACATCAAGCATCTATCCTCTGCAGAATGTTTTCATTCGGAAGGTCAAGATTCTGAAAGCTCCTAAGTTTGATCTCGGAAAATTGATGGAGGTATATTTCTTTTTCTATTTATTTTAATTTCTTAATTGTGTCTGAGATATTGAGGGACAATTTCTTAACCTAATTTCATGAACTGAAATGCTTATTTTTGCTTTAAATAAAAAATTCTTAGTTACATTCTTGATGGAAGTTGACAAGTTTTGTGAGCCTATTAATGACACAAGCCTAGTGTGGTTTACTTAGTAAAATGGTTTGCATAGAACCTTGGTTTTCATTTTGTGCTTGACTGGATAACAAGATTGAGTTTGCTTTATAGAGTTGCTCAGTATGAACTTCAGGGAGAGTAATTAGATATTATTGAAGATGGCAGTAAATTTAGTGTTGAAAATGAAATGAACGTGATTTTTATTTGGATAGTGTAGTTTGTGATTGTTAATTCATTGTAAAATCTGTAACCTAACTGTTTGTTTATCCTGCTGTCATGATAGGTCCATGGTGATTATTCAGAAGACATTGGCGTCAAGTTGGATAGGCCCGCTGACGAACCAGTGGCCGAGGTTCCCACCGAAGTCATTGGAGCTTAAATTTAGGGTTCTATTGTTCTCATATTGAGTTTTGAAGTCCTTTCTACAGACCAGACGATGTTTTGCTTCAGCAAGAATTAATGGGTTTTGATAATTGAGCGATGTTGTTTTGTTCTTTAGCTGAGAAGATGGTTACATAGCTCCTTCCATACTTATTAATGATTCAGACGAGAATTAGAATTTTCTGCAGTGTCTCTCTGTATTGTTTCACTTGGTCTGGTATAAAGAGAGGTTTTAAGCTAAAACCCTTTTGCTTGCTGCGTTGTAGCATTGTTGGAGGTGATGCTTTTCGATAGGACAAGCTATTAACATAATCTCTAGTTAATGCCCTGTTTAATTCAAGCCAGTTCCATAATCGATGTTTTCTTCCTTTGATTGCTTAGATTCTGCGAGATTGATATCGCCACATGGATCCTTCCTATCCTTCTTGAACCAGTTCCTTGTCCCTGAACTTCATTTGAGAGCTCACAAATGCTCTTTGCTTTGGTGATCCGGGGGTCAGGCAGTTTGTCTTGCCTTGTCATTTGTAAGACAGTTTAGTGAATTGCTCGTGGAGTGCCTTTGCGATGTAGCAGGCGTCATTTATATTATTGTCTAATTTTTAAATAGACACCTACTATGTGATTACTGGGACTAGATTTTTCGGGCCATGCCTCGCATGGTGAATTTACAATAGGGAAAACACCACCAAAAAAGTCTGTCCACTGACGATGATACATTGATACCTCCGAACCTTTTTTGGGTGTCACCAAAATCTTCAAAACCTGCATCATGTACCGGTTTTAATTATATCTTTCATCACATTTCTGCCCAAGTCATTCGTGGAAGTCCTGCGTGGTGCGGCTTACATGGACAACATAGGAAAACAGAGCTGACGTGGATGCAACGTACTTTTGGTAATTTTAGTGGAGCCAAAACTACGTTTGGGGGCAAAGGTTGGGACAAATCGAGTGCAGTTGAGAGCTTTTCCGAGTGATAAGATTGGGGATGGTGAGCTCTTCATGACAATAGCCACATAAATGAATCAAAGTCTATGTGATACATTGCATCGATAGTGTTCACTCTTGATCCTTGTTAGCTTTTTTTTTATTATTGTTGTCCATGTAGGCCGTCACATAGGATTTTTAGCAGTCAAAATTGGACAGAATTGTGATGGAGGGTATATTTGCAACATTTGTACAATTTTATGGATTTTGGTGACAAAACAAAGAGTTTGGGTATTGAAGTCATAGTAGAACTCTAAATTCATTTTTCTGTGGTAATTAATATGTGCTATTTGAGAGTTTTTTTTGTTTTTTTTTTGGTCTAAAACGGTAAATATATTTGACAGTTAGATAACGATATATCATAAAATAAATCAATTCAAGAGTTGAATAATAAGCAACTCAAAGTTTGATGAAATTTTAAAGATGAATCACCTTGCAAGTTTGTTAAAATTTGTAGAAACAAATTAATGTTCTATTTGCTCACATAAGATAATTAATTTGTTTCATCATATATTTGATATTTCTGAATTTTCAAAACCATCTTAAACATTGATATTTTATTCTCATTTTGTATATTCTATTTTGTAGGTGAGGTAATGCTTAATCCTATATTGTGTTTTATTTTTGGAATTGAATTAATATTTTTAAATTTCAAGTATTTATGTTTAATTCGCTAATAAAGTTGCTTATTTATGCTTTTTATGTTAAGATTTGTAGAAACAGAATAATGTTCTATTTGCGCACGTAAGAAAATTAATTATTTTCATCATATATTTGATATTTCTGAATTTTCAAAACCATATTTAATATTGACATTTTCTTTGCTCATTTTGTAAATTGTGCTTTTCAGGTGAGGTAATGCTTAATCTTATATTGTGTTTTTAAAATTGTTAGATTTTTTCGAAATTTCAAAATATTTATGTTTATTTAATTCACTTAAAAAGTTGTTGATTTATGCTATTTAGCAATTCGTTTAGGCTAACAAGTTTTCAGAGGCTACTAGTGACAAGCCAAATATATATTTAGTAAAATATTTTATCATATAACCTTGGCCTTATCTTGATGTTTGCACTTTAGCATTGCTTAATCTCGATTACGAGGAGTTGTTCAAGAGAGTTCAGCGGAAGTCAGTAAATTTAGCGCTTAAATATGGGATGGAAGTGATTTTTAATGGCTGGCTACAATCTGCGATTGTTTAATTCAACGTTAAACTTTGCAAATTGATTAAAAGAAATAAAGAGAAAAAGATAATTTTATCCACATTCTGCGGATTATATTTATAACTGTGGAGTCAAATTGTGATCAAGCTACGTATTAAAAAATATTATTCCTTTTTTTTCCCTAATATATAATCACAGTGGCAACTGAAAAGATTTCAATGAATTATAACTGAGACTTAGGGAGAGACCACATCGGATCTTTTGCTAATAATATCGAATTAGAAACGAACTCAGTTGATACTTCAACGGCAGTTTCCTCGGAAAATATCTTCAATTTAGTTTGTTAACTCTTCCCGCCTAATCCCTTTTAACAAACATAGTGTAAGTGACGACAAGAACAAGGATTTTATTTTTACCAACTTCAGATGAAATTTAAGTTTTCTACTTATTTAATAAATTAACCATTCAAAGATAAAATTAACGGTGAAATTAGTAAATTTACCAATGTAGGTTTGCCCACAATTAGTTAGTTACTGACAATGCAAGGAATTTGCTATTATAATTAAGGGTTAATATCACAAAAAATTTAAAATCGGTACACATGTGACAAATTTAGTCTAAATTAATTTTTTTTACCATAAAAAATTCCAAACTAGTACAATTGTGACAAATTTATTCAAAACCAATTTTTTTACTTCAAAATCCCAAATTTGTATATTCATAACAAATTTATCATCTGTTAATTTCCATTAAATTTGATTAGGACAAAGAAAAATCACAAACCGGTACACCTAACAAATGAATGGGTAAAACCCCAAATTGGTATCCCCATAAACTACCAAGTGTTATCTAACTTGGCAATTTGACGGTAAAATTTAACGAAAACTAACGTAGGGTAAATTTATCATAAATGTATCAGTTCGGAGTTTTTGGTAAATTTATCATAAATGTTTCAGTTTAGAGTTTTTTGTAGTTAAAAATTAGTTTTGGATAAATTTGTCGCAGGTGTATCAATTTAGGGTTTTTCGCGATATTAATCTTATAATTAAAATCGAAGTTAACTTATAATTATAATAAGTAACTTACCATCGTAAATATGATTTTCATTAAGTAAGTCACCGACAAGCTGAGAAATTTATGAACATAAAATTCGATAGGACACTTTCAAGCTGTTTAGGATGTAGTAATTGAGAATTGAATCGTAATGTTTAAGAAAGAAACCCACCAGAAAATAGATAAATTTGCTACTATAGACTCGCTTTTAGGGTGGTGAGTTTTCTCTCCTAGCAAGGAACTTACCAACATGCAATCCTCTAGTAATTTACCAAAATTGGAAGTAAAATCTCGTTGTTAAATTTAGCAACCTTTTACTGAAATCAGTAACCCACCAAAGAATGCTAGCTTTTAGGGAAATAATCTACCGACCAAGTGAGTAATTTTCCAAGTTATCCGATTATTTAACTGTAAACCATTGTAACCAAATCTTATCGATGAAATTAGCAACTTACTAGCGGAGGCCAGCACCGTAACGAGTAACTGGCAACACAAGGAATTTACTGAGGTCAAAGTAATGTAGTATTTGATTTGAGGGTGGTCAAATCATCATTTCATCAGTAAGTGAATTTTGAACATACATTTGAGCATGGTAAAATTATTATTTGGTAAGCATGTTAGTTAGGCTCCGTTTGTTTAACAATAAATGAATGATTTGAAAATTTCTAAAAATAATCATTGGTATTGCTTACAAAAATGAATAGACAAAAAAAATATTTTCATCGTTCATGAAAATGATTAAATAAAAATTATTGTCGAAAATGGAATTATTTTTTATTGACTAATTATTTCAAGCGATCAATTTTGGGAAAAATGATGAGTTACTAATAAATAAGTGGGAACAACTGTTTGAAATCACAAGGTATTCAAACCTGTTAAATTCATTATAGTGTTAGTGTGTTAGTGACAAATAAAACGGCATACTGGTAAAATTGAAAATTTGTTTTTAATTATTAAAGAATTCAATGATTATTTACTAAGTTACGATCGTTAAACAACACTCCTAATATGTAACCATTTCATAATCTACTACTAATAAAACAAGTCTTAAAAGTCTGTCTCGAATCTACTAACAATCTAATTATGTTTGTGCAAAAGTATAATAATTTAAAATGGGGGATCTAAGAATAAGCCTAAAGTTTATGCGACATATTTAATAGAACCAAATTGAATCGAAAACTTCCAACGACCAATGATGGAAATAGGGATATTTATCAATCTAATTCAGCTCGTCACATTGAGAAACTGGAACTTATAATCTAATCGAGAACCTAGTTTCAATTTTCCCCGGGACAAATTCAAACCTTTTTTTTTTTTTTTTTTTTTTTTTTTTATGGTCAAGCAAATCCGAACTATTATCATCACCAAATGAACCACAAAACATAGGTAAAGTATCAAAAACGCATCTCACCTTTGACCCATTAACCTTACAAAAACCATTCACGTGCACCTAGACAAAACTTGAAAAAACCAAATTGTCCCTCCTTATAGATTCATTTGACATTTTGCTTAGGGTTTGATTGGTTTGGTTTGGAGTATTTTGAGTTGATGTGAGAATTCAGAATTTGGGGATGGTCTTCTCTGGAAAGGAAATGGCATTTTCGTAAACTAGGAGGCAAAGATAATAAATATGAATATGCAAAGTAATTTGAAGGTAAAATTCAAGTACATGATATTTTCAAAAGTGGAGATATAGAAATGAATGATCGTTAGTAAAAAAAGAACGTATGTTTTTTGCATCCTTTCGAAAAAATATTTTTCAAAGTTTTCCCTCCACTCCACTCTTGAGAAAATAAACAACAGGCATGCCCGAGTACAGTTGCTTAAAGGCTGAATTTGCTGTTCCAGTTGAGTCAGAGCTTCAGGAACAACTCGATATGTCAAGAACCAAGGCCTTGGAATTTGCAGGAGCAGATCACTCCAAAATTATGAATACCAAGGCATAAGCCCTTCATTCAAGAAATGGTCAGATATCAAGCACGAAAAGATCTCACCCTTTTCCGAATTTCCAAGATTCATATGATAATACTTTCTCATGCCCCCTCCCAGATTGATACAAGGTTGAAAAAATGGAATTTAAAGTACTCTTAAATAATGAATGCAGTCAAGAGAAAGCAAAAGGAACTGTGGAGCTTGAATCAACTGAAACTTGACTATTTTACAATATACATCGGTATTCTTAAGAGCATGCTACAGCTTTTATTATACTGCGCGTCCATCGGAAAGAAAAAGACACTTAAAAATTGCAATTGAGCGACAAGCCTCTCAACGAGGCGAAGTTCAAGGAAGTACCAAGGCGATTCTCGAGCAGAAAATCATGATACGGCTCACTTCTAGTGTTGAGGAGTGAGAGAAGGAAAGGACGGAATCGATTGTAAAATCAACCTCCGACCGCTCCTCAGGTTCGGGGAGGTCCCAAAGTCGCTGTGTGGCGGAGAGACCCTCTTGCTGTTGGGAGAGGTGCTCTTTATGCTGGCCGTTGGCGTGCTGCTGCTGCAGAGGATCTCGGGAATTTCATCCTCCGTATTAGTTAGAGGAAGTTTTTCGAATTTCGGTGGCAGCGGTAGTAGAAGATCCGGTTTTCCCATTTTCTGGCTAGAGTGCAATGCATAAGAGGATCCAATGGTGACGAACGATGAACACGGCTGCTTGAGCTTCGATGGAAATGCCAACTGAACCAAAGGTCTGTAAAACACAGAAAAAGTTAAATGACTAGAAAATACATCTGTTAGCGAAGGAGCTAAAATGAGAGAGACTAAAGGACGGAAAGAATTTAAGTAAACCAAACCTGCGAAACCCGGATGGTGTGCTTGGAAGAGCAGAAGCTAAATTTAGCTCATCAGTATTCTCATTTTCCATTTTCCAAGGAATTTTCTCCGATTTGTTCTTTTCACACTTCTCAGTCTCTTCTTCTTCTTCGCAATCTGGTCCTCTCAAAGCAGAACCTGAATTCCACAGTGAACAATTTTAATCTAGGAATTTCATTTAGTTTCGAGACCATAAAATAGTATAAAAAACGCATCAGAATAAAGTAGCAGAAAGGTAGAAGGTTGGTGATGGTATCCAGAGAGCCACATGCTAGGGTGACGTGAGGATCACTTACCATCTTTTGTTCCGAATGCATTTTTACACCCTTCACATCGACAGTTAATGGAGCATCCAACACCACCCTTTTTAAAACAAAAACCAACATTAATAAAGAATTATAGCAGAAGATCAAATTGGACAGCACACTCTGAAAGGAAAACCTGATAGCACTCGCAGTATTTCTTGAGGCAACTGGACTTCTTACAATTGCATCCTCTTTTATGTCGTGCTGAAGCTGGTGTTTTGCTAGAATCATCCTGCACGGGACAAAAGGACGAAATTACATTGTAGGCAGTGTTTCATATTTATTCCCCTTTTCACCAACGAGCAGGAAAAGAGTTGACATATCATATATTCTTACCCCAATTTCAGAAGCAGATTCAGAAGACCTAATGACTTTTGGAGCAAATGCAAGCGGGTTACGTGACTCGATCTGTTTTCTAGTTGCCAGAACAGTGTCTTCATGAATAGGCTTGTTGAAGCAATCTTGACATGCACATGGCTCGATGCAGTAGACACCAGCAGCAAAACATTCACAGTAACTGCATAGACAATTTTGAAAGGTCAACTAGCATACTAATAGCCTCCAGATTTCCCGAAATTGTTCATCTAATTCAGTTTTGATTTGCCAAAAATGGCCTAGCTGGACGATTTGTCTCTAGGGTCTCTTCCACTTTTAAGTTTCGCTGGAATGACTCAGCTGACGAAAATTTTTAACATCCTACTTTTCTGGGTTGTATACAAAAATCATCTCTTAACTATTTTATCAGGATTACACTCCAGTTATGACCTAATACAATGACATCAAGGATGCCCTTTTGGCTTCTGTGAAATTGTCACTCAAAGGGAATTGGAGACTCAGCCTGCGCTGAGGATAGAAAGGCCCAGTGCAAAGTCTTCTATTAAAGGGTTGAAGTTCAGATCTAAACGATTACATAACTTCTACATATGATAAGATTGCTTTTCGTAACTTCTCGGGCCTAAATAACTTTTCTCAGACAATAGAATAACACCACAGCTCAGTTTTCTTTCTATGTATCATTTCAGCACTTCCGCAAGCAGTTTTCTGCCAAAGGATTCTTTTGTAGCGGATCAAGAAAAAAAGGACCAATTACTTAGGTTTGAAATGTACAGCATTGTGAAAGTATTGGTTTTGTACATCATAAAAGACTTTGACTAAGTGCTTTCCATGGCTTGTTGGCCAACACTGGATGGCAAGTATACTAATCGTTAAACACAAAAAGGGTATTCAATGAATAAAGAGTTCCAGAGTTTAAAAAAGAAAATACTTAATTAAGTGAACTTACAGCTTCAAACATTTTGATTTTTTACAATTGCAGCGCTTGCAGGTCTCACTTTCTCCGCCATTCTCCATTCGTCTCCTGCAAATCAAATAGCACATATAAGGAAAGGGAAGGGAAGCATTAAAAGTAGTATCTGAATATACGGTCTTGAACATCAAGTTATAAACAGATCATGCATGCCTTTTCTTTCGGGGACTAGTCTGGCCATTCTCTTCATAGTTCAGATCAGCGAGTGCTTGAGAAACTTCTTCAGCAACCTGAAGCCCATTATCATGGTCCATGTCTTCAGCATTACTCAAAGTCAAAGACTTGTGAAGTGACTCCTGATTGGTCAAGGGAGACTGCAACGAGGTTGTGGACATGTGCACATTTAATGCTTGGACATCAGATAACAAGCTTTCATGTTTAACGATTCTGGAGTCCTTTGTAGTTGAAGTCAAAGCATTCAAGTGCAAGCCAATTCCAGGTACAATACACCGTGAAGAATCACCTCCACCTTTGACAACGACCAGTTGCTTATTTTTTGGGATATTATTCTCATCGGATTTAAGTAGTGGTGAAGAATTACCACCTGAACCACTGTCCAAGCTCTTCTGCTGAGTTCCCGCCATCTCAAAATCAAGACAGCGCCTTCTCATACCACGAGGTAGATCAGAGATAGGCTACATATCAACAGACAGAGGTACTTTAGTTTGTTATACAATTTAACGGAATTCTGTGTTTCAGCAATTAACACAAGCAAGAAATGTTTCTTCAAATGGCTGGAGGTGGAGCTGGAAGACTAATACTGAAACTGTTCATACTAAAACAAGAGCTAAAATTATCAAGAAACTAACAACAGAGATGAGATTTTTTCATGAATTTCTGACTGAAGATGCTTCGGAAGTTGCAAATACTATTTAAAAGTCACATTCAGCATCATCACAGCATGTTACAGACAAGCATATTGCATGTGTTTTCAGTAAGAATGAGTTCACAGATAGATTAGTAATTGATTTTATTAGAAAGAACTGGGGGGAAAAAATCAATTGGAACAGTATCCTTAAGTTCTAATAGAATTTTGGTGAGAATAAGAAGAAAGCATGCAATTTTGGTTCAGGGAATTCTGTGCATCGGGTCTACTTATTGAAGAGGCAGATATCTATAGTTTGCATGCTGTGCCAGCACATAAGAAACAGGAATTGTGAGAGAATACGTGGAGTAAAAATCAAGCTGTCTTTTACCTTATTAGCAAATGGAATATGCGCTCCCACCTCATTATCCATATTTACACTCAAATAAGTACCAGTGTGACTATCCGGATTGCTTATCGCAACACCATTCGGCAAAGTATTTGTGTCTTTCTGCTCGCTGGGATCTACAGGCTGACAAGAAGGCTCCTCTGCTTCATGCTGTTCGTTAAAAGTGAGTTGATACAGTAACTGCTTTTTCAGTTCATCGCTAACCTCGTTCTCAGGAAAATTTGACACCATAGAAGTGAAATATCCCACCTCTACATCTGGTGATCTCTGGATCAGTCCCCTAAAAGCAGCAGCATCATTAGGGGAACTAAAGATTAAAAGATCAGTTGACTCTAAAGCCAAACTCTCCCATCCACACCCTGTATCATTTTTCTGTTGAGAAGTTCCCTCCTGATGTGACCTACCATCAGGTAAGTCTATTTGGGAATTCTTTTCAACAACAGGAGCATCTGACTTGGACACAGTACAATCTGCAGCAGTGCTACATGGCGTTGGGTTGGAATTTGGACTGCCACAGTCGTACTTTAAGGATTGCGGCAGGTCAAGCGCAAATTCTTGGTGCTCATCAAGCGGCTCAACAGAAGATTCTCCAATGGGGACCAAGATATCAAAGTTTTCCTGCAGCTCACTTTCATTTTCAGCCAATTGAGCCACATCTGAAACATCGCGTTCAGCTGTTGGAATTTTATTCTCATCTTTACAAGAAGTTCCGATATTTGACGGGTCTGAGTCTTGATGGCTAAAACAAGAGATATCTGTTAGCAGACATATACAAGCAAGGCAGTCTGAGCCAACTGTGCAGGACTAAACAAGAAAGACAGACAATCACCTTCTCAGAAATCTCGATTCCTTGTGAGAAGAACTGACATGTGGAGAAGTGAAAATGGACGGAAGAGATCCAAAAGTCAGTGAGCTGAATGCCTGAGTGATTCGTATGGACTTCACTGGCTTTATGGGGGAGAGACTGTTGATATAATTGAAAACTGGGGAGTCCTGCAATCATCAGGAAACTATTACTCAAGGATCACACATATATTTATCTGAAGAAAGAAATGCACAGAAATGACGTAAAGTAGATTTACACACACTAAAAACAAGTGCAAGATGGAGACTCTTAACCAGAAAGTACTGAATTAAAGAAAAAAGTTCAATTAGCCGATTCTCAAATCAAGTTCTACTTCCATGAAAAATGCAAAAACTAATCAAGCATAACAACATATCCTGCAAAACAGCATACTTTATTTCCATGTCAAATATTTTAAAAATTATTGCAATAAAACATGCCAACTGGAATAAAAGCCAGAATATAGAAAATCTCACAACCAAGAGCTCTCAAATGCAAAGCTACCGTGAATATATGATAAACTCTGCCCACCAAAGCTGTTTGTGGGCATGTTAGACCGACAAAAAGTGGTCATTCAATCAGATCCACTCCTCAATCCAAGACGATAATACCAACGTGTGGGAATTGAAAAGAAATTAATAAAAGAAGAAGGAGCATGATCACTTAAGACCTAGCTGAGCCCTCATACAACCTCGAGTGCATTAAACACAGGATCTGTAGTTCACTCATAAAAATGGTCGCCAGTAAACATCTGTGGACATTTCCCCCAAAAAACACCCCTTTTGACTAATTGAACACTTAAGTAAAATTTCTGACCCCCAGAAGGAGAATTAGACAGAAAATCCAGACAATTGCTTCGAATTTCCAAAACCATGGCCCAAACTAGCTCGAAGTAAAATCAAGAGAGAGATTATCACTGAAAAGCAAGGTCCACCCAGCATTGACTCGCCAGAGATCTAAACATAGAGAGATTTACATCACCAAGTGGAGATCTACTCAAATTAGCTGGAGTTCAGACCACACTTCCGAACAACCTTAAACAATTCGAAGCTTCTTCTTTCCCCCGTCAAAACCCCCCGGAATTCTTCTCAGAAACTCCAAAGAAGCTGAAAACACTTCAATCAACTCGAAGGAAAAAGAATCCCCATTTCAAAACTAAGGTCAACGACCCAGATGAGACAGAAAAGAAGAGCATGCAGACCAGGCAAGGATCGAATCAACACCCCGCAACCAAGCCTCAAAAAGATCCAAGAATTGCCAAAACCAACCCGACACCCTCCCGGAAAAGGAAAAAAGAGATGAAATTGACGGAAAAACCGAAGTGGGTACTCAAGATTCTCGGCGGGGCGAGCGCAAAGTACCTCGAATTTGGAGATGGGAGCGGCGATCTGGTTCCTCTCTGGAGTATCCATTTCCAGAGAAGGAGCTGCTTCACATTTCTCTCTCCAAACCCACCCCCGCTCTCTCTCTCTCTCTCTCTCTCTCTCTCTAATGCCTCTCCCTTTCTGGGTATCTCCTCCGAGAGCGGGAGGAAGAGAGGGAGAGCGAGAGTGAAAAAGTGGAGGAGATTGCAGAGGAGAAGATGAGATTCAAGAAGGAGCGGGAGGCGGGAGAGAGAGAGAGAGAGAGAGAGAGATTTTCTCGTGGCGATAAACTTTAGTAAGGTGGGGCCCACCTCGCAACTCCACAGCTGTCCGTTATTTTTTCATGTTGTTCCTCGTTTCCTTCCTAAAGTAAGTGTTCTCTTTTTTTTTTTTTTTTTTTTGGTAAAATGTTGTTGGGTTTGGTGTTACCTTAAATAAAAAAATAAATTGTAAATGTTGGCTCTTGGGGACAATATGGCATAGAAAATGTTGTTGGGTTTGGTGTTGCCATAAATAGAAAAGATAAATTACAAATGTTGGCTTTTGGGACAGTGTCTTGATCATCTTTTCCCTTTTTTAATCTTGGCATAGGGTGAATATATGACGTAATATTTTTACATGACTTCTTATTAGATTTTAAGTTTTTAACTTGCATAGACTTGCCAAATTTTCATTTGATGAACAAATGATACGAGCTCTAGCCATTCATAATGTGAAATTGTAACCGGCAAATTGACTAATTTTTTTTCTTAAAAAGTATTTTAAAGTGATTGTCGATAAATTTAACTTTATTAAAAGTCGAATTTGGTGACCAATATGTGACATTATGTCAAATAAATGACGTGTAGCATCCGAGAATTGTTTGTGAGGTCGAGATTGAAATGACAATGAAATCTCGATGCATTTATTTCATGAATCTGATTATGCATGGCGAAAATGCTTTTTAGTCTTTATTTGAAAAGGGCAAAGGGCTTTTCTTTTCCTTTTTTGAATTAGAAAAAAATCATCGTTTAATTATGACTCAAAAGAATGGAAATGGAATTTCGGTTGTCAATAAGTATTAACATGTCATGAATAATAATTCAGTTGGCCCAATTAAATGTGCTCAATTTCGTACTTTATAATTTAATCACCACTTGGAGGAGATCTCTCTCTCAATTGAATTCTCAATCTCAATTTATTACAATTTTCATAATTTCTCCAGGTGCTGTTAATGTGTTTCCTCAGCATTTACTATATTAATTTCAGCGCTCATCATGAAAAAAGAAAATGCACAAAACCGTGTACAAATAAACGAATTCTCATTGCCATTAATTGGAAATCCAAAACGTTTTAATATTAAGAAGGACATAAATCATAATTTACATTGTATTTACTGTCATGGTTTTCGGTTTCAAACTCACTAAACTAAAGTAATTATTCTTTGGCGCCTTGCATTGGGAAAATTTGTCAATTTGGCCATGGATGAAATTAATATAATTCTAGACTCTAAGTTTACCCGAGAAAGCCAAATAAAATCTAATGTACGTACTTTTAGTAGTTCATATTTGATGAATACGAAAGAAGATAATTGGCACTGTGTAAATTATATTCTTAGAATTCGTGGAATATGTTGAATAATATTAAAAGTCCATTTAATGCGAGATTAACACGGATTATAAAAGACAATTTCCAAATCGACGTAGAAATATTTTTCCTAAAGATACACGGATCTAGGATTATTTTTTTCCAAACAAAACGCAAGTTTGAGATTTCATTAAAAAATATACAATAGGACTTTCTATTATATTAGGGCATATAGGAAAGGACATAATAAAAGTTATTTCTTTCGGTGCAAATGGCCTATTAAAACATTCTAAGTCAACCAACAATTAAGTCTAAATACGACTAAAAAATGTGTACTTCTATTATATTAGTCTTCCCAATTAGGGGTGATCAATTCTCCATCCGATCCGGTCCGACGAGAATTGGCCACTTTTTTATTTCATGAATATTTTAATTTAAATTTAATTTATATTTATGTGTTTAAGAAATAAAATAGTATATATAAAGATTTATTGCTATTTTTAAGAAATTAAAAAATTTATATTTTTTAAAAAGTGTTAGTCGGGTTCTCCCGAAATTGGGAATCGGACCGAAAATTACCGATTCTATTTTTATAGAACTGGGAACCAGGCCGATATCTCTAGGAACCGGACCAAATCAATTGGTCAATCCGAACTGATCCGAGCGGTTCCCGATTTTAGTGATCCGATATGCTCATTAAAAATCCCAATACTCCTAATTAATTAGAAGAATGGCCTTTTTATGAGAGTAATTCTCGCATCAATCTTAAACGTAACTACATATTATCTTGAAAATTAGCAAGGATGACATTGTTGTCGATAAGTTGCAGCTAAGAATTAAAAATTACTTTTTGGCACCGAAATTATGGCAAACGTGACTTTCCCGTGAATGTTTGGTGAAGGGGGATGAAACTAGCCTCCTACAATATTTATTGTTGCATACCCAATTTCACGGGCTCAAAATTTGATACATTGACGGTGTAAAATAATTGCTCCGCGAGCAGAATAACAATATTAATTATGTTATAAAGTACATCAATTGTTGGTTTTATATTTATATTTTCCAACTGCCTTTTACTTTGTATTTTTTTTCCTTCCCTCTCCCTTCTCTCTATCATATCTTTTACTTTCTCGTAGTGGGCTTGCACGATGAAAAACATTTACTTTTCATTCACACTTTTTTATAAATTATTTCTAAAACGAGTAACCAAAAACCCTACTTCACTTCCAGGGATCATATGTACTATTGGTCCCCTCTCTTTGAAAGGAAAATAAAATAGAGCAAAAATCAATCTAGTGAAGTGTTCTTGGATTCACAGTCCCACCAGTTGATTTGCATATGATAAGTTATTTTTGGGATGCCAGAAAATAAAAATAAGAAGTGACCCTCTAAAAAATATTTATTAATGAATTAGAACTTAGAAGGGGGAGTCAACAAACATGAGAGACTTACTTTTAGGAGTGTACAATATAAAATGACGACTTGGGCTTTTTAGGGTTTAGCAACCCAAAGTGTGAATTTTCATTTTCTTTTGTAAAAGAGTATCTAAAGCAGGATTCTTTACATGTTATACTTGCCTTGTGCTTGAAGTTTAATGTTGTAAAATCAAGACTAGAAAAAAATACGATATTAAATGGCAAAATATGAATGGTTGGCAATAAAAAAATTTCAAGTGTAAAGAGGCAAAGGGGATGAACGATGTCTCATCTTGCATACAATGTTTGACCTAGAAGTATGAGCTTAGGAGGCTATTGAGGAGACGTAAAAATTTTAGTTTCTTATTTCAGATACATTTATACACATTTCAAATCGAGCAATACTACTCTCTCAGTCACAATGCACATATTATTTCAGACAAAAAAATTTTAATCACATTTCGACAATACTTTCAGACCCTCTCCCTCTCGTCCACCATGTACATATTATTTGTGATTGTTTATCCACGAAATTAATTTATTCGAGCTTTTTGTAAAGTGATGTTCATTAAATTTTGCCACCTTAAACAGTAATCATCTTACAAAATCTAAAATAGGCTCATATACTCTTCATTATGAAATACACAAAAATATACATAAATTACATGGTCCTCTCTCCCATGTATTCGTTATCCCATTTAAATATATTGATCGAAAGACATCACATTTTATATAATTTCTCTAAATTATAATTATTAATTCTTTTCTATTAATGTGCGATTTTTACACATTTCAAATCGAGTAATACTACCCTCTCACTCGGCAATGCACATATATGTGACTATTTATCAACATAATTAATTTATTCGAGCTTCATATACAATGATGTTCATTCGATTTTGTTACTTTAACTATCTTATAAATTTTAAAATAAGCTCGTATATTCTTCATCATGAAATATACATAAATTACATGGTTCTTTCTCCCGTATATTTGTTATCCGATTTACATATATATATATAATTAAAAAATAAAAAAACATCACATTATTATTTTTTGTCTGTCAAAGTGTGTCGTTTGGTGGAAACTTCCTCCTCTGTAAAAGCGGACAACCCCCCCGGATCTACCTTCACCTGCCCGACATCCTCTCTCTCTCTCTCACTCTCTCACTTACGTTTGTCACGTGCCGTCCGGTCGGAGAGAGAAAGCGTTTTGGCGCGCAAATGTTTTCGAAGGCTAAGTTATCCGGTAGGGCCTCAGGTCCACGCTACCAGCCGTAGATCCGCACCATGATTGGGCTTTCCACCGTTGAAAAGCAGCAAACTCGCGCGTGATCGATGATTGGCGGTGCATGATTAGGCGACGGACCTCGAGCCTACGGAATAATCTTTAACTGCTCCCTTTGACCGCTTCCTTAGGATTTCGATTTGATTATTATTGCCGTTCCCTAAGAATGAGGGGACACTAGACGACATGATAGGGTTCGTTGGCCGCTCACATCGGGGTCCATCTTTTTCTTTTTTCTTTTCAATTTTTAATCTTATAGTTCTTGGGACCCAGCATTTATATTCACTTGATCATGCGTGTTGCGACACGTGTCATGCCCGATAAAGCTCTATGAATCAATCTTAGATCCATAAGACACGCTTATTAAACGAAAGGAAATTGTCTGGAAATTCCTAAACATATTATATATCGATCAATTTGTTTCCACACCTTTTAGTTATGTTAATTTAGTTTTAAATTTTTTGACAACTTAACAATTTAGTCATAAACATTTTAATTGTACTAATTTAATTCTAAATATTTTAGTAATTGATCAATTTAGTTAATCCAGCTAATTTTTATTAAAAATTCATGACATGGCAGCGCTGTCCTATGTGGTATAGTTAGCACCGACATGAATAATTTTGTATTTTTTTTTCTTTTTTTATTTTCCTTTTCTTTTTTTCTCTTTTTCCCTCTACAGCCCATCGTTGGAAAAAAATTCATAAAATTAAAAGAAATTATAAAAATTATCCACACTAGCGATTTCAAACCAAAATTGGTCAAAATGATTAAATTTGGTAAATCATTAAAAGGTTCGTAACTAAAATGGCGTAATTGAAAGATTTATGACTAAATTAGCAAATTGTCAAAAATTTTATGACTAAATTAATACAATTGAAACGTTTATTACTGAATTGGCCACTATATAATAAATTTAGAATTTTTGAACAATTTTCCCATTAAACACCTACATAAAGAAATGCTTATGCTTCAATATACCATTTGCAATGTGTTATGTATAGTCAATGCATTGAAGATGACGATCTTTTCAAGTATGATTAAGAAGTGCTCTTGAAAAACTAATCGGCAAAACCTGAATGTTTATACCGATGTTTTGCAAATGCCCATGTTGGCTTTGAATAAAAGGTTGTATCTTTCCAAACACAATGATATCCATGAACCCTATTATGCCTAGTTTTAATTTCAAACACAAATAGTGCTGAGTTTTTTACTCATTAAACCAATCATTAGTTACTAAAATGTTATCGAGATATTATCTTTGAAGAGAATAATGAAGCTCGTGATATTTCATTGCATTGTGATTGATTGAGTGAATTGATTGCTTAACATTTTAAGCAGACATAAAAATCTCTCTTTCAAACAAATAATATTTACTGGCCATAGAAAAGTTGTAGAACTTATTTTAATAGTGTTTGCCATGTCTTTTTGTCATCGAAACTTCTTTAGTATATTATATGACCTTAGCCAGCGTCTAGACAGGGCTAGACAGCTGGTATATTTTCTCCCTCTATTATATTCCCAAATTGAGAATGTGATGCCACATTAGTGGCGCTTGTCAAATTTTACTGCATTGTCAATTTGACAGTATTAGTAATGGTAGGTATGGAAAGGATTTTATTGTACAAATTAATAAAGTTAAAAGATTAGATTGCTTAAAAAAGGTAAGAGAACTAAATTGCCGGATAAGAGCATTACAAGTGCAATGACTTTTGTATAGTGTTCCTTTGAGGGTTATAACTTTTTTTCGATCACTTAAATGCTTTAACTTTTCTTTGATCACTTGAGTGCTATATCTTTTTTTCTTTTTTCAATTACTTGAGTGCCTTAACTTGCGTATGGTTGTCCTTTTAAGAGCCATAACTTTATTTTTTTCCATTTACTTGAGTGTAATATCATTTTTAATCAATCACTTTAGTGTCATAATATTTTGAAAATGTTTACCATAAGTCTTATGCCAAGTTGGATTTATGATATTTGGGTAAATGTTTTCAAAATTTTTTAGCACTTAAATGATCGACTTAATGTAGTGGCACCCAAGTGATGTTTTAAAGAAGTTATGACACTTAAGTGATTAAAAAAAAGTTATGATACTCAAGTGATCACCGTAAAAAATTATGGCACTTATAGTATCATTATCCCTTAAATTGCATAAAGCAACAATAGCGGAAGAACTAAAACTGTACTTAACCCTTTTGGTTGGCATCTGGATAGAAGTATATCGATAAATATCTTCCCCCAATTTTGTTCACCTTTGAGCATTCAAAGGAAACAAATAATTTCTCTCAAGAAAATATAGCAAACTACAATTGACGAGAATGTATTGCATGAAACACAAAGTTATTTTCAAGCACTGCCCTTCCTGTCGTCAATTACTAAAACTACTCCCATGATGGTAATTCAGTAATAATATCAAGGTGTCGTCTAAAGAAATTATATATCAAATCTAATTTGAGACACAACACCATATCCCATGTGTCAATTGAGCATATACTTATTCACTCATCTTTGACAACACAAATAAATGAAGAATTTCCAATGCTAATATGCATTAATATAAGAAGAAATCACCTCTTTGATCATATTGACAAATAAGGTGATGCTAGAAACATATATAAAAAATTGATCAAGATCATAGTGCACAAAAGCTATTCAAGATTTGATTGATATCTCGACATGATAAAGCCAGTAGCTTCCCGAGTTATATAAAAATTAACTTTAAAAGATCAAGAAAATATTGTCTTTAAACATGATGTGTGATATGATCTAAAAGCATCTTCACATTTCCCAATTCAAATGAATCTCATGAACATTCTTGTGCACATAAATGAGCAGATGGAGCCCCACTTTTGTCACGTGAATTTCCACCCCTTCATTTGTATCCCACCAAATCAAGAACTCCGTTTCAACGTCAACCCATAAAGAGAAGAAGAAATAGACAATGACTTCACCATATAAACGAGCAATCACAACATCATAACTCACTTTGTCAGAGAGAGGGAGAGAGAGAGAGGGGAGTTCATGCGACATCATAGTGTCCATTACATGCGTGCTTTTAGCACGTGCCACTTTTCTCTCTCTACTCTCTCTCTCTCTTCCATAAAATGACAAATTGGATCCAAACAACAAGAAGCAGAGTTCTTGGTAAACGCAGTATGATGAAAGTTAAAAGTTGAAGTTTTAGAGCTTTGGTCAGGCATGGGTGTCCTTTATATTTAGGGTTTTGATTTCGATGATACTTAGATTCTTTTAGGGCAAAATAATGGAATAAAGGCTAGAGAGCGGAAGTCTTCTTGACATTATGTGATTTGTCAGATTCACAGTCAGACTAAATATATAGTAAAGTTTAGTTGACCCAACATTTTTGACTTTTTGCTCCTCATATTTTCAGAATCAATGTAGTTGCTCTCGCATGAAGTCAAAAAAATAAGCTAAAAAATGTAAAATGATTGCTAGCGGAGCTTGGGAAAAATCCGGATAGTAGGTAAGGTCAATTCTAAGCTGTTAATGTATCTTACATCACTTGCTTAGTCGATTTATATATTGTTTATGTACATGTAGTCACCTTCTATTTATTAGTTTAAGTTTTCAAATTAGCTTTTTTAATATATCATAAAATCCACATTCTATCCACTTTTATTTTTAACTTGCACGCGAGAGAGAGGGGAAGGAGGGGGGGGGAGAGGGTGTCAAAGTATATCGGTCTCTCCCCACTTATTAGCTAAATGTTTGAGTTGGACTTTTTGATATTGACAAGCACATTGTGATTGATTATAAATGAATTATCATCGGATTTTTCTTTTGTCATAAGAATATTCTAAAGCCTTGAACTTGGCTTTTCTGTTTGCGTAATAGTTGGTGATTTTCTTGCCGTTTTTTAAAAATTTTTATGGGAGGGTACTTATTTGTTTTGCATGGTGGTATGTTGCTGGACGGCTTTTGTTTCACACTGAATCCTTCGACGAAAATACCGAGGATCAAGTTTTGTCTTTCGAGGGTTTCCATGGATGCTGATATTCTTTTGGTCGACTCACCGTACAGTTCCAATTAAATTGTTGTTAGGTGATGATGATGACTCATCTTATTACGCTAGAATAAGTAAGGAGAGGGGATTAGAAAGATTGCAAGCCTGTCATTAACTAAATCTAAAGAGAGCAATTGTAATAAATCATTGTTATCCATATTTGATTGTGTGTTTCCACACATAGTTAGGCCCTAAGTTTGAAGCTCGCTCGAAAAATAGCCACACCGATGTCAAGTATGTTATCGATCATATATTTTCTCTTGGGATGGAACCAGATATTTTGAATAGCCCAAATTGTATTTGAATGCGAGACATATTCATTCATTTGAGCAGTCTTGAGAGTGAAAAAAGAATTGCCCATCGAGTTCTGCTTAGCCTAGCCAAATATAAGGGAAAACAACTATGCGAGCTTGAGGGCAATGACTCCTCTTGGACCTTGGAGTTACCAAGACTTGCCCGACGTGATTTTATTGTTTGGTGAATGCAAGACCTAAACAAGTCTGGGCAAGCACCATTCTTTTTGGGTTTTGGCTCACTCCAACGTTAAGAAAGTATAATAGTTTCCAAAATCATAGGTAGGGCTGGGTAAGAATTTTGATGGTCGATGTCCGACTTGGTCTGTCAGGGTCCCCATTCAATAGTTCAACAAATAGTGAGTGTTGTCCTAGCCAAACAACATTTTTTTACCTTATTACCCGAATTGTATGTCAAGTCCAAGTGCAATCCGATTTATTTTGGGATTAAGGCCCAAGAGTTTGGGCTATCTACCTTTGAGGCCCAACACGCCAACGACGGCCCATTCAATGCCTTTGAAGCATGGTGTAAGGGCTTAATCAAATTACAATTGTCAAAATGAGGAATTTACATTTAATGCGAATGGCACCTAAAACAATTCGAAAATTTATGTATAAAATCTTCCTTTTTTTTAATTTTTTTTTAATTTTACTTTTATTTCATACTAAATTTGAAGAAGGGGCATGTTTTGGGGAGCTGACTATGAACTCTTTTTTTTTTTTTTTTTTTGCTTATCTTTGTTATTAAACTAGGAACTCTATTAAGGGAAATATATAAGCTCTGAAGTATCAATATCGCTTCACATGCGAAATGTTGATATTAGCCTGCTTCAAATAATTAGATTTTTTTTTTTGGTCAAAAAATATTTAGAGCAGTTGATTGCAATGGATTGCTTTTATGTTATGTAATTTTTCTTTTTGGCAAAGAAAAAAGGAGAACAATGTTATATCATGGATGATGAAAAATTGACTTGTCATTATTGTTTGACTTTGACATATTTTGAAGTTTCGCAAAAGCCATTTTCCATTTTCCTCTTTTTTTTTTTTTTTTTGCTTTTGACAAGAGGAAAATTACTCAAAAGTTATTTTAACCATAGCAAATGATATCCTTGACTTATGATTCTACTTATATAATTGATTTACATCCATATATTAGTATATCACGCAGTGTTGTTGGGAAAATCAACCAATCCAAATCATTGGCCACAAATATGTAAGTATTCCCGAAACATTTATTATTTAACTTAGTCATATAGAATATCAATATATATTGTAAAGAAAAAATCAAGAAGATTCATAACACTTCGTATAAAGGCAACTAACTTGGGTTGACTAGAAGATAAGTACTTTGAAAACAACTAAAATTCTTACAAATCGTTGAGAAAGATTGCTTATTAGTTACATAAAAAGTGAAATGGATTTAAAAAATGGAAAGGGTAACATTTTTTTTCACGTTAATTGGAGTTCATCTCACTATGGCCTTAGACATTTTCTTTAATTCCTCAATTTCGCCGATTGCAATCCTCATTATAATTATCTCAACTGAATCACAGTCACTGTATCGGACTCTTCAAGTTCAACCAAGGGGTAGATATATGGCATGTGAGATGAAAAATGGGAACAAAAAAATGAATTATGGGATGAGAAAATCAAGTAACCCACAGTAAAAATTACTTTGTCATGTGAAATAAACAATTACAAGAGTAATCAGACAGACAAATTATACACATAGTCAACCACATACTAAACCGACCGCAACCAAAAATCAGTAGGACATAACAGGAATCTTCCCAAACCAAATCTGAAAAACGTGATTGTTATGGTTATTCTGTATTTTCTGAATGGCCCTTGTGATTTTGCTAATACAGAACAATGGGGGACCGCTGATTGCCAGTAGTCGTGGCCTAATGGTACAAGCTAATATTCTACAGACATGAGGTCGTGAGGACAACCCACTAACGATGACAGTGCCTGTATCTTGCCTTGTCCGTGACGGGAGCTCTGGCGGCTTGGTGGGGTTATAGTGACGAGACTTGCCTACCCGAGATAATTGGGTTGCGAATGGTCTTGGATGGCCATCTTATCGCAAGCTTAAATCAGAATACATTGTGGCAAACATAAGGCTTTCATGATGACTTGACAGAGCGACAAAGCATAGTCTCCCTGATTGCTCCTCTCCGCCTTTCCTTGACAACAAAGAAAAAGAAAATGTGCTTTGAGCTGATGCGAGAATTTAAATAAAAGAAAGATGAACGATGAACTTTGACAAGGAAGTCAGATTTAAATGGAATATAATCTACAGGGTTCATTCAAATTTAACTGTCATATTAACCAACTTGAAAACACCTGTTTTTAATCCTATTTTTTGCATCTATACAATAGCTGCTGTTGTCGGAAGTAAGAAACCTTCTTCATTTGACTTTGAATATAGACCTTGATAATTGACAGGGAGCATGTCACCAAAAAAGCAGTTTAGAGCATATCACTACACCTACCAAAATAAATAGCCTTTTCTTTTGTCAAGCTGCAAAAGATGAACATAAGCACATCATTTTCTTACCTCTATAGTGTTTGCATTTGATCCTCCTGGGAGATTTTGCCAAACGAAAATGCCAGTGGGGATATTCTACAAAACAAGCATGATTGAGAGAATTCAGGTCAGCGAGCTAGGGCATAAGGAAAAAAAAAGAGTTTTGGAAGAGAAAACATAACAAACGCTGAAATTGCAGAAAAATATCAATATAAGAGCAACAATTCTTCATGGTTCTCATGCAAAGCATGGTGCATTTCCATAAGTGGAAACATAAGCAGTAGTTGGGCATCAAACAAAGTTCAAGATATATCATCAATCCAGACAGGCACATCCACGCATCATAATTCCAGCACTGTGAGCAAGTCCATGTAAGTATTATTTGTTTTGAGGAATAGTCACTCATATATGGTGGACTAGCTGTACCCCATTACCATTATAACCATTTCATTGTGTGCTCCATTATCAAACAAACAGAGCAACCCAAATGTCTAGCTGGTTTGTGGCAAATAATGTGAAGCTTGTCCATAGAAAAACATGAACTTTTTAGCATCAAGTTGAGGATTCGTAATAGAAATGGATCATGGAGCAGCAGCAGTAGCTAAACGACGAGTGTGGAAGAAAGAAAGAAGTATGAACCATTACCCGAAGAATAAAAATTAGACGTTGGAGGGAAATCTTCATATGCAAGTACCGGTAACCTATAAAAGATAGCTGTTTGAGAGAGAGGAGATGGCTGCGTTGAGCACTTAATCCTTCCACATTCCTCATATTTCTCATCCAAAGAGAAATTAGAGATGGAAGGAAACAGAATATTCCACGCTTCTTATCCTGCACCGTTTATGGTCTTTTCACAGTCCACATATTTCTCATCCAAATGTCTGAAACAGGACGAGCAATTACTCTCGAATAAAAGTTATCTTTCATGCATTATGAACAACTACAAGAGTGATCAGAACAAAATTATATGCACACCTAATTGACTGGAACAAAAAATAAGCTGTGATACCATGTTGATGATTTGCTGGAAAACTCTTATGATGATGTTAACTGACAAGTATGGGAGACCATTAATTACTGGTGATGGTGACATATTGGTATGGGCTGATATTCTACAAATGTGAGTCAGGAGATCAAATGACTTGATATGGGTTGATAATGCTTAAGAATGATTGGCTACACCTGTTGGTATATCTGAAATGCTTGCTATGCAGTAATCTTTAACAATAAATCACCTGATCCTGAAACTGTCATTTATACAGATTAGAAAAAGCTCTTTAAGACTGTGTATCCTGTAAAAATGTAAGAGAGCTAGGTCATAATTGGGTGGACGAAAGGCAGGGTGTGTAGAGTAAACCTGAGCTAGGTTTTGCGAAGATTAACTGTTATGGGTCTTACATTGAAGGAACCAGACATGCTGTTGTCAAGATTATGGCCAAAAATGAAAGGCGGGAGATGATTGCCTGCAGGGGTGTGGTGGTGCCTAGATCTGCAAAGGAGGCTGAATTACTTGTTGTTCAAAGAGCATTGCAGTAGCTAAAGAAAATGCTAAACCAAGGTATTAGTGGAGCTGAACGCAGCCGTGGTATACAAGGAAATCATCAATTTTTCCAAGTAGCGCAATTAAAGACTAAAGGATGCTCCTGCTGGGATTCAAGAAGCTAAAGATCATTTTACGGCTCCAAATTTTAGTTGTATTTCACGAAAAGCAAATGCTTTTGCCTATTAGGTAGTTTTACCAAAATTGGGGTCTACATCCGCATCACCCATCCTTCTTATCACATGTGCTTATTTCAACCGTGAATTGCTGGCCTAAAAAGAAAAAACCCCATTGAGGACACGCACGACACACTCGAATGTCAGTCTCTAACCTTTGGTGGCTGGTTTCTGGAAATTCTATGAAAAACGCCTCCCTGGAAAGAAATCAAGCTGTATTAAGCATTGAACTAAAGAACAGAATAGAAATTGATGCCTTCAAACCCAAAAACTGACCCCAACCCTAGAAAGCTGACTTTAGGTGGAACAACGAATTGCAGTAGATGGCAAATGGAAGCAAAAGAATGAAAGAAGTCATAACAATTACCCGAAGAAGGAAAAGTAGTCAGTGGAGATAAATCTTTTGTCATGGCTTGGGTGTGAACAATTTCAATTCATTGGATCCGAACACCACCAATGTAGATGAGAGGGATCTCTTGGATGAGGGGCCAATAGTCGCCAGTCAGTTTTGAGCATCGATCTTTCAGAATCTCACATAGGGATATCTCCAGAATTTAGACAGATCATAGTCTTCCTTATTGCTCCTTCCTGCCTTTCCTTGACAACAAAGAAAAAGAAAATGTGCTCTGAGATAGTGTGGGAATTTGAATAGAAAGATGAACCATGAACTTTGACAAGGAAGTCAGATTTGAATGGGCTTATAACCTGCAGGGTTCATTCAAATTTAATTGTCACATTTGCCAACTCGAATACACCCATTTTAAATCCTATTTTTTTGCATCCTTACAGAAGCTGCTGTCGTTGGAAGTAAGGAAGCTTCTTTGTTTGACTATGAATATAGACCTCAATAGTTGACATCGTGATACAATTAATTTTTGAGAGCATGTTGCGAAAAACAGAAAAAAGTTTAGAGCATAGTAGTACGCCTACCAATAATAAATAGCCCTTTGTTTTTCTTTTGTTAAGTTGCAAAAGATGAACATAAGCACATCGGTCACCTCCCTTGGCACTGTTTGCATTGATCCTCATGAGAAATCTTGCCAAATAAACATGACAAAGGGATATGCTGCAAAACAATCACCATTGAGTGAATTTAGGTCAGTGAGCTAGTATATATATATAAAAGATAATTGGAAGAGAAAACATAACAAACACTGAAGTTGTGGACAAATAACAATATAAGAGCAACAATTCTTCATGATTCTCACGTAAAGCATAGTGCATTTCCATAAGTGGAAAGATAAGCAATTTTTGGCATCAAACAGTTCAAGATATATCATCAATACGGACAGGCACATACACACATCATAATTCCAGCACTGTAAACAAGTCCATGTAAGTATTTTTTGTTTTGATGAATAGTCACTTGTATGAAGCAATGGTTGGTTGACTTGCCGTACCACATTAGAATCATAACCATTTCATTGCGTGCTTCCTTGTTAAACAACACAAAGCAACCCAAATGTCAACATTGGACCTTCAGCCGTTGGTTTGTGGAAATTTAGGAGAAGCTTGTCCATGGGAAAACACGAACTTTTTAGCATCGAATTGAGGATCGAAATAGAAATGGATCCTGGAGCAGCAGCAGTAGCTAAATGATAAGTGTGCAAGAAAGAAAGAAGACCAAATCATTGCCTGAAGAGCAAAAATTAGAAATTGGATAGGTATCTTCTTATTGGATCTGAATTTGATCAACTATGATGAATGGGATTTCTCGGATGAGGTGCCAATAGTCGCCACTGAGTTTTGAGCATTGATCTTTCAGAAATTCACAGTGAATTATGCCGAATACTTGGAGGAGGGAACGAAGCCATCCTCTGGCAAGTTCCAGTAACCTATAAAATGTAGCTGTTCAAGAGTGGAGAGATGGCTGCGAAGACCACCTGATAATCTTTCCACGTTTCTCCTAGTTCTCATTCAAAGAGATGTAGAGATCAAGGAAACAGAATATTCCATGCTTCTTACATCTTCCCCTGTTGATAGCCTTTCCACATTCCTCATATTTATCATCCAAAAATCTGAAACAGGACTATCAATTAGTCCTGAATAAAAATCAGCTTTCCTGCTTAGAGTGATCAGAACAGAACTATATGCATACCCAATTGACAGCAACGAAAAATGAACCGGGATACCCTCTTGAGAACTTTTTTTTTTTTTGCTGAAAAATTCTTGTGATTATGTTAACTTACAAGTACACGAGACCACCAATCACGGGTGACGGTGACTTGTTGGCACGGGCTGATATTCTACAAATGTGAGGTCATGAAATTGAATGATTGGTAGGGGCTGATAACTCCTAAGAATGATTGCCCAGACTTATTGGTATATTTGGAGTGTGTTGCTGATAAAAATGTAAGCTGAGTCATGATAAGGATGAAAGGCAGGGTGCGGAGTAAACCTAAGCTAGGTTTCATGAAGATTAACTGAGGCGGGGTCTTACATAACATGCCGTCGCTGGGATTGAGGCCAGAAATGAAACAGGGGAGATGGCCGCCTACAGAGGATGCTGAATTACTTACTAGTCAAAAGAGCATTGCAGTGGCTAAAGAAAAAGACAGGCCCAAGGCAATAGATAAGATGGATGCAGCAGTGGCATACGAGGATATCATTAACTTCCTCAAGCAGCGCAATTGGAGACTAAAGGAAGCTCTTGCTGGGATTCAGGCAACTAAATATCATTCTTTCAGCCCTGAATTTTAGTAGTATTTCACGATACGGCAGTTTCTGGAAATTCTATGCGACACTTCTCCATGGGAAAAAAATAATTCGCACAGAACATCGAATTGAAGGACAGAAGCGAAATTGCTGCATTCAAGACCAAAAAGCTTACCTGGACCGATTTCGCTTCACCAGGTTTGAAACCAATCAATGCGCATGTCAGGGATTTCTTGGACATCTACATGAAGGGAAAATCAGTTTGCATCACACATCGAATTGAGGAAGCAGAATGGGAAATCGATGCCTTGGAAACCATAAACTTACCCGAACCACCTAGAAAACCTGACCGTACCAGGACGAATCAATTCATCGAATCGGATGCAAATCAATGTCGATGAGAGGGATCTCTTGGATGAGGGGCCAATAGTCGCCGGTGTGTTTTGAGCATCGATCTTTCAGAATCTTGCATCCATATATATACAATCGTTGGAGGGAGGGAGGGAGGCCATCCTCTGGCAAGTCCCTCAACTTCGGGCAATCTTCAATCCCTAAACACTGGAGAGAGGAGAAATGGTTGCGAAGGCCATCTGATAGTCTTTCCACGTTCCTCATATTGTAAATGTAAAGACAGGTAAGAGAGGAAGGAAAGAGAAGACTCCAGGCATCCTCCGAAGGAAACCGCACCTCTCCTCCCTCCCCTCCCATACTTCTTCCGTCAATACATAGAGATGTGAGGGATGTGAGCGGGGGTAAGCCCCATTCTTTCACTGGCTGTTTCATATTCTCGCACCCCCAAATACGAAACGATTGCAAATTGGGAGGCAAACCTCCTTCGGGCAAGCATTGGATATTTTGGCAATTTATAATGTATATGTACCGGAGGGATGTAAGATGATGCCACTTTGGTAGAGACTTTATCTTCGGACACTCACAGAGATAGATATGCGACAGGGTGATGGGAAGGGGAAGGGAATCTATTATTTCCAATGCCTCGCACCCACTTATAACCAAAGAAGTGAGATTGTTACAATTGGTGATACTGGTGATAGACTTTATGTTTGGACATCTCTCGAGTGTAAGCTTCGATAGGGTGAGGGGAAGGGGAGGAAAGTCTTCTATCTGACAACAGCCACTTATCCTCAATTGAGTGAGATGGGAGAATGTGTGAAGGAATTGTGGAAGGCTTCTTAGATTCGGACAACCGCAAATTTGCATAAATTTGAGTGATTCTATGGTGATTTCTCCTAGCGATTCCACTCCCTCGCAGTCTCGAATAACAAATTCCTTCAGAGTAGCAAGTCTACCCTTGGTAGAGGGACAAAATGTCAGGGAATCACATTTACTTGTACACGAAGATTGAAGTTGAGAGATCGGGTTGTTGTTGTTGGGGTCATATGAAGAAATGGTTGGTATTGTGAGTTTTGGACACTGTCCAATAGACAAATAACTGAGTGTGTACATCTTGCTTGGAATCTTTTCTAAACTGGTGCAATTACTCAATTCCATCTTTTCAAGGTTGCACGGTAGCTCTATTTCTGTTTCTCCTGCCACGAATGATGCGAACTGAGGACAGCTTATGATGGTTAATTCCTGGAGGCAAGTAAGATTTAGCATTTCATTTCCATCTTGCCACAAGTATTTTAATTGGTCACACCCTCCCATATGAAGCTCCTTTAGCTTGATCAAGTGGCTCATAAACCCATGATCAAAGCAAACAAACTCCGCAAGATTCTTAATTGTAAGAATGGTCAAAGAAGTTAGGTTGATCAAGCTCTTCAAGATCTCCTTGTTACAATCCTCAAGGAACAACTCATGGAGAGATGGAAGACAAACATCATTGGTTGAGTTTTTCATATGCGGACATGATTGAATTTCAAGCTTTGTGAGACGATCAAGTTGACAAGGCAATGTCCCGACCAACGTAGGACAGCCCCGAACAACAAGATGTTTAAGACAGGAGAATGAGACTTCTTCTTTTGGGCGCCCAGCATAAGGAGACCAATCCTTCCATGCCAACATCTCTTCGAACTTCAAAGTGCTTAAGGATGAAAAGGGCCTTGTACCTCCGTAAAATTCAAAGCCTATCATTATTATTGCATGTAGACCTTTAAGAGATAATTCCTTAAGTGAAGGTAGTTGTCCAATCATAGACAGCGACATAACATTAGGACAATCCCTCAAGCATAAAGACACTATTTTAGAATAGGATGTATAGTCTAACCATGATGGGAATATTGCACCACGATAGTTCAAAATAGTGAGATTTTCAAGATTAGTGTGAGGTCGCAGAGAGTCAAGCACCTGTGCTTCGCACTCATGATTATGGAGATCTCCCAAATGTTCACCCCAATGCAAGGATAAGTTGGTAATGCCTAGCTTTCGAAGCAAATTAGCATCCATTGCATCTATAACTTTTTCCACATTTTGCAATTCTGATATGAATAATTCTCCTTCAAGATGTGGCAAGTTCTTTAACTCTTTCAACTGCGACCCTTTCTCTAGTCCTACCACAAATTTGGACAAGATAATAAGATTCTTTAAATTACTGATACCCAACGGCATCTCTTTTAGACTCTTTGTATCTCTAATATCAAGAAACTGCAAGCTGACCAACTTTGTGATACCTCGAGGCAACTTTGAAAGCTTTTGACAACCTCTTAAAATTAGGGCTTGTAATTTGCACAAGGCGCCGATCGACTCAGGTAGCCTCTCGATATTAGTGTACGAGAAATTGAGATATCGAAGATATTTTAAATCACCAACACAATTTGGTACCTCTACGATGTGACAATGACATAATGAGAATACTCTCAAGTACTTCAAGTTTGTTGGCAAGTCATGTAACACCTTGTTGGAAATAGAGAAAGAGACCCTACTAGATCCTTCACGCACCAGAATTAAACTTCTTAGTGCCTTCATTCCTTGATATGGTTTTAGGCATTTTGATGTAACATACCACGATGGGATGAATGATGCATAACGAGTTTTTTCCAGAGATGATACATCATGTTCATTACTTGCCACCTGAGACCCCCCTGAGCTAAAGCAAGTCCCACCCAAAATTGACTTTGCTAGATCATTCAAAAGATCATGCATTGAAAACTTAGATGCGTCGATTCTTGATTGTTGAAGAAATGACTTGGATACTAACTCATCAAAGTGCTTCCGTCCCAATTTCAAGATATTCTCATTTGCTTCTTGTCCATCTAAAAATCCCTCTGCTATCCATAAGAGTACCAACTCGTCCCTCTCAATTTCGTAATCCTTAGGAAATACCGCACAATAAGCAAAACACCTCTTCAAATAGGAAGGAAGATGGACATAGCTCAATCTTAAAACTGGAAGAACCTCATCATTCTTTGCCATCGGAAGATTCAATATTTTGTTATTTAAGGTATATTGCCATTCCTCAGGAGTTTTTTTAGTACGTAGGACACCGCCGAACAACTTCGCTGCTAATGGTAAACCTTGACATCTTTCAACTATTTTCTTGCCTATTATTTTAAAGGCGAGGTGGCTCTCAAAATTTGTTGCTCCAAGAGCATGAAAGGCCAATAAGCTTATACAATTATCAAAGGACAATTCCCCCAAAGGATATGGCAAAGCTCCTGTTATGGAAGCAACTTCACGGCTGCGAGTTGTGATGATGATCTTGCTTCCCTTAGCCCCCGCTTCAAATGGCTTTAAGAGAGTAGTCCATTTTTCGTACTTCTCATTCCAGATATCGTCTAAAACCACAAGAAACTTCTTCCCAGATAGACTATCCTTCAACTTAACTTGAAGCTCATTAAGATCTTGACCCTCGTTGGACAATCCGGTGATCGACCGCAAAATAGTCTTTGTTATGTCAAGGACATCAAAAACATCTGAGACACAAACCCATGCTCTCTTCTCGAAATAGCTATTCACTTCGGCATTATTATATAGCTGTTGAGCCAAGGCCGTCTTTCCAACACCGCCCATCCCAACTATGGGGACTATGCTTAGTGTGGCATCATAATTTTTGACCTCGTGGATCAATAGTTCAAGTATCTCCATTTCTTCCTTCTCCCTACCAAAAAACCGAGGCTCCGGTAGAGAACTAGTGAGATCCCTTTTGTTGATGTAGTTGGATCTATCCACAACATTGTCTCTCAAGCTTAGATAATCCCTCCTTTTGACAATTGCTTCCAACCTACCATTGATATCTTGGACCTTGGTGTCAGACACGAGTGAGCCTGGTCGTGTAAAAGAAAAGAACTTCCTTTTCCATTGACCTCTACTTGTTCTGGATTCTACCTCCGATTTAACTTGAATGGCTTTGATGTTGAACTCATCGAGCAAGTCTTCTATGTCAAAGGCCAAGTCCCTAACATCATCGAGCCACAGCTTCACTAGACAATTACCGCTAAGTTGCTTTTCCTCTGCATCATCCACCACTGCATTGATTGTGACTAGCATCCTCTTCCAATCATCAAGGATGGTGGTGTCAGTTCCTTCCCGTTGCGCATAGTCCAATGCCAAAGAACTCAACTTGTCAAACAAGACCTGAAAGAAGGAACCCAAAACGATCTCTCCAATGGCCATAGGTGAATCAATCACTGTAGAGAACAACAAAGGTGTTATGGTGAAGCAAAGTAAAAATGAGCTAATGGAAAGAGAAAACTATGAATTCCAGGAAGACCAAGACGTCCACTTACCAAAAAGAATAAAAAAATGACCAAGACTTTCAAGGGATGCACACTAAAGTTTAGACAAATCAAACTAAAATAGTTTTTTGTCCAAGAGTGCCTCTTTTGTCAATTGTTCTCCCTTTTCTTTGGATCCAGACTTTTCTTGTGAGCATCCAAAATAGAGGATAAATGTGATTTTTCTTCATATGACCAACTTAGAGCTCACACGTATTTTCGTCAAAAGCTTCATTACTTACGAGTGTTGTGTTGGCTTTTCATGCATTCATATATTATTAGAATCTCTATGATTTCATTGTCCTTGTTTTCTGCTTTATTGTTGAATATGCGATCGATGTAGGCTTTTACTTGGCTGTTATAGTGCTGAAAATTTGCATATGTTTAAGATATGAGAAAATTATCGGTTCTTCCTTCAATGTGAATGGCCATGTAAAGACATCAAAGGCGGCTAATTTTGTCCGTTCAATAAGAAAAACAAAGCACATGCTTTGGGCTAAACAAGAAAAAAGGTCAGGTGCACCAACTAATCCATTAACCAAGTTGCTTAAGTTTACTTTGCAAATAGTGAAGGAGTCAATAATCATTAACTAGCATTACATAATCTACTGAAAATTATACTTTATGCATCAAATCATCGTTCTCTTATCAAGCGATTCCGATTATCAACTATTACCTTAGCACCCTTCGGCAGATCATCGTCGTCATCTTGCTGTGAAGTTTTAACATTGTAACTGCCACTTAAAGCCTATATTGATCGCATATCCACAATATGCGATCAATGAGCGGAATCGTTCGGAGAGCACGTGCTTTCCATCCAGCCTTTCGTCTGTTTATCTACATCTTTTTGTGCAGCAAGAAGGCATCCCCTCTAGAAGCGTTCTTTAAACATTTTGTATTCTGAATCGTGTGAAGTTCACCCAGACGTTACGTGCTTTCCATCAACAATGTATTTCCTATTTACCTTGAATTAAAGCAAATGTCCCCCTTTTCTTTTTTTCTTCTATTGGTCTACGATTAAGGAAAAAAAATGACGAGTTTTCCATAATTTGGTAACATCATAATGAAGAATTCACCAGGAGATTAGAAACATATTAATCTGTTTAACAATATGATTTTTCTTTTTTGGTATGAGCATTTCACTTCTTTCAGGTGGTGACTTTGTATTTTTTCCCTCTCCCTTTTCTCTATCATATCTTTTATTTTCTGGTAGCAGGAATGCACGATTATAAACATTTACTTTTCATTTACACTTTTTTTCAATGAATTATATCTAAAACATGTAGTAAACCCTTAATTACCCGGTTACATGCATTATTGGTCCCCTCTCTCTCTCTCCCTCTCTCCTGGGCTCATAGGGAAAATATATGATATATATTATATACATGTATATAATAGAGAGAAAGAGAGAGAGAGAGAGAGCTTAAATCCATGGAGTGATGTGTTCTTGGCTTCATAGCCCCACCAATTGATTATATATCATAACTTAGAGAGAGAGAGAGCTTCAATACATGGAGTGATGTGTTCTTGGCTTCACAGCCCCACCAACTGATTATATATCATAAATTTTTTTGACGCCTTCAAAAATTGAAATTAAAATTGACCGACTAAAGATTCTTTAGCATCAATTAGAACTTAAAAGCGGGAGTCAACAAATATAAGAAAGTTACTCACTTTTAGGAGCGTACAATATAAAATGACAAGTTGGGCTTTTTAGGGTTGAATAATGTGCGAAGTTTGTTCAATACTAGATTGATGCGCATTATATAAGATGAACAATCCCAAAAAAATTTCCGACATAGAATACCTTTTTCTCTAACAAAACACTGAGTCATCGCGTGGTCTTTTTCTAACGAAGCACAATTTTAATTTCCATAATTCAAAATTTAATTTTTTTTATCACGACCACCTTCACATTTTTCTCTGTCTTGAAAGAAAATGCATGGATAAGTTTTCCAGCACTAAACTATCATTGGTTTTCACACGATGAAAATAAGTCGTCCACATGCGACACCCTTGGGGCTTCGGTAGAAACTACTTCATGTGAAGTTTAATTTGCGAATTGACTTAACTCGATTGATTACACTGGCACACCTTAAAAGAATACTAAATCACAAGCACCTTATTAATTCACCTTACCCCTTTCGGTTGATGGTAAATCTACTCTATCTATATAACAAGGACTTCTTACTATAACAGTAAATATGTGAAAAGACACAACAAAAGTTATTTATTTTGTTTGGCACCGCGAAATTATAGTAAACGTGAATTTTCTGTGAATCTCTTCTAAGAGGAATGAAGCTATCCTATTACGATATTTATTGTTGTTTACCCAATTTAATGGACTAAAATTCCAAACCGATATGTGATTGTTTCATGTAAAATCCCAAACTTGTACTTAGTAAAATCATTCCATGTCAGTGCGTGTTTAGTAAAGAGATCAATGATAGAGAGATCAATGATAGAGAGATTAAAAATTAATCTCAATGTCCTAATATTACTATCTAAAAAAAATTGAAGTAAACAATTCTTTGTTATTGAACTTGACATCAAGTATTTGAGATCAATTTTAATCAAGATTATAGATAAGCATCAAATCGGTTTAAGAACCAAAGTTCTGTTGCTGCTGTAGCCTCTTCCTTGCCTCCATTAATGGAAAGATTTCGGAAAAAACAGGTGGTTGCTCTCGGATAATAAACGCCCACCAGATGCTTTAGATAGCAAAGTTGCGGTTGCATCAGTTTGAGGGAAAAATAGAGTAAGAAGATAGATGTCTCTACCTTTTCCGAGTAAACTTCCTGGAGCAGACCGGTGAACGGGATGAGATCAATGACAGGACTCCAACAAGCACGACCGCTAAGTTCAGATGAGCGGGAGGAGAACACCGTTGAGCAGGGGGACAGGCATGGGTGATGGTGAATCTAAGTGATAAAGAGATAAGGGAGAGAGAAAACTATAAAGGCTAGGAAGAACAAGACTTTCACATGCCAAAAACAATAAACAAAGACCAAGACTTTTGAGGGTGCACATCAATGTTAGAGGAATCGATATAAAATACTTTTTAATTATACAACTACAAGTCATCGGAGACGGCTAACTTTCTCTATTCAATAAGGAAAACAAAAGCACATGCTATGAGATAAACAAGAAAAAGGGTTAGGCACACGAACCACACTAACCAATCCATTAAGCAAGTTGCTTTGTTTTACTCCGGCAATAGTAAAGGAGTCACAAATAACCATCTAATAGTATGATCTACTGGAAATTATAGTCTACGCATAAAACTCATGAACAGGAAAATCATGTTCAAAAGGACTAGCATTCTCTAATTAAGCGGCTCCCGATCATTAACTACTACCTCAGCAACCTTTAGCAGATCATTGCACACCATCTTGCTACTAATTTTTAGCACTGTCATTGCAACATATAACATAAACACAGGAAGACCAAGACTTTTCAGGACGTGAATTGGCTTTGTTACTTCACTTTTCACATGATTTTTTTTTTTTCCATTTGAATGATACATTATTTAATAATCAGCATTGATTGTTGTTCTCTTGCTCAAAATCAACAATAATGTTCATCTAATTTTTTTCATGTTTAATTATATTTTAATTATTTATTCATTTATCTCTATGGTACTTGTCTATTAGAATTATGTCTAGATTTTCATGTATCTTATCAAATATAAACTTAACAAAAGCAAAAAGAAAAGCTAAAGAGGAAAAACTGCAAAAAACTGAAAAAGGAAAAAATAAAATAAAATAAAGGAATGGGGCAAGAGAGAGCACTGCCATTCCCACGGCCACTGCCATGTTGTTGGCATCAGCACCACTGCCAAGGCGACTCATTGCAATGCTGTTGCCACCATCGCAGCCGGCGAAACTAGCTAGATCAACCATCACATCCAATTATCTTTAATTACCTAATGACTAGTGTAACTTGATGTAGAGGGGATTCACAACATAAAGAATGAATTCTAGGATTCACGATTTCTCACTTGCATTGTCAAAAATTGGGTTTCGTGTGAAGTCCACCTTATCTAATAGTAAATAAACCTATTCTTAAAAGCTCGACTTCCTAATTGAAACTAGTAAGTTCTTAGCATTTTTTTATTTTTATTTTTCAAAGGATGAACAACCAACTACACCACCAATAGAACGAGGGCTGTTTTTTTACAATCTCAAAGCATGAAGGGCAAGCTGAGAAGATGTCAACATGGTGCAGTGAAGATTTAGCTCAGAATACTCAACTTCTTTACCTCAAAGAAAGCAACTTTCATCCATGCACTATTGTCCTATATGAGAAAAAAAAAATTGACAGCGACACCCACATTGACCCAACAGAAAGCGCCAATAGCCACTTCAACAGAACGAAGACCCCGCCGGCCAGACATGCAAGTTTATCATTCACTGCATAAATACATACGGACAGCAAGCTACTCGGACAACTTAAGCACGCTTCAAGAATGACAATGTGACAATCCAATATGAAATCATAATGAATCCAAAGCGTCACTTTCTTACATGGATATACATGCTGAGGAGGTCCAAGTACGCACAAGAAACACCAGACAACAAATGGCTTTACTTGACTCGAATCAGGACAACATGGAACGCCTATCATTTTTTATATGTTTCAAGCCTTGAATTGCCCCCAATTTGATGGAAAACAAATGTAACATCAATGCGGCGTCTCTCTATATGCTTACCCAACTAGAACACTACTGAAATGAGATTGAAATCCTCACATTCCCCATGTGAACAAAAGCGGCCAGCAAACACCCTTATTATATTCAAGGCTGGAAATGATGACAATTTGATGAGCCATCAATATCCACACATGCCCATCTCACTATGCATATTTATGCACCTCAAGGACTATGTAAATAACGTCATACGTAGGTCATCCGTACCAGAACTTCTCACGTCCAGCAGCTTAGAGGAGTAATACCATGTACATCTTCAACGTCAGTTAACACAGCAAATGCACGCATGAACAGCGAACATCAAACGCACGTGACCCGCATTTGACATACTAAAAGCACACATAATCGGATTTCTATCAACTTTATTCGGGAAATGCAGTAAGAGACGAGCAGTGCAACTTCAATGGGACATCAAAACGTTGGTAAACAGAATGCAATAGGAATTAACTATCTACGACTAAGTAAGGCATTCGTTCGAACTGGTAGAACGCCTCCCCGTTAAAGAACTAATATACGCCATCTTCAAGCAGCGATTCACTTCAGTCATTACTATCAGCAACACCAAGGTCCAGAACATCAACGGAAACTGAGAAGGGGGAAAGTCGATGAAGAAGCCTCTCCTCTGGAAATTCAAGAAAAAACAGAGAGCTCAGCTCGATTCATTGAACCGAAAGCCGAAAACCATAGAGAGAGAGAGAGAGAGAGAGAGAGAGAGAGGGACTTGACTTTAGCGATCGAACGGCGAGGAGCCGAGCAGGAGGAGTCGTTGTCGTCGGAGCAAAGGCCGAGAGACGTCAGAAACTGAGCTGGAGCTCTGCCGAACTCAGTGCTCTCTCCATCGCTAAGATTCTCCTTCCATCATCTTATCACGGCTTCTGCGAGGGGGAAATGCCGATGGATTTCAGGGCTCTCTATTCTCCTGGACTCGCTAAACGGGGGAGTAGGATGGGATTTGGGCTATGTCGAAAATAATCAATACTCGTCCCAACTAATATTGTTAAAACACTTCTTTATTTAACTTATTTTATGAAAAATCATGCCCAAATAGGGACGAGAATGTGGAGCATGTGAGTGCGAAATCGAGTGAGGGTGATAAAGAATGGAAACAAAGTTACAGATGTGGATAAGGTCTAAATAAGTTGTATACTTATGTATTAATCATTTAAAAAACATTCATATTATGTTTAAATTTATTCACTTAATATAGTTAATCCATATATAAGATTGAGGTAAGCGATTCAATTAAAATTATTTTCTTTTTCTTTCTTTTATCCGCCATCCATTTATTTGTTTAATACTGTTATCTTTTTTGTTCTTTTTTTTTTTTAAATTACCTTAAATGCTTGCTTGATTTGTCAATAAAAATTTAGATGTTAATAATTTCTTTCTAGGTTTGTGCTTCCCTTATTGTTTTACGTTCTTGTAGTAAGTTTTGCGCGCTGAAAAAAATATCAACTTTTCATTCACGCTTTTTTTTTCCTAATAAATCATTTCTAAAACATATTTAAAACCCTGAATTCGCTTCCGGCAGTTACATTGGTGCCCCCTAGGGCAAATGGTCAATCTAGTGATGCGTTCTTGGCTTCACAGCACCACCAATAAATTGCATACGATAAAAATATTTTTGGGCGCCGGCAAAATATAAAAATTCAAAATTGACCCCTCTAAAGATTCTTTATTGCGAATTAGAGCTTAGAAGGGGGAGTCAACAAATATGAGAGAGTCACTCACTTTTAGGAGTATAGAAAAATAAAATGACGATTTGGGCTTTTTAGGGTTTAGCAACCCAAAGTGTGGATTTTTTTTTTCTCTTTCATATAAGAGAATCTAAAGCACAAGTCCTTACATGTAATATTTGCCTTGTGCTCGAAGTTTAATGTTATAAAATCAAAGGCTACGAAATAAGGAAAAAATGATTAAATGGCAAAATATGAAGGGATGGCAGTAATTTTTCCGAGTGCAAAAGAAAAAAAAACAGCAAAAAAGCCAAAGGAGATAAACCGACATCTCCTCTTACCTAGAATTATGAACTTTTACGAGGCTATTGAGGAGACATAAAAATTTTTTTATCACGTACTTTAAATACATTTATACACACTTCAAATTGGTCAATGCTACCCTCTCAGTCCACAATGCGTGGATATGTGACTATTCATTCCATGAAATTAATTCAATCATTCTGGCATCATGTAAATTGACGTTCATTCAATTTTGCTACCGTAGATAGTCATTATGTAAATTCTATGAGTAAACTCACGTACTCTTCATGGTGAAATATACAAAAATTACACGGTTCTTTCTTCTACATATTTATTATCAGATTTAAATATCTTGATTAAAAAAATCTCATTCTATATAGTTTCTCCGAATTATAATAATAGTTACTTTTTTTTTTCTGTTAAAAAAACATCTCTCGCGCATGATCAATGATGGACAGTGGGTGCATCATTACAAGACGGACCTCACGCCTATCTAATAATCTCAACCGCTCCCTTTGACGGCTTCCCATCGGATTTGATTTGGTTATTTTTGTTCACATTGGAGCCTCTTCTTTTTATTTCATTTTAAAATTTATTATATTCCTGGGACCCACCCTTATTTATCCTTGTCCATGAGTCCCGTGACACGTGTCGTGAAGCTTCATGCATCAATTTTAGGTTGGGGCAAGGTTAAATGGATGCTTTAGGATTTCATCAACATATTGTCCTAGGATACTTGTTATATATTTAAAGAGAGAAATATTGTTCCTTTTTATGTGCTGTCTCCCTCATCTCTTTTACGAATAATGTTTTGAGAACGATAATCTTTCTTTATCAAGTACAATTGAGAAATGCTCTAGAAATAGTCGTTAATAAGATTCAAATTAAAATTATAGCGATGATTTGCAATTTACGCATTGGGTTCCCAGCACAACAATATCCATGAACTTGCATAATGCCTGATTTTCTCTTGATATATAAATTGTGTCAAGTGTTCTACTCATCGATCCCATTACTCAGTAGTAAGTACCAACTATTCTTAAAATATCATCATTGAAGAAAATAATGATATTTGTGATGTTTTGTTGCATTGTGACTTAATTGGGTAGACAAGACCTATCATTTTGAGAGGATATAAAGATCTTTTTTCTTCTTTTTTTTCAGATGTATAAGATTCATCGGTCAGGGACAAAGTAGTTGAAGGTATCACAACATAATTTTTGTTGTGTCCCTTTGTCTTTGATACTTAGTCCAGTACAGGGCACAATCTCTCTCTCTCTCTCTCTCTCTCTTAATTGAAAGGGGCGAAACCCAAAAGTTACGCCAAAAACAAGACATGATCTTAGCCAGTGTCCGGGCAAGGCTAGGCAGCCATTCCCACCACCAGTCTCTTCCTACATATTCTCCCTCTGTTTTATTCTAAATTCACCAATGTGGCGCCACATTATCGATTTGACACTACAAGTAACGGTAGGCACGGAAAGGTTTTATTATACAAACGGACAATGTTAGAACATTATATTGCCACAAAAAAGTAAGAGAGGTAAATTGCCTGAACATCAATTTTAAAAGAACCGAAACTATATTTGGGCAATTTGGTTAATATCCCGACATAAGTATCTTCCCATAATTGTGTTCATTTCAAGTGTTCAAAAAACCATTTCTTTTGAGAAAAGATCATCGAAACTTGATAGCAAAACTACAAATTGAAAAGGATGATCCAGGGAAGCAAAAATGATTTTCAAGCACCGTCCTTCCCTCAAATCAATAACTAAAACACTCCAACGACGATAATAGTAGTCATATCAAGGCTTTGTATTGTGGAATTGTATATCAAATTGAATTCGAGACATGATACCTTGTCCAATGGGTCAATCAAGCACCGATACCATGCACCCATCTTTGAAAACATAAATAAACGAACAATTTCCAATGCTAATTCGAGTTAATCATCAGAAAATGACCTCTTTCATCATATTGACAAGTAAGGTAATGACATAAAATAAAGATGAAAATCTGACCGAGATCAGAATATCCAAGATTTATTCAAGATTCGACTAGTATTTTGATACGACAAAGTCAACCACTTCCCAAATTTTTCTTTTTTTCTTTGGTTGAAAGATACATTCATTCATACCAGAAAACGAACCCTACTAGGGTTAGGAAGACCAAGACTTGCTCTTGCAAGAAGTTAAAAATAAACTACAAAAGGAAGACCCAGACTTTCACCTACCAAAAACGATAAATAAAGACCCAGACTTTCAATAATGCACATAAGTGGTTAGAGGAATCGATATAAAATACCTTTTGTCCTCAAGTGCTTGTCTCGTAATGTTTCGAGAATATCATTAGATATTTGTAGTTTCCATAATCATATATTTGTTCATGTATATAAATGATAAACTTAGGAAGACCAAGACTTTTCATTGTACAACTACAAGTCATCAGAGACGGCTAACTTTCTCCATACAATAAGGAAAAATAAAGCATGTGCTTTGAGCTAAACACAGCAACCACACCAACCAATCCATTAAGTAGGTTGCTTTGTTTTACTCTTGCAATAATAAAGGAGTTACAAATAACCATCTAACAGTATGATCTACTGGAAATTATGTTCTATGCATAAAACTCATGAACAGGAAAATCTTGTTCAAAAGGACTAGCATTCTCCTATTAAGCAACTCCCGATCATTAATTACTACCTCAGCACTCTTCAGCAAATCATCACCACCCATCTTGCTGCGAATTTTTAGCACTATCATTGCCACATATAACATAAACTCAGGAAGACTAAGACTTTCCAAGACGCAAATTGGCTTTGTTACTTCACTTTTCACATGTCTTTTTTTTTTTTTTTTTTTTTTTTCTGTTTCGATTGAATGAAATATTATTTAATAATCAACATTGTTTGTTGTTCTCTGGCTCAAAATCAACAATAATATTCGTCTAACCGTTTTCACGTTTAACCATATTTTAATTATTCATTCATTTATCTCTATGGTACTTGTCTATTAGAATTATGTCCAGATTTTCATGTATCTTATCAAATATAAGCTTAATAAAAGCAAAAAGATAAGCTAAAAAGAAAAGAAAAGAAAAACAGCAAAAAACTGAAAAAATAAATAAAAAATGAAGTAATGGGGTAAGAGAGAGCACCGCCATTCCCATGGCCACTGCCATGCTGTTGGCGTCAGCACCACTGCCAAGGCGACTCATTCCAATGTTGCTGCCACTATCGCAGCCAGCAAAACTAGCCAAATTAACCATCACATCCAATTACCTTTAATTACCTAATGACTGGTGTAACTTGATCTAGAGGGGAATTCACAACATAAAGAATGAATTCTAGGATTCACCATTTCTCACTTGTATCCTTAAAAGTTGGGTTTCATGTGAAGTCCACCTCATCCAATGGTGGATGTACTATTCTTAAAGGCTTGATTACCTAATTAAAACTAAGAAACATAAATTGATTAGGAGGGGAGCTTGGAAAAACTTCAAATAGTAGGCAAGGTCAATTCTAAATTGTTAAGGTATCTTCCATCACTTGTTTATTCGATTATATGCTCTTTATGTATATATAATTTCCCTCTATTTATTAGTTTAATATTTTGAATTTGAATTTCTAATATGGTATATGAACTAAGTTCTACCCAATTTTTGTTTTCAACTTTCATGTGAGAGGGGATGTTAAAATATCAAGGGAGTATTGAAGCATTCCATATCGGTCTTTCTTCACTTATTAGCTCAATGTTTGGTTTAAACTTTCTAACATTAGCAAAAACAATGTGATTGATCAAAAATAAATTAAAATCGGACTTTAAAGCCTATAACCTAGCTTTTCTGGTTCAGTATATTTGGTGATTGTCTTGCCTTTTTTAATTTCTTTTTTTTATAGGAGGGTGGTTATTTGTTTTGCATGGTGGTGGGGAAATTTGTCCAAAAAGTCCTAGACCTAATTTACTTTTGGTAATTCAGTCCTAACCCTTTTCACTTTTTGCTAATTCAGTCAATCTAATTAATTTTAGTTGGAAATTACTGATGTGGACGGCTGGTGCCGAAATGTTACTTTTTAAATAATATACCAATAATATTTTATTTTTTTATTTTTAAAAAATTGCCTTTTTTTTTGGGCTCACCGGCCATGGGCGAGGACCGGCCAGCCCTCGCTAGCTTTGGTTAAGGATGTTGCGCCCCTCATTGGCACAAACAAGGGCGCATGAGCCCTCGCCTAGAAGGGCCACGACGCCATCACCAAGTTTGGCCAGGTGAGGGCTGCCAAGCCCCCCACTTGGCTAGATCTAGCAAGGGCATCACGACCCTCGCCAGCTCAGTTATGAAACCCCAAAAAAGAAGCAAAAAAACTTTTTTTTTTAAAAAAGAAAAAAGTTAATACAAAATTTGAAATATTATTAAAAAAGTGCCACATTAGCATCGACTGTCCACATCATCAATTTTTATCCTAAATTGGCCAGATGGACTGAATTAGCAAGAGATGACAAAGTTTAGGACTGAATTGACAAAATTAAAATGTTTAGAATTGAATTGGCAAAAATACAATAAATTTAAGATTATTTGGATAATTTTTCCCAGGGTGGTGTGTTGGTGGATGGCTTTTGTTTCACACTGAATCCTTTGACGAAAATGCCAAGGATCAAGTTTTGTCTTTTGAGGGAGAAAATTTCTCCTTTTGAGGTCTTCCATGGATGCTAATATTCTTTTGGTCGACTCACTGTACAATTCCAATTAAATTGTTGTTAGGTGATGACGATGGCTCATCTTATTACGCTAGAATAAGGAAGGAGAGGGAATTAGAAAGATTACAAGCCTCTCATTAACTAAATCTAGAGGGAGCCATTGTAATAAATCATTCTTCTCCATATTTGATTGTGTGTTTTTGCCCATAGTTAGGCCCCAAATTTCGAGCTCATGCGAAAAATACCCACATCGATATCAAGCATGTTATATATATCATTTTCTTTTTTTGGATAAAACTAGATATTTCGAATTGCTTACACTGAATTCAAGTGTGAAACATACTCATTCATTCATTTGAGTAGGCTGAGAGCGAAAGAAGAATTGCCCATTGAGCTGGGCTAAACCTAGCTCAAATATAAGGGAAAACAATTGGGCAAGCTTGGGGCCATGACTCTTCTCTTAGAGCTTGGAGCTACCAAGACTCGTCTGATGTGGTTTTATTGGGCTTTGGCTTGCATCGACGCTGTTATTTATACTAAGAAAGTATAATAGTTTCCTAAATCATAGGCCGGGCCGGGTAAGAATTTTGATGGTCGATATCCGACTCGGTCCATCTAGGCTCGCCCAATCAATAGTTCTACAAATACTAATAGTTAGTGTTGTCCCTGCCGAACAACTTTCTTTACCTTATTACTCGAATTGTATGCCAAGTCCAAGTAAAATCGGATCCATTTTGGGATTAAGGGCCAAGAGTTGGGGTTATTTACCTTTCAAGGCCCAACATGACAACGACGGCCCATTCAATGCCTTTGCAGCATGGTGTTAGGGCTTAATACTGTTGCAATTGTTAAATTTAGGTTGAATCCTTATTTAGCACTGAGAACACCTGAAACATATCGAAAATATATGTATGAAACCTTCCTTTTTTTTTTTTTTTTTTTTTTTTTATTTCACACAAAAAAATTTGGAGGGGCTTGTTTCGAGGAACTAACTAGGAACTCCTTTTATTTTTATTTTTTTTTTTTTTTGGGGGGGAACCAACTAGGAATTCTATTAAGGAAGTATATAAGACCCAAGGTATCAATGTCGCTTCACATGCGAAATGTCGATATTATTGGCTTTTTCTTATTCGGAGCCTACTTTAAATATTAAGATCAATCGACTGCGATGCATCCTCTTATGCTATATCAATGTTTTTGGCAAAGAGAGAAGAATGTCATATTATAGATAATGGAAATTTGACTTGTCATTATTTTTTGACATCCGCAAATTTTGAAGTTTGAAAAGCCTTTTATTTTATTTTCTTTTTATGACAAGGGGAAATTTTTCGAAAGTTATTTTAACATTAATAAATGATATTCCCGACTCATGAATATGCTTATATAATTGATTTACATCTATAAATTAGTATATCACACAGTATTATTTCAAAAATAAAAAAAAATCTAAATCATTGGCGACAAATATTTAGGTATTCTCAAAACAATCATTATTCAACTCAATCATGTAAACTATTAATACATACTGTAAAGGAAAAACAAGAAGATTCGTAAGACACTGTATAAAGGCAACTAACGCGGGATTAGTTGACTAGATGAAGATAGGTGTCTTGAAGACATCTAAAATTCCACAAATCGTTGAGAAAAAATTGCTTTTTAATTGCATAAAAAGCGAAACAGATAAAAAACAAAAAGAACATTGTTTTCTTTACGTTAATCAGAGTTCACTTCACTAAGGGCCTAGACATTTTCTTTAAGGGATAAATGCAATTAAAACTTATAACGAAAATGCAATTGAGTCCTAAAACTTGTCAAATTATTTCAATTGAGTCCTAAAATTAACACCATCAACTTTTTTAACGGAAAATGTGACATGGCATTTAAAATGAAATTTATTTTCCATGTGGCTTTTTAAAATTGTTTTTTAGTTAAATTTGATTTAAAAATTATAAAGAAAAGTTAAATTTATTTAAAAAAAGCAAAACAGTTAAAAAAGAAAAAAGCTAGCGACGGTCGCCGGCCCCTGGCGATGGGCGGCGACGGCGGCGAGGAGGACCTGCCTTTTTTTTTTTTTTTTTTAAAAAAAAAAAAAATTTAAAAAATTTGTAAATCTATTTTTTTAAGAAATTGAATAAAAAATAATTAAAAAAAGCCACGTGGAAAATGAAAAATTATAAAAATTCCACGTCCGCGTCACTTCAGCATTTTCTGTTAGTAAGTTTGACGGTATTAATTTTAGGACTCGATTGAAACAATTTGACAAGTTTTAGGATTTGATTACATTTTCGTAACAAGTTTTATGACTTCTATTGCACTTATCCCTTTCTTTAATGCCCCAACTTTTGTCAATTGCAATCGTAGATATAATTATCTCGTTAGAATCAGTCATTGTATCAGACTCTTCAGGTTCAAGCAAAAGATTAATGTATGGCGTGAGATAAAAAAGGGAACACAAATAGATGATGGGATGAGAAAATCAAGTAGCCCACAGTAAAGATGAAGTAACCAAAAAAACAGTGGGCTTCCTTATCAAACAAAACAGAGAAACCCAAATGTCTAGCTGCTTTGTGGCAAATTATGTGAAGCTCGTCCATGGAAAAACATGAATAGCATCAAGTTGAGGATTCGTAAAAGAAATGGATCTTGGAGCAGGAGTAGTAGCTAAATGACAAGTGTGGAAGAAGAAAGAAGTCCGAAGCATTACCAAGAATAAAAATTAGACATTACAGAGAAATCTTCTTATTGAATCCAAACTCAATCAACTACAATGAGTGGAATTTCTTGGATGGGGTGCCAACAATCACCGAGCATCGATCTTTCAGAATTCCCCATTGCATTATGCTGAATACTTGGAGCAGGGAGCGAAGCCATCCTTTGGCAAGTACTGGTAACCTACAAAAGATAGCTGTGTGAGAGAGGAAAGACAGACCACTTGATAATCTTTCCATTTTCCTCATGTTTCTCATCCAAGGAGAAATTAGAGACAAGGGAAACAGAATACTCCACACTTCTTACATCTTCCAACGTTGAAAGTCTTTCCACAGTCCTCATATTTCTCATCCAAAAGTCCGAAACAGGACGAGCAATTAGTCCTGAATAAAAATTATATTTCATGCATAATGAAAAACTACAAGAGTGATCAGGACAAAATTATATGTACACCTAATTGACTGCAACAAAAAGTGAACTGGGATACCCTGTTGAAGATTTTTTTAATATATATATATATATATTATTGGAAAACTCTTATTATTATGTTAACAAACAAGTATGGGAGACCACTAATCACTGGTGATAGAGACTTATTGGTACAGGCTGATATTTTACAAATGTGAGGTCAGGAGATCGAATGACTTGGTACGAGTTAATAACTCTTAAGAATGATTGCCCACACCTATCAGTATATCTGGAACGCTTAAAATGTAGTAACCATTAAACATAAATCACTTGATCCCGGAACTGTCATTATTGGGTGGACAAAAGGTACGGTCTGTAAAGTAACCTAAGCTAGGCTTTGTGAAGATTAACTGGAGCTCTGGCAGCTTAGTGGGATAATGATGATACTTGCCTACCCAAGATAACTGGGCTGCGAGTGGTATTGGATGACGACCTTCTTGCAATTTTAAATCAAAATACTTTGTGGCAGACATGAGATTTTTAGGATTTCTCAACAGAGCAACAAAGGATAGTCTCCCTGATTGGTCCTCTCCACCTTTCCTTTACAACAAAGAAAATGATAATGTTCTCTAAGATGGTGTGAGATTTAAATAGAAGAAAGATGAATTGTGAACTTTAACAAGAAAGTCAGATTTGAATAGATTATAGTCTGTAGGGTTCATTGAAATTTAGATGTCATATTTGCCAACTTGAGAACCCGCATGTTTATAGTAGCTGATATTCAAAGTAATAAAGCCTCTTAATTAGACTTTGAATATAGACCTAGATAATCAACATCATGATGAGGATTAATCTTATTTAGACCATGTCACCAACAGAGAAAAAAATTAAAGCATATCGATGCACCTACCAAAATTAATAGCTTTTTTTTTCTTTTGTCCAGTTGCAGAAGATGAACATAAGTACATCAGTGGGGTCATCAAAAAAAAAAAAAAAAAGAACATAAGTACATCAGTTGCCTACATCAACAATATTTGCATTTGATTGGCCCGATATATTTTGCCAGACACAGATACAGTGGCATATTTTGCAAAACAAGCACAGTTGAGAGAATTTAGGTCAATGAGCTAGGGCATAAGAAACGAATATTTGGAAGAGAAAATACAGCAAACTCCGAAATTGCAGAACGCTATCGATATGAGAGCAACAATTTTTCATGATTCTCACGCAATGCATAGCGCATTTCCATTTACAAATCCTTTATGTGTCATCCAAGTGCAAAGATAAGCAATTTTTGGCCATCACACAAAATTCTAGATATATAATCGATATAGACAGGCACATTTGACGCATCATAATTCCAGCACTGCAAGCAAGTCCATGTAGGTATTATTTGTTCGAGGAATAGTCATTGGCTGTACCACGTTAGCATTGTAACCATTTCATCGTGTACTTCCTTGGTAAAGGAAACAGAGCAACCCAAATGTCAACGTTGGACTTTCAGCAGCTGGTTTGTGGACAATTGTGTGAAGCATGTCCATGGAAAAACATGAACATTTTAGCATTGAGTTGAGGAAGCAGAATGGAAATAAATACTGGAGCAGCAGTAGCTAAATGACAAATGTGAAAGGAACTCAGATTTAAATGGCTTATACTGCAGGGCTCATTCAAATTTAGTTGTCATATTCGCCAACTTGAAAACACCTGTTTTAAATCCTATTTTTTGCATCTTTACAGTAGCTGTTGCTTTTGGAAGTAAGAAAGCTTCTTTGTTTGACTATTAATATAAACCTCAATAAATGACATAATTATACAGATTAATCTTTTAGAGCATGTTGCCAAAAAAAAAAAGTTTAAAGCATATTAGTACTCCTACCAATAATAGATATCCTTTTGTTTTTCTTTCGTCAAGTTGCAACAGATGAACATAAGCACATCAGTTGCCTACCTCGGCGCTGTTTAAATTTGATCCTCCTGAGAAATTATGTCAAATAAAGATAATAGTGGGATATTCTACAAAACAATCACAATTCAGAATTCAGGTCACTAAGCTAGGATATAAAAAAAATTAAAAAAGATATTTGGAAGAGAAAGCATAACAAACACCGAAGTTGTGGAAAAATAACAATATAGGAGCAACAATTCTTCATGATTCTCATGCAAAGCATAGTGCATTTCCATAAGTGGAAAGATAAACAATTTTTGGTCATCAAACAGTTCAAGCTATACATACAGACAGGCACATACAAGCATCATAATTTGAGCATTGTGAACAAATCCATGTAAGTATTATTTGTTTTGAGGAATAGTCACTTGTATGAAGCAAAGGTTGGTTGGCTTGCTGTACCACATTAGAATTATAACCATTTCATTGCATGGTTCCTTGTCGAACAAAACAGAGCAACCCAAATGTCAACATTGGACCTTCAGTAGCTATTCCATGGAAAAATATGAACTGTTTAGCATCAAATTAAGAATTCGGAATAGAAATGGATCCTGGAGCAGCAACAATAGCTAAAAGACAAGTGTGCGAGAAAGAAAGAAGTCCAAATCATTACCTGGAGCAAAAATTAGAAATTGGATAGATATCTTCTTATTGGATTTGAACTCGATCAACTCCGATGAGCTAGATTTCTTGGATGAGGTGCCAATAGTCACCACTGAGTTTTGAGCATCACTCTTTTAGAATTTGAAATTGCATTGTGCCGAATACTTGGAGGAGGAAATGAAGCCATCCTCTGGCAAGTTCCAGTAACCTATAAAATGTAGCTGTTTGAGAGTGGAGAGATGGCTGCGAAGCCCACTGGATAATCTTTCCACGTTCCTGATAGTTCTCATTCAAAGAGACGTAGAGATGAAGGAAACAGAATGATCCACACTTCTTACATCCTCCCCTGTTGATAATCTTTCCACATTCCTCATTTATCATCCAAAAATCTGAAACAGGACTATCAATTAGTCCTGAATAAAAATTATCTTTCATGCATAATGACCAACTATAAGAGGGATCAGAACAAAATAATACACATACCCAATTGACCCTCTTGTTGATTTTTTTTTTTTTTCCTTTTGGCTGAAAATTTTTTGCGATTATATCAACTCACAAGTTTGGCAGACCACTAGTCACAGTGGTGGTGACTTATTGGTATGGGCTGATATTCTAAAAATGTGAGGTCATGAGATTGAATGACTGGTACGGGCTGATAACTCCTAAGAATGATTGCCTACTCCTGTTGGTATATCTGGAAAGCTCAAAATGCAGTAACTTTTACCTTTAAATCACCATTTATTAAAAACTGTCCCTTGCACAGAGGCCAGAAAAGCTCTTTTGGAGTGTGTTTCCAGTATAAATGTAAGCTGAGTCATGATCGGGTGGATGAAAGGCATGGTGCGTGGAGTAAACCTGAGCTAGTTTTCATGAAGATTAACTAAGACGAGTCTTACATAACATGCCGTCGTTGGGATTGAGGCCAGAAATGAAACAGGGGAGATGGTTGCCTGCAGAGGAGGCTGAATCACTTGCTGTTTGAAAGTGCATTGCAGTGGCTAAAGAGAAAAGCAGGCCCAATGCAGTAGTCGAGATGGATGCAGCTGTGGCGTACAAGAATATCATCAACTTCCGCAAGCAGTGCAATTGGTGACTAAAGGAAGCTCTTGCTGGGATTCAAGCAACTAAATATGATTTTTCTCATCTCTCAATTTTAATTGTACTTCACGAAAAGTAAATGTTTTTGCCCATTAGGTAGCTTTTCGCATACTGGGAAGAGGATGTGCTGCCAAAATTGGGATCTAGATCCCCCATTCTTCTTACTGAATTTGCTTATTTCAACTGTGGGTGCGAAAACCCCTCCCCAACGAGAACACACACCCAAAATGTCAGTCTCTGACCTTCAGACAGTGGTTTCTGGAAATTCCATGCAACACTTCCCCATCGGAAAAGATTAATTCTGTATTAGGCATCGAATTGAAGAAGAGAAACGAAATCGATGCATTCGAGACCAAAAAACTTACCCGAACCCTAGAAAACCGACTGTACAGCGAAGGATCGAGATTTCACTTCATCGGATCCGAACCCAGTCAAAGCGGGTGTCAGGAATTCCTTGGATTTTCCCAGAAATTCGTGCGAAACATCTAAATGGGGAAAATCAGGTTGTATTACGCATCGGATTGAAGAAGCAAATGAAAATTGATGCCTTCAAAACCAAAAACTTACCTTCGAACCCTACAAAACCTGACTGTAGATGGACAAATCAATTCCTTGGATCCGAACGTCAAACAATCTTGATCTTCGGGATCTCTTCGATGAGGGGCCAATAGTCGCCGGTGTGTTGTGAGCATCGATCTTTTAAAACCTCGCAATGATATATCCCCAATCGAGCGAGGGAGGGAGGGAGGCCATCCTCTGGTAAGTCCCTCAACTTCGGGCAATCTTCAATACACAACCATTGGAGAGAGGAGAGATGGTGGCGGAGACCGCTTGATAGTCTTTCCACGTTCCTCATATTTCTCAAGTTAAGATGGGTTAGAGAGGAAGGGAAGAGAAGCCTCCACGCATCCTCGTCCTCCGAAGGAAACCACCCATTCTCTCCCTCCCCTCCCCTGCGAAAGTCAATTCTCAGTTGCTCGAGGGATGCGAGGCGGTGTAGGCCCCAATCTCTCACCGGCTGCTTCAGATTCTCGCACTCAAAAATATAAAGGCACCGCAAATTGGGAGGTAAGCCTCCTTCGGGCAAGCACTTGATATTTGGGCAACAAGTAAGAAATAGGTATAAGAGGGATGTAAGATGATGCAACTGATTTGGTAGGGACTCTATCTTCGGACAATGAAGAAGTTGAAGAGACCTCAGGGTGACGGGAAGGGGAGGGAAATCCTCCATCTCCAATGCTGAACACTCATTTATATACAAGGAAGTGAGATTTTTACATCTAGCAATAGACTTTATCTTCTTTATCTTTGGACAACGACTGAGTAATAGATTTGATAGGGTAAGGGGAAGCGGAGGGAAGTCCTCTATCTCTAGTGATTGACAGCTAACTATAGACAATTTAGTAAGATGGTAAAGCATGTAAAGGCATTGGGGTAGGCTTCTTAGATTCTTACAATTGACGATCATGATTTCTTTGAGCGATTCTACAGTGATCTCTTCCAACGACTCCACTCCCTCGCAATTGTTAATAGCAAAACTCTTCAAAGCAGCAAGTCTACCCAGAGATTCAAGTTGAGACATCGAGTTAGACATTGAGTCATTGTTGCTTGGGTCATCTGAAGGAATGGTTAGTCCTATGAGTTTTGGACACTGATAAATAGACAAGTTAATGAGTGTGTACATTTTGCTTGGAAGTTTTTCTAAACTCGTGCAACTACTCAATTCCATCCTTTCAAGGTTGCATGGCAGCTCTAATTCTCCTTCTCTTGCCGTAAAAGATGTGAATTGAGGGCAGGCATGGATGTTTAATTCATGGAGGGAAGTAAGATTTAACATTTCATTTCCATCTTGCCACAAGTATTTTAGCTTTTCACACCGTGTTATATGAAGTTCCTTTAGCCTGATCAAGCAGCTCATAAACCCATGATCAAAGTAGACAAGCTCTGAAATATTCTCAATTCTTAGAATGGTCAAAGAAGTTAGGTTGACCAAACACTTCAATATCTCCTTGTCACAAACCTCAAGGTATAACTCACGGAGAGATGGAAGAGAAACATCATTGGCTGAGTTATTCAAATGCAAACATGAATGAATTTCAAGCTTTATGAGATGATCAAGTTGACAAGGCAATGTCCCTACCAACAAAGGACAGCTGTGGACAACAAGATGTTGAAGACATGATAATGAAACTTCTTCTTTTGGGCCCTTGACATAGGGAGACCAATCCTTCCATGCCAACATCTCTTTGAACTTCAAAGTGGTTAAGGATGAAAAAGGCCTTTTACCTCCGTAAAATTCAAAGCCTATCGTTCTTATTGCATGTAGACCTTTAAGAGATAATTCCTTAAGTGAAGGTAGTTGTCCAAGTATGGGTAGTGATATAACATTAGGACAATCCCACAAGCATAAAGACACTATTTTAGAATAGGACGTACGATCTAACCATGATGGGAATCTTGCACCACCATAGTTCAAAATAGTGAGATTTTCAAGATTGATGTGAGGTTGCAGAGAGTCAAGAACTTGTGCTTCATGCTCATGATTATGGAGATTTCCCAAATGTTTATCCCAACGCAAGGATAAGTTGGTAAGGTCTAGTATCCGAAGCAAATTAGCATCAATAACTTTTTCTACCTTTTGCAATTCTGATATGAATAATTCTCCTTCAAGATGTGGCAAGTTTTTCAACTCCTTTAACTGCGACCTTTTCTGTAGTCCACCACAAATTTGGATAAGATAATAAGATTCTTTAAATTACCGATATCCAATGGCATCTCTTTTAGACTCCTTGTATCTCTAATATCAAGAAACCGTAAGCTGACTAACTTTGTAATACCTTGAGGCAACTTTGAAAGCTTTTGACAACCTCTTAAAATCAGAGCTTGTAATTTGCACGAGGCGCCAATTGACTCAGGTAGCCTCTGGACATTAGTGTACGAGAAATTGAGATATCGAAGATGTTTTAAATCACCAACACAATTCGGTACATCTACAATGTCACAATGACATAAAGAGAACACTCTCAAGTACTTCAAGTTTCTTAGCAAGTCTTGCAGCACCTTGTTGGAAATAGAGAAAGATCCCCAACTAGATCCCTTACGCACCAAAATTAAACTTCTTAAGGCCTTCATTTTGTGATAAGGTCTCAGGCATTTTGATGTGACATACCACGATGAGATGAATGATGCATAACGAGTTTTTTCGAGAGATGATACATGATGTTCATTACTTGCCACCGAAGACCTCCCTGAGCTAAAGCAAGTCCCTCTTGCAATTGACTTTGCTAGATCATTCAAAAGATCATGCATTGAAAACTTAGATGTGTTGATACTCGATTGTTGAAGAAATGACCTAGATACTAACTCATCAAAGTGCTTCCGTCCCAATTTCAAGATATTCTCATTTGCTTCTTGTCCATCTAAAAATCCCTCTGCTATCCATAAGAGTACTAACTCGTCCCTCTCAATTTCGTAATCCTTAGGAAATACCGCACAATAAGCAAAACATATCTTCAAATAGGAAGGAAGATGGACATAGCTCAATTTTAAAACTGGGAGAACCTCATCATTCTTTGCCATCGGAAGATCCCATATTTTGTTATTTAAGGTATCTTGCCATTCCTCGGGATTTCTTTTAGTACGTAGGACACTGCCGAACATCTTCGCTGCCAAAGGTAAACCTTTACATCTTTTAGCTATTTTGTTGCCTATTATTTCAAAGTCCGGGTGGCTCTCAAAATTTGTTGCTCCGAGAGCATGAAAGGCCAATAAAGCTTATACAATGATCAAAGGACAATTCCCTCAAATGATACGGCAAAGCGCCTGTTATGGAAGCAACATTAAAGTTGCGAGTTGTGATGATGATCTTGCTTCCCCTAGCCACCGCTTCAAATGGCTTTAAGAGGGTAGTCCATTTTTCGTACTTCTCATTCCAGACGTCGTCTAAAACCACAAGAAACTTCTTCCTGGATAGACTATCCTTCAACTTAACTTGAAGCTCATTCAGATCTTCGCCCTCGTTGGACGACCCGGTGATCGACCGCAAAATAGTCTTTGTTATGTCAAGGACATTGAAAACATCTGACACACAAACCCATGCTTTCTTCTCGAAACAACTATTCACTTTGGCATCATTATATAGTTGTTGAGACAAGGCCGTCTTTCCAACACCACCCATCCCAACTATGGGGACTATGCTTAGTGTGGCATTAGAATTTTTGACCTCACGGATCAATAGTTCGAGTATCTCTGTTTCTTCCTTCTCCCTGCCAAAAAACCGAGGCTCCGGCAGAGAACTAGTGGGATCCCTTCTGGTGATGTAGTTGGATCTATCCACAACATTCTCGCTCAAGCTTAGATCAGCCCTTTTGTTGACAAGCGCTTCCAACCTACCATTGATCTCTTGAACCTTGGTGTCAGACACAAGCGAGCCCGGTTGTATAAAAGAAAGGAACTTCCTTTTCCATTGACCTCTACTTGTGCTGGATTCTGCCTCCGACTTAGCTTGAGCGGCTTTGATCTTGAACTCCTCGAGCAAGTCTTCTATGTCAAAGGCCAAGTCCCTAACATCATCCAACCACAACTTCACTTTATCATTATTGCTAAGTTGCTTTTCCTCTGCATCATCCAGTACTGCATTAATTGTGACTAGCCTCTTCTTCCACTCATCAAGGATGGTGGTGCTAGTTCCATCCCATTGCACAAAGTCCAATGCCAAAGAACTCAACTTGTCAAATAAGACTTGAAAGAAGGAACCCAAAACAATTTCTCCATGGCCATGGTTGAATTAGTCACTGTAGAAAACAACAAATGTTATGGTGAAGCAAAGTGATAATGAGCTAATGGAGGGAGAAAACTATGAAGTTCGGGAAGATCAAGACTTTTCACCTACTAAAGACTTTAAACAAAAACCAAGACTTTCAAGGTTGTGCATAAGAGGTTAGACAAATCTGAAGAAAATACCTTTTGTCCACAAGTGCTTGTTTCATAATATTTAAAGAATATTCCCACATACTTTACTAGATATCATGTGCTTTTTTGTTTGGAAAGTGAAGCGAAAGTGAAAAAGTGCTAAAGGGAAAGAAACTTAAGAGTTCGGGAAGACCAAGAATTTGCAGCATGCAAATTGGAGTTTGTTGTTTCACTTTTCACATGTCTCTACTTCCATATGTGAACATCTTTTTTTTCCTATTAATTGTTGAATTTCCATGCATTACATTAGATCTAATTTTTATTTTGTTTGAATGAAATATTATTTGCCAATAATCATCGATCGCTACTTTCTTACTTAAAATTAATAGTACTATAATTTTCGTCCAACTCTTTTCTCATTGAATCATATGTGATTTTACATTTATTTTGTCTCTATTTTCCTTCTATGTTAAAATTATGTATAGATTTTCATGTATCTTTGAATTTTTTTAAATAATAAAAAAGGAAAAATGAAAAAGCTAAAAAGATAAAAAAAAAAATGCAGGAATTTTTTTTTTTTTTTTTGGGAGGGGGTGGGGGAAGAGCGAGTGCCACGGATCTTACAGCTACTACCACACTGTTGCTGTTAGCACCACTACTAGGACTACTCATTCCAACGCTACCACCACCGTCGCAGCTGGCACAACTAGTCATGCCAACCATCTGAGTCAATTACCTTTATTTACTTAATAACCGAACTAACTTGATATTTACACCATAAAGAATGAATTTTAGAATTCACAATTTCTCATAGGCACCGTCAAAAGTTAGTTTTCATATGAAGTCTACCTCCCAATAGTGGATGTGAGCTGAACTCACACGCTTCGAGTTCATTTAACATCTTTCCCTCGTCCAATGTTTAAGATTATTCTTGTAGTTCCCACGACTCCATCATAGCCTATTGTCGTCTCTAGCGAAGTCATCATTGGCCACTGTGCTCCAGTGCCATCATCGACGGAGTTCATCTGTCCTCGACAGCGAGGGCAAGGAGGTGGAGAAAAGCGGATGAAGGAGAGAGGTGATCGTCTGAGAGTGAGACAGCTGAGATTTAAGGCAGAGGCATAGGGATGACGTGAATGACGATGGTGGCGACCGACCGTGGTAGCGTGCAAAATCTCTTAAGGTCTGAGCATTCGGTGGACAACGAGCACGTATCGAACATTTAAAGGGATGAAGACAGGAGATGGGCACTAGACGCGATGACAGAAAAGACGAATTTGCTTAGAGAAGTGCTCTTATCTTGGACCCACCCGTCCTTATCATTACAATGTTTTTATTTTCGACGATGGCTATTCGTATGAATGATATATTAATCTCCTTCTGGTGGAACAAAAGCTGCTGTTGAAAATATCCGAACAAAAGCTTTCACAAATTTCAAATATTTGCTAGTACCAGAGGTGCAAAATAATTATCTTCACCTCTTCTTTTGCAGTCGTTGACAGACAGGTTTGATTGGGCTGTGAAACAGTCCCCCACGCTTGAATCCAAGGCCCGGTAAGCTCCAAGCTCCAAATCTCCTGCAAGTTAAATCAGGATTCACCAACTGAAAAAAAGAAAAAAAGAAAAAAGAAAAAAAGATCAGGATTCAAAATTCATGCAGACTATAAATAAGAGACAGCCTTCGCTATGTTTTTTTGCCGCGAACGGCATGTAATGCCTAGTTTTAAAAAAATGCCCCTTTAGAATTTCAAAATATGATAATGATATATTTGAGAATAGTGTCCCTTTTTCAATAGTATATATAGATGATATATATATATATATATATATTTTATATATATATTTTCAAAACATATAGAAGCATTTTAAGCATTTCAATTTTTTTTATTATTAAGTATGATAGATTAGTATTTTTAGCACCAAGTATGAAATTATTGTAAACTAAAGCAAGATTTTTAGGACTCGATATATGTCAAAACACTATTAAACCTATTAATAAAGCTATAGACTTTGCAAATAACTTTCCTGGTGATATTGAAAAGCAAAAAATTCTATTGCAAAGATTCTTAGGATGTTTCAGAGTCTTAAAACCTTATGTACACCTTTATGCTTGTAAACACCGATGCTTCGAATATGGGATATGGAGGTGTATTGAAACAAATGATGGATTCAAATTCTAACGAAAAATGTAGGTAGATTATATCCCGGAGTTTGGAATAGGCCTCAAAATAACTCTTCTATTATTAAAAGAGAGATAATGTCCATTAATTGTTGCGTTAAAAATTTCAAGGTCATTTTTAAAACAAGTTTTTTTTTTTCTAATGAATTGATTGCAAAGCACCAAAAGCAGTTTTGCCAGTATGTTAACGATGGAGCCTGCCAAGAGGGGCACAGGATTAGTCAAAAAGAAATTTTAAAATTGATGTCTCAAAAGATCTAAAGATCTATTATGAGAATTTTCTTTATGAGCGTTGGTGTTCCAGTTTGAACACAGAAACCATAGGTATGCACTGCAAAAACATTAGGCTCTACCCCCAAAAAGTTACTCAATGAAAAGAAAAACATTAAACCTTGTGGCTTCTTTAAACTAAGCAGTTGATAGAAATTATCCGGCTATTGTCATTAAACTAAGCACTAAAGTTTGCCAGATGGAATAATGAGTAATATTCTGTTGCACTTCCATCGATATGCACTAAAAAAACATCAGGCTCTACCAAAAAGTTTGAGATCTCAACTTGTGCTCGTGCGGTGGTAACTCAGTCTTTTTGGGCAATGCACTTTCGCTCAGAAATCGACAGAGACGGTCGATATTGTCCCATCGCTGGTGGTTGAGAATGAGATGGCGAGATTCGAATAAAATTTGAAGTTGGGTTGAGAGTGGGTGTCTGTTTTTCCCACAGCCGCTGATCACACGTCAGTGGCTTCCCAATGGGTCAATAAGCCTCAAAGGCTCGGATGCTTTTAGTTAGCGAAGCTTTTACTTGGGGTTTCATGAATCATGTATAGGTAAAATTAACAAAAAGAATGCAGCAGAAACAAATATGATATATTTTATACATGATTCTCCGAAGGCGTTGTTCGTGCGTTTTAATAAAAAATCTGAATATAAAAAGGTAGTTAAACGGATTACCTCTCGAAACGCGCTTTATACGAATTGGTTCGGATGTTCTACAGTTCAAGCCCCACAAACGTCGAACTTTTAGTTTAGACACACCAACAATGGATGTCGAACGGAAGAGAGAACTTTCGGATATTCACCACTATAATTATGCTAGCAATCTTGTGGAGACAATCCGTCGTATCCTTGATGTTTTAGTCATGGCCCGAACGAGAGAGAATCCTCTTTTTCTCGCGTCTCAAAAACACAAGAACACACAGCTCTATTTTCAGCAACCATTTTTAAATGTCCCAAAACAGCATTTTTAAATAAAAATATAAACCGATCAGCAACGGTTGCTAATCAATGGGCGATCGGCAACCGTTGCCGATCGTCCGCTTATGCACGAACGATCGTGCATGATGGTCAGCGGTTGCTGACCATCATGATTCGTGCACCTGCACGAAGCTTCATATCTTTTTTTTTTTTTAGTTATTAATATTTAAAAAGAAACGGACATAGATTAATTAATTAATTGAAAAAAATAATTAATCAAACTCCTTTTTATTTATATATATCAATAAAAATAAAAAGGACTTATTCTTTACGTGTGCATTTGGAATATATTAACATATATTCACTTTGGGCATGTATGTGCATCATGTAGGTTTTTAGATGGCAGTTGCAGTGCTAAAAACTCACATATGTTTAAGATATAAGATGATTATAGATTTCTCCTTCAATGTGGACGACCATGTAAAGACATCAAAAGCGGCTAACTTTGTCTGTTCAATAAATAAGGAAATGCATTCCACTTCTTTTTTGTGGTATAAGCATTTCACTTCTTTTAGGTGGTGACACTGTATTCTTTTCCCCATTCCATTCTCTCTATCATATCTTTTACTTTTTCGTTGGGGGCATGCACAATGATAAACATTTACTTCTCATTCATCTTTTTTCACGTTATAAAAGATGAACAATCTCAAAAACTTTTCTGATGTAGAAATGCCTAGTTTTCTAACAAAACACGAGTCCATGCGTGGTCTTTTTCTAACAAAGCACAATTTTGATTTTTCATTATTCAAAATTTAATTTTTTATCATGAACAATTGCACATTTTTCTGTCTTGAAAGAAAATACATGAATTAGTCTTCTTGCATTGAACTATCATCGATTTCTGCACGATGAAAATTAGTTGTCCACACAAAACACCCTTGGGGCTTCAGCAGAAACTACTTCACGTGAAGTTCAAATTGCAACCGTATTAACTTTACTTGATTGATTACACTGGCACACCTCAAAAGAATACTAAATCTCAAATACCTTATTAATTCATCTTACCCCTTCCGGTAGATGGTAAATTCACTAAATCTATATAATAACGACTTTTTGTTGTGAGAGCAAATATGGAAAAGACACAACAAAAGTTATTTATTTTGTTTGGCACCCGAAATTATGACAAACGTGACTTTCCCATTAATCTCTACTGAAGAGGAATGAAGCTATCCTCTTATGATATTGATTCTTGCTTACCCAATTTCACGGACTAAAATTCCAAAACATTGATGCTGTAAAATAATTACTTTGCGAGCAGGATAAAAGTTCCAATTCAATTATAAATGAATACTTTGATCTCAATGCTGCTAATCGTGTAAAATCATTTCACATCAGTGTGTGTTCAGTAAAAAGAACAGTAATAGAGAGATAAAAAAATTAATCTTAATGTCCTAATCTTACTTTTTAACAAAAATTATAATGACATTTCTTTTGTTAATGAACTCGACATCAACTTTAATCAGGATAATAGATAGGCAGGAAATCGGTTTAAGAACCAAAATATTGCTGCTGCCGCTGCTCTTCTTTTGCTCAAAATAATGCTTTTGCCTCCATTAATAAAAAGATTTTGGACAGAATAGATGGTTGCTCTTGTGTAATAAATACCCACTAGATGCTTTCGGTAGTGAAGTTCCGGGTGCATCAGTCCGAGGGAAAAATAGAGCAAGTAGATAGATGTCTCTTACCTGTTTCGAGCAGACTTCCTGGAGCAGATCGATGAATGGGATTAGCTCAATCACAGCAATCCAACAAGCACGAGCGCTAGGTTTAGACGAGCAGGAGGAGAATACTATTTAAGCAGGGGGACTAAAGCTGAAGCCGAGTGATAATGGTCTAACGGAGAGAGAACTATAAAGTCCAAGAAGATCAAGACTTTCACCTACCAAAAAGTGTAAGCAAAGACCAAGGCTTTCAAGAATGCTTTCTGTCCACAAGTGCTCTTATCACGTGAATAAACAATAAACTCAGGAAGACCAAGACTTTCAAGAATGCTTTCTGTCCACAAGTGCTCTTATCATGTGAATAAACTATAAACTCAGGAAGACCGAGACTTTACTGAACTTCATGAACTTTTTGTCTAGAAAATGAAGCAGAGGCGAAAGAGAGCAAATGGAAAAGAGAGACTTCGCACGATGCAAATTGGCATTGCTGCTTCACTTCTCACATCCCTCCTCTTCCATCTCTATGTGAATGCCTATGTTTTTTCCATTACTAGTAGAATTTCCCCACGTGTTACATGCCATGCTTAAAATTGGAAATTACTATAATTTTCGTCCACCTCTTTTCATGCTCAATTGTACTGTGATTTTTCATTCAATAATCTCTCTTGCACTTGTCTATTAGAATTATGTCTAGGATTTCATGTATCTTTTCAAATTTAAGTTCAATAAAAGGAAAAAAAAAAAAAAAGCAAAGAAAAAACAGCAAGAACTATAAAAAAGAAAAGAAAGAAGAAGAAGCAAGAACGGGGCCAGAGAGAGCACCACTGTCCTATGGCCACGGACATGCCGTTGCCATCAGCACTGCTGCATATAGTCATCTTCATAGACAACATTTCCTCGAGATGTTATTCTTAGATCGGTTTAAGAGTTAAGAATAATGACATTGCAAGCACCTAAGCTTTTGTTCAATTTACAATCGAGGGCCTGAACTTTTCTTTTTCAATCAATAATCTCAATTTGAGACATCGGCTAAATAACTTGTCATGTTATGTGTTTTACTGATGTGACTCGTTTACTTAGCATAAGTTAAAGAACATAGTAGCTGATGTCACTCCTTATCACACATATTGAGTGATGAGGAGAGAAAAAGTATGCTGACTTAGATGGTCCTAGCATCTAATAAATCTCAGCTGACCTAGCAGCATCTCAAGGTACCATATTAGACGCTCATACGGACAGTTAGGGACTATTTGACAGTGTTCGCATCATACCAACATTTTTGGACCACGGTTTAAATGGAAGCCTTGACCTGTATTTGAAATGTTGAGGTAATTGACTAAAGGCAAAAAAAAAAAAAAAAAAAAAAAAAAAATGAGGACACTTGATTAAAAAAGGTAATAATTCAGATACTTGTGCGTCGTTGTCCTTATCCAAAAATTTATCATGCGATGATTGGTCTAGATTCAAATCTCAAACGTACTTTTGTTTACGTGTTATTTAATCAATAAACTCATCCTCTTGTTTCGTTGCTTGGTCTCACTTTAATAATTTCTTTTTTAAGATTTTTCATTTCATGTGAAAAAAATATCAGATTGTTTGTTAATTTCAAGCTGTTGCAAAAAGATTTCAGTGGCCATATATCAAGCACATTTGGAGACTATAACGTTCTTGATGTAGATTTCCTTTAGATTTTCTGATATCATTCGATCAAAAAATATTGCTCTACCCAAAACTGAAAAAAGTATGTGCAATCAAGAAAACATTATCTATCTATAATCATTTGCTCATGACATCATCACCGGTTCACGGCGGTCCAACTACTTGGACCACAAACTGGCAACCTGACCGGTTTTCTGATCGGTCCAAGTTTGAAAACATTGGTGCAAAGCTCCAATCTCTATTTAAAACAAGTAGATATGACTATCTTATACGAATTGAGTTGTAATGCACACAATACTTTTAAAACATGATCGAATTTGATAGCAAGTGGTTACACCTGATAGAGGTTTGGGTATTAGTGTTACCGTCGCAGGTGGTCCTCTCTCTATCCTTGAGCATATGAGATGCGGTAAAACCTTCGTAATGCTCCAAATGAGGTTGATGCTCAACTCCATGTCCATGGTACATTACTCCTGTCGCGTTGCTCTAGTTGGAGCTCCAAGTGCTTCAATTTCCCCACGTCAGAGATGTAAATTTTTGGTCGCGAATTAGAACTTAGAAGGGGGAGTCAACGAATACGAGAGAATTGACTCACTTTTAGGTGCGACCTAAGTATCCATTTTTTTTTTTTTTTTTTGTGAAAAAGAATCTAAATCATACATTGGTTGACTCGGAATTATGAACTTAGGAGGCTATTGAGGAGACATAAAAATTTAATTTAATTTCTTACTTTAAAGGGGCAATACCTTGAAAAACCCTAAACTGGTATACATGTGACAAATTTACTCCAAATTATTTTTTTGACCATGAAAAACCCCAAACTAGTACACTTGTAAGAAATTTATCCTAACCAACCATAAAAAACCATAAACTAGTATATTTATAACAAATTTACCTCAAACTAATTTATTTGACCCCCAAAAATCCCAAACTCATACATTTGTAACAAATATACCCCATGTTAAATTGGATTAATACCACAAAAAAATCACAAAAATTGTAAACTGTGACAAACGGGGAGTAAAATCCTAAATTGATATACTAATCAACTGTCATGTGTCATTTAACTTAATAATTTGATAGTAAAATTTAACGGAAATTAATAGAGGGTAAATTTGTCACAAGTGTACCAGTTTGGGGTAAATTTGTTAAAGGTATGCCAGTTTAGGATTTTTGATTGTCAAAAAATTAATTTGAGATAAATTTGTCACAGGTGTACTGGTTTGGGGTTTTTCGGAATATTAACCCTACTTTAAATAACAAGTTAACACTACCCTCTTGGTTCGCAATGCATTTATACTTTATTTTATGTCCACAAAATTAATATAATCATTTGGACATCATGTGAACGAGCGTTTGTTCAATTTTGCTACTGTAGATAGTCATTTTGTAAATTTCTATGAATAGGCTCGTGTACTCCTCATTATGAAATACACAGAAATTGTACGGTTCTCTTTTCTGCATATTTCTTATCCGATTTAAATATCTTGATTAAAAAGAATCACATTCTATATTGTTTCTCGGTATTGTAATTATTTTTCTCATGTTAAAATGTGTCATTGGGTTGGAAGCTGCCTCGCTGTAAAAAGCGTGCACCCCTCCAGATCCACCCCTCCACCGGCCCAGCATGCTGTCTCTCTTCCACTTATGTTCTAAAGGGCTGAGTTATCCGGTAGGCCTCAGGTCCACGCAACTAACCATAGATCCGCGCTATGATGGGCTATCCGCCGTTGAAAAGCAGCAACTCGAGCATGATCGATGATGGGCGGTGCATGATTAGGCGATGGACCTCAGGCCTATGGAATAATCTTTCACTGCTCCCTTTGACCGCTTCCTCAGGATTTCGATTTGATTAGTACTGTTGTTCCCTAAGAATCAGGGGCCAAGAAAACTTGCCCAGCCAACGCTAGAAGACATGATAGGGTTCGTTTTTCTATTTCATTTCAAAGTACTATAGTTCTTGAGACGCAACCTATCTTCCTTTAGTATTGCGTACAGATAATGCATTGCAAACGGCAATTATTTTTTTGCTTGAAGCACTAATTAACAAGGCCTAAAGGATTACATCCATGATTTGCAATTTACAAATTAGGCTCTGAATAAAGGATTTTAACTTTTCCCAGCACAACAATATCCGTGACCAGTCATGGTGCTTGTTTTTCTTTTCGAGTGCAAATAGTGCCCAGTGTTCTACTCGCCAAACCAATCACTGAGTACTAAATGTTCTTGAAGAAAACAATGAAGTTAGTGATATTCTTGTCATGTTGTGATCGATTGCGTAAAAAGATGACCTAAAATTTTTTTTGGTCATTACTGACCTAATGCTTTAAGCGGACATAAAAATCTTTCCTTTTAGACATGTAAGATTTATTGGTCATAAAAAAAGTAGTTGAGTGTATTTCACTCTGTCTTATTCTACATTTGTCAATGTGGCACCACATTTATGGCTCATGTGGAATTTGGCCACTTAATCAATTTTGATGGTTCTTGTAATGGTAGGTGTGGAAGAGGATTGTATTGTACAAACTCACAAAGTTATAACATTACATTGCTGAAAATGGGAATAGTTAAAAAAATCTGGAATACGAAAATCAGATAGCCCCAGTAAAATTATTACGGAGAGTAATTAGACAAACAAATTCTGTTCATGCTCACCCTACTGCAACAAATACCGAACAATACATATCAGGGTACTTTCCATTCCAAACCTAAAAAAGGATAAGACTTAATGATTTTGTTAATGTAGGAGAATGGGGTACCATTGATCACCGGTGATGGTGGCCTAACGGTACAAACTGATATTCCACAAACGGGAGGTCACAATGATAATCCATTAGCGATGGAAGTGCCTGTATCTTACCTTGCTTGTGACGGGAGTTTTGGCAACTTGGAGGGGTTATGGTGAGGAGACTTGCCTACCCGAGATAATTGGGTCGCGAGTGGTCTTGGATAACGTTCTCGCAATCTCATGTCAAAATTCATGGCAGACGTGGAACTTTTGCAATCACTCAATAGAGTAACAGAGCATAGTCTCCTTGATTGCTCATCTCCGCAATGATTGGAGGGAGGAGGGAGGCTATCTTTTGGCAAGTACCTCAACTTCAGGCAATCTACAATCCCAAAATCTTGGAGAGAGGAGATATGGTTGCAAAGACCGTTAGATAGTCTTTCCACGTTCCTCATTTCTATTAACTAAAGAGTAATTAAAGAGGAAGGAAAGAGTAGACTCCATGCATCCTCGTCCTCCGAAGGAAACCACCCCTTCTCTCCCTCCTCTCCCATGCTGCCATCAATTTCCAGAGACACGAGGGTCGTGAGCAGGCGTAAGCCCCATTTTCTCATAGTTGCTATTCTCACACCCTACAATTGTAAGCCGCAGCAAATTGGAAGGGAAACCTCCTTTGGGGTAGCATTTGATATTTTGGCAATCAATAATAGATAGCTCCCGGAGGAATGTAAGATGATGCCATTGATTTGGTATGAACTTTATCTTCGGACAATTATAAACACAGAAATATGACAGGGTGAGGGAAGGAGAGGGAAGTTCTCTATCTCCAATGCCGAACAGTCATATATTCCCAAACGAGTGAGATGGGAAAGTGTGTGAAGGCACTGTGGTAAGCTTTTGAGATTCTTACATCAATCAATAGTCAGAGAACTTAGTGATTCTAGGGTGATCTCTTCCAGCGACTCCACTCCATTGCACTCATAAATATAAAATGTCTTGAGAGCAGCAAGTCTACCCTTGGCAAAGGGAAATGATGTTAGAGAATCACATTTACCTATCTCAAGAGATTTAAGTTGAGACATCAAGTTATTCGGAGGAATGGTTTGTCCCATGATTTTTGGACAATTCTGAATCCGCAAATCTTTGAGGTTTTGCATCTTGCTTGGAAGCTTTTCTAAACTTGTGTAATCCCTCAATTCCATCCTTTCAAGATTGCAGGACATCTTTATTTCTCCTTCTCTTGCCACAAAAAATGTGAATTGAGGACAAATTTTGATTACTATTCTTTGAAGGCAAGTATGATTTCGCATTTCATTTCCATCTAGCCACAAGTATGTTAGCTTGTCACACTATCCTATATGAAGCTCCTTTAACTTGACCAAACAACTCATGAACCCATGATCAAAACAAACAAGCTCCACCAAAATTTTTATTTTGAGAATGGTCAAAGAAGTTAGTTTGACCAAGTTCTTTAAGATCTCCTTGTTACAATTCTCAAGGAAAAACTTAGAGAGAGCTGGAAGAAATGCGGGCATGAATGAATTTCAAGCTTTATGAGGTGATCAAGTTGACAAGCGAATGTCCTGACCATGAAGGGCAGCTTCGAACAACAAGATGCTGAAGACAGTAGAATGTGACTTCTTCTTGGCCCCCGGTATAAGGAGACCAATCCTTCCATGCCAATATCTCCTCGAACTTCAAAGTGGTTAAGGATGAACCCATGGTTGAAGAAATGATCTCGATACTAACTCATCGAAGTGATCCCATCCTAGTCTCAAGATATTCTCCTTTGCTTCTTGCCCATCTAAAAAGCCCTCTGCTATCCATAAGAGTACCAAGTCATTCCTCTCAATTTCATAATCCTTGGAAAATACTTCACAATAAGCAAAACATCTCTTCAAATAAGAGGGAAGATGGGCATAGCTCAATTTCAAAACTGGGAGAACCTCATCTTTTTTTCCCTTCGGAAGATCCCATATTTTGTTATTTAAGATGGCTTCCCATTTATTTAGATTCCTTTCATTACATAGGGCACTGCCCAACATCTTCACTGCCAAAGGCAAGCCTTTACATTTTTCAGCTAATTGCTTGCCTATTGTTTCAAGATTTGAGTGGCTTTCAAAATTTGTTGCTCCAAGAGCATGAAAGACTAATAAGCTTGTACAATTATCAAGGGATAGCTCCTCCAAAGGATATGGCAAAGCTCCTCTTATAGAAACAACAGGAAGGTTGCGAGTCATAACAATGATCTTGCTTCCCTTGGCACCTACTTCAAAATGCAATAGGAATTAACTATCTATGACTGAGTAAGGCATTCTGTCGAACTGGTGAAACGCCTACCAGTCAAAGAACTAATATACGCCATCTTCAAGCAGCGACTATGCTCAGTGTGGGATCAGAATTTTCAACTTCACCAATCAACAGTTCAAGTATATGTGCTTCTTCATTTTCCCTGCCAAAAAATCGAGGTTCCGGTAGATATGTGGTGGGATCCCTTTTGCTTGTGTAGTTGAGTTTGTCTGCAACATTCTCTCTCAAGCTTAGATGAGCCTTTCCAGTGATAATTGTTTTCAATCTGCCATTGATTTGTTGTACCTTGTTTTTAGACATGAGCGAGCGCAATTGGCCAAATAAAGAAAACTTCCATTTCTCCAGACCTCTAATTGTGTTGGATTCTGCCTCTGACTCAACTTGAGTGGCTTTAATTGCAAACTCATTGAGCAAGTCTTCCATGTCATAGGCCAAGTCTTGAACATCGTCCAGCCACAACTTCACTTAAGGGTTATCGCCGAGTTGCTTGTCCTCTGCATCAGCCAGCACTCCATTAATTGTGACCAGCATTGCCTTCCACTTCTCGAGTAGGGTAGTGCTGATTCCTTCCCGTTGCACATGGCACAATGCAAGAGAAGTCAACTTGTTGAACAGGATTTGAAAGAAGGAAGCCAAGAAGGAACCTAAAACGACCTCTCCAATGGCCATGGTTGAATCAGTCACCGTAGAGAACAAGAAAGGTGTTAAGGTGAAGCAAAGTGAAAATGAGCTGATGGAGGGGAATTCACAACATGAAGAATGAATTCTAGGATTCACAATTTCTCACTTAAGTGCAATAACCGCGACAAGTACTATTTTTACCCAAGGCTTGGTTTCATGTGGAGTCAACCTCATCCAATAGTGGATAAACCTATTCTTCAAGGCTCAACTACCTAATTGAAACTTGTAAGTTCTTAGCATTGAAATCCTCACGTTCCCCATGTGAACAAAAGCGACCAGAAAACACCCTTATTATGTTCAAGGCTGGAAACGATGGCAATTTGATGAGAAATCAATATCCATAAAACACTGTACATGGCCACCTCACTGTGCTTATTTTTGCTCCTCATGAACTTATATACAACATCATACGTACGTCATCCGTACCAGAAACCGTGTATATCTTCAACGTCAGTTTACACAGCAAATGCATGCATAAACAGCGAACATCAAATGCACGTGACCCGCATTTGACATAATAAAAGCACACACGATCGCATTTCAATCAACTTTATATGGGAAATGCAGTAAGACATGAGCAGGGCAACTTCAATGGGACATCAAAACGTTGGTAAACGGAATGCAATAGGAATTACTATCTATGACTGAGTCAGGCATTCTGTTGAACTG